>CM061561.1:125870363-127070363 GCA_030864225.1 Capsicum baccatum var. pendulum
GCACATGGAATAAAGTGAGCCATTTTAGAAAATCTATCAACAACCACAAAAATACTATCTCGACCCTTTCTAGTCCTTGGCAGCCCCAAGACGAAATCCATCGAGATGTCCAGCAAAGGTCTAAGGGGAGTAGGGAGCAGGGTGTATAATCCTTGTGGTCGGAGGCGAGATTTAGCACTCCGGCAGGCCGCACATTGATTACAAATTTTTGTGACATCTTTGCGCATTTTGGGCCAATAGAAGTTCTCCTCTAGGATTCCGAGGGTCTTGTCTACCCCAAAGTGACCCATGAGGCCTCCGTCATGGGCCTCCCTCACAAGTAATTCCCTCCAAGAACTAGAAGGAACACATAACCTCCTCCCTTTGAACAAATACCCCTCGAACCGAGAGTAGGAGGAATGGTTATTTTCCTTAAGCCAACGGTCCCTTCCCCACTCTTCGCATTCCCTAAAAATAGGAGCAAAGGTAGGATCCTCGGGATACAACATCCGCAAGCTCTCAAAACCCATTAACTTCGAAGACAAGGTAGCAACAAGCACATGCTTCCGAGACAAGGCATCGGCAACAACATTTTCCTTTCCCCTTTTGTAATGAATTACATAAGGGAAAGTTTCGATGAACTCAATCCACTTAGCATGACGCCTATTC
Organism: Capsicum baccatum var. pendulum; assembly: GCA_030864225.1. Lineage (NCBI taxonomy): Eukaryota > Viridiplantae > Streptophyta > Magnoliopsida > Solanales > Solanaceae > Capsicum > Capsicum baccatum. Next base: position 125,871,012 of record CM061561.1, read on the forward strand.
AGCTTGTCTTGGCTCTTAAGGTGTTTCAACGACTCATGATCCGTTCGTATCACAAACTCCTTAGGCCACAAATAGTGTTGCCAATTTCCCAAAGCTATAACAAGGGTGTACAACTCCAAATCATAGGTCGAGTAATTAAGAGTTGCCCCTTTGAGCTTTTCACTGAAATAGGCAACGGGCTTACCTTCTTGCATCAAAACAGCCCCGATGCCGACCTTACTAGCATCACACTCTACCTCAAACATCTTATCAAAATTGGGTAATTGCAATAAAGGCGCCGAGACGAGCGTAGCTTTCAAGGCCTCAAAAGCCCTAGCTTGCTCTTCACCCCATTTAAAGGGTCCGTCCTTTCTAAATACCTCGGTCAAGGGGGCTGCTATGGAACTAAATCCTTTGACAAACCTCCTATAAAAGCTTACCAACCCGTGGAAACTTCGGATTTCTCCAATAGTTTTAGGGGTCGGCCAACTTCGTATGGAGTCTATCTTGGAATCGTCCACTTCCACTCCCCTTGAGCTCACGACAAAACCCAAGAATATGACTTTATCAACACCAAAAGAACACTTCTCCATGTTGGCATACAGCTTCTCCTTTCGGAGCACATCAAACACACATTTCAAATGCATTACATGTTCATTAATAGACTTACTATACACCAACACATCATCAAAGTAAACTACCACAAACTTTCCAATATAAGGCTTCATTACATGATTCATTAGCCTCATAAAAGTACTAGGAGCATTGGTAAGGCCGAATGGCATGACCAGCCACTCATATAGACCAAATTTGGTCTTGAATGCGGTCTTCCACTCATCACCGGGTTGCATGCGAATTTGGTGATAGCCGCTCCTAAGGTCCACTTTAGAAAACACACAAGATCCGTGGAGCTCATCTAACATATCATCTAATCTAGGGATTGGATGACGATACCTTATAGTGATTTTGTTGATGGCTCGGCAATCGACGCACATGCGCCACGTTCCGTCCTTCTTTGGTACCAAAAGTACCGGAACAGCACACGGACTCATACTTTCCTTGATGTATCCCTTGTTGAGTAGTTCCTCCACTTGTCTTTCAAGCTCCTTCGTGTCCATAGGATTGCTCCTATAGGCCGGTTTGTTTGGAAGCTGTGAACCCGGCACCAAATCAATTTGGTGTTCAATTCCCCGAAGCGGGGGCAATCCTTGCGGAAGTTCTTGCGGAAATACATCTTCATACTCCTGCAACACACAAGAAATCAAAGGGGAAATGGAAGGATTAGTGGGGTTAGTATTAAAGCAATGGGCCAAAAGTAGCATTGGCTTGTTTTCATCATGGTCCACGAAAAGTTCCTTTCTCCTAGCCAACATCACTACGTTTTCCCTTTCCCTTGGCGTTGGGATAGCCTCGGATGTCCCTACCTCCTCACCTACGGCCTCCCTTCCCTTTTCTCCCCTCTCGGGTTCCCCTCCTTCCCTTTTAATTCTCTCATTTTTTTATACCACTCATTTACTTGGGAGGGTGAAAGAGGGTGAAGTGTGACCTTTCGGCCATCCTTCTCAAGCGTGTACCGGTTGGACCTCCCATCGTGTTTAGTAGACCTATCATATTGCCAAGGTCTACCTAACAACAAGTGACATGCTTGCATTGGAATCACGTCACAAAGCACTTCATCGTGGTAGTTGCCCACCTTAAATCGAATCACACATTGCCGTGTGACCTTCAATTCACCACAATCATTCAACCATTGTAGCTTGTAAGGACTAGTGTGTGGTGTAGTCGGTAGCTTCAAGAAGTTTACCATAGCATGGCTCGCAACATTTGTACAACTACCACTATCAATTACCAAGGTGCACACACTCCCCTTTACAAGGCACTTGGTATGGAATAGATTTTCCCTTTGGCTCGGGTCATCTACCGCCTTACTAATCATGACGCGTCTAACCACAAAGTTTGGAACCACACACTCCCCTTCTTGCGGATAGACATCTTCACTATCATCTACTCCTTCCTCATTCGGTTCCTTCTCGGCTTCCTCTCCATCTTGAGGCTCGACCTCAACCTCCCCCCTTTCGGACACCACCTCCTCACCAAGGTAGTATACTTTCCCTTCTCGTAGGATCACATTACGCCGGTTCGGACATTCATTTGCCTTATGCCCCCAACCTTGGCACTTGAAACATTGGAATCCCTTTGGGTTGGGGTATTTGTGAGCCTCCGGCTTCGGGGGAAACTTAGGAACCGTTTTGGATTCGGGCAGCTTCGGAGGACCGGGTTGGTCCTTGTTTTTTGCCCAACCCGAGGGGGTTTGGACCCTTGCCTTGAAGGTTGATCTCTCCTTAAGTTCCCTTTCAGTCTCTAGGGCCGCTTGGAATATACCGTCAATAGTTTCGAACCGATGAAGAGTCAAGTGAGTGGAGATCTCCTTGTTCAATCCACACTTGAACCGGATGATGTCGTGGCTGATTTGCTCCCCACGGTGATCAAGTTTCAACATGAGTTGTTGGAACTCGTCAAAATAGGCCACCACACTCTTGCCTCCTTGCCGCAAGCCATATAATCTAGCAAGTAATTCATGTCGGTATCTCTTGGGAAGGTATCGTTGTCTCATCAAATACCTCAACCGATACCAAGGTGGTGGCTGCCCGTCAACCAATTCATTACCAAATCACTTAACATACTCCCACCAAGTGTTAGCATAGCCCTCGAGGTGAGCTATAGCATAGCAACTCTTCTTTTCTTCCGAGATGTCATTAACTTGGAAAACTTTGTCACAAGCCGATTCCCAAGTTAAGTAGGCCTCGGGGTCACTTTCACCCTTAAAGATAGGTAAGCTCAACTTGATGGTGTTGATGCCTACGTCTCTCTCTTGGTGTCGGTTTCCCCTTTCTCCATACCCCCGGTATCTCCTAGGTTCCCCCCGGCCCCCTCTTAACTCCTCCTCCCTCATATAAGCATCATCATAGGTTCCCTCTCCATCATACTCCTCTCTACCGTATCCGTCAAAGTGGGCTGGTCGGCCTTGGCCATTTTGATTCGTAGGAATTGGAATTTGTGGTCTTTGGTTTAGTGGAGCTTGGAAGGGAGGGTTCGGATTTAGTGGAGGTGCTTGGCGTCCAAATCCCTCTTGCGGAATTGGAGGAGCTTGGAAATGTAGTGGTCTAGTGGAGTCTCGGTTTGGAGGAAAATTGGTAGATTGGTTTGCGGTGTTTAGTGGAGCTTGGGGTGCATTTAACATTTGGTGGATCATTTCGGGGGTGATGGTTGCGGAGGAGGTCCTATCATGACCATTGGTGGATACGTGTAGAGGAGTCGATGGCCGAGAGTTCCTTTGACTCTCCACTTGATCTAGCCTCCCACTAATAGTCGATACTTCCCCCCTTATTGCTGCCAAGTCCCCTCTCACGGCTCCAAATTCCGAATTCATCCTTTCAAGTGTCCGAGTAACGGCCTCAAGAGTGGCCCTCATTGAGTCAAGGGCAATAGTATCCGCATTATGAGATGTTGTTCCTTCCATCGTCAAGGTATTAGCCGCTTTAGTCACCACAAGTCCGTGTTCCACAAGTGTTGTATAATTGGCTAGTAACCGTGAGATTTACAAGGTTTGAGTAAGCTCTTAGCCGGAATGGATTCTTGTTTGAAGACTCAAAGAATTCTTGCCGGACTAGAATCAAAATCAGCAACTCATTCAAACGAATAAAAGCACACAAATAATCGTTGACGCGAATAAACGGCTCAAGGAACTAGTTGACAACCTAGTGGGAAAAATACTAGTTTGTTAATTAGTTCTAAGACTAAGTAAGGGAAACCAAGAATCAACAATTAGCAACCAAAGAATATCCTAAGTTGAGCTTATAGTGACATGGTAGCATGCAAGGGCCCCCACACGTTCTTCTTCTCTTCGGATTTATATATATATATATATTTTTTTTTGTCTTGATTTAATATTCACACAACTTGTGATAAATTGAAAAGTGTTTTTGGGTGGGAAAACTAAAATTTTGAAGTCTTAACTCTTTTTCAAACTCAAGAAAGTGGGTTTGGTTGACAATTTCCACAAAACAAGGTTCCTTGATTTAGGGGAAGTGATTGACAAGGCTACAAAGTGATGGGTGCAAGTTTTTCACAATCAACTTTATAATTTTACCACTTGAGCACACAACAAGATGAACACTTCAACAAGAGGAACAATATGCACAAGTTCAAAAGATGAACACTCCACAAACTTCAACACTTCCTTAGCACATAATCACACAACCACCGATTTTTCTTTTGGTCATCAACAACATTCAACTTTCGGCCACTTCAAGTCACTACGCAATATTCAACCTTTCAAGCTCAACTTTCGGATCTAGACACCTTAGTGTTGGTGATAAAGAAACCAACACTAGAAACTCACTAAACAAGCAAAATAACACCTAGATCTAAGCATACACCATCATTCTTGGTTTTCAACTTTTAGTGGACAGATTTCAGAATTTTTTTTTTTTGTAGTTTGTTTAATCCGTGAACTAGCCCAAGATGGGTTATGTTGGAACACAACCGGTCTTGCTTTGATACCAAATGATACAAGATCAAACCAACAACCACAAGACTTCGGATTTCAGTCCAACAACGCAAGAACAACAAGTTTTAAGTTTCGGTTTTCAGATTACAACACAAGGGATAGTTTCGGTTTTTAAGCCACAATCCGAGAACAACAAGAGATACCACAATGCTAGTGAATCGAAACGAGCCCCACACGGCTTCACTAGACTTTCAAGATAAACAAAAACAACACAACAACAACAAGATAAGGAAAGATAGATAACTTGACATATAACATTCAAGAAACTAAGAACCCTAACATCAAGAGAGGACCCTAAGTCTAATGAATATAAACACCAAGTTCTTACAAGGACCAAGAGGCACTCAACAACCTCAAAACCCTTGTTTCTAGCCAAAGAGACAACACAAGTATTCCTCTACTTGTGAGATCTAGGGACGGCTTCTTGAAGAAGAAGAGAGAAGATATTTTGGTGTTTTAGGTTACAATTTTCAGATTTCCAAATAAACTAAGGGATATCTCACTATGATGTTCTATTTATACTACAACAAAAGGTGTTAAAAGACTCATCCGCCCTTGCTTTCTTGTGGCATCCTTGGGGATTAGTTTATTACACTTTAGGACCCCTCTTCACACATAAAAATGTTTAGGTCCTTGGTTGGTTCGGTCAACAACTCACACACGGCCATTTGCATGAACAAAGCTTGGAGTGTTTGTAATTCCCGAGCTTGGCTTCGTGTGAAAGGCCGTGTACCTGTGGGGGTTGCCTTAACCGTATCAATTTTGGAGGACCTTTACACCATGACAAAGAAGAATCTACTCAAGGACTTCAAGGTAAAATGGCAAACTCTTTCACTTTTGTACATGTGAATGATAATTGTGTGGCTAGTAGCCCATTGAGTGTGAGTTGTAGCTTGCCTATATGTGAGTGTATTATTTCTTTGCCACTTGATAATGATGTACATGTTGTGAGTGTGGATACACTAGCTGATCCTATTGATGACCGAATAGACTCTTCTTGTAAGATTGGTTTATGTCCACCTAGTGTTGAAACCATTATGTTGAATGAAAGTACATTATCTTCTGAAATTTGTGTTGATCAACTTATGTGTGAAAATTACCCACCACTTGAGGATGTGTATGATGTAACTAATGAACCTCAAGTGTGTGATGATGTTGAAAATGTTGATCGAAGTGAGAATGAACCCGAGAGCTCTTCTTGGGGTAATATTGTGTTTGAAACATCCTTGAAACTTGATATTGATCATTTAGAGAGTGAGGAACTTGCTTGCTCCAAATCTGTCCGTGAGGTAGATCACACTCTTTTTAGGTATAATGTCTTGTTTGAAGATGATTTAAACACTCCTAATGAACCTAGTGGTGAAAATGACGGTATAGCTTGCCTTGGAAGCTATAGCCTATATGCTAACCCACTATGGTGTGACAATATTCCTCCTAAAGAGGGAAATCTCTTCTTGGAAGATGAGAGTCCTCTTAAGGGGAAGGAATGTGTAGTTGCGAAAGCTACTTCTTCTTCTACTTTGGGTGATTTCATTGTTGAGAGTACTCATGGTGATTATTGGGAAACTAGTAGTGAGTACACACATGAGAGCACCTTAGTAGAAGTCGATTTGAGTGATACTTTTCTCTACTCTCTATTTGCTTTGGATCATATGTATGTTATTGTAGAGAGTATGTCATTTAGTTTGGATGTAGACCACGGGAAAGGGAAGTGTTGTCGAGACCCGTGTCTATGGCTACTTTTCCCATTTGAACCCGGTGCCAAATTTAGAAATGGTGATGTTGGTGCACCAAACTTGTTGCTCGGTCTACATGACAAGCAAAGTGTCACTCTTAATGTGTCCAATAACCAGATCCTTTGCACATCTTTTGTAGAGCTTTTAATATTCCTTGCAACGGATTCTTGGTTATATTGCAAATATGTGCAACCTTGGCATGTTGAGATGATTTGTTATGCTAACCCTAACCCTCATGCCATGAGGAGTATGTATTTGTTTGTCCTCTCTTCGGTTTTGCAAGGTTTGGCTTCGAGGTCGAATCCTTTTCAAGAAGGGTAGGATGATACAGGACAAATGGCCATCTTATCTTTCGGTGAAATCTTTGGAGGCCAACACATGGAGGATCAAGAATTGGTCACCTCGATAATACAAGAACATGCATGGACGACCTGTTTTGAGCGTAACTTAAAGCAATCTCGCGTATGGAAGATTGCTTGGAGTATTTAAGAGTGAGGACTCACGGGGCATTTTGGACATTACACATGGTGTATTTACACACCATGGCCGCACCTAGAGGATACAAGATACGGTTGGGGCAGCCTCCACAAGTACACGACCCTTCACACGAAGCCAAGCTCGGGAATTACAAAAACTCCAAGCCTTGTTCATGCAAATGGCCGTATGTGAGTTGGTGATTGAACCGGCCAAGGACCTGAACATTTTTATATGTGAAGAGGGGTCTTAATGGGCCATGAACTAGTCTCCAAGGCTGGCCCAAAAGGCAAGGGGCGGATGGGCCTTTTTAGCCTTTTCTTGTTGTAGTATAAATAGGACATATTAGAGAGTTGGTCTTTAGTTTATTTTGAAATCTGAAATTGTAACCTAAAACACCAAAATATCTTCTCTCTTCTTCTCCAAGAAGCCGTCCCTAGATCTCACAAGTAGAGGAATACTTGTGTTGTCTCTTTGGCTAGAAACAAGGGTTTTGAGGTTGTTGAGTGCCTCTTGGTCCTTTTAAGAACTTGGTGTTTATATTCATTAGACTTAGGGTCCTCTCTTGATGTTAGGGTTCTTAGTTTCTTGAATGTTATATGTCAAGTTATCTATCTTTCATTATGTTGTTGTTGTTGTGTTGCTTTTGTTTATCTTGAAAGTCTAGTGAAGCCGTGTGGGGCTCGTTTCGATTCACTAGCATTGTGGTAACTCTTGTTGTTCTCGGATTGTGGCTTAAAAACCGAAACTATCTCTTGTGTTGTAATCTGAAAACCGAAACTTAAAACTTGTTGTTCTTGTGTTGTTGGACTGAAATCCGAACTCTTGTGGTTGTTGGTTTGATCTTGTATCAGTTTTGTCGTGAGCTCAAGGGGTGTGGAAGTGGACGATTCCAAGATAGACTCTATACGAAGTTGGCCGACCCCCAAAACTATTGGAGAAATCCGAAGTTTCCACGGGTTGGCAAGCTTTTATAGGAGGTTTGTCAAAGGATTTAGTTCCATAGCAGCCCCCTTGACCGAGGTAATTAGAAAGGACGGACCCTTTAAATGGGGTGATGAGCAGGCTAGGGCTTTTGAGGCCTTGAAAGCTATGCTCATCTCGGCGCCTTTATTGCAATTACCCGATTTTGATAAGATGTTTGAAATAGAGTGTGATGCTAGTAAGGTTGGCATCGGGGCTGTTTTGATGCAAGAAGGTAAGCTCGTTGCTTATTTCAGTGAAAAGCTCAAAGGGGCAACTCTTAATTACTCAACTTATGATTTGGAGTTGTACGCCCTTGTTAGAGCTTTGGGAAATTGGCAACATTATTTGTGGCCTAAGGAGTTTGTGATACGAACGGATCATGAGTCGTTGAAACACCTTAAGAGCCAAGACAAGCTGAATAGGCGTCATGCTAAGTGGATTGTGTTCATCGAGACTTTCCCTTATGTAATTCATTACAAAAGGGGAAAGGAAAATGTTGTTGCCGATGCCTTGTCTAGGAAGCATGTGCTTGTTGCTACCTTGTCTTCGAAGTTGATGGGTTTTGAGAGCTTGCGGATGTTGTATCCCGAGGATCCTACCTTTGCTCCTATTTTTAGGGAATTCGAAGAGTGGGGAAGGGACCGTTGGCTTAAGGAAAATGACCGTTCCTCCTACTCTCGGTTCGATGGGTATTTGTTCAAGGGGAGGAGGTTGTGTGTTCCTTCTAGTTCTTGGAGGGAATTATTTGTGAGGGAGGCCCATGACGGAGGCCTCATGGGTCACTTTGGGGTAGACAAGACCCTCGGAATCTTAGAGGAGAACTTCTATTGGCCCAAAATGCGCAAGGACGTCACTAGAATTTGTAGTCAATGCGTGGCCTGCCGGAGTGCGAAATCTCGTCTCCAACCTCAAGGATTATACACCCCACTCCCTACTCCCCTTAGACCTTGGCTGGACATTTCGATGGATTTTGTTTTGGGGCTGCCAAGGACTAGAAAGGGTCGAGATAGCATTTTTGTTGTTGTTGATAGATTCTCTAAAATGGCTCATTTTATTCCATGTGTTAAAACCGAGGATGCTCCTAGTGTAGCTTCATTATTTGTTGAACATGTTGTAAAGCTTCACGGGGTACCGAGGACTATTGTGAGCGATAGGGACTCCAAGTTCCTAAGTCTCTTTTGGAAGTCCATGTGGGGTAGGCTTGGAACGAAGTTACTCTTCTCCACGTCTTGCCACCCCCATACCGATGGCCAAACGGAGGTAGTAAATAGAACCTTAGGGTCTATGCTACATTCTATGGTTAAAGGTAAACTGACTTCATGGGAAGAACACCTACCCTTGGTGGAATTTGCATACAACCGGGTAATACATTCGAGCACGGGAATGACTCCCTTTGAATGTGTTTACGGCCTGAATCCCCTTACCCCTTTAGATCTCACTCCTTTGTCTAGTGATCTCATGACCAGCTTAGATGGAAATAAAAGAGCCGAGGCCATGAAGAAAATGCATGAGACGGTGCGGATCAAGCTTGAAAAGAAGAACCAAGAGATTGCAAAAAGGGTAAACAAAGGGAGAAGGAGGCTTGTGCTTGAACCCGGAGATTGGGTGTGGGTGCATCTTCGAAAGGATCGGTTTCCAGCTCAAAGAAAGTCCAAGTTGATGCCAAGGGGTGATGGTCCTTTCCAAGTACTTGAGAGGATCAATGACAACACCTACAAGATTGACCTTCCACCGGAATATCAAGTGCACAACACTTTCAACGTGGGTGATCTCTCCCTCGTGGATGCGGTTGAAGATGACCAAATGCTGAATTTGAGGTCAAATTCCACTCAAGATGGAGAGGATGATACGGTTAGGGCAGCCTCCACTGGTACACGGCCTTTCACGCGAAGCCAAGCTCGGGAATTACAAAAACTCCAAGCTTTGTTCATGCAAATGGCCGTGTGTGAGTTGGTGATTGAACCGACCAAGGACCTAAACGTTTTTATGTGTGAAGAGAGGTCCTAAAGTTTAATAAACTACTCTCCAAGGGTGGCACAAGAAAGCAAGGGCGGATGGGTCATTTTACCTTTTTTTGTTGTAGTATAAATAGAACATGTTAGAGAGATGTCCCTTAGTTTTTGAATGCTGAAAGTTGTAACCTAAAAACACAAACACATTTCCTCTCTCTTCTCTCATTGAAGCCGTCCCTAGTCTCTCACAAGTAGAGGGATACTTTTGTTGTCTCTTTGGCTAGAAACAAGGGTTTTGAGGTCGTTGAGTGCCTCTTGGTCCTCGTAAGAACTTGGTGTTTATATTCATTAGACTTAGGGTCCTCTCTTGATGTTAGGGTTCTTAGTTTCTTGAATGTTATATGTCAAGTTATCTATCTTTCTTTATCTTCTTGTTGTGGTTGATTTGTTATCTTAAAGTCTAGTGAAGCCGTGTGGGGCTCTTTTCGATTCACTAGCATCATTATCCATCTTGTTGTTCTTGTGTTGTAAGTTGAAAACCGAAACTAGTTCTTGTATTGTAAGCTGAAAAACCGAAAACTAAAACTTGTTGTTCTTGTGTTGTTGGACTGAAATCCGAGCCTTCTTGTTGTTCTTGGTTTTGTTGGTTTGATCTTGTATCAAAAACAGCCCCGATGCCAACCTTACTAGCATCACACTCTATTTCAAACATCTTATCAAAATCGGGCAATTGCAATAAAGGCGCCGAGATGAGCGTAGCTTTCAAGGTCTCAAAAGCCCTAGCCTGCTCATCACCCCATTTAAAGGGTCCGTCCTTTCTAATTACCTCGGTCAAGGGGGCTGCTATGGAACTAAATCCTTTGACAAACCTCCTATAAAAGCTTGCCAACCCGTGGAAACTTCGGATTTCGCCAATAGTTTTAGGGGTCGGCCAACTTCGTATAGAGTCTATCTTGGAATCGTCCACTTCCACACCCCTTGAGCTCACGACAAAACCCAAGAATATAACTTTATCGACACCAAAAGAACATTTCTCCATGTTGGCATACAGCTTCTCCTTTCGGAGCATATCAAACACACATCTCAAATGCATTACATGATCATCAATAGACTTACTATACACCAACACATCATCAAAGTAAACCACGACAAACTTTCCAATATAAGGCTTCATTACATGATTCATTATCCTCATAAATGTGCTAGGAGAATTGGTAAGGCCGAAGGGCATGACCAGCCACTCATATAGACCGAATTTTGTCTTGAATGCGGTCTTCCACTCATCACCGGGTTGCATGCGAATTTGGTGATAGCCGCTCCTAAGGTCCACTTTAGAAAACAAACAAGATCCGTGGAGCTCATCTAACATATCATCTAGTCTAGGGATTGGATGACGATACCTTATAGTGATTTTGTTGATGGCTCTACAATCGACGCACATGCGCCAAGTTCCGTCCTTCTTTGGTACCAAAAGTACCGGAACAACACACGGACTCATGCTTTCCTTGATGTATCCCTTGTTGAGAAGCTCCTCAACTTGTCTTTCAAGCTCCTTAGTGTCCATGGGATTGCTCCTATAGGCCGGTTTGTTTGGAAGTTGTGAACCCGGCACCAAATCAATTTGGTGTTCCATTCCCCGAAGTGGGGGCAATCCTTGCGGAAGTTCTTGAGGAAATACATCTTCATACTCCTGCAACACACAAGAAATCAAAGGGGAAATGGAAGAATTAGTGGGGTTAGTATTAAAACAATGGGCCAAAAGTAACATCGGCTTGTTTTCATCATGGTCCACGAAGAGTTCTTTCTTCCTAGCCAACATCACTACGTTTTCCATCTCCCTTGTCGTTGGGACAGCCTCGGATGTCCCTACTTCCTCACCTACGGCATCCCCCTCCTTTTCTCCCTTCCCGGGTTCCTTCCCCTTTCCCTTTAACTCTCTCATCTTTTGATGCCACTCATTTACTTGGGAGGGTGAAAGAGGGTGAAGTGTGACCTTTCGGCCATCCTTCTCAAGCGTATACCGGTTGGACCTCCCATCGTGTTTAGTAGATCTATCATATTGCCATGGCCTACCTAACAACAAGTGACATGCTTGCATTGGGATCACGTCACAAAGCACTTCATCGTGGTAGTTTCCCACCTTAAACCGAATCACACATTGCCTCGTGACCTTTAATTCACCACAATCGTTCAACCATTGTAGCTTGTAAGGACTAGTATGTGGAGTAGTTGGTAGCTTCAAGAAATTGACCATAGCATGGCTCGCAACATTTGTACAACTACCACTATCAATTACCAAGGTGCACACACCCCTTTACAAGACACTTAGTATGGAATAGATTTTCCCTTTGACTCGGGTCATCTACCGCCTTACTAATCATGACACGTCTAACCACAAAGTTTGGAACCACACACTCCCCTTCTTGTGGATAGACATCTTCACCATCATCTAATCCATCATCATTCGGTCCATTTTCAGCTTCCTCTCCATGTTGAGGCTCGGCCTCATCCTCCCCCCTTTCGGAAACCACCTCCTCACCAAGGTAGTACACCTTCCCTTCTCGTAGGATCACATTGCGCCGGTTCGGACATTCATTGGCCTTATGCCCCCAACCTTGGCACTTGAAGCATTGGAACCCCTTTGGGTTGGGATATTTGTGAGCCTCCGGTTTCGGAGGGAATTTTGGGACTGTTTTGGACTCGGACAGCTTCGTAGGGGCGGGTTGGTCCTTGTTTTTGGGCCAACCCGAGGGGTTTTGTACCCTTGCCTTGAAGGATGATCTCTTCTTAAGTTCCCTTTCAATCTCTAGGGCCGCTTGGAATATACCGTCAATGGTTTCAAACCGGTGAAGTGTCAAATGAGTGGCGATCTTTTTGTTCAACCCACACTTGAACCGGATGATGTCGTGACTGATTTGCTCCCCACGATGATCAAGTTTCAACATGAGTTGTTGGAACTCGTCAAAATAGGCCATCACACTCTTGCCTCCTTGCCGCAATCCATATAATCTAGCGAGCAACTCATGACGATATCTCTCGGGAAGGTATCGTTGTCTCATCAAATACCTCAACCGATACCACGGTGGTGGCTGCCCATCCACTAATTCATTACCAAATCGTTTAACATACTCCCACCAAGTGTTAGCATAGCCCTCGAGGTGAGCTATAGCGTAGCAACTCTTCTTTTCTTCCGAGATGTCATTAACTTGGAAAACTTTGTCACAAGCCGATTCCCAAGTTAAGTAGGTCTCGGGGTCACTTTCACCCTTAAAGATAGGTAGGCTCAACTTGATGGTGTTGATGCCTACGTCTCTCTCTTGGTGTCGGTTTCCCCTATCTCCATACCCCCGGTATCCCCTAGGTCCTCCTCGACCCCCTCTTAACTCCTCCTCCCTCATATAAGCATCATCAAAGGCTCCACCTCCTTCATACTCCTCTCTACCGTATCCTTCAAAGTGGGCTGGCCGGCCTTGGCCGTTTTGATTCGGAGGATTTGGAATTTGCGGTCTTTGGTTTAATGGAGCTTGGAATGGAGGGTTCGGATTTAGTGGAGGTACTTGGCGTCCAAATCCCTCTTGTGGAATTAGAGGGGCTTGGAAATGTATTGGTCTAGTGGAGTCTCGGTTTGGAGGAAAATAGGTAGTTTGGCTTGCGGTATTTAGTGGAGCTTGGGGTGCATTTAGCATTTGGTGGACTGCTTCGGGGGTGATGGTTGCGGAGGAGGCCCTATCATGACCATTGGTAGATACATGTAGAGGAGTAGAAGGACGAGAGTTCCTTTGACTCTCCACTTGTTCTAATCTCCCACTAATAGTCGACACTTCCCCCCTTATTGCTGCCAAGTCCCCTCTCACGGCCCCAAATTCTGAATTCAACCTTTCAAGTGTCCGAGTAACGGCCTCAAGAGTGACCCTCATCGAATCAAGGGCATTAGTATCCACATTATGAGACGTAGCTCCTTCCATTGTCAAGGTATTAGCCGCTTTAGTTCACCACAAGTTCGTGTTCCACAAGTGTTGTATAATTGGCTAGTAACCGTGAGATGTTAAGGTATGAGTAAGCTCTTATCCGGAATGGATTCTTGTTTGAAGACTCAAAGAATTCTTGCCGGACTAGAGTCAAAATCAACAATTCGTTCAAACGAATAAAAGCACTCAAATAATCGTTGACACGAACAAACGGTTCAAGGAACTAGTTGACAACCTAGTAGGAAAGTACTAGTTTGTTAATTAGTTCTAGGACCAAGTAAGGGAAACCAAGGATCAACAATTAGCAACCAAAGAATATCCTAAGTTGAGCTTATAGCGACGTGGTACATGCAACGGTCCCCACATGTTCTTCTTCTCTCGGTTTTTTTTTCTCTTTCTCTTTTTTTTTTCTTTTTTTTTTGTTTTGTGTTAATATTCACACAACTTGTTATAGTTTGAAAAGTGTTTTGGTGGGAAAAATAAAATCTTGTAGTCTTTCACCCTTTTCAAACTCAAGAAAAGTGGGGTTTGGTTGACAAATCCCACAAAACAAGGCTCCTTGAAATAGGGAAAGTGATTGACAAGACTAAAGGGTGATGGGTGCAAGTCTTTCACAACAACTTTATAGCTTGTCCTTCACTTGAACACACAACAAGATGAACAAGATGAATAAGTTCAAAAGATGAACACTTCAACAAACTTCATCAACTTCTTTAGCACATAAACACACAACCACCGATTTTCTTTCTTTTTTTTTTTGGTTATCAACAACATACAACTTTCGGCCACTTCAAGTCACTACACAATGTTCAAGTTTTTCAAGCTCAACTTTCGGATCTAGACACCTTAGTGTTGGTGCGAAAGAAACCAACACTAGAAACTCACTAAACAAACAAAATAACACCTAGATCTAAACATGCAACATCATTCTCGGTTTTCAACTTTTAATGGACAGATTTTCAGAATTTCTTTTAGGTGTAGTTTGTTTAAGCCGTGAACTAGCCCAAGATGGGTTATGTTGGAACACAACCGGTCTTGCTCTGATACCAAATGATACAAGATCAAACCAACAACAACAAGAACTTCAAGGAGGCTCGGATTTCAGTCCAACAACACAAGCACAACAAGTTTTTAGTTTCGGTTTTTCCACTTACAACACAAGAACAACAAGAAAGATAATGATGCTAGTGAATCGAAAAGAGCCCCACACGGCTTCACTAGACTTTAAGATAACAAGATCAACAACAACAACAAGATAAAGAAAGATAGATAACTTGACATATAACATTCAAGAAACTAAGAACCCTAACATCAAGAGAGGACCCTAAGTCTAATGAATATAAACACCAAGTTCTTACAAGGACCAAGAGGCACTCAACGACCTCAAAACCCTTGTTTCTAGCCAAAGAGACAACACAAGTATCCCTCTACTTGTGAGATACTAGGGGCGGCTTCAAAGAGTGAAGAGAGAGGAAAGGTTTTTGTGTTTTTAGGTTACAAGTTTCAGCATTCAAAAACTAACTATAACTCTCTCTAACATGTTCTATTTATACTACAAACAAAGGGGTAAAATGACCCATCGGCCCTTGCTTCTTGTGCCAACCTTGGAGAGTAGTTATTTACACATTAGGACCTCTCTTCACACATAAAAACGTTTAGGTCCTTGGTTGGTTCAATCACCAACTCACACACGGCCATTTGCATGAACAAAGCTTGGAGTTTTTGTAATTCCCGAGCTTGGCTTCGTGTGAAAGGCCGTGTACCTGTGGAGGCTACCCTAACCGTATCAAGGTATACCTGAGGCTGATGCAAACCCTTTGAGCCAGCTAATTTTTACTCCTCCATATGCTTATACCAGACACTTGTTGTTCGGTAAATTCTCTTCTGCTAGGTGGACCAGCAATTGAGTCACTAGCCTGCATTCCTCTTTTCCCTATGCATAAATAAACAAAGAGGCCCACATGTGTGGTAGAATAGTCTACCATTGCCTTAATCAAGGCAAACACATGAGAGAAGTTACACAGAATTAGGTATGTTTGATCTATGCTTTGATTTGTGATGATGTTGACATTAATGTGAGCCAGGTGATCTTTTCTTTTCTGTAATTAAAAAAATGTGCTACCAGCTCAAGCACAACTATGGCTTTGGAGGTCTGTTGACTCAATTTTTGAGGAGGCATTTGGGTAGACAAGGAGGTATTGGATTACAAGCCTGAAGTTGTTACTTGTCCTATGGATATTACTACTTCTAAGAGAATAGATGGGCCCCATGGTCCAATCCTTACTATGGTTGAGAGCTAAACTTGGACTAATGAGATATCTGCTAGGATATTTGGCCTACAGATATTGCAGCTGCAGATAGAGAGAAGACCTAAAATGCACGATGAACTTTATATTTTTGAGTTAGATTACCTCCTTGGACATCATGCTAGGACTTTGCTGAGGATCGAGCTAAATTTTGTTGAACCTGTAGATAATGATGTACCTACAGATACAGAGAGGCGATACCAAGACTCAAATATTGAGTCAGATGCTGAGGAACAATCTGATGATGGCGATGTAGATGCTGATGATTGTTATGATGAGGAGGGTGCCAGTGATGACATGATGTCAATAGTGCTATTTGACTGATTAGGGAGTATGATGCCACCTTACCATATTCTTATTTGATAGCATTAGGGCAGTGCTTCGTTGAAGTGTGGGGTGGTTGTCTTTTTCATCTTATTTCTCTTTATTTTTGTTGGACAATTTTTATTTTAAGTTTTCTTATGTTTTGTTGGATTTTAGTATTTCTAACTATTCGGAACATTAAATCTGTAATAGTTAGTAAGTTCAAAGTATGAATTTTTGCAATTTGCCCTAACGACATTTTTTGCATATTGCTTTAGATTAATGTATTTCGATTAAAATTTCATTTTTGTGTGGCCCTTAAGGTGATTCAAAATAAATAGTCAGAGTTTTTTGCCTTCCCCTATGCTAGATAGATGAGTCTGTCTTAAGGGGAGTTGGTCTTAAGAAGTAAAGAATTGATGAGAACCTAATCACGACTTTAGAGAAGTGCTTTTGTGTGGGCCATTTTTGCAGTGACTTGGAATAATGGGGTTTTAAAACAAAAACAAGTCTTTAATTTTGAAGGATTTAATTGTAAATGCTTAATCTCAATAGGTGAGATACGATTTGTTGGCTTAATTTTGAATTCAACAAAGAACAAGACCGGGAACCTTAAAGATCCGACTTAATTCTATGCATGCACTGTGAGTGTGAGTATTTGTTTATATTTTACATGTATACAAATGTCTAGAACTTGCCCTGTGTGTTTACAAAGCAAAATAAGGGTTTTGTGTGTAGGAAGTGATGTAGGCATTTCTTTGACAACCCGCATTTTTAGCCGTTATATACCTACCCTTGTGCATATCCTTAGTCAGCCCCATTGATATGGTTATGGCTACCCCCACAGGTACACGGCCTTTCACACGAAGCCAAGCGCGGGAATTACAAACACTCCAAGCCTTGTTCATGCAAATGGCCGTGTGTGAGTTGTTGGCCGAACCAACCAAGGGCCTCAACGTCCTTATGTGTGAGGAGGGGCCTAAAGTGTAATAAATTAATTCCCCAAGGAGGCCACAACAAAGCAAGGGCGGATGGGTCCTTTTTACTCATTTTGTTGTAGTATAAATAGAAGGTGATAGTGAGATATCCACTAGTTTATTTGGAAATCTGAAATTGTAACCTAAGAACTCCAAAATATCTTCTCTCTTCTTCTCCAAGAAGCCGCCCCTAGATCTCACAAGTAGAGGAATACTTGTGTTGTCTCTTTGGCTAGAAACAAGGGTTTTGAGGTTGTTGAGTGCCTCTTGGTCCTTGTAAGAACTTGGTGTTTATATTCATTAGACTTAGGGTCCTCTCTTGATGTTAGGGTTCTTAGTTTCTTGAATGTTATATGTCAAGTTATTTATCTTTCATTATCTTGTTGTTGTTGTGTTGCTTTTGATTACCTTGAAAGTCTAGTGAAGCCGTGTGGGGCTTGTTTCGATTCACTAGCATTGTTGTATCTCTTGTTGTTCTCGGATTGTGGCTTAAAACCGAAACTATCTCTTGTGTTGTAAGCTTAAAACCGGAAACTAAAACTTGTTACTCTTGTGTTGTTGGACTGAAATCCGAAAACTCTTGTGTTGTTGGTTGATCTTGCATCATTTGGTATCAAAGCAAGACCGGTTGTGTTCCAACATAACCCATCTTGGGCTAGTTCTCGGATTAAACAAACTACAAAAAAAAAAAAATTCTGAAATCTGTCCACTAAAAGTTGAAAACCGAGAATGATGTTGTATGCCTAGATCTAAGTGTTATTTTGCTTGTTTAGTGAGTTTCTAGTGTTGGTTTCTTTCTCACCAACACTAAGGTGTCTAGATCCAAGGTTGAGCTTGAAATGTTGAATGTTGTGTAGTGACTTAAAGTGGCCGAAAGTTGAATGTTGTTGAAGACCAAAGAAAAAATCGGTGGTTGTGTGATTTTGTGCTAAGGAAGTGTTGAAGTTTGTGGAGTGTTCATCTCTTGAACTTGTGCATAAAGTTCATCTTGTTGAGTGTTCATCTTGTTGTGTGCTCAAGTGGTAAACTTATAAAGTTGATTGTGAAAGACTTGCACCCATCACTTTGTAGCTTTGTCAATCACTTCCCCTAAATCAAGGAACCTTGTTTTGTGGAAATTGTCAACCTAACCCACTTTCTTGAGTTTGAAAAAGAGTTAAGACATCAAAATTTTAAGTTTTCCCACCAAAACACTTTTCCATTTACCACAAGTTGTGTGAATATTAATTCAAGACAAAAAAAAAAAAGTATATAAATCCGAAGGGAAGGAGAACGTGTGGGGCCGATGCATGTTACTATGTCACCATAAGCTCAACTTAGGATAATCTATGGTTGCTAATTGTTGATTCTTGGTTTCCCTTACTTGGTCTTAGAACTAATTAACAAACTAGTATCTTCCCACTAGGTTGTTAACTAGTTCCTTGAGTCGTTTGTTCGTGTCTACGGTTGCTTGTGTGCTTTTATTCGTTTGAATGAGTTGCTGATTTTGATTCTAGTCCGGCAAGAATTCTTTGAGTCTTCAAACAAGAATCCATTCCGGACAAGAGCTTACTCAACCCTTGTAAATCTCACGGTTACTAGCCAATTATACAACACTTGTGGAACACGAACTTGTGGGAAACTAAAGCGGCTAACACCTTGACGATGGAAGGAACAACATCTCATAATGCGGATACTAATGCTCTTGACTCAATGAGGGCCACTCTCGAGGCCGTTACTCGGACACTTGAAAGGATGAACTCGGAGTTTGGGGCCGTGAGGGGGGACTTGGCAGCAATAAGGGGGGAAGTATCGACTATTAGTGGGAGACTAGATCAAGTGGAGAGTCAAAGGAACTCTCGGCCATCGACTCCTCTACATGTCTCTACCAATGGCCATGATCAGACATCCTCCGCAACCATCACTCCCGAAATGGTCCACCAAATGTTAAATGCACCTCAAGCTCCACTAAATACCGCAAACCAATCTACCAACTTCCCACCAACCCGAGACTCCACTAGACCACTACATTTCCAAACTCCTCCAATTCCACAAGAGGGATTTGGGCGCCAAGCACCACCACCAAATCCGAACCCTCCCTTCCAAGCTCCACTAAACCAAAGACCACAAGTTCCAATTCCTACGAATCAAAATAGCCAAGGCCGACCAGCCTACTTTGACGGATACGGTAGAGAGGAGTATGGTGTAGAGGGGGCCTATGACGATGCTTATATGAGGGAAGAGGAGTTAAGAGGGGGTCGGGGAGAACCTAGGAGATACCGGGGGTATGGAGATAGGGGAAACCGACACCAAGAGAGAGACGTAGGCATCAACACCATCAAGTTGAGCCTACCTATCTTTAAGGGTGAAAGTGACCCCGAGGCTTACTTAACATGGGAATCGGCTTGTGACAAAGTTTTCCAAGTTAATGACATCTCGGAGGAAAAGAAGAGTTGCTATGCTATAGCTCACCTCGAGGGCTATGCTAACACGTGGTGGGAGTATGTTAAACGATTTGGTAATGAATTGGTCGACGGGCAGCCACCACCTTGGTATCGGTTGAGGTATTTGATGAGACAACGATACCTTCCCGAGAGGTACCGACATGAATTGCTTGCTAGGTTATATGGCTTGCGGCAAGGAGGCAAGAGTGTGATGGCCTATTTTGACGAGTTCCAACAACTCATGTTGAAACTTGATCACCGTGGGGAGCAAATCAGCCACGACATCATTCGGTTCAAGTGTGGATTGAACAAAGAGATCTCCACTCACTTGACCCTTCACCGGTTCGAAACTATTGACGGTATCTTCCAAGCGGCCCTAGAGATTGAGAGGGAACTTAAGGAGAGATCAACCTTCAAGGCAAGGGTCCAAACCCCCTCGGGTTGGCCCAAAAACAAGGACCAACCCGGTCCTATGAAGCTGCCCGAACCCAAAACAGCTCCTAAGTTTCCTCCGAAGCCGGAGGCTCACAAGTACCCCAATCCAAAAGGGTTCCAATGTTTCAAATGCCAAGGTTGGGGGCATAAGGCAAATGAATGTCCGAACCGGCGTAATGTGATCCTACGAGAAGGGAAAGTATACTACCTTGGTGAGGAGGTGGAATCCGAAAGGGGGGAGGTTGAGGCCGAGCCTCAAGATGGAGAGGAGGCCGAGAATGAACCGAATGAGGAAGGAGTAGATGATGGTGAAGATGTCTATCCACAAGAAGGGGAATGTGTGGTTCCGAACTTTGTGGTTAGGCGCGTTATGATTAGTAAGGCGGTAGATGACCCGAGCCAAAGGGAAAATCTATTCCATACTAAGTGCCTTGTAAAGGGGAGTGTGTGCACCTTGGTAATTGATGGTGGTAGTTGTACCAATGTTGCGAGCCATGCTATGGTGAATTTCTTGAAGCTACCGACTACACCACACACTAGCCCTTACAAACTACAATGGTTGAATGATTGTGGTGAATTGAAGGTCACACGGCAATGTGTGATTCGGTTTAAGGTGGGCAACTACCACGATGAAGTACTTTGTGACGTGATTCCAATGCAAGCATGTCACTTGTTGTTAGGTAGGCCTTGGCAATATGATAGGTCTACCAAACACGATGGGAGGTCCAACCGGTACACGCTTGAGAAGGATGGCCGAAAGGTCACGCTTCACCCTCTTTCACCCTCCCAAGTAAATGAGTGGTATAAAAAAATGAGAGAATTAAAAGGGAAGGGGGGGGAACCCGAGAGGGGAGAAAAGGGAAGGGAGGCCGTAGGTGAGGAGGTAGGGACATCCGAGGCTATCCCAATGCCAAAGGAAAGGGAAAACGTAGTGATGTTGGCTAGGAGAAAGGAACTTTTCGTGGACCAGGACGAAAACAACCAATGCTACTTTTGGCCCATTGCTTTAATACTAACCCAACTAATCCTTCCATGTCCCCTTTGATTTCTTGTGTATTGCAGGAGTATGAAGATGTATTTCCGCAAGAACTTCCGCAAGGATTGCCCCCGCTTCGGGGAATTGAGCACCAAATCGATTTGGTGCCGGGTTCACAGCTTCCAAACAAACCGGCCTATAGGAGCAATCCTATGGACACGAAGGAGCTTGAAAGACAAGTGGAGGAACTACTCAACAAGGGATACATCAAGGAAAGTATGAGTCCATGTGATGTTCCGGTACTTTTGGTACCAAAGAAGGACGGAACGTGGCGCATGTGTGTCGATTGCCGAGCCATCAACAAAATCACTATCAGGTATCGTCATCCAATCCCTAGGTTAGATGATATGTTAGATGAGCTCCACGGATCTTGTGTGTTTTCTAAAGTGGACCTTAGGAGCGGCTATCATCAAATTCGCATGCAACCCGGTGATGAGT
This sequence comes from Capsicum baccatum var. pendulum, assembly GCA_030864225.1. Taxonomy (NCBI): domain Eukaryota; kingdom Viridiplantae; phylum Streptophyta; class Magnoliopsida; order Solanales; family Solanaceae; genus Capsicum; species Capsicum baccatum. The sequence goes on from CM061561.1 coordinate 125,892,575, forward strand.
GGAAGACCGCATTCAAGACCAAATTCGGTCTATATGAGTGGCTGGTCATGCCATTCGGCCTTACTAATGCTCCTAGTACTTTTATGAGGCTAATGAATCATGTAATGAAGCCTTATATTGGAAAGTTTGTGGTAGTTTACTTTGATGATGTGTTGGTGTATAGTAAGTCGATTAATGAACATGTAATGCATTTGAAATGTGTATTTGATGTGCTCCGAAAGGAGAAGCTGTATGCCAACATGGAGAAGTGTTCTTTTGGTGTTGATAAAGTCATATTCTTGGGTTTTGTCGTGAGCTCAAGGGGAGTGGAAGTGGACGATTCCAAGATAGACTCTATACGAAGTTGGCCGACCCCTAAAACTATTGGAGAAATCCGAAGTTTCCACGGGCTGGCAAGCTTTTATAGGAGGTTTGTCAAAGGATTTAGTTCCATAGCAGCCCCCTTGACCGAGGTAATTAGAAAGGATGGACCCTTTAGATGGGGTGAAGAGCAAGCTAGGGCTTTTGAGGCCTTGAAAGCTACGCTCATCTCGGCGCCTTTATTGCAACTGCCCGATTTTGATAAGATATTTGAAGTCAAGTGTGATGCTAGTAAGGTTGGCATCAGGGCTGTTTTGATGCAAGAAGGTAAGCCCGTTGCCTATTTCAGTGAAAAGCTCAAAGGGGCAACTCTTAATTACTCGACTTATGATTTGGAGTTGTACGCCCTTGTTAGAGCCTTGGGAAATTGGCAACATTATTTGTGGCCTAAGGAGTTTGTGATACGAATGGATCATGAGTCGTTGAAACACCTTAAGAGTCAAGACAAGCTGAATAGGCGTCATGCTAAGTGGATTGAATTCATCGAGACCTTCCCTTATGTAATTCATTACAAAAGGGGGAAAGAAAATGTTGTGGCCGATGCCTTGTCTCGGAAGCATGTGCTTGTTGCTACCTTGTCTTCGAAGTTGATGGGATTTGAGAGCTTGCGGATGTTATATCCCGAGGATCCTATCTTTGCTCCTATTTTTAGGGAATGCGAAGAATGGGGAAGGGACCGTTGGCTCAAGGAAAATAACCACTCCTCCTACTCTCGGTTTGATGGTTATTTGTTCAAAGAGAGGAGGCTGTGCGTTCTTTCCAGCTCTTGGAGGGAATTATTTGTGAGAGAGGCCCATGACGGAGGCCTCATGGGTCACTTTGGGGTAGACAAGACCCTCGGCATCCTAGAGGAGAATTTCTATTGGCCCAAAATGCGCAAGGACGTCTCTAAAATTTGTAGTCAATGCGTGGCCTGCCGGAGTACGAAATCTCGCCTCCAACCGCAAGGGTTATACACCCCACTCCCTACTCCCCTTAGACCTTGGCTGGACATATCGATGGATTTCGTTTTGGGGCTGCCAAGGACTAGAAAGGGCCGAGATAGCATTTTTGTCGTTGTTGATAGATTCTCTAAAATGGCTCATTTTATTCCATGTGTAAAAACCGAGGACGCTCCTAGTGTAGCTTCATTATTTGTTGAACACGTTGTAAAGCTTCACGGAGTACCAAGGACCATTGTGAGTGATAGGGACTCCAAGTTCCTAAGCCTCTTTTGGAAGTCCATGTGGGGTAGGCTTGGCACGAAGTTACTTTTCTCCACGTCTTGCCACCCACAAACCGATGGCCAAACGGAGGTAGTAAATAGAACCTTAGGGTCTATGCTACGCTCCATGGTTAAAGGTAAATTGACTTCATGGGAAGAACACCTACCCTTGGTGGAATTTGCATACAATCGGGTAATACATTCGAGTACGGGAATGACTCCCTTTGAATGTGTTTACGGCCTCAATCCCCTTACCCCTTTAGATCTCACTCCTCTGTCTAGTGATCTCATGACCAGCTTAGATGGAAATAAAAGAGCCGAGGCCATGAAAAGAATGCATGAGGCGGTGCGGATCAAGCTTGAAAAGAAGAACCAAGAGGTTGCAAAACGGGCAAACAAAGGAAGGAGGAAGCTAGTGCTTGAACCCGGAGATTGGGTGTGGGTACATCTCCGAAAGGATCGGTTTCCAGCTCAAAGGAAGTCCAAATTGCTGCCGAGGGGTGATGGTCCTTTCCAAGTACTTGAGAGGATCAATGACAACGCCTACAAGATTGACCTACCACCGGAATATCAAGTGCACAACACCTTCAACGTCGGAGATCTCTCCCTCGTGGATGCGGTTGAAGATGATCAAAGGCCGAATTTGAGGTCAAATTCCTCTCAAGATGGAAAGGATGATATGGTTATGGCTACCCCCACAGGTACACGGCCTTTCACACGAAGCCAAGCGCGGGAATTACAAACACTCCAAGCCTTGTTCATGCAAATGGCCGTGTGTGAGTTGTTGGCCGAACCAACCAAGGGCCTCAACGTCCTTATGTGTGAGGAGGGGCCTAAAGTGTAATAAATTAATTCCCCAAGGAGGCCACAACAAAGCAAGGGCGGATGGGTCCTTTTTACTCATTTTGTTGTAGTATAAATAGAAGGTGATAGTGAGATATCCACTAGTTTATTTGGAAATCTGAAATTGTAACCTAAGAACTCCAAAATATCTTCTCTCTTCTTCTCCAAGAAGCCGCCCCTAGATCTCACAAGTAGAGGAATACTTGTGTTGTCTCTTTGGCTAGAAACAAGGGTTTTGAGGTTGTTGAGTGCCTCTTGGTCCTTGTAAGAACTTGGTGTTTATATTCATTAGACTTAGGGTCCTCTCTTGATGTTAGGGTTCTTAGTTTCTTGAATGTTATATGTCAAGTTATTTATCTTTCATTATCTTGTTGTTGTTGTGTTGCTTTTGATTACCTTGAAAGTCTAGTGAAGCCGTGTGGGGCTTGTTTCGATTCACTAGCATTGTTGTATCTCTTGTTGTTCTCGGATTGTGGCTTAAAACCGAAACTATCTCTTGTGTTGTAAGCTTAAAACCGGAAACTAAAACTTGTTACTCTTGTGTTGTTGGACTAAAATCCGAAAACTCTTGTGTTGTTGGTTGATCTTGCATCACCCATTGAGCCTTTAGCCTAAGCTTTGGTAGCCTTATATATAGCCGAATCCTTTCTTTGATAGACCTTTATTTGATCCAAAACTCCTAAGTGCTTTAATGTATCGGAAGAAGGCAAAAGTGAAGCCCTAGAGTAGTATGTTATTGGTGTACAATTATTGTGGTTGGAAGATAGAGAAATTCGTTCTAAAGATAGTTCAGTTTTTTTATTACCTAGTTGGTTTACAATGAACTTGTTTTGGCTCTGGTCTATTTCGGACATTGTGCACTTCAACCAAGGTTAAAGCTTTAGTTGAGGGTGGCTATTATAGGGGTGTATAATAGCAAATGGGTGTGAAGAAGAGCTTGAAATTGATCATGATGTAAAAGAAAAATACTCCCGCCATAGTTAGGTAATGTGCTTAATGAGAATGGGGTGAAACGAATGATGTGTGAAGGTAATAAAGTTTAAATTCGGTTGATAGAATGTGATTTTAATTGTAGATTGATATGTATTAAAGCACTTAGGGAGATTAGTCAATATTTTCTAAATAGTTCCTACCCATCCCCTAGCTTACATTGCAACCATAAGAGACCTAGTTGTTCCTTCATCCCAATATCCAACTATCAATGGAGTATACTAAGGGCAAGCTTATGGTTCATTAACTAGCATGTTTGAATTCTTTATTGAGAGAGAGTGATTTGATTTTGATATTCCCCTTATGTTATACATTTAAGTTAATGTGAGTGAATATGGGGAAGCTTTCTTGTTATGAGGGTGCATGGGGATGAAAGTCTGGTTGCTTTTTGTATTTCTAGATTGAGTAATTTGATTGAGTTTGCCAACAAGTTGGTAATTCATTGTTGAGATAGAGTAATTTGAAACAAATTGTCCCATGTGATAAAACTATTTTGACATATTTGAGCTACGAAGTCATTGCTAAAATTGTAAGTGCCCAACGTAAGCATAACTCTTAGGTTGTGGTGTGAAGATTGAGTGATTATGTTGTTGAGTTAAAATTGTTCAAGGACAAATAAGGTTTTAAGTGTTAGGTAGTGATCATGGTCATATTTATACGTTCAATCACTAATATTCACCTAGATTTGGACTTTTCCTGAGAGCTATAATGTGTTGTTCTGAGTGTAATTAAGCTTTAATTGCATTCTATATCTAATGGAAATGATTAACAATTGGAGGACTAAATTATGATAGAATTAAATACGATTGTATACATTGATGAGGTGTAATAGTAAAGAGAGCAAACAAAGGCATTAGAAGATGGCAGGGGAAGGCAAACTAAAAGTTCAAACTTCCAATTTATGCGATCACCGTGTCGTGTTAGTTGACCAAATGGCATTTGTTGGATTCCAGTGTATTTCCACAATATCATCGCTTCGCAGTGAGGGGACCATTTGCATTTGTCAAATTACCGCTTTGTGGAGAAGGTGGAATTGCCAGTTTTTGAAGTTTGCAGCTCAGTACGTCACGGTGGCAAAGGAATTTGCATTTATCAAAAATTAGTAGCTCACCACAATTGCACTGCATTGCGGTGAGGATCCAAATTGCAATTTTCACAAAATAGTAACCTTCTGTGATTGCACAGATTTAATGTAAAGTATGGCATTGGACAACACAGCGCGACGCGCTACCTGACAAAATTGGGATTATTTTGTCCCAGCTATAAAAGAAATAATTCATTACAATTAAAAACACTTTGGAAAGCCTGGCAACGGTAGAAAAACAACAAATAGCTCTTAGGATTCTTAGAATTTCTTTTGAACTTCTTTTCTTCAAGATTAATTTTTGGTATGGTTAATTACTTATTTTGGATGTTGAATTCAATCATAAATGGCTAAACACCCTTGTTCTAAGGTTGAGGCCAAGAGCATGAGTACAATTTAATTTTCTTTTTCATAGTTTCTTTTTGGATTATCATCTGGGTTGTTCTTAATTTCTTGATCCTACTATTTTGATGAGTGGCCATCATTAGAATACATTTATAATTCTATGTGAATTCGGAAGGAGAATCATAGGATAGAATGAAGAAATTAAGGAGCAAAGTTCTTATCCTTTTATGAAATAAGGGGTTTGAATTAGCATTTAGGATAGGGATATACCCAGAAGCCTTGTTTGGTTCGATTGCAAGAAGATATCTTTATGCATTTAGATGAATTGTTGTGTCTCTTCAAGCCAAAGTTGTTTCATTATTCAAGTTAGGTAGGCGGTTTTAGGTTGGGATATCAAGATTGTATCTTAAACCTTGCGAATGAACAACCCAATAACCAAGTGGACTGCGATAAGAATAGAGATTTGTAGGATTGTTGGACGTGCCTTAACCATGTAATTCTTATCATTACTGTTTACAACTTTTGCTTGCTTTGCTATTGTCATAAATTGTTATTTCTTATTTCCTTGTATTTTTGTTCAAAAACCGCAAAACCATCTTGATACTTTACACCACTTAATACCTTCTTCTCTTAAACTAAATTTTGGTAAAATTGCTACTGCATAGTCCTCGTGGGTAGGATATCTGACTGTCTAAGTCACTATATTAATTGTACGATCACGTAAACTTGTGTGTGCGATTGACCAGAACAACCATTTATGGAATGCAATAGAATAACTAAGTTAGTCAAATAAAGTAAAAATTACACAATTCAAAGCCATTTACACAAGTGGGTTGAGGGAATACAATTGTTCAAAACTAATTTCCAAATTCAAAACATCAATTAGGGGATTATCTCGACCCCCATTCCAATTCCCACACCTATTCACCCAATTAGTTCAAAAACATTCAATTCAAAGCATGAACAACTCATGAAAACTGTGGGAAAACGATTCAAGGATCAACCATTCCAAAATCTTCAAACCAAGTCAAAACCCACATTCAAATCCATACAATTAAACTATTTTAAACATATTCTTTTAACAAAATAAGATTAGGGAAGAGTAACATTCCTGAAAGGATCACAATTTTGGAGGAAATTTTCCCTTGGAAGCTCTAGACAATCAACCTTAAGGAAACCCTAATTCTCTTGCCTGAGAGAATTTGTGATAAGAGATAAGTTATTTTTGTGTGTTATAAATAGGAATGGGGTTCCAATAAGGTTTCAAAGTCATGGGTCATATTTGGGGAAAAGGGAAAAATGTCCAAAGTGTCGTTAATGAAATACTAAAAAATTATCACCATTTTTACAGGAGACCTTATGACTCGTTAGGTCACCTTAGGACTCATGAACTTTAATAGTAGTCTAGACAACATCAATGGGCACCCACACTGGTCTAGATATGAGTCGTACCATACGACTCATACTCAGATATTATGACATATTTGGTCAAATCGTAGGCCAAACAGAACATTTTGGCATCACACTAGTTTGGTTATGGATGGGATATATGACTCGTTGGGATCCAATCATAATCATAACATAAAATTGTAAAATCCACACTGGTCAGTGATACGGTTAAGGCAATCCCCACAGGTACACGGCCTTTCACACGAAGCCAAGCTCAGGAATTGCAAACACTCCAAGCTTTGTTCATGCAAATGGCCGTGTGTGAGTTGTTGACCGAACCAACCTTGGACCTAAACATTTTTATGTGTGAAGAGGGGTCCTAAAGTGTAATAAACTAATCCCCAAGGATGCCACAAGAAAGCAAGGGCGGATGGGTCTTTTAACACCTTTTGTTGTAGTATAAATAGAACATCATAGTGAGATATCCCTTAGTTCATTTTGAAATCTGAAATTGTAACCTAAAAACTCCAAAATATCTTCTCTCTTCTTCTCCAAGAAGCCGTCCCTAGATCTCACAAGTAGAGGAATACTTGTGTTGTCTCTTTGGCTAGAAACAAGGGTTTTGAGGTTGTTGAGTGACTCTTGGTCCTTGTAAGAACTTGGTGTTTATATTCATTAGACTTAGGGTCCTCTCTTGATGTTAGGGTTCTTAGTTTCTTGAATGTTATATGTCAAGTTATCTATCTTTCATTATCTTGTTGTTGTTGTGTTGCTTTTGTTTATCTTGAAAGTCTAGTGAAGCCGTGTGGGGCTTGTTTCGATTCACTAGCATTGTTGTATCTCTTGTTGTTCTCGGATTGTGGCTTAAAAACCGAAACTATCTCTTGTGTTGTAATCTAAAAACCGAAACTTAAAACTTGTTGTTCTTGTGTTGTTGGACTGAAATCCGAACTCTTGTTGTTGTTGGTTTTGATCTTGTATCATTTGGTATCAGAGCAAGAGCGGTTGTGTTCCAACATAACCCATCTTGGGCTAGTTCACGGATTAAACAAACTACAAAAAAAAAAAATTCTGAAATCTGTCCACTAAAAGTTGGAAACCGAGAATGATGTTGTATGCCTAGATCTAGGTGTTATTTTGCTTGTGTAGTGAGTTTCTAGTGTTGGTTTCTTTCTCACCAACACTAAGGTGTCTAGATCCGAAAGTTGAGCTTGAAAGGTTGAATATTGTGTAGTGACTTGAAGTGGCCGAAAGTTGAATGTTGTTGATGACCAAAAGAAAAATCGGTGGTTGTGTGATTATGTGCTAAGGAAGTGTTGAAGTTTGTGGAGTGTTCATCTTTTGAACTTGTGCATATTGTTCCTCTTGTTGAAGTGTTCATCTTGTTGTGTGCTCAAGTAGTAAACTTATAAAGTTGATTGTGAAAGACTTGCACCCATCACCTTGTAGCCTTGTCAATCACTTCCCCTAAATCAAGGAACCTTGTTTTGTGGAAATTGTCAACCAAACCCACTTTCTTGAGTTTGAAAAAGAAGTTAAGACTTCAAAATTTTAGTTTTCCCACCAAAACACTTTTCCATTTATCACAAGTTGTGTGAATATTAAATCAAGACAAAAAAAAATAAAATATATATATATATAAATCCGAAGAGAAGAAGAACGTGTGAGGGCCATTGCATGCTACCATGTCACTATAAGCTCAACTTAGGATATTCTTTGGTTGCTAATTGTTGATTCTTGGTTTCCCTTATTTGGTCTTAGAACTAATTAACAAACTAGTATTCTTTCCACTAGGTTGTCAACTAGTTCCTTGAGTCGTTTATTCGCGTCAACGATTATTTGTGTGCTTTTATTCGTTTGAATGAGTTGCTGATTTTGATTCTAGTCCGGCAAGAATTCTTTGAGTCTTCAAACAAGAATCCATTCCGGCTAAGAGCTTACTCAAACCTTGTAAATCTCACGGTTACTAGCCAATTATACAACACTTGTGGAACACGGACTTGTGGTGACTAAAGCGGCTAATACCTTGACGATGGAAGGAACAACTTCTCATAATGCGGATACTAATGCTCTTGACTCAATGAGGGCCACTCTTGAGGCCGTTACTCGGACACTTGAAAGGATGAACTCGGAATTTGGAGCCGTGAGAGGGGACTTGGCAGCAATAAGGGGGGAAGTATCGACTATTAGTGGGAGGCTAGATCAAGTGGAGAGTCAAAGGAACTCTCGGCCATCGACTCCTCTACACGTATCCACCAATGGTCATGATAGGACCTCCTCCGCAACCATCACCCCCGAAATGATCCACCAAATGTTAAATGCACCCCAAGCTCCACTAAATACCGCAACCCAATCTACCAATTTTCCTCCAAACCGAGACTCCACTAGACCACTACATTTCCAAGCTCCTCCAATTCCGCAAGAGGGATTTGGACGCCAAGCACCTCCCCTAAATCTGAACCCTCCCTTCCAAGCTCCACTAAACCAAACACCACAAATTCCAATTCCTACGAATCAAAATGGCCAAGGCCGACCAGCCCACTTTGACGGATACGGTAGAGAGGAGTATGATGGGGAGGGAGCCTATGATGATGCTTATATGAGGGAGGAGGAGATAAGAGGGGGCCGGGGGGAACCTAGGAGATACCGGGGGTATGGAGAAAGGGGAAACCGACACCAAGAGAGAGACGTAGGCATCAACACCATCAAGTTGAGCTTACCTATCTTTAAGGGTGAAAGTGACCCCGAGGCCTACTTAACTTGGGAATCGGCTTGTGACAAAGTTTTCCAAGTTAATGACATCTCAGAAGAAAGGAAGAGTTGCTATGCTATAGCTCACCTCGAGGGCTATGCTAATACTTGGTGGGAGTATGTTAAGCGATTTGGTAATGAATTGGTTGACGGGCAGCCACCACCTTGGTATCGGTTGAGGTATTTGATGAGGCAACGATACCTTCCCGAGAGATACCGACATGAATTACTTGCTAGGTTGTATGGCTTGCAGCAAGGAGGCAAGAGTATGGTGGCCTATTTTGACGAGTTCCAACAACTCATGTTGAAACTTGATCACCGTGGGGAGCAAATCAGCCACGACATCATCCGGTTCAAGTGTGGATTGAACAAGGAGATCTCCACTCACTTGACTCTTCATCGGTTCGAAACTATTGACGGTATATTCCAAGCGGCCCTAGAGATTGAAAGGGAACTTAAGGAGAGATCAACCTTCAAGGCAAGGGTCCAAGCCCCCTCGGGTTGGGCCAAAAACAAGGACCAACCCGGTCCTCCGAAGCTGCCCGAATCCAAAATGGTTTCTAAGTTTCCCCCGAAGCCGGAGGCTCACAAATACCCCAACCCAAAGGGGTTCCAATGTTTCAAGTGCCAAGGTTGGGTGCATAAGGCAAATGAATGTCCGAACCGACGTAATGTGATCCTACGAGAAGGGAAAGTATACTACCTTGGTGAGGAGGTGGTGTCCGAAAGGGGGGAGGTTGAGGCCGAGCCTCAAGATGGAGAGGAAGCTGAGAAGGAACCGAATGAGGAAGGAGTAGATGATAGTGAAGATGTCTATCCACAAGAAGGGGAGTGTGTGGTTCCAAACTTTGTGGTTAGACGCGTCATGATTAGTAAGGCGGTAGATGACCCGAGCCAAAGGGAAAATCTATTCCATACTAAGTGCCTTGTAAAGGGGAGTGTGTGCACCTTGGTAGTTGATAGTGGTAGTTGTACAAACGTTGCGAGCCATGCTATGGTAAACTTCTTGAAGTTACCGACTACACCACACACTAGTCCTTACAAACTACAATGGTTGAATGATTGTGGTGAATTGAAGGTCACACGGCAATGTGTGATTCGGTTTAAGGTGGGCAACTACCACGATGAAGTGCTTTGTGACGTGATCCCAATGCAAGCATGTCACTTGTTGTTAGGAAGACCTTGGCAATATGATAGGTCTACTAAACACGACGGGAGGTCCAACCGGTACACGCTTGAGAAGGATGGCCGAAAGGTCACCCTTCACCCTCTTTCACCCTCCCAAGTAAATGAGTGGTATAAAAAAATGAGAGAATTAAAAGGAAAGGGGGGGGGGGAACCCGAGAGGGGAGAAAAGGGAAGGGAGACCGTAGGTGAGGAGGTAGGGACATCTGAAGCTATCCCAACGCCAAGGGAAAGGGAAAACGTAGTGATGTTGGCTAGGAGAAAAGAACTTTTCGTGGACCATGATGAAAACAAGCCGATGCTACTTTTGGCCCATTGCTTTAACACTAACCCCACTAATCCTTCCATTTCCCCTTTGATTTCTTGTGTGCTGCAGGAGTATGAAGATGTATTTCCGCAAGAACTTCCACAAGGATTGCCCCCGCTTCGGGGAATTGAACACCAAATTGATTTGGTGCCGGGTTCACAGCTCCCAAACAAACCGGCCTATAGGAGCAATCCTATGGACACGAAGGAGCTTGAAAGACAAGTGGAGGAACTACTCAACAAGGGATACATCAAGGAAAGTATGAGTCCGTGTGTTGTTCCGGTACTTTTGGTACCAAAGAAGGACGGAACGTGGCGCATGTGCGTCGATTGCCGAGCCATCAACAAAATCACTATAAGGTATCGCCATCCAATCCCTAGATTAGATGATATGTTAGATGAGCTCCACGGATCTTGTGTGTTTTCTAAAGTGGACCTTAGGAGCGGCTATCACCAAATTCGCATGCAACCCGGTGATGAGTGGAAGACCGCATTCAAGACCAAATTCGGTCTATATGAGTGGCTGGTCATGCCCTTCGGCCTTACCAATGCTCCTAGTACTTTTATGAGGCTAATGAATCATGTAATGAAGCCTTATATTGGAAAGTTTGTGGTAGTTTACTTTGATGATGTGTTGGTGTATAGTAAGTCTATTAATGAACATATAATGCATTTGAAATGTGTGTTTGATGTGCTCCGAAAGGAGAAGCTGTATGCCAACATGGAGAAGTGTTCTTTTGGTGTTGATAAAGTCATATTCTTGGGTTTTGTCGTGAGCTCAAGGGGAGTGGAAGTGGAGGATTCCAAGATAGACTCTATACGAAGTTGGCCGACCCCTAAAACTATTGGAGAAATCTGAAGTTTCCACGGGTTGTGATACGGGTACGACCACGAGGATGCATGTTTGTGAGATATATTAAACCCGAGACTTGGAGTGTGAAAGTGAAGTGCAAATGAGGACTGAAAATGGGTCCAAAACCGTCCATATAATGCTCTCAAAGGGCACCCACTTGAAGACTTGAGACTAAGGGGTCATTTTGGACATTTCACACCTTGTTTGTAAATTACTATATAAGGAAGCTTTTAGGTCATTTGTAAGGGACTTTTGCTGAATATTGATGTTGTATCACACTTAAAAACATTTCTCTCTTAGGAGAAAGGCTCCCATAGCCGAAATCCATGTAACTAGGATTTTCAACTTGAGGGTGGAATCTCTCGTGTTGGATTCATGCTTGGAAACGAGGGTGCTTGAGGAGATTGATGTTCCTCTTGTGTCCACGTAAGAGTGTCGGTGTTATTATTACATGCATTAAGGGTCTTAGTGTTGGATCTACACTTAGGTTCTTAGTTATTGTAGTAATCTATGTCACACTACCTATCTTTACATTTTATTGTTGTCATCTTGTTGTTGTTGTGTAGTGGACTGTTTTGGGTCCTTTGTTGAATCTGGAAATTTGTGTTATTGTTGTTCATATGTTCTTCACGTTTTTGGGACTGTTTTGGTGTTAAATACACTCTTGTATCTTGTATTCTTGTTGTTGGTAGCGAATCCGAGTGTGGTCTCCATCTTGGTCCTCGAATCCTTAAGATTTGCGGACTGTTTTGGAGTTGTTTCGTGTTTCCGTTGTTTTTCCCGCATCATTTGGTATCAAAGCATGGCTTGATCTTGTTCCTACAAGATCACTCTTGGGCTTGAGACTTAAAAACTACTAAAAAAAAAAAAAACTGAAATCTGGAAATTCCAGAAAATAGCAATCTGTCCACTTTGTGTTCTTGGCCGAAAATTGTGTTCTTGTTGTATCTTGGCCGAGATTTTTACTTGTCTTAAGTGTTTCTAGTGTTAGTATTGTTCTTCACTAACACTTTGAGTCTATATCTTGATTTGAGCCTTTGTTGTTGATGTAGTTATTGTGAACTTGGACTTGACAGATTGTTGTTGGTCTTGTTGTTGCGGATTTAAAGTTTGGGCTGTTTTGGACGTGTGGTGTGTTGTTGGTTCAAGTTTTGAACGTGTATTGTGGAGGTTGTGCTTTGGAATTTAAGCTTGGAAAGTTGTTGTTGTTGTTTTGGGGGTCCAACTTGAACCTTAGAACTTCAAGACTCAAACTTTGTGTTCTTGGTGTTCTTCACCATCTCCATATATTGTTGAAAAAAAAAAAAAAAAAAAAAAAAAGGTGGTTGTTGATTTTTGAAGTTGAAGAAAAAAGAGTGTGTATTGTGTTAGTCTTGCAAGACATAGATCCAAGTTTCAAGGTGTAGTACTTGGCCTTGTGTTCTTGTTGTTGACAATTGGTGGTATTGTGTTGTGTTCTTGAAGAAGTTGTTGTTGTGTTCTTGAAGAAGTTGTTGTTGTGTTCTTGAAGGTTGTTGTGGTGTTCATCTAGTGCTTCATCTTTCTTACAACTTAAGACAATCAAAAGGACAATATAGATTCAAAAGGTGAAGATGAAAAGATGTAAAGCTTGTTGTGAGAAACCTTGAACCCAACACTTCCTAGACTAGACTTCTACTTTTTCAGCTTTTCCTTATTTCAAGGGCCTTGTTTTGTGGGACTACTTTTTCTTGTTTCAAGAACCTTGTCTTGTGGGACTAGTACAAGACAAAAGTCATCCTTTTAAGAGTGGACTTGTATAGATTCAAGACTTGTGTTTTCCCTCCAAAACCAATTGTCATCCTTCCTAAATTACAATGGGACCAAGACTTGAAATTGAAATATAAAATTGAGAAACCGCAACCAATACGTGACTGCCACATCATCATTTTTACTGTTCACATCATAATTTTGGCTCAAATTTTAGATTTCTTAGTTTCACTTAATTGTCACTTAGTTCGTTTATTGGTTTGAACACTAATTGACAACCTAGTAATTTCCTACTAGCTTGTAAATTAGTTTTGTATCCGTTTGTTCGTGTTTACGTTTGTTGTGTACTTTTATCTTTTTGAATTCGTTGTTAGTTCTTGACTCAAGTCCTACAAGATTTCGTTTGAGTTTCAAACAAAAATCCATTCCCGGACAAGAGTAGACTCGACACTCAATCACTCACGAAGTACAAGCCGGCTTTCAACACTTGTGAAACCAAGTATGAGGTAAAACCGAGAGTGAGAGTGTGGTGAGGCATTTTTGATCTAACAAGTTTGTTTGTTTTTCTTTGTTTGTTGTGTCTTTTTGTTAGGTACAATGGCTTCCCATAATTTCAATGCCATATGCGATCGTTTCAATGACAATATTGAAGATATGAAATGACACATTGAAACTATACGCCAATTGCTACCCAAACTCTACCCACAAAATCCAATTGTCCAAGAACCTTGCGTTGAGAGCTTCCCAAAGGAATTTCCTGCCCAACTTGTGAGTAAAGCTTGTCCACCACTTGAGGATATGTGTGATATGCTTAATAGGACTCAAGTTAGTGAAGTATTTGAAAATGTTGGTCAACAAAGTGAGAATGAACCCGAGAGCTCTTCTTGGGATAATATTGTGTTTGAAACATCCTTGAAACTTGATATTGATCATTTAGAGAGTGAGGAACTTCCTTGTTCCAAATCTGTCCGTGAGGTAGATCACACTCTTTTTAGGTACAATGTCTTGTTTGAAGATGATTTAAACACTCCTAATAAACCTAGTGGTGCAAGTGATGTTAACGAAATGGCTTGTCTTGGAAGCTATAGCCTATATGCTAACCCACTATGGTGTGACAACATTTCTCCTCAAAATGGAAATCTCTTCTTGGAAGATGAGAGTACTCTTAAGGGTAGGGAATGTTTAGTCTTGAAAAGGAATAGTCAATCGGGTGAAGATGACCATGATTTGCTTGATTACTTGGGAAACCCGAAATATGATTGTTCTTGTAAAAATATTTTTGTGAATGATTCCTTTGCTGCCCATGGTGATTTATATCTATGTGGGGATTATTCTCTTGAAATAAAACGTGGTGCATGCTTAGAAATTCCATCTACTTCTTCTTTATGTGTTTCCTATATTGAGCATACTAGTGGTGATGGACTTGAAGCTAGTGAGTACATGCATAAGGACACCATAGCTGAAGTTAGTTTGTGTGACACCTTTCTCTACCCTCTTTGTGCTTATGATATTTCCTCTAATGATGTAGAGGGTATGCCTAATTTTGAGGACGATACCTTAGGGAAAAGTGAGAGTGGCCGAAACCTATGTCCATGGATACTTCTCCCATTCGATCCCGGTACCATCTTAGGGTATGGTAGGAGTTGTCTCGTCCCATGCTCATTATTTACTAATTTTCGTCATAGCCACTTCCTTTGTGACATTTGTACTAATCTTTTCACGATCAACCCAAAGGATTCTTGGTTGTACTTCAAGTGTGTACCACCTTGGCATGATGATGTTATTTATTAGATTTATTTCTGTTGCACTAACCCTAACCCTCATGCCATGAGGATGTGTGCTTGTTTTTCTTTTGTTTTGATTTTGCAAGGTGCAGATTCGAGGTCGAATCCTTTTCAAGAAGGGGAGGATGATACGGGTACGACCACGAGGATGCATGTTTGTGAGATATATTAAACCCGAGACTTGGAGTGTGAAAGTGAAGTGCAAATGAGGACTGAAAATGGGTCCAAAACCGTCCATATAATGCTCTCAAAGGGCACCCACTTGAAGACTTGAGACTAAGGGGTCATTTTGGACATTTCACACCTTATTTGTAAACTACTATATAAGGAAGCTTTTAGGTCATTTGTAAGGGACTTTTGCTGAATATTGATGTTGTATCACACTTAAAAACATTTCTCTCTTAGGAGAAAGGCTCCCATAGCCGAAATCCATGTAACTAGGATTTTCAACTTGAGGGTGGAATCTCTCGTGTTGGATTCATGCTTGGAAACGAGGGTGCTTGAGGAGATTGATGTTCCTCTTGTGTCCACGTAAGAGTGTCGGTGTTATTATTACATGCATTAAGGGTCTTAGTGTTGGATCTACACTTAGGTTCTTAGTTATTGTAGTAATCTATGTCACACTACCTATCTTTACATTTTATTGTTGTCATCTTGTTGTTGTTGTGTAGTGGACTGTTTTGGGTCCTTTGTTGAATCTGGAAATTTGTGTTATTGTTGTTCATATGTTCTTCACGTTTTTGGGACTGTTTTGGTGTTAAATACACTCTTGTATCTTGTATTCTTGTTGTTGGTAGCGAATCCGAGTGTGGTCTCCATCTTGGTCCTCGAATCCTTAAGATTTGCGGACTGTTTTGGAGTTGTTTCGTGTTTCCGTTGTTTTTCCCGCATCAGGTTGGCAAGCTTTTATAGGAGGTTTGTCAAAGGATTTAGTTCCATAGCAGCCCCCTTGACCGAGGTAATTAGAAAGGACGGACCCTTTAAATGGGGTGAAGAGCAAGCTAGGGCTTTTGAGGCCTTGAAAGCTACGCTCGTCTCGGCGCCTTTATTGCAATTACCCGATTTTGATAAGATGTTTGAGGTAGAGTGTGATGCTAGTAAAGTCGGCATCGGGGCTTTTTTGATGCAAGAAGGTAAGCCCGTTGCCTATTTCAGTGAAAAGCTCAAAGGGGCAACTCTTAATTACTCGACCTATGATTTGGAGTTGTACGCCCTTGTTAGAGCTTTGGGAAATTGGCAACACTATTTGTGGCCTAAGGAGTTTGTGATACGAACGGATCATGAGTCGTTGAAACACCTTAAGAGCCAAGACAAGCTGAATAGGCATCATGCTAAGTGGATTGAGTTCATCGAAACTTTCCCTTATGTAATTCATTACAAAAGGGGAAAGGAAAATGTTGTTGCCGATGCCTTGTCTCGGAAGCATGTGCTTGTTGCTACCTTGTCTTCGAAGTTAATGGGTTTTGAGAGCTTGCGGATGTTGTATCCCGAGGATCCTACCTTTGCTCCTATTTTTAGGGAATGCGAAGAGTGGGGAAGGGACCGTTGGCTTAAGGAAAATAACCATTCCTCCTACTCTCGGTTCGAGGGGTATTTGTTCAAAGGAAGGAGGTTATGTGTTCCTTCTAGTTCTTGGAGGGAATTACTTGTGAGGGAGGCCCATGACGGAGGCCTCATGGGTCACTTTGGGGTGGACAAGACCCTCGGAATCCTAGAGGAGAACTTCTATTGGCCCAAAATGCGCAAAGATGTCACAAAAATTTGTAACCAATGTGCGGCCTGCCGGAGTGCTAAATCTCGCCTCCGACCTCAAGGATTATACACCCCGCTCCCTACTCCCCTTAGACCTTGGCTGGACATCTCGATGGATTTCGTCTTGGGGATGCCAAGGACTAGAAAGGGTCGAGATAGTATTTTTGTGGTTGTTGATAGATTTTCTAAAATGGCTCACTTTATTCCATGTGCTAAAACCGAGGACGCTCCTAGTGTAGCTTCATTATTTGTTGAACATGTTGTAAAGCTTCATGGAGTACCAAGGACCATTGTGAGTGATAGGGACTCCAAGTTCCTAAGTCTCTTTTGGAAGTCCATGTGGGGTCGGCTTGGGACGAAGTTACTTTTCTCCACGTCTTGCCACCCACAAACCGACGGCCAAACGGAGGTAGTAAATAGAACCTTAGGGTCTATGCTACGTTCTATGGTTAAAGGTAAACTGACTTCATGGGAAGAACACCTACCCTTGGTGGAATTCGCATACAACCGGGTAATACATTCGAGCACGGGAATGACTCCCTTTGAATGTGTTTACGGCCTAAATCCCCTTACCCCGTTAGATCTCACTCCTTTGTCTAGTGATCTCATGACCAGTTTAGATGGAAATAAAAGAGCCGAGGCCATGAAGAAAATGCATGAGACGGTGCGGATCAAGCTTGAAAGGAAGAATCAAGAGGTTGCAAAACGGGCAAATAAAGGGAGAAGGAAGCTAGTGCTTGAACCCGGAGATTGGGTGTGGGTGCATCTTCGAAAGGATCGATTTCCAGCTCAAAGGAGGTCCAAGTTGCTGCCGACAGGTGATGGTCCTTTCCAAGTACTTGAGAGAATCAATGACAACGCCTACAAGATTGACCTACCACCGGAATATCAAGTGCACAACACCTTCAACGTCGGAGATCTCTCCCTCGTGGATGCGGTTGAAGATGATCAAATGCCGAATTTGAGGTCAAATTCCTCTCAAGATGGAGAGGATGATACGGTTAAGGCAATCCCCACAGGTACACGGCCTTTCACACGAAGCCAAGCTCAGGAATTGCAAACACTCCAAGCTTTGTTCATGCAAATGGCCGTGTGTGAGTTGTTGACCGAACCAACCTTGGACCTAAACATTTTTATGTGTGAAGAGGGGTCCTAAAGTGTAATAAACTAATCCCCAAGGATGCCACAAGAAAGCAAGGGCGGATGGGTCTTTTAACACCTTTTGTTGTAGTATAAATAGAACATCATAGTGAGATATCCCTTAGTTCATTTTGAAATCTGAAATTGTAACCTAAAAACTCCAAAATATCTTCTCTCTTCTTCTCCAAGAAGCCGTCCCTAGATCTCACAAGTAGAGGAATACTTGTGTTGTCTCTTTGGCTAGAAACAAGGGTTTTGAGGTTGTTGAGTGACTCTTGGTCCTTGTAAGAACTTGGTGTTTATATTCATTAGACTTAGGGTCCTCTCTTGATGTTAGGGTTCTTAGTTTCTTGAATGTTATATGTCAAGTTATCTATCTTTCATTATCTTGTTGTTGTTGTGTTGCTTTTGTTTATCTTGAAAGTCTAGTGAAGCCGTGTGGGGCTTGTTTCGATTCACTAGCATTGTTGTATCTCTTGTTGTTCTCGGATTGTGGCTTAAAAACCGAAACTATCTCTTGTGTTGTAATCTAAAAACCGAAACTTAAAACTTGTTGTTCTTGTGTTGTTGGACTGAAATCCGAACTCTTGTTGTTGTTGGTTTTGATCTTGTATCAGTCAGGCTACGATTAGGGTCCTATGACCCATAATAACATCCTACGACTCATAGGGAGAGTCATTATTTGCCAGTAAGCTCATAGGCCAAAAATTTTTCAAGGACCAAAATCTGAGGTGTTTTAGGTCCCCACACTATTTCTAAATGAAAGGCGCTACCAATTTAGAAGACATAGCTCAAGTGACATATTTTCCGCCATAGAGGAGGGTGGCTAGGAAGAAAAGTCACTTAAGAAACCTTGTACCTCTTTGGCGGCAATCGCTTAAGCAAAAATCACAGGGGCATTTATTTTAGCCCTCATCCAATTTTCTCTCATTTTATCCAAGTACCAAGAGTATTAAAACCTTAGAGTGCTTAGGAAATTAGGAGATTAATCCTAAGGTGTAGTAGGGTGCTGGTGAGCTTGGAAAATTTATTTTTTGATTTTAATCCTTGTATGTTTTCGTCTAATTCTTGATTTAATTCTATAATTTAGTCATAAATCCCTATCTTCTATATGGCTCAATTAAGTTTTGTTCAATCTTAGAATTTACTTATTCTTGAAGGTAAATGATCCTTGAGCATAGTGGGACGTATTGATGATTCCAAAATTGTGATTTCATAAGTAGGCCTCACATGGGAATTTATCTCAATTTTTAACCCAAAGCATTAAAATGCAATATGGGTATCATTATTCTCGTATTAATGTGTAGATCAGTATTTTGATAGCATGGCATCATGCAAAGACTTTTTGAAAGGGGAAATATCCATTTTAACGGACTTCATTGAGCATTTTTGGCGTCCAGGTAGAATAGGTTTACTCTCCTATTACATTGAGCTTTATTATGGTATAGGTATGAAATTATGCAAGCTTTAGGTTCAGAATTATTACTTGATCACATTGTTATAAAAATTTACATTATTTAGCGGGTTAGTGAGCTATATTTAGGTGGATATGGCCCAATTAACCATTCCTTAGGTTGATTTGCTATCTTTGGAGTTAATAGACTTATGTATCACTTTGTAGTAGGATTTTTGAACCTTAGTATATAACTCAGGGTAGCAATTTCCTTAAAATGGACGTTTGGGGTTACAAGTGGTCCCCTCTAGATGACTTTAGCTCAAGATTACTATTATCTCCTTGTAGAATCAATAGGCCTTGTTCCATTATCCTATCTACATTCTTAAGCCTGAATAGAATTTAGACATATTTTGATTATTCTAGGCTTGTACTTGGGTTTTATTAAGATCAATTTGAGTTCAACATCTATGATAATATTACTTTCGATTTGAGTTTGGGGTTAATGCTACTAATTTTGGTTCAAGCTATGTATATGAGATACTATTTCTAGTTCAAGTCTGGCATTAAGTGATACTTATCGATTCCAATCAATATTTTTAATATGGAAAGATCTTTGGTTACAGTTTTAAGGTTTAAATATTTTATGGTATTACCATTGGTATTTCCTTCTTGATTGTATCCATCAGGCTTATGAGATCTCCATTGGGTTATTTATGTTTATTTGCGCCTTCTATGCTTATGTGGTCTCTGTTAGGTTATAGTCAATCATGTTCTCTTTGATATTATTTACTCAGTTGTTTACTTTTAGTATATGGAGCACGATTCCAGGATTGCCTTTTTCCTAGACTTTAATTTATTATCTCTCATCTTATTGTACTTATATTATGATTTAGCTTAGTTGGACGATGATGCCTACTAAGTACCCATTTATTTAGTACTTTCACTACACTTCCGCACCCCCATTAATGCAGATCTAAGTACTAGCTATTGTCGTTGACGTGTATTAGTATTGGTCAAAGATAAGATGAGTTTTCAAAGGTGAAGCTAATTTTCTCTCTTTCTTTTATTTTGAATGGTCTTTCTATTTTAGACTATTGTATATTCAATACTTATAGTACTTTTATTCTTTTGATTCAGGTTATTACATTGTCCTTACTAGGTCATGGGATATTTTACTCTTTCTCCTTATTATCTCTAGGTATGCTATTGTTCATACATTTTATTCCTTGTGATCTAGTAGTTGTGTAATTTCAGTATCTATTCAAGTTTCCACCAATTAGTCCATTCCTTTGCATTTCGGGCTACAGTTTGGCTTACTTATAGGTGGGTTAAAGTAGGTGTCATCATGACTTGTGAAATTGAGTCATGACAAATAAATACAGTTGTGCCTTATTCTCACCCTAAAGGTTCAAGGTAATATTTTCCTCCCTATTACCATTATTAGTCTCATGTACCTTAGTAACTCCCATGTCATAGGATGTATTCATGAGTCTAGTTCAGTCCATGTTTCAGTAAAGAATAATTTATCATATTAGTATTCAGCTCCAACCAACATAGTGTTGAAATTTTAGCTCTTTTCCTATACTCTCAACTTAGTAGTGTTCCATTTAAGGATGAATGACCCCAAGAGGGAGATATTGTAAAACCACTAAAATCTGAGCTACAATTAGAACCTTGATTCAAGAACTTGTAGAACTAAAATTCATGTTTTGGTAAATATGGGAAGTGAATTATATGTGTATTTAGGCAACAAATAACTCTTATCTCATAGCTAAGATGAAACCTTTTGTACCGATTGATTTATTATGAGGAATCTTGCTATTGTCAACTGCAAATGAGTATAATTCCTAGATTTTAAAATATTTTTGAGCTCAATACCCACCAACTGATATGTATATTTGAATTATATTTCCAATGCATCTAGTTTTGTTTTAATCTAATATTGGAGTAAAAAGCTATGACTATTTTGCTGAACCATTGTCAAGCTGTCAGCGATGGGCCATCGAAAGACCTGATGGGTGATGGGAAGGCTCCACGATCCATGGGATGGATCATGGCACTATTGAGGGAAATAAAAAACATGTCCTAGACGACTACCCAGGCTGACTTAGTTATCATGTGAGTCATCGAGATGGACTCTAACAACTTTACACGTGATTTTAAAAGGGTTATTTGGTATTTTCCTACTCTTTTAACACTAAAACTATGTCATTTAAACTATTCAAAGGATGGTTATTAAGTTGAATATTACCATAATCCCTTCACTCACTCAAGAACATTTGAGACTTGAGAGAAAACAAGAAATTTGGGGACACAAGTGAATCTAAGTACAACTTTTCACCCTCAAACTGATGGACAAGCAGAACGTACCATTCAAACACTTGAAGATATGCTACGAGCTTGTGTATTGGACTTTAAAGGTAGTTGTGATGATCATCTACCTCTCATCGAGTTCGCCTACAATAATAGCTATCATTCAAGTATCAAAATGGCACCATATGAAACTTTGTATGGAAGAAAGTGTAGATCACCCATTGGATGGTTTGAAACGGGTGAAACTGTCTTATTCGGGCCAGATCTTGTTCATCAAGCTATGGAAAAGGTTAAGGTGATCCAACAGCGACTAGAAACAGCCCAAAGCAGACATAAGTCATATGCGGATGTTAGGAGAAGGGGGCTAGAGTTTGCTATAGGTGATTGGGTATTCTTGAAGGTGTCACCAATGAAGGGGGTTATGAGATTTGGTAAGAAAGGAAAATTAAGTCCACGTTATATAGGCCCATACCAGATTACTCGAAAGTTTGGACAAGTTGCTTATGAATTAAATCTACCCCCAGAGCTCTCAACAGTTCATCCAGTATTTCACGTCTCAATGATTAGAAAGTGTATTGGAGATTCATCTCATACTACCCCTACTGAAGATGTACAAATTACAGAAGATCTCACCTACGAGGAAATACCTATTGCTATTCTAGATCGACAGGTTAAGAAGTTGAGGAATAAAGAAATAGGTTCTGTAAAAGTGCTTTGGAGGAACCAACAAGTAGAAGAGATCACGTGGGAAGCTGAAGAAGCGATGAAATCCAAGCACCCCCATTTGTTCAAATACGAAGAAAAAGTCCAAGATGCTGAATTGGAACAATAACAAGTAAGTGAAAAATATATAGGTACTTTATAGTAATAGGGATATTAACTTAGGCTTGAACTTGTTTTGGATGGACAGTTATGCTAACATTCGCGGACGAATGTTTCTAAGGGGGGAAGGATGTAACATCCCGTAACTTGCTTGTACTTATTCTAATTATATGGAACCTGGTATGGTCATATGGTATAGGTAACGGATGAGATTTGTTATGCAATTATTAATGGTGTAGATGGAATTATAGAAACAGCCCGTATAGTTTAGTGTGATGCGACTAAGCTAACGTTAAGTTAACTATTTAAACTTGGAATCGCAAGCTAGTATTGGAATCTAAAGTTTAAAGTGACCAAGTATGCATAAGTTGAAGGTTAGACTAAAGGGGTTAGAATCTGAAAATGGAGCAAAACATTGAGGTGCTTGCTTGACTTATTTAAGCTAGTAGGTGAGTAACCTACTTAAGTTGTTTGAATCAAATTAATGGACCCATGGCTATGGATCAGATTTGGGTCTATGCTAATATTCTCATTTGGGCCAAATTGAACAAACAAAAACAAAGAAAATGGATAAGTGACCTAACACACCAATCTGCCAAGGCCCAAATATAATTGAGCCCAACAAGAAATTATGCAAGTAGGTGCATCACCTACTTTGAAGTTTTAGCAGCTTAGACCCTTAAGTAGGTGCATCACCTACTTGGACCAATTTGACCAATTTTATGGTCCAAAATGCAGCTAAGGAGGTGGACAAGATAGGGCCTTTAAAAGGCCAAGTTGCTGGTCACTTTACTTCATTTTTAAGTCACAAAAAAAGAGCATATTTCAGCAATTCTCTCTACTCTCTTAAAAACAACAAGAGCAGCAGCCCTATCTTTCCTTCTAGGGTTCTTGAAGAAACCCTCCCCTTTGCAGCCCAAGGTAAGTGAAAAACACTTATGATTTTGTTTAATTATCTCATGGGAGATTAGGGAAACAAGTTATAAGTGTTTGGCTGTAAGTATATGGCTGATTATAGAACAAGCTAGTTGTTCATGTTTCCTTGTTATTGAGGAACTTTTTTCTTCTTCTTTGGTTTAAGTGTGAAGGAAAGTTCAAGCTTTTGAAGAGTTCAATTAAAAGGATAAGTTGCTGAATTGAGGTACGGTGACTGCCCCATTTTATTTTTCTTATATATGAATTTGAGAGGGGATTATGGATGTCTTGTTATTGAGAACTCAAGAGATGATGAGATCAATAATTGATTGCTACAATAAAAGGGGTTTGGGACTGTTTTGTGGACTATTTTGTATGTATATGTTATGGGCTGCCAGGTTGAAGTTGGATAAAGGGGTGATGAGTTTGTAATGAATTATAGAAGAAAGATGTGGTGATACACCACCGAACTAATGCTTGTTGTCCAATCTATTTTGCGTATTGTTTGGAATGTGTAATGAAGTCGAGGTGGTTTTGGTGAACCTTATAAGAACTTATCTGGTATGTGGGTGTAATTGGAGGAACAAAAGGGTTAAAATAACACCCTTGTTTGATAGAGTAATAGTTGCTGCCCGGTTACTGTTTTGGGTGAAATTAAGTGCCTTAAATGTGTTGATTGGTTACTAATACTAGTTTACCATATATTATATTGTAGATAAGTAATCTAAAAGGCGAGAAGTCAAGTTGGGTTAGTTTCGGAATCAAATAACCAGGTATGTAAGGCATACTCTATTTCACACTCTTTGGCATGAAATCGTACAATTGTTCCATCAAGCAATTTTCTGAGGTTATCCTATAACAAAGTGATACATAATGGCAGCACATTACCCTCCATGTATCCAATGACCTTGTTCCCACTCTCTAACGCATTAGAACATCTCAATACGTGCTTATTATTAAATCTGCGCGTCTATCTTCACTAGAAAGTTTCAGGAGTTCTCCGTTTGTTCAAATAAGACCCATGTGTTATTTCAGCTCCTAAACACTTTATTTGTGTGCCAACAGCTCCCTAGCTCATTGTTGTTGCGTTAAGTGTCTATTTACATGTCTCTTATTAGTGTATTACTGGTTCAAGGTATCATAATGTGATGACCACCAAGGTAACAATCTCAAAGGCTAATAAACTAAGTATTGCAATCTGTAAAATGATGAGTGGCAGCTCAGGGGCACTTGCCTAGCATGGGTCAATCTCGATACCTTTATTTGTGGGTGGCAGCTCAGGGGCATAAGCCTAGCATGGGCCGATCCCAATCTTTTTATAGGTGGCAGCTCAGGGGCGTAAGCCTAGCATGGGCCGATCCTAATTTATATTTTTTTTTACCACTGATCAGCTGGTCATTTTCGTTATATGGATTACAAAGATTATGAAGTAAGAAGGTAAAATGAAGAAAGAATGTAATGTACATTGTCCCACAAGTATTTATAAAGGTGGTCTACTAGTACTCCTTGTACACTTGTATCGGATTTCTATTGAGCTTTTGTATCAAGTGTGTTGCTACTTTCCGCCTTACATATTCAGTACATATTTTCGTACTGATGTCCCTCACGGGGGACCTGCATTTCATGCTGCAGGCAGAGGCACTTCAGCTCATACAACTCCCTAGTAGGAGCGCAGGTTATTCAGGGACTATTGGTGAGCTCCAGGTTGATTCAGGGCTTTCCAAGTCTGCTCTAGATATTTTGGTATTGTACAGTAAGTCTAGAGTAGGGCGGGGGTTTGTCCCGACCCTGGCTAAGTCTATGTATCTTTTAGAGGCTTTGTAGACTAATGTAAAGTTATGGTAGTGTCCTGATTTTAGACATGGTGGCCCCACCGGCCAAGTGTTGTACATATCAGTTTTGGGAGTGCATGTGTACTCAATTTCATCGATGCATAATATTATGTCGTCAGAACATTTTGTTGTTACAGTTACATGCATGGGAAGTATAAGGTTATGAATTGGTTCTCTCGGGCCTTTACGGCTACGGGTGCCTGTCTGCCCCAATAGGATTTGAGGCGTGACAATCTTGTCTTATGTTGATGAGGAGAAGTGAGGGTTGGTGAAGGATATTCACCATTTGGATAATCTTAGAGTTCATCTTTTGGGCTCTGAGGATGGTGGTGTGATTGTTCAAGAGGTGGCAAAGTCCTCCTCTCTAGGTGCCGAGGTGAAGGAGAAGGAGATTTCAAATCCTATTCTATTAAGAATCAAGGATGATGTGGGTCACCAGAGGGTGATGACTTTTGATATTGGTGGTGATAGTATCTTGAGGTACCAAGATAGATTGTATGTTCCCGATGTTGATGTCTTACGAGAGAGGATCTTGGCTGAGCTCATGAGTTGAGGTACACTGTTTATCCAAGTTCAGTAAAGATGTACCATGATTTTAAGAGATCTATTGGTGGAATAACAAGAAATGGTTTATGGTAAATTTTGTGGCTAAGTACATGGTGTGTCAGCAAGTGAAGGTGAAGCAATTGAGGTCTAGTGGGTTATTTCAAGAAATTGAGTTGCCCGTGTAGAAATGGGAAGTAATTAATATGAATTTTGCTACCGGTCTTCTGCGGTCTCGCCATCAGTTTGATTTGATGTGGGCCATCATTGATAGGATGACTAATTCCACTCACTTTTTGCCCATAAAGACTACTTATTCGATAGAGGATTATTCTAAGTTTTTCATTCAAGAAATCATCAAGTAGCATGGTGCTCTAATTTCTATCATAACAGATCGAGGTACTCAGTTCTCCTCTCGTTTTTGCATTTTTTTCAGAGAGGTTTAGGGACTAAGGTAAACCTTATCATCGTTTTCCACCCTCAGATGGATGGATAAGCAGAGAGGGACTATTTAGACATTAGAGGATATGCTAAGGTCATGTGTGATTGGATTTGGTGGAAGTTGGGTTGATCATTTTCCTCTCATAGAGTTTGCATATAATAACAGTTTTCACTCTAGTATTGGGATGGCTACTTTCGAATCCCTTTATGGTAGGAGGTGTAGGTCTCCTATTGGGTGGTTTGAGGTTAATGAGAATAGGTCATACAATCCCGACTTGGTTCACCAAGCCATGGAAAAGGTGAAGGTTATTTCGGATAGACTTAAGGCCACCCAAAGTTGCAAAAAGTCCTATGTTGATGTGAGGCGCATGGATTTAGAGTTTAATGTGGATGATTTAGTGTTCTTGAAGGTATCTCCTAAGAAGGGAGTGATTCAATTTGGAAGGAATGGGATATACGAAAAAAGTATGTGATACAAAATCAAACCAACAACACCAAGAGTTTCAAGTAGGCTCGGATTTCAGTCCAACAACACAAGAACAACAAGTTTAAGTTTCGGTTTTTCAGCCCACAACACAAGAACAACAAGATAGATAACAATGCTAGTGAATCGAAAAGAGCCCCACACGGCTTCACTAGACTTTAAGATAACAAAATCAACAACAACAACAAGATAAAGAAAGATAGATAACTTGACATATAACATTCAAGAAACTAAGAACCCTAACATCAAGAGAGGACCCTAAGTCTAATGAATATAAACACCAAGTTCTTACGAGGACCAAGAGGCACTCAACGACCTCAAAACCCTTGTTTCTAGCCAAAGAGACAACACAAGTATCCCTCTACTTGTGAGATAATAGGGGCGGCTTCAATGAGTGGAAGAGAGAGGAAATGTTTTGTGTTTTTAGGTTACAAAAATCAGCATTCAAAAACTAAGGGATGCCTCTCTAACATGTTCTATTTATACTACAAACAAAAGGGGTAAAATGACCCATCCGCCCTTGCTTCTTGTGCCAACCTTGGAGAGTAGTTTATTACACATTAGGACCTCTCTTCACACATAAAAATGTTTAGTTCCTTGGTTGGTTCAATCACCAACTCACACACGACCATTTGCATGAACAAAGCTTGGAGTTTTTGTAATTCCCGAGCTTGGCTTCGTGTGAAAGGCCGTGTACCTGTGGAGGCTGCCCTAACCGTATCAGTATGGAATTGAAAACTAAACTATGATACAAAAATAAAAGGTAAAGATAGGTAGAGAACAAATAATAGATAGACACAATGGATGAATGAATAACAAATAAAGGGTGTATAAAACCCTAAACCCTCTATTCAATGTTACACAAAACACCTTTCCGAGC
The DNA here is from genome assembly GCA_030864225.1 of Capsicum baccatum var. pendulum. Lineage (NCBI taxonomy): Eukaryota > Viridiplantae > Streptophyta > Magnoliopsida > Solanales > Solanaceae > Capsicum > Capsicum baccatum. The sequence goes on from CM061561.1 coordinate 125,919,915, forward strand.
AACCTACATTTCTAAACGAAAAACAACATAATTGATTCCATGCTTGCCACAAGATAATCCAAGCTTGCCTCACACTTTGATATGGGTGTACAAAGTTGTCCAATACATTCTCGACCATTCACACGAAGTCAAGCTCGGGAGTTACAAAAACTACAAGCCATGTTCATGCAAATATCTGCGTGTGAGTTGGTACTTGATCCGCCAAAGAGCTTCAACGTTTTTAAGTGTGAAAATGAGCCTTGAAGTGCAATATATTACACTCTAAGGGCACCCCATGACTGAAGGGTAGGAAGGTCATTTGTCCTTCATTTTGTGTGTAATATAAATAGATGCTATTAGGGTTATTTTTAGCACTTAGTTCATTCTTCATATTTGATAACAACAAGTCTTGTAACATTGAATATTTCTCTCTCTCTTGTTCTTGAGAGTAGAACCTGAAATTTATCCAACAAGTGTAGTTACACTTGTGTTGTTTCTTGGCTAGAAACTTGAGATCTTGAGGCTCATGAGTTCCTCTTGGTCTAAGTAAGAACTTGGTACTGAAATATTTTGGTCTTAGGGTCCTTTCTTTAAGTTACGGTTCATAGATTCTAAGATATCTTTGTGTCAAGTTACTATCTTTCATTTTGTACTCTTCAAACTTTGCAGTAACTTAGTGAAGCCGTGTGGGGCTGATTTTCGATTCACTATAGTTACTGTCATTTGTTGTTCTTGTTGTTAACATTGTACTCTTGTAATCTATCATCTTGTGCTGTTGAACCATTGTTTAATGTTATTGTTATCTTCTTGTTCTCCTTGTGTAGATACTGTTTTGGTGTTGGTATTCCTTCAAAATTTTGTGATTGTTGTTGTCTTCACATATTGGAGTTGTTATCTTCAAGCTCTCGGAATTGTAGTGTGTTTGGACTGATTTTGTGGCAGATTTGATACGCTCCAAGTTAGTAGTGTATCATTTGGTATCAGAGCCATCTTTGACTTTGTTCTAACAAGATCAATCTTGGGCTTGAGACTTGAAAACTACAAAAAAAAAAAAAAAAAAAAACTGAAACCTGGAAATTCCAGAAATAGTCAAATCTGCTACCTTCGTGTTCTTGGCCTAAAATTGTGATGTGTTGCTGTATGTGCCGAGATTTTATTATTTTTTTTTTGGCTAGATCTTGTAGTATTTTGCTTGTATAGAGTGTTTCTAGTGTTGGTTTCTTTCTCACCAACACTAAATGTGTCAAGATCTAAAGATTGAGCTTATAATATTGACCATAGTTGTGGTGCCTTGTGGCAGGCTGTTTGTTGTTACTCGGTGTTGACAATTGGTGGTGTTTTGGTGTGTTTTTGAAGAAGTTGTTGAGTTATTGAAGGTTGTTGTGGTGTTCATCAAGTTCTTCATCTTTTCTTACAACTTTAGACAACCAAAAAATGTGATATAAATTCAAGAGTTGAAGCTGAAAATTGTAAAGCATGTTGTGAGAAGCCTTGAACCCATCATTTCTTAGACTAAGCTTCTACTTTTCAGCAACTTTTTTTTATTTCAAGAACCTAGTGTTGTGTGTCAAGATACCTTTTTCTTATTTCAAGAACCTAGTGTTGTGTGACAAGATACCTTTTTTTTTTCTTATTTCAAGAACCTTGTGTTGTGGGACAAGTACTTTTCTTATTTCAAGAAACTAGTGTTGTGGGACAAGGTATTTTTCTTATTTCAAGATTTATGTTTTCCCTCCAAGACAAATTGTTATCCTTTCAAAATTGTGTAAAGATTTAAATTTCAGAATTGGTGCTTAAATTGAGTGGGACCAAGACCAATTGCATGCTGCCACATTACCCATTTGCTACTGTTCACGTCACCCATTGTCTACTGTTCACATCATTAATAAGCTCAAATTTAGGTTTTCTAGTTTCTAATTTCTGATTCTTAGTTTCATTACTTGGTTCTAGAGCCAATTAACATGCTAGTACACTCCTACTAGGTTGTCAATTAGTCCTTTTGAATTCCCTTGTTCGTGTCCACGTTTAGTTCGGTGCTTTTATTCGTTTGAATACGTTGTAACTTCTTAACTCCAGTCATCAAGAATTCTTTGAGTTTCAAACAAGAATCCACTCTGGACAAGAGCTTTACTCATATCTTAAGGATTCACGATTACTAGCCAATCTACAACATTTGTGGAGCTCAAGTGTGAGTGAACTGAGAGAGTGTGAGAGAGGAGAGGTTTAACGCTAACTTGTTTGCTGATTGTGTAGGTAACACCTTTGACATGGAAGGAAGCACGTCCCAAAGTGGGGGTAATATTGAACAAGACACTATGAAGGCCACACTTGAGGCCATTACCAGAAGTTTAGAGAGGTTGAACACGGAAGTTGGGGCAATGAGGGGAGATTTGACTACGATAAGTGGGAGATTGGAGCAAGTGGAGAGTCAAAGGAACTCTCGTCCATCCACTCCTCATCATATTCCTTCAATTGGGCATGAAAGAACTTCATCCACAACTATCTCACCAGAAACATTGCACCAAATAATAAATCCACCTCTAGCCCCACTAAATGCCCCAAATCATACCATTACTTTCCCTCCAAACCAAGAAGCAAATAGACCACGCCATTTCCAAACTCCTCCAATTCCACAAGAAGTATGTATCCGTCCATTACCTCCAATAAATCTGAACGTACCCTACCAAACTCCACCAAATCAAGGACCACCACCTCCACAAATCCCAATGCCTCCAAATCAGATTCCAAATCACCAAAACCGACTAGCTCACTTTGAGGAACATGGTAGAGAGGAGTATGATAGATATGGAGCCTTTGATGATGCTTACATGAGAGAAGAGGAGCTAAGAAGGGGTCGTGTTGATCCAAGGAGGTACCGAGGGTACGGAGAACGGGGAAATCGACACCAAGAAAGAGACGTAGGCATCAATACCATCAAATTGAGCTTACCTATCTTTAAGGGTGAAAGTGACCCCGAGGCCTACTTAGTTTGGGAATCAGCTTGTGACAAAGTTTTTCAAGTTAATGATATCTCGGAAGAAAAGAAAATTTGTTATGCCATAGCTCATTTTGAGGGTTATGCCAACACTTGGTGGGAGTACGTCAAGCGTTTTGGTGATGAATTAGTTGATGGGCAGCCACCACCTTGGTTTCGGTTAAGGTACTTGATGAGGCAACGGTACCTTCCCGAGAGTTATCGCCATGAATTACTTGCTAGATTGTACAACTTGCGTCAAGGCAATAAAAGTGTAATGGCATATTATGATGAGTTTCAACAACTCATGTTGAAGCTTGATCATCATGGGGAACAAATCAGTCATGACATCATCCGATTCAAGTGTGGGTTGAACAAAGAGATTTCCACTCATTTGACACTTCACAAATTTGATACCTTTGAAGGTATTTTCCAAGCGGCTCTTGAGATTGAAAGGGAGCTTAAAGAGAGGTCGTCGCTCAAGGCAAGGGGACAATCCATCTCGGGTTGGCCTAGAAGCAAGGACGTGGTTCAATCCTCTTCGGGTTGGCCCAAAAACAAGGACCAACCCTCCACTACAAGGCTGCCCGATCCCCAAAACAGTCCATAAATTCCTCTAAAACAAGAAGTTCACAAGTATCCAAACCCAAAAGGATTCCAATGTTTCAAGTGCCAAGGTTGGGGACATAAATCCAATGAATGTCCAAATCGACGTAATGTAATACTGCGGGAAGGGAGATTGTATTACCTTGGTGAGGAGGTAGGTCTTGAAAAAGAGAAGGATGAGGCCGAGCCTCAAGATGGAGAGGAAACTGGAAATAGGCCACTTGATGATGATGATGATGATAATGATGATGGTGAAGTTATTTACCCGCAAGAAGGGGAGTGTGTTGTTCCAAACTTTGTAGTTAGACGCGCTATGATTAGTAAGGCAATAGACGACCCTAGCCAAAGGGAAAATCTATTCCATACTAAATCCCTTGTAAAGGGGAATGTGTGCACTTTGGTGATTGATAGTGGTAGTTGTGCGAATGTCGTTAGTGTCGCTATGGTGAACTTTCTGAAATTACCAACTACATTTCATACTAGCCCTTACAAGTTGCAATGGTTGAATGAATGCGGTGAATTGAAGGTCATGAGGCAATGTGTGATACGGTTTAAGGTAGGGAACTACCAAGACAAAGTGCTTTGTGATGTGATACCAATGCAAGCATGTCATTTATTGTTAGGTAGACCTTGGCAATATGATAGGTCTACCAAACATGATGGGAGGACCAACCGATATTCACTTGAGAAGGATGGTCGAAAGGTCACTCTTTATCCTCTTTTGCCATCACAAGTGAATGAATTACATCAAAAGATGAGGGAGTTGAAGGAGAAGGGAAAGAAACCCGAAAATGGTGAAAAGGAGGGGAAAACCGTGGGTGGGGCAGTAGGGATTTCCGGGACTGCCTCAACGTCAAATGGGCAAGAAAACATGGTGATGTTGGCTAGAAAGAAGGAACTCTTCTTAGACTATGATGTCCATGCCTATGCTTCTTTTGGCTCATTGTTTTAATACTAACCCCACTAATTCTTGTATTTCTCCTTTGATTTCTTGTGTGTTGCAGGATTATGAAGATGTATTTCCTAAAGAACTTCCGCAAGGATTGCCCCCACTTCGGGGAATTGAGCATCAAATTGACTTTGTGCCGGGCTCACAATTGCAAAATAAGCCGGCTTACAGAAGCAACCCTACGGACACCAAAGAATTGCAGCGTCAAGTTGAGGAACTCCTCAACAAAGGGTATATCAAGGAGAGCATGAGTCCGTGCGCGGTTCCGGTGCTACTAGTGCCTAAGAAAGATGGAACATGGCGTATGTGTGTGGACTGCCGAGCCATCAATAAGATTACGGTAAAATATCGTCACCCTATCCCTAGGTTAGATGATATGCTTGATGAATTGAATGGTTCGTGTTTATTTTCCAAGATTGATTTAAGGAGTGGCTATCACCAAATAAGAATGCAACCCAGTGAATGGATGGTTATGCCATTCGGCCTAACAAATGCTCCAAGTACTTTCATGAGGCTAATGAATCATGTGCTGAAGCCATTTATTGGAAAGTTTGTTGTTGTTTACTTTGATGATGTCTTGGTCTATAGTAAGTCAATTGATGAGCATATGATGCATTTACAATGTGTGTTTGATGTCCTTAGAAAGGAAAGGTTGTATGCAAATCTGGAGAAGTGGTCTTTTGGTGTTAATGAAGTTGTTTTCTTGGGTTTTGATGTTAGTTCAAGAGGGGTCGAAGTGGATGAATCCAAGATAGATGCTATCAAAAATTGGCCAACCCCGCAAACCATTAGCAAAGTAAGAAGCTTCCACGGGTTACCTAGTTTTTATAGAAGGGTTGTCAAAGGATTCAGCACCATAGCCGCTCCTTTGACCGCGGTCATTCGAAAAGACCAACCCTTCAAGTGGGGTGAAGAGCAAGCTAAGGCTTTTGAAACCTTGAAACCCATTGCTTATTTTAGTGAAAATCTCAAAGGAGAAACTCTAAACTACTCCACGTACGATCTAGAGTTGTATGCCTTGATTCGAGCTTTGGCCACTTGGCAGCACTATTTGTGGCCCAAGGAGTTCGTGATCCGAACGGACCATGAATCCTTGAAGCATCTTCGAGCACAAGACAAGCTTAACAAGCGGCATGCAAAATGGATTGAGTTTCTTGAAACCTTCCCTTATGTTATTCAATACAAAAAAGGTAAGGACAACGTAGTAGCCGATGCTTTGTCTAGAAAACATGTTCTTGTGTCAACATTATCTTCAAAATTAATGGGATTTGAGAGTTTGAAAGAATTGTATCCCGAGGACCCTCACTTTGCTCCTATCTTTAGGGAATGCGAAGAAATGGGTAGGGACAAGTGGGATTCAGCTAGGGGTTCAAATCCCTATGCCAAGTTTGATGGATACTTGTTTAAAGGTAGACGATTGTGCGTACCCTCCAGTTCTTGGAGAGAGTTATTTGTGATGGAAGCACACAATGGTGGTCTAATGGGTCACTTTGGGATCGAAAAGACCCTTAGAATATTGGAGGAGCAATTCTATTGGCCAAAAATGCACAAGGATGTGGCCAAGATTTGTGGCCAATGCATAGATTGCAAAGGAGCCAAATCGCGGATCCTACCTCATGGGTTGTACACCCCGCTGTCCACTCCTTTACGCCCTTGGCTTGATATATCTATGGATTTCGTGTTAGGGTTGCCTAGGACTAGACGAGGTCGGGACAGTATCTTTGTTGTGGTCGATCGGTTTTCTAAGATGGCACACTTTATTCCATGCTTTAAATGTGATGATGCACCTAGTGTGGCCTCTTTGTTTGTTGATAATGTTGTCAAGTTGCATGTGTTCCAAGGACCATTGTGAGTGATAGGGACTCTAAGTTCCTAAGTCACTTTTGGAAATCCATGTGGGGTAGGCTTGGAACCAAGTTGTTATTCTCTACATCTTGCCACCCACAAACTGATGGTCAAACGGAAGTGGTAAATAGGACTTTGGGTGCTATGCTACGTTCCATGGTAAAAGGAAAATTTACTTCTTGGGAGGAACACCTATCATTGATTGAGTTTGCATATAACTGTGTCATACACTCAAGTACGGGAATGACTTCCTTTGAGTGCATATATGGCCTCAATGATACGGAAAAGAGAAGGGAACACAAAACAAACACCAAATCAGTCCACTAATCTTACGGATTCGAGGACCAAGATGGAGACCACACTCGGATTCGCTACCAACAACAAGAATACAAGATAAAAGAGTATATTTTAACACCAAAACAGCTACAAAACGTGATGAACAAGATGAACAACAATAATACAAGTTTTGGATTCAACAAAGACCCCAAAACAGTCCACTCAACACATACACGATTTACAAGAAAATAAAGATAGATAGTGAGACCAAGATTATTACAAGATTAAGAACCAAGTGTATTTCAACACTAACCCCTAATGAATGTAACAATTAAAACCACACTCTTACGGTGACCACCAAGGGAATGAACTCACCTCAAGATCTACCGTTTCCAAGCAAAGATCAATATTGGCTTTTCCAAGCCCTATGCTAAGGATGACTTTTCCAAGCCCTACAACTAAGGGTGTTACACTCTCAAAAGAGAGAAAATATGTCTTTCAATCCTTCATCATTCTAAATCTGCCAAGAAATGAGCTAAAATGACCTATTTATAGTGTAATACAAAAGAATACAAAAAGACCACTTTGCCCTTAATGATAGGTGCGGCCATGGTGTGTAAATACACCATGTGTAATGTCCAAAATGCCCTTAATTAAGGTCCAAAACCGTGAGTCCTCACTCTTAAATGCTCCAAGCAATCTTCCATATGCGAGATTGCTTTAAGTTACGCTCAAAACGGGTCCTCCATGCATGTTCTTGTATTCTCGAGGTGACCAAGTCTTGAGCCTCTATGTGTTGGCCTCCAAAGATGTCATCAAAAGATAAGATGGCCATTTGTCCCGTATCATCCTCCCCTTCTTGAAAAGGATTCGACCTCGAATCCAAACCTTGCAAAACCGAAGAGAGGACAAACAAATACAAACTCCTCATGGCATGAAGGTTAGGGTTAGCATAACAAATCATATCAATATGCCAAGGTTGCACATATTTGCAATATAACCAAGAATCCTTTGCAAGGAATATTAAAAACTCAATAAAAGATGTACAAAGGATTTGGTTATAGGATACATCAAGAGTGACACTTTGCTTGTCATGTAGACCAAGCAACAAGTTTGGTGCACCAACATCACCATTTCTAAATTTGGCACCGGGTTCAAATGGGAAAAGTGTCCATAGACACGGGTCTCGACAACACTTCCCTTTCCCGTGGTCTACACCCAAACTAAATGACATACTCTCTACAATAACATACATATGATCCAAAGCAAATAAAGAGTAGAGAAAAGTATCACTCAAATCGACTTCAACTAAGGTGCTCTCATGTGTGTACTCACTACTAGTTTCCCAATAATCACCATGAGTACTCTCAACAATGAAATCACACAAAGTAGAAGAAGAAGTATCTTTCGCAACTACACATTCCTTACCCTTAAGAGGACTCTCATCTTCCAAGAAGAGATTTCCCTCTTTAGGAGGAATATTGTCACACCATAGTGGGTTAGCATATAGGCTATAGCTTCCAAGGCAAGCTATACCATCATTTTCACCACTAGGTTCATTAGGAGTGTTTAAATCATCTTCAAACAAGACATTGTACCTAAAAAGAGTGTGATCTACCTCACGGACAGATTTGGAACAAGCAAGTTCCTCACTCTCTAAATGATCAATATCAAGTTTCAAGGATGTTTCAAACACAATATTACCCCAATAAGAGCTCTCGGGTTCATTCTCACTTTGATCAACATTTTCAACATCATCACACACTTGAGGTTCATTAATTACACCATACACATCCTCAAGTGGTGGGTAATTTTCACACATAAGTTGATCAACACAAATTTCAGAAGATAATGTACTTTCATTCAACATAATGGTTTCAACACTAGGTGGACATAAATCGATCTTACAAGAAGAGTCTATTCGGTCATCAATAGGATCAACTAGTGTATCCACACTCACAACATGTACATCATCATCAAGTGGCAAAGAAATAATACACTCACATATAGGCAAGCTACAACTCACACTCAATGGGCTACTAGCCACACAATTATCATTCACATGTACAAAAGTGTAAGAGTTTGCCATTTTACCTTGAAGTCCTTGAGTAGATTCTTCTTTGGCATGGTGTGAAAGTCCTCCAAAAGTTTGGGCAGCAACTTTATTTTGGCATTGTTCTTCTTCGCTTTCCATGTTGCTACCTACACAAATGTCCTTAGAAATAGAAGGACAAACAATGTTAGCATGGTTTGGTGGTAATCCTCTTACTTTACTCCACACAACCTCTCCTTTTTCCACTCTCGGATTACCACCTTTCACTCCCTTACTCCTCTCAATTTTTTGTCTCTCATAATAATTCAAATTGGAGTAGGTAGGAACTTCTTTTTGCGGCCCGGGCAGAATGTACGTCTCGAGGCAATTTCCCCATCGGTCTCTTACAATATTAGGCCAATTTTGCATATTTGGAACTTTATGTTGTGCAAACCAATCGGCACCTAAGCTCACATGACCATAGGTTATGGGAAAAAACATCACACCACACCTCCTCATGATAATTAAATTGGGATAAGACAACTTTTACCCTCTCGGTAACCTTAAACCTGTCCAAGAAGTATGGAACAAGTAAAGGCTCACAAAATAACCCCAAGTAATCAACCATGGATGGAACAATGTAGTTTCTATAGTACCTATCATTTAACACAACGAGGCAGCCCGGTATACCACAAATGGTCACCTTTCCGGAGTGTACACTCCTTCTCGGATCAACATTGTAAAGCACATGAGTACCCCTCAATTTTGGAGATGTATACCCTCTTCTTCCCATTGGACAACCTACACTATAGCTAGTATAACCATTCACACTATATCGACCTTGATAAGAAGTACTACAAGGTGGAGAATATGAATCTTCACACTCCTCACGTGTACTCTCATCATAGCTCTCATAAGGTTTGCGAATGACAGGGTTATACCTAACACCAAATCTAGGTTCGGAGTGGGGAGTGCAAGACTCCTCACAGGTCCCAACTTCATCATAAGATCCATCACGAGGTCCTACATCATCTCCAAAGTCACCATAAGCACTAGGCACTTCATTCACCTCATTTTCTCCCTCAAAACAGTAATTTTCAAATCTGCCTATGTTTTGACCATGGCTATTTTCATAGCCTCCGCAATCTTCCTCAACTTCGTAGCCATAAAAACCCTCACTACAATCATAGTCTCCCATATTGTAGTCACAATAATCCCCGGCTATCAAATTCATGTTCCTCTTATATCACCCTTTAAACCTACAAAATGAACAAACAAGATTAGTAGTAAAGTTCCTCACCAACACTCGTATACACTCACCTTTGTGATTCTCACAATTGTAGCGGCGAATATTGAAAGCTGCTTATACTCCGGTAGTCAATAGGATGTCAATTCTACTTGGTGGCCGGAATAGATTCTTGTTTGATCGACTCAAGATACAAAATCAAATTTTCTTACGAACTTGAAATAAAGAAGTTACAACGAATTAAAAATGAGAAAAGCTCACAAATAACGAAGACACGAAAGAAACGGATTCAACAATTAATCTACAACTAAGTAGGTGATTACTAGTTGTTAATTAATTGGAAGCAATAAAATTGAAACTAAGGAACAACAAAAGGAAACTACTAAAATCTGAAATTTGAGCTTATTAATGACGTGAACAGTAGCAAATGGATGACGTGGCAGGATGCAATTGGTTTTGGTCCCACCCATTATAATCACAAATTCTGAAATTTTAAATCTTCACACTATTTGGAAAAGGTGACAATTGGTTTTTTGGTAGGGAAAACATAAGTCTTGAAATAAGGAAAAAGTATTTTGTCCCACAACACAAGGTTCTTGAAACAAGAAAAAAAGTGGTTTGTCCCACAAAATAAAGTTCTTGAAACAAGAAAAAGTAGTCCCACAAAACAAGGTCTTTGAAATAAGGAAAAGCTGAAAAAGTAGAAGTCTAGTCTAGGAAGTGTTGGGTTCAAGGTTTCTCACAACAAGCTTTACATCTTTTCATCATCACCTTTTGAATCTATATTGTCCTTTTGATTGTCTTAAGTTGTAAGAAAAGATGAAGCACTAGATGAACACCACATCAACCTTCAAGAACACAACAACAACTTCTTCAAGAACACAACAACAACTTCTTCAAGAACACAACACAATACCACCAATTGTCAACAACAAGAACACAAGGCCAAGTACTACACCTTGAAACTTGGATCTATGTCTTGCAAGACTAACACAATACACACTCTTTTTTCTTCAACTTCAAAAATCAACAACCACTTTTTTTTTCAACAATATATGGAGATGGTGAAGAACACCAAGAACATAAAGTTTGAGTCTTGAAGTTCTAAGGTTCAAGTTGGACCCCCCAAACAACAACAACAACTTTCCAAGCTTAAATTCCACAACACAATCTCCACAATACACGTTCAAAACTTAAACCAATCAACACATCACACGTTCAAGTCTTGAACCCGCAACAACAATACCAACAACTATCAGCCAAGTCCAAGTTCACAATAACAACATCAACAACAAAGGCTCAAATCAAGATATAGACTCAAAGTGTTAGTGAAGAACAATACTAACACTAGAAACACTTAAGACAAGTAAAAATCTCGGCCAAGATACAACAAGAACACAATTTTCGGCCAAGAACACAAAGTGGACAGATTGCTATTTTTCTGAAAATTTCAGTTTTCAGTTTTTTTTTTTTTTTTTTTTAATTTTCTAACAAGCAAACCCAAGATTGATCTTGTAGGAACAAGATCAAGCCATGCTTTGATACCAAATGATACGGAAAAGAGAAGGGAACACAAAACAAACACCAAATCAGTCCACTAATCTTACGGATTCGAGGACCAAGATGGAGACCACACTCGGATTCGCTACCAACAACAAGAATACAAGATAAAAGAGTATATTTTAACACCAAAACAGCTACAAAACGTGATGAACAAGATGAACAACAATAATACAAGTTTTGGATTCAACAAAGACCCCAAAACAGTCCACTCAACACATACACGATTTACAAGAAAATAAAGATAGACAGTGAGACCAAGATTATTACAAGATTAAGAACCAAGTATATTTCAACACTAACCCCTAATGAATGTAACAATCAAAACCACACTCTTACGGTGACCACCAAGGGAATGAACTCACCTCAAGATCTACCGTTTCCAAGCAAAGATCAATATTGGCTTTTCCAAGCCCTATGCTAAGGATGACTTTTCCAAGCCCTACAACTAAGGGTGTTACACTCTCAAAAGAGAGAAAATATGTCTTTCAATCCTTCATCATTCTAAATCTGCCAAGAAATGAGCTAAAATGACCTATTTATAGTGTAATACAAAAGAATACAAAAAGACCACTTTGCCCTTAATGATAGGTGCGGCCATGGTGTGTAAATACACCATGTGTAATGTCCAAAATGCCCTTAATTAAGGTCCAAAACCGTGAGTCCTCACTCTTAAATGCTCCAAGCAATCTTCCATATGCGAGATTGCTTTAAGTTAAGCTCAAAACGGGTCCTCAATGCATGTTCTTGTATTCTCGAGGTGACCAAGTCTTGAGCCTCTATGTGTTGGCCTCCAAAGATATCATCAAAAGATAAGATGGCCATTTGTCCCGTATCACTCAACCCCCTTACCCCTTTGGATTTAACTCCTTTGTCCAGTGATGTTATGATTAGCTTAGATGGAAGCAAGCGGGCAGATTCGATGAAGAAGTTACATGAGAAGGTGCGGCTTCGACTTGAGAAGAAAAATCAAGACATTGCAAGGAGAGTCAACAAGGGAAGAAAGAAACTCATTCTTGAACCGGGAGATTGGGTGTGGGTTCACCTAAGAAAGGATAGGTTTCCATCTCAAAGAAAATCCAAATTGATGCCAAGAGGCGATGGTCCATTCCAAGTACTTGAACGGATCAATGATAATGCCTACAAGATTGAACTTCCCCCGGAATACCAAGTACACAACACTTTCAACGTGTGTGATCTTTCTCTAGTGGATGCGGTTGAGGATGATCAAATGCTGAATTTGAGGTCAAATTCCTCTCAAGATGGAGAGGATGATATGGGTGTACAAAGTTGTCCAATACGTTCTCGACCATTCACACGAAGTCAAGCTCGGGAGTTACAAAAACTACAAGCCATGTTCATGCAAATGTCTGCGTGTGAGTTGGTACTTGATCCGCCAAAGAGCTTCAACGTTTTTAAGTGTGAAAATGAGCCTTGAAGTGCAAAAAATTACACTCTAAGGGCACCCCATGACTGAAGGGTAGGAAGGTTATTTGTCCTTCATTTTGTGTGTAATATAAATAGATGCTATTAGGGTTATTTTCAGCACTTAGTTCATTCTTCATATTTGATAACAACAAGTCTTGTAACATTGAATATTTCTCTCTCTCTTGTTCTTGAGAGTAGAACCTGAAATCTGTCCAACAAGTATAGTTACACTTGTGTTGTTTCTTGGCTAGAAACTTGAGATCTTGAGGCTCATGAGTTCCTCTTGGTCTAAGTAAGAACTTGGTACTGAAATATTTTGGTCTTAGGGTCCTTTCTTTAAGTTACGGTTCATAGATTCTAAGATATCTTTGTGTCAAGTTACTATCTTTCATTTTGTACTCTTCAAACTTTGCAGTAACTTAGTGAAGCCGTGTGGGGCTGATTTTCGATTCACTATAGTTACTGCCATTTGTTGTTCTTGTTGTTAACATTGTACTCTTGTAATCTATCATCTTGTGTTGTTGAACCATTGTTTAATGTTATTGTTATCTTCTTGTTCTCCTTGTGTAGCTACTGTTTTGGTGTTGGTATTCCTTCAAAATTTTGTGATTGTTGTTGTCTTCACATATTGGAGTTGTTATCTTTAAGCTCTCGGAATTGTAGTGTGTTTGGACTGATTTTGTGGCAGATTTGATACGCTCCAAGTTAGTAGTGTATCACACTTTCACAAGTGTTTACATTCATAATTTGTCAATAACTGCCTACTAAATGAAAGAGGATTCCTATTTATGGTCTAGGCTAAGTTATTACATCATATGGGCCCAAAAGTGACCCATTTAGGAAATACTAAACATAGAAGCCCATTAATCACATGCTTGAGAATTTGTAGATTATTTGGGGTGCACCCCAAGGGTATAGTGTGCTGTTTTGACCCACCCTAGTGGATCTAGAGCGGGTTGGGTGCACCTCCAAAGCGGATGGGGCGCATGTCCTCATTCAGGGGCTTTCTAGCCCTATTTTGCCTTCCCTTGGCCTTAATAATTTCCCTTGAGCCTCTTTGATCATAATAATCATCCAATGGATGCCTTTTGGTAACCATCAAGAAGTCATCAAGTTTCTCTTGACCCGTAAGCATCATCTCAAGCAATTTGAAGGCTATTTAGATTGTATCATCCTCTCCTTTTTGAAGAAGATTCTTCCTCGAATCTACAACCTTTAAACATAAGATAAGAAAACACAACCAATATTTCCTCATGGCATTAGGGTTAGAACAAGGGTTAAAATAAAAATATCCATGCCAAGGGGACATCCATTTCACATATAACCAAACATCCTTTAAGACAATGGAAGAGAAATCAACATTAAAAGTGCAAAGGAGTTGGCTATGATAAGCATCAAGAAATTTCCCTAAGTTAGTTCCATTAAGAAGATTTCCAAACAACCTCAATATGATAAAAATATCATCATGCCAAAGTTGCACACATTTAAGATATAATCAAGCATCAAAATGATAAATCAAGAGTGTATAACCCCATAATATAGAAACTACTTGGTCATTCAAGAGATTTTAACAACGGGAAAGGCTAAAGGAACCGTAGTAATCAATTAACCTCTCATGATGGTTTACATGGGTTCGAAGTTTTAATAATCACGTAACCCCTCTAGAACACTCATCCATTTTAGAAATCCTTCCCTTACACAGCTTTGGTCCCTCAAGTAGATTAGAAAACTTCAAGAAAGACTCTCCATCATAGGGATGAGTTCCAACAAGCTCAACCATGGTTTGCTTGTCATCTTGACCAAGCACCAATTGGTATGAAGAAGAACCAGTATAATCAAAATAATCATCGGGGTCAAATGGATAGGGTATCCTTAGACATGGGTTTAGGTAACACTCCTCTCCCCCAAGAGTTCCCCCAATACAAAAAATTATACCCTCTACACTAGTATGAATATCATCAAGGGAAAATAGAAGGTCACTCATATTCGATTGACCAATATTTTCAACATCATAACTTACTTGAGGTTCATTAACCATATCTCAAACATCCTCAAGTGGTATACTTGGTTCACACACATGTTGGTCCACATAATTTCCATAAGACAATGTATTATCACTTATCAAAATGGCTTCAACACTAGGTGGACACAAATCGATCTTACTAGAGTAGACAATTTGGTCAACATTAGTATCAACTAGTGTATCCATACACTGAATTTGTAAATTATCATAATTAAGTAAATATACATTAGGATTATCTAAAGATAAGATATCACTCACACATAGTTGGCTACTAGCCTCACAATGATCTTTCATATTTACTAGAGTGCAATAGTTATCTTGGTTATCTTGAAGTTCGTTTGGAGTATGATCACTCAAGGGATCTTGAAGGTTGGAGTTACAATATTTTATACGATCTATCACGTTATACATCCTTCCACCCATGTTATCTATCTTACGATTGAGAGCTTCAAGGGCTGCTAAGATAGAATTTGAGGTATTTTTATCCATGGTAACCTAATAAAATAAATACTAAAAAATAAAAAATAAAAAAACAAGTTAAAGTTAGGAAATAAACCTCACAATCTCTCAATGTTCACATCTTTGGTTTGTCTCTCAATTGGTGTCGCAAGCCTTGATAGATCGTTTATACTCCAATGAGTATGTGTGGTACCAATTATGGCTTGAGTTTAGAATGGACTTTTTTTTAAATACTCAAAAAATAAAATTATTTAAGGACTTGAACCAAGAAATCAAAATGAATTCAAAAGATAAAGCTTGAAAGAAGTAGGACGACAAAAGAAATAGGACTCAAGAACTAATCGATCAACATAGTACGGATTTAAGAAGGGATTTAAGAATAAAGAAATTGAAACTAAGAATCAAACCTTGAGCAATGGAGTTTTTAAATTGTTGATATGTGTTTTAGAACTTTTTTTGATGTTAGAGAAGTGTTGAAATGCATTTGGAGTGCATTTGGGGTTGTTTGCATTCACCAGAGGTATTTTGCATTGATGGGATGTGTTTGGGGTTGCTACAGCATATGGGTCACTGTTTGGACATAGGAAATACCTTACCTATTGGTTGGAGGTGAGTTGGACCTGCTGGAGCAGACCAAGAGTACCTTGGGCACAGATGCAAAGCAGGTCACCTGCCCCTCTCTCTTAAAATGGCCCCTTTTTTCCCTCTAGAAGGTCTCCCTTGTACTCTCTTGTGGAATATCCTTTAGAATCTTCTTTTATGCTCTAGGAAAAAACACTTTTTCCATACTTTTCTTCCTTTTTTATGGATTAAACAACTTTTGATGAAGATTTGAATGTCTTCAACAACCCCAAGAACACTAACTTCTTCTCCAAGGCTTGAAATGAGTTGAAATTTTGAATGTAAGAACTTTTCAATGATCTAAACTCATTAAAAACATCATTTTGCCCAAATTCTCGACCGATTTTTCCAAATTTTCGTTCCTCTTCACTTTCTTCAAATTCAATCTTTCAACAATGGTAACTCACTCAAAATGACTCCTATTAAGCTCAAATTTCAAACTTAGACTCCAATACTGTTAGAGAACACAAATCTAACACTATAAACCCAATAAAAACAAAAAAAATCAAAACCTTAATAGTTGACCTAGGGATAAAAACATGAATAGTACTTTTTAGGGATTTTCAATTTTGACACTTTTTTTGTAGATTTTCAAGATAACAAACCCAAGATGAAATCAAGATCGGCTCTGATACCAAATGATATACGAACAAAGTATGAAATCATAAACTAAACTACAATATGAAAATAAAAGGTAAAGATAGAGAGAGAACAAATAATAGATAGACACAAGATGAATGAACAGAAAATAAAGGGTGTATCAAACCCTAAACCCTCTATTAAATATCACACAAAGCACCTAATCTCCTACGTTGACCTTAAGGGAACTGGATTCCTAAGCAACCCACATCTTTAAAAAAAAATCAACATAAGCGATTTCACGCTTGCCACAAGCTAATCCAAGCGTGGCTCAAACTTTCACAAGTGTTTACATTCATAACTCATCAATAAATACCTACTAAATAAAGAGAAGTCCTATTTATGGTCTAGTCTAAGTTATTACATCATATGGCCCAAAACGTGACCCATTTAGGAAAGACTAAACAAAAAAGCCCAATAAGCACATGCTTGAGCATTTGTAGAGAATTTGGGGAACACCTCATGGTATTATGGGTTGTTTTGAGGTGAGTAGGCCAGGTGGATTATGAGTTTGAGTTTCCATCTAGGTTGGGTTATATTCGTCCTTTCTTTTATGTTTTGATATTGAGAAAGTGTGTGGGTAATCTTTCCTTGATTGTTCCTTTGAAGAGTGTTGGTGTTTTAAATTCCTTATCCTATGAGAAAGTCCCAGTGGAAATTTGGGATAGAAAAGTCCGTCATTTGAGGACTAAGGGTGTGGCTTTGATGACAGTTCTATGGAGGAACCATAAGTTCGAAAAAGCTACTTAGGAAGCTGAAAAGGACATTAAGTCCAAATATCTATTCTTGTTTCCCTCTTTGGATAATCATGCTTGAGGTATGTGTCTTTGTTTTCTGTCTTTGTTAAAGGTAAATGTGGTTGTACACAGCATTAAATCATGCTAATGGATGCCTTGACCTATCATTCTAGGATGAATAATCCTAAGAGGGGAGAATGAAACACCCAAAATTTTGGTCATTAAAAAAGTCTTAACCTATGAGCTAACTGCCTAGACAAGACACTCCCTGTGAGTCGTAGGGTGTGATTACGAGTCGTAGGACCCTAATCATAGACTGACAAGTGTGGATTATCCAAGTTTTTATTATGATTATGATAGGCTTCTAATGAATTATAAAGACTTTATACGAGTTGTATAGTCCCATCTGTAGCCAAACTAGTGTGATGCCTAATTGTTCTATCTAGCCTACAATTTGATCAAACTAGTCGTAATGTCTGAGTACGACTTGTGTGGTAGATTCATATCCTGAACCAGTATGGTTGCCCATGGATGTTGTCAAGATTATGACTGGAGGTCACGATTTGTAAGGTGACCCTACGAGTTGTAAGGTCACTCATAACAATTAGGCGATAATTTTCCAAAATTTCATTAAGGGCACTTTAGATATTTTCCCTTATCCCCAAATGTGACCCACGACTTTAAAACCTTATTGGGACCTCATTCCCATTCATAACATACCAAAATAACTTTTGTCTTCTCATACATTCTCTCAAGCAAGAGCATTAGGGTTTTCTAAAGTTTGATTGTCTAGAGCTTCCAAGAGAAAATTCCAAAATTATGATCCTTTCAGGCATGTTACTCTTCCCCAAATCATATTTTGTGAAAAGCATATATTTTAAATAGTTTAATTGTACGGATTTGAATGTAGGTTTTGACATGGGTTGAGGTTTTTGGAATGGTTGATCCTTGAATGGTTTCCCATGGTTTTCATGAGTTGTTCATGCTTTGAATTGAATGTTTTTGAAGTAATGGGGTGCATGGGTGTGTAATTTGAATAGGGGTCGAGATAATATCCTAAATGGATGTTTTGAACTTGTAAATTGGTTTTGAATAATTGTATTCCCTCAAACCACTTGTGTAAATGTCTTTGAATTGTGGAATTGTCACTTGGTTTGACTTACTCACCTATTTTATTGAATTGCATAAATGGTTACACAATGAACATGAATTTTGAAGTCATTTTTTGCTATGTTTTTTATTTAATGAACAAAGAGGGTCGAGGCACTCCCCCAAGTTAATGGAATCGTAATGGCATGATTATAAGCTTGCAAGCTAAATAGTGTGATGATACCATGGTGTGCCTTAATGTATGATTCCTTGATTAATTAATAGGTTAAGTAAAAATTATTTTTAATTAGGATTAATAAATGTTATGTAGATAAGCCATGAAGGTGTGGGTCTCGAATGACTTATACTAGAAATTCACATTTTTTGATGTAAGGGTTGGTCTAGTTAACCGTGTGCATGGTTCACATTATTGATATATTTTGTATCTAGGATTGATGTGGGGTCGGGTAAATCCTTGGACTTTCTTGATACCTCTAGTTTGTGCAGCTAACACACATTGGGTCCCTTTCAGCAGGAGGAGCTAAACCCATATAGCCCCCTGGGTGCCTATTTCTGATAGTTGAGCTACATAGTCCAGGATAATGTTTTAATATAATGCTAAACCTTCTTCCCTACCCTGGCACATACTATATATATGTCTATATAAATATGAACATGTATAGTGAGTTTGAAATTAAACTTTTTACTGATACTACTTTATCGTTATCCTGAGTTACATGCTAGTGCTAACCCGACTAACCATCACTGAACTCTATATCCCCACGTGATATAAGGTTTAAAAGCACTTCTACTTTTCCTGCACAGTGATTGATGATATCAGAGTCAGTCATTTGCGGTGAAGTGGTGAGCTTCCATTCTCTGAAAGACTTGATTACTCCATCAATTTCCTTCCATAAATTATAACTGAAGACTTCATAATTGCTTTGTTATTGTTAGGGTCGGGGACATGTCCCGACGTAGGTTGTTTTCTAGTATAGAGGCTTTGTGGATTACTGTAGACTGGGCATTGGTTGTTGATATTCTCAGACTTTAAGTTACTGTTTTGTAATACCCGTGTATACATTCCACTTTACAACGTATTACTCATTCCCTTAAGTTATACAAATAACCTATGAGTAGTATGTTGTAGTCATATTCAAGATAGTGTAAAATGGTTGACGTTCTATTTGAGGTATAACTCAAACCTTAGAGTTGTAAGATTACTATATGAGTTGTATTAAGATGAGTTGTAAGGTCAGTAACCTAGGTTCTCTAAGTTTCTCTCCAAGTTATGAGTGGGGGGCTATAAGTCCCAATGCAAGACTTATAAGCTAAAATGGAGCATTATTTTCCTCCACTTTTAGTCAATTAACAACATTTTCTTATTCCCATCTTCAAGATCATCAAGATTAGGGTTTTTCCAAACAAGTCATCTTTCAAGTCTCAAAGTTCAAGCTCTCTTCATAAGTCCAGAAATTTCAGGTATGTGGGGCTTATGAACAAGGTTATTCTTTCATCCTTGTGCCCAAAAATCATGATTTTTAAAATAAAATTTATTTGTTTTGAATTAGGTTTCATACCTAAATAACCACATTCTTGAAGTATGACATTACCATGTGATAGAAAGCTTTAAGTGTATCAAGGTTTACATATATTCATGTTTTGACTTGTAAGATTTATATTGTGATTTGAATTTCATTATCTTAAGTGGGATGTTGTTGAAATATTTCAAGGTGATAATCGAACATAATGTTTTGTTATGAATTTCTATGAAATAAAGCATGAATTCTAAGTCCTAAGTACAAGTACTGAGTTTACAAAAAGTTTATGCTCTTAAGCTCCATAGATATGTTCTACAACATAATTTAAAGAAAGATTGATCTTTTGATCTAAAGATAAGACATGGAATCCACAACTGTTCATCTTGCTTATGATTTCAAGTAAAGAAAGTCATAACTGGGTTTCATTCTATAAATGCTTATGCTATTATAAGGTGGATTTCTTAAGTAGGAGCATATATGTATTCTGAGAGTAGTATTTAGCACCAATAAGGGGATATGGATAAGCATATCCTTAATTCCTGGAAACTACGAGCCAATATAGGTTAAAATTTTTCCCAATATGGATGAAGTATGGTGATCACTTAAGGTTCTATAGGATGGAAAGGATAGAACAGCTCTCCCCAACGTGGGTAAGACATTGGACTCCATGGTAGCTCACATGGTTTATGTCGGTTAGAAGAATCTCCCATAAGAAAGAATAAAAATAATGTTCTAGAAATTAAGAGTTATGTCTAACTAAGCTTATTCATATGATTCATTATCCATGTTTTATGTTCTTTTAGTCTTCAGTTTTACTCAAGTCTAAGGTGAGTCATTTACCTTTTACATGCATCATTTGAAAGTTTATATATATATTCAGTTCTTATTTTACTTATGCATTCACTCCCATATACTCAGTACATTCCAGAGGTACTGACCCATATATATATCTGTGTGTTATATTTTCTTATAATATAGGTTCTGATGCTCCTTTCCAGCAGCACAATTGACTACAGGCATCAGCATCTGCATCCTGAATTTTGATGAGTCCTCATAGTCCAGGGACCCAGATTATCTTCATTAATGCTAGTATTTTAGCATTTGATTTTCGATTAAGTTTGGGTCAGGTGGGGTCTTCTAGTGGCTATCTAGTAAGCAATAGGGGCCTGTCAGACTGCGTACGTTTTAAGTTAAAGGAGTTTGTTTAAGGTTTCAAAAGTTAAAGATTTATATTAAGCCATGAAATTGTTTACTTCAGTTTCTATATATGTTAGTTCACTTTTTTTGAAAGTTTCAAGCTGAATAGATATCATGGGTTATCTTAGGGATATCTGTAATCTTAAGAATCGTGTAACATCCAGGGGGTACTCCCGAGGCATTACAAACTTGGTATCAGAGCCAAAGGTTTAAAGATTCCTAGCGAGTCAGACAAGCTGGACTTTGTAGAGTCTTGATCATGAGTTTTAAGCGCACAACATTTCTGAGAAGGAGGCGACAGAATGAGTTAGGAATCATCATTTCTTTTATGATCTATCAAGCTTACAGTTGTCTCTATCTACCTTAACTTGTGCTTTTACATGATAAAATATGCCTCCTTGTCGAGCCAATGCATGCAGGAACAGTGATCAACTACCCCTGCACGCGAACCCTTTGAATGAGAATATGTCTCATGCTGAATTTTGTGTAGCCTTCAATGTATTTTCCCAAGCTGTAAATGCCAATGTTTAGGGAAACCAGCGACCAGCAGTCCCACTTCAGCAAAATGGTAACCTAGCTGCAGCCCAAATTTGGGACTTTAAGAGAATAAATCCACTTGAGTTCCATAGGTCAAAGTGGATGAGGATCCTCAACTCTTTATTGATGAGGTGATAAAGATTGTTCTGATTATTCATGTTACTAAAAGGAGAGTGTAAAGCTAGCATCCTATAGGCTAAAGGATATTGCTTATGAATGGGTCACTATGTGGAAGAATGGTAGGGGTGAGAATGTAGCTCCTATGAGTTGGCAGGTGTTTTAGAGTTCTTTTCTAAACAGGTTCTTTCCTCGTCAGATAAGGGAGGCTAAAGTGGAGGAGTTCATGAACCAGAGGCAGGGCTCTATAACAACGAAGGAGTACTGCCTTAAAGTTCACTCAGCTAGCTAAATATGCCCCAGAGTTGTTATCTAATTCTAGAGCTCGTACGAGTAAGTTTGTTATAGAGGTGTCTAATTTGGTTATCAAGGAATGTAAGACTGACATGATGATTGAGGATATAGATATTGCTCAGTTGATGACTCATGCTTATTAGATTGAGATGGAAAATTTCTCTTCCAGTGCGATTCATTTCTCTCTCCCTGGGGAATAAGGGGTTCATCGCCCCTCTATCTCAAGGCTTCACTGGAAATTGTATTTGACCTCTACACTTTGCCTTGTAATGTCTTCCATCCCACGCCTTGTGGTGTTATTTAACCTTTATTTACATATTTTTAATCATCCATATCATAATAGACTCATAAAACATACTAAATCATCAAACACCATGGATTAGATCTCAAAACACACAATATCAAGAACGGTGAGCTAAAAACTCAAGCTAAGAACTAGTGTCGTCCTATAAATTTTTTACTTATTGTTTTGACTATTAGCTTGATTCAATTGGACCTTGAGAACTATAAAAAAACTTTTCCACACATAATTACACAATCAAACCTTAGGAACTCATTTAACACAGTATAATCCATCGCGATTAAATAGAACAACACCTAGCTCAAGCTAGTAACACTAGTTTTCTCGTTTAAACTCTAAGTGACCAAATTAAGTACAAACTTGTTTGAAAGGAATCTTAAACATTGTATCCACATACTTAAACACTTATATTTTTCAACATTAAGAACACGAGAATTCCTCTAAATAAGGCTCAATAAGGTAGGATAACAATACTGAGGTACATAAAACCACCTCAGATCACCACCCCACACTTAAAGCCTTGTTCATCCTTGAAAAACTCTTTACTCTAAGAATAATAAGATGAGGTGACTCTACACTTATAGTACAAGAAAAACACTCAAGATAGTACTACAGTGACTACACAGAATGCAAGTTTCTTCACTAAGCATGTTATGAACAAGTGAAAGCTCAAGAATACTACACCAAAATATCCTAGCCCTAAGAATTGACTCACATAGTTGGAAAACTCATACATATTGTTTAATCACAGACATCATACAAATCACTTAACTATCATCAAAAAAGTGCCCTCACTATAAGAGAGAAAACCATAAACACTCACATAAATACATTTATAATAGAAAGGGTATAAGAGTCAAGTTATTCTCACTCTCACAAGGAATTCACAAGTTACACAAGATGTAACATAGGCTTGCCCTTAGTGTAGTACTCAACTAATACCAAAATGTAGAAGCTTAGGATCAAATAAGTCTTTAAGGGTTGTAATGTAGGCTAAGGGATAGGTAGTAACGATTTTTTATAGTAATAGCGACTATCTTCCCTAAGCTCTTTAATACATCACACTTTTTCATCAATTCACCCTTAAAAACCCATTTACACCACTTTTGACTACCCCTATCTTTTGCTTGACCCTATCTCATTAGCTCATTCACATCCACTATGGTGGGAGTATTAACTATTAACTCATGATTTAATTTTAGCCTTCTTTATACACATTTCATGCTATGAACCCCTATGATAGCCACTTTTAACTTAAGCAATTTGCCTTAGTTGCGGTGCACAATGTCCAAGGAAGACCAGGGCCAAAATCGGTTCATTGTAACACAACTGGGCTAAAGATGGGAATTTTTTTAGCCTAAATTTCTCTAACACCCAACCATAACACATCAATTTTACATACCAATAACTATCACTTTGGGTCTTCACTTTCACCTTTCTCCTACTTTTTCAAAATCCTTACTCAATTAATTTTACACTAAAGCACTTAGGAGATTTGAATCAAAGTAAGGTCTATTAAAGAAGGGGATTATGCTACAAATGAGGCTACAAAAAAAAAGCTAAAGGCTCAATGGGGATAACTAGGATTATGCACAAGGGTAAGTCAAAAGAAGGTATAACACATGGTTATCAAAAAAATGCCTATATCATCTTCTAAACCCACACTCTTTATTTCTCTTTGCACATACACCAGGCAAGTTCTAGCATCAAATTCAACAAGGAATATACAATAACCTCGCACCCATATGGCACATGCTCAACTGAAGTAGGATCATCATAGACTCACAACCAAACATCCACATGAATTCAACATTAAGACAACAAGTACAAGAGTCATAATCATGAGCCTAAGAGTCTCAAAAGTAGTAATTCACATAATCAACATGTTTTTTACAACAAAAACACTTGCATCATAGGATCACATATAGCACCAACAAGAATATCGCACTTATTCCTAACACAAAAAATTTTAAAATTACTCTTAAAAATGGGAATTTCCCCACCCCACACTTAAAAATCTACTTTATACCCAAAGTATACTTAAAAGTAGAGATATAAATACTCCCTAAGGCCTCTAGGCCTAGCTAGTAACATCTTTATATATCACAAGGGTCCGAGGACACCACACTTAGTATTTGTCATGCTCCTTAGCTCAAGTTTTTCTATACTCAGAATTCCCATCAACCCGTGACTCAACAAACATAAAAACTAGAGAAGTAAAAACTAAAAAAACTAAAAATAAAACCTACTTTAAGTTGGGTTGCCTCCTAAGCAGTTCCTGATTTAATGTCGCGGTATGACCTAATCTACTACTCATCTATTTTTCTTCATCTTCTTTCTCCTACTTGGAGGCTATGTTCTTATTCATTCCTTACTTCTTGAGTGTGAACTCTCAATGTCAATAGTTCTCTGAGCAATAGCCTTTTTAGGCTCATCAATCTGCATTATTTTGAGTTGGGGTATCTGTGGCTTGGGTTGCTCAATGAGAAAGTTTGAAGAGGTCTTTGGTGGAATAAACTCCACCACCCCACACTTATGCACAAATCTTTGTAGTGGGATAGTGTTTTGAGCCATTTATACACTTTAAAACCCACTTCTTCATCATCCATCCCTATTATGAGTGTACCCTCTCTTACATCGATCAATGCTCCTCCTATCACCAAAAATAGATGTACCAAGATAACTAGCATTATTTTATCTACCTAAAAATATAAAACAATAAAATCAGCAGGAATAATAAACTTACCAGCCTTGATGAGAACATTCTCTATGATTCCTTCAGGATGGGCTAGGGTCCGGTTTGCTAATTGGTGTATCACAGAGCTCAATCTCAGCTTCCCCAAGCTCAACATGTTGAACAAGCAGAGGTTTATCAAGTTGATACTTTTCCCCAAATCACTAAGTGTGTAGACCACCTCACTACTGCCAATTTGAATAGGAAGTAAGAAACTCCCAGGTCTTTGAGCTATTTGGGCATCTTCTGAATTACCATAGAACTACACTCCTTAATGAGTGCTACTGTCTCAACATCCTGTAGCTTAACTTTTTTTCGTAACCATATCCTGTAAGTACTTAGCGTACTTGGGAATTCCCTACAAAATATCTAAAAGAGGAAGATTAATGTGAAGCTCTTTAAATGTATCTAAGAAATTTTTGAAGCACACATTCTCCGTCGCTTTTCTAAGCCTCTGTCGAAAAGGTGGTGGTGGTCTCACCTTCACCTATTTATCAACTTTTGCTTTATAGTACTCAAACTTCCTCAAATTTTTATCAATTTTTCATCTACCTACTTAGGAGTTATCTTAGTCTGTACCTCTTTAGTTGTCTTTAGAGGTTCTTTATTGAAATCCTTACCACTCCTGTGAGTGATTGCCATTACTTGTTTAGGAGTTTGAATTTCATGCTTACTGCATTTGCCAAACCTGTATCTCTAAATTCTTTGTAGCCACTTGTTGGCTCTTTATATCTCCTACCTACTAAAACTGTTGTTGTTGGTTGTCCTGTGATGGATTTGGTGGCTAAGTCTGTCACTTTATATTATAGGCGTTCCCATAATTCGGCCATTGAGAATTACCCATAAACATCACTGATTTGGGATTCGCACCACACATGGTTGTAGAATGACCACTATTGCCATAAATATCAGACCAAGTACTCATCTGATGAATTGCATTAGTAGTTGTTGTGGGATGTGCAACCCCCCAATTTTATATTACTGAGTGGATTAGTTAACTGATTCTATAGTGCAGCAATCTGAGCGGATATAGCAGTAAATTGGTCTGCCTTTAACACACCTGCAACCTTGTTTATAACTTTTTAAGTCAGAATGCACTCAGGATTCCCTTGTACAATCCAGTTCAACAAGGTATATAGCTCATCATACGTTATGACTACCTGTGGCTAAATCTAGAAAAGTTTTCGTGTTGTGATCGTGTCATAACAAAAGTGTGACCTAGTACCTCATTAAACTATTGATGATGTGGATAGTCCAGAAGAAGATCTTCGAACCTCTCTTGTGCATGATATAAGTGCTCATCTAGCTTCTATATAAAGCTCACAATCTCACTGTGAAATCTTGCAGTCTTTCCATATGGAAAGAATTGGATGAGGAATTTTTGGGCTAAATCATCTCAAGTTGTGATTTAACTTGTCGGCTCAGTATTCAACCACTTCTTTGCTTCCCCCAATAGTGAAAAGAGGAATAGTATCAGCTTAACATAGGTAGTTAACACACCCGTAGGGATGAATGTGTCACTGATCTCCAATAAATTTTACAGATGGACTTAGGATCTTCATGTGAAAGCCCTATAAATTATCCACTGCTGATCAAAAGTTGCACCATGTGCTGTTTTAGCTCAAATTACCTCCAGCATTCGGTTTCTGAAAATGGGAGGTCAAGTTTATTGGAAGTGGGATTGCCACTTAGCGAACTGTCCTGTGGACCGGTTGATCTTCAGCCATGAGAGCAGGATTTTTCTGTTCCTCTTTAATTTGCAAGAATTGGTGGAGAAGGACTGGTTGTCTCCTCTGTTGGTGAAAATATTGCTTGGGTTAGGGGCTTGGTTTAACCAATTCCCAATCCCTTGCCGGATTATTAGCCAGTAAGCCTATTTCCTACAAATTAAATACCAATACCAAGTGTAAAGCACCAAAGAAATCTAAAAAGTAAAACTAAAATGAAAATAGTTTCCAATTTACAAGTCCCCAACAATAGTGCCAAAAAACTTGTTGCATCAAAGAGAACATGCAAGTGTACGTGGTGTCACCAAGTAATACAGAGGCCTTAAATAAAGTCGAATATCAATCCCTCAAAGTCTTGTGTTAAGTAACTATCCAATTCTAGTTTAACAATGAAGATTAACTTAGTGCAATTGTAGCCAAAAGAGATTGATAATTTATAATTAAAAGTAAACTAAAATAATACGGAAAAGTAAAGACTTTGGATAGTCAATGGATGAAAATCCAGGGTTAAAGCACTATGTACAATCATACTATGCTATTGAACTTCATTCGATAGATTATTTATCTTGGTTGTTGATTCATGAGGTTGATATTATAATCATGGTATCTCGAGCCTCCAATCACCTATCTAACTTAGACCTACAACTATATCATTGAGAAGGGATACGAGAACTAAGCTAAACGAATTTATATTTAATACTGTAGTGAACCAAATGAGGCTTAGAGGTAAATCTCAATCTTAGATGCTAATTCAAATCCCTTATTTATAAAAGAATAAGAACCTTACTCTATTTATCCCCACGCTCTACTTCTTATTCCCCCTCTCGAGCACACAAAGTCGATAAGTGATATATTCTAAGGGTTGAAAATTCTTAAAATATTTATAACTAGGATAAATAAACAATAAAAATAATAAGCAATCAAGAAAATCAATTCAAAGCAATCGTAATCATGTTCTTGGCCCTAACCCCGAAAAGTGGGCATTTAGCCACTAATGGATATACTCGTAATCAAGATGAATGACTCCATATTATAATCCATAAATCAACTAAAGTAAAAGAATAAAAACCCTGTTCAAAGTGTCTTCCATCCCCTCTCAAAAACTCCAAGACGTCCAAGGTATTTAATAATGTGTACAAGGTCCGCCGAGAGTAGCTTGCTTCAAGGGAGTATGGTCTGCGACATAATTATTTATCCCATGGAATAAAGGGTGTAGAACATTGCTTGATCCCCTGATATAAGGGGTGTGTCACCCCTCTATCGCAAGGCTTCACTAAAAATTGCATTTGATGTCTACATTTTGCCTTGTACATTTGTTTTTTATCCCACGCCTTGTGGTGTTATTTATCCTTTATTTATAGCTTTTTAATCATCCATATATCATCATAATCAACTCACCAAGCTTCCTATATAATCAAACACAATGGATTAGAGCTCAAAACAACACAATATCAAGAACGGTGAGCTAAAAACTCAAGGTAAGAACTAGTGTCGTCCTATAAATCTTTAGCTTAGTGTTTTGACTCTTGGATAGATTCAATTGAATGTTGAACACTATAAATAAGTTTTTCCACAAATAATTACACAATCAAACCTTACTAACTCATTTAACACATTAGAATCCATCGCGATCAACAAGAACAACACATAGCTCAAGCTAGTAACACTAGTTTTCTCGTTTAAACTCTAAGTGACCAAATTAAGTACAAACTTGTTTGAAAGATACATTAAACATTGCATTCGCATACTTAAACACTTATATGCTCAATTATATCATCATTAACACATTAAGCACATGAGAATTCCTCAAAATAAGGCTCAATAAGTTATGATAACAATACTAAGGTGCATAAAACCACCTCAGATCAGAAAGTATACGGTCAGTATTTTGAATGTAATGAGCGTGTGAGATATGCACTACACTATATATGTTGAACATATAGTGAGGAACGTATACTATTGCAATGACTGAGTAAAGTAAAAAATTAACGTAATAATAATAAAATTTTGAGTAAACTAAATACAAGTATATTCTGAAGCACAAAAGGGATATATAATATATTGTGCTAACAATGGCATTTTAAATCAAAAGTAATACTAAGGTACACTAAGATGTACAGATACATTTGGATAATCATAAATATTGAGTGCATGAATATTTTGATTACAATTGATATATTGTGAACTAGACTGGGCTGAGGGTCATGCAAAAGCTAAAATCTAAGAATATGGGAGATACTATTAACTGACATATAAGCATGTGAGCTAAATATGGTATTCCATGTATAATCCTCATAAAAACGGGACCAATGTACCTTACCAAGGTATAAAGGTTGAGTGGTATAAATAAACCCATAGTACCACGTAGTTCTGTAACTCAGGGACTAGTACTAAAGGTTTCAGCCTAGCAGGAAGGTGAGCCTTTATCCCCTTGTCCACTCGAGTCTAAGTACTACTCCAAACTGAACATAATTGATAGCTCGATGAGATGACATATCTTAATGTCAACCTGAGATGACATATATAAATGTCAACCTATCCATAATCATGGATTCCATACCTGACTATCATACTACTAGTGAACTTTGCTTTAATGAAAAAACAGATCCATGATCATTAATGAAATTTTGGATATAATACTAATCAGGAATTTACTATTATGAAAGAGTGTACAACAGCATTTATGGCATATCTGGATGCCATGTATGTCATGCATTTTAATGTTATTAGTTAGAGCTCCTGATCATGATATGCGAATGTATATGTATATATTTATGTATGTGTGTTATGTATTTTGAACATTGTGACTTGTAATCTCATGGGGGAATCTAAGATGGCTGGAGAAAATGCATTAAAAAGAGCATATAAGGAATGATATTTGGAAGAAATCTCTGAGGCTGGACCTGAACCCTTAATCTTGACTCATGATATGACTAATAGTCTAATAGGGTAAATTTATCGAAAAATGCTATTTAGAATATACTTTATCTAAAACACTATGTAGGTAAGTAACACTGAAAGTATGGATACACTGAGACTAAGTAACAAACCCTCTATCTGAAAGAATCCTAAAACATGTAAAATGAAGGAATGAGTGTTTAGTTAATAGTTCATGGTGTCCCAAGTCAGCGATGTTCAAAACCCGCCATCTCCGAAGAACACAACTATTTATGTAGTTTCTATGATATAAATAGAATATGAGATTACATAATATAAGACCAAAAATAATGGAATATAATTATACTTAGGTTTAATAGATGTGGTACTATTAAAATTTTGAATATCATGAAGAAACATGTATTTATAGTTCACTAGTTATGGGGAAATAAAGTACAAGAAGAAGAATGGATGTAATGAAAACCCTAATTTTGAGATAACGAATAAACTAAGAAACTACATGTATTTTGGGACTTTATTTGTGAAATTAAACCCACTGATGAAATTCCACGTACATGAGAGTGAAATCCTTGGTGAAACCTTTGGATTTAGAGCTTGAAGATGAACCCTGATTATGCCTTGGAGAAGAGAAATTGCCTTTTTTTGGAGAAGAGAAATTTTCTTTTTTCTTATTTTCTCTCTAAGTGTCGGATGTTTTTAAGTGAGTGAAGGGTTTAGGGTAATATTAAACTTAGCAACCAACCCAATAAAAACTTAAACGACATAGTTTTGATGTTAAAAGAGTGGGAAAAGACCAAATGACATTTTTAAAATCATGTGGAAAATTGTTGGAGTCCATCTTGATGACTCATATGATGGCCCATGGGACCTAGACATGGGTCGTAAGGGTTCTCATCTGGGAAATGTTTTGTATTTCACGTAGTAGTGCCCAAGATTCATCCCACGGACCATGGAACCTTCCCGAAAACTGTGGATCCTTCCTATGACCCATTAAATCTTCTGATAGCCGTTGCTGACACCTTGACAATGCTTCAGTAAAATGGACACAAATTTTTTTTTCCAATGTCGGATTAAGGCAAAACTGGATGAGTTAGAAATATAACTCAAAAATCTATAATTTGGTTGGTCTTTATCTAAGAAAATACTTCACAATATAGGAGTTATGCACCTTTTAATTTGACTATAGCAAGATTCTTCATATAAAATTAATTGATAAGGAAGGTTTCAACTTTTCTATGAGCTAGGAGTTACTTATGGCCTAAATACACATCTAATTAATTTCTCGTACTAACAAAACATAATTTTTTGTTCTAAAAGTACTTAAAATCATGGTTCTAATCATATCTCGACTTTTCAGGGTATTATATACCACCATAGGAACATGTATAAGAGCACATATAAAATAGACTCACGATCAAAATATATAGATAATGCATGTATGAAAGATGTGTCCATAATCTCTCCTTACCCTTTCTTAGAAACCTCATTGCTATCATTAATATCAACTTATACCTCCTTGGTACTTGATCCATTTCACAAGTATCATATTTGTACTGGCATAGTACCCGACCGATATCACTATAAATCATATTTGTACTGGTGTGGTACACGACCCATATTATCTCCACATATCAGCACAGTACATATGAAATGCAATACATTCAATAAGTCATAAGTCATGTTATAAGACAATCATGAATGTCAAATCCACAAACCAAGCACAGAGTCAAGAAAGTCTAAGTGTTGCAACAATTGTCTAACTCATCTTAGTCAGTGACCTTAGTTTATGCATACATGTATATCCAAGGCCATATGTGACATACCTTTTTATAGGTAACCGTAGCTAAGTTCACACTATCATACACTTTCTCCCTATCCACATACCCAATCATACATGTTTCACATTAACCTCTAATCTTCCCTAACTATCTTTAATAGAGATTCTATTCTATACTTCATAGTATTACTAATCTAAGTTCATTCACCAGTCTAATTATGCTAATTACTAACCCCCAAATGGCCATATCTCACCTTTTAGCCACTTCCTTTAGTATATCTAAGCAATTATGACCTTTAGAATTCATTGAGTTTCCATAATTTTTCTTTTTACTATCCTATGTTATCTCTTTCAATTTTTCATTATATTCAAGCCCTAAAATATATTATACTATGCATACTCAGTCCACGATTCTATTTGTCTCTCATCATAATTAAAATATTTGTATAATGTATAGTTATACAATTATATTTAGGCCTTACTAGATTTCAAAGTATCCTCTCATTCAACCTATGCTCGATGGCCTAATGCATGAGATATTTGACATTACTGCTAATGTTAAATGCATCTAGACCATCTATTTTCAGTAAAGTAAACCATATCTTACCTCTTAGGTGAAATATTCTGCTATAAGGAGGAGTGAGTTATCCTAAGCGTGATAAATGTATGCCTATGTTGGGTTCCTTCTGAGTGTGTCTCAAAATTATCCCCATGAACCTTGCCCTTTGAAATATCATGGTTGGGAATAGGGGTTTGCAAAGTATTTTGGAAGGAAGAAATTGATCTAGGGAAATAAAAAGAAAGAGGGTTTTTAAAAATCTCTTGGATGGGCTAGTGCTTATTACCACTACAGCAATTCTCTTGCTGCTATAGCAGTTACTCAATCACTGTAGTAGTAACTAATAGTATAGCCTAGTCCATTATTGGGTCTCTCGGCCTCATTCCCTTAGGCCCAAATTTTTCTCCCTAATTTAAATTTTTTCCAGTCTATTTTAAGCCTATTATTTATTTTAAATTACGTTTGTGGCATTTTCACACATAACAATGGTTTTGGGCCATTACAAAATGGCCTTTATGTGCCTCCCAAAATCATGATAGGGCCAGTAATAATTCAAGAAGCTCAAGGTTAGAAGATATGTTGGCTAAAATATTATAAAGCGCTGAATTCATCGACTTTGGTATTAAAATATAAAAGAAGAAATCTAAACACTAGTCAACTTGTGGATTCATAGTCCACTTCTATCAAATAGTTGGAATCTCAAATGGGTAAAATGTCCGAATTGACAGAAAAGTGGGACATTACTATTACCTAGCGATACCATCTAAAAACCAATAAATAATGACCAATAAATGGTAATTACAACTAGAATAAGATAGGTGTTTCCTAATTCGACACCCATTGTTAATGAGCATGAAGAGGTTATTTTCTAATTTTAGAGTTGTAATTGATGATGCTCTCAAACAAAAAAATTTGGTTGATTTTGACAAACAACTGGTTATTGATGATGTTGTTGTAGAGGCTAAGAAATATACAAGTGTTCATATTAGGATTCCTAAAATAAGGAGAAGGATAAGGTTGCAAAATTTTTAGCATAAATTCCTAAAATTCCACCTCCATTTCCTCAAAAGGATGAAGAAAAAAGTGGAATATTGAAAGTTCGACAAATTCATTTCCATGTTGAAGCAACTATCAATGAATATTCCCTTAGT
Organism: Capsicum baccatum var. pendulum; assembly: GCA_030864225.1. Taxonomy (NCBI): domain Eukaryota; kingdom Viridiplantae; phylum Streptophyta; class Magnoliopsida; order Solanales; family Solanaceae; genus Capsicum; species Capsicum baccatum. The sequence continues at coordinate 125,953,211 of CM061561.1, forward strand.
GGAGACATTGGAGAAAATATTGGGTTATGCAAAGTTTATGAAATACTTTGTCACATAAGAGATAGTAGTTAGTTTGGAACCTATGGATAACATAAACCATTATAGTGTGTTCTCCATGTACTTTGGTTCAGAAGAAGGAAGATCTAGGTGCCTTTACCATTCCTTTCACCATTGGAGCCTTTAAATTTTCTAAGGCATTGTGTGATCTTTATGCAAGCATTAACCTGATGTCATTTGCGATCTACAAGGAGTTAGGCTTAGGATTCCCTAACCTAAAAACAATGTGGCTATTGATAGCTAACTATTCAGTCAAGAGGCTTGTAGGGGCCTCATATGATGTTCTAGTGAAGGTGGAGAAGCTCATATTATCTACTATTTTTTATATTAGATTATGAAGTGGATTTTAAAGTTCCCATAATCTTAGGAAGACCCTGCTTAGCAACTGGAAGAGTATTGATTGATATAGAGATTAATGAGTTGAAATTCATATTAAACAATAAAGAATTTAAATTCAATATATTTTGATTCATGAAACAACTAAGACAAATGAATGTGGTGTCTGTGATTGATGTTTTTGATGAGGAAAACATTGAGGTACTTTTAAAGAAAGGTTTGCAATTGAAACCTTAGTTGCAATGATGATGAACTTTGATGGTAATGACATCAAAGATTATGATGAAATAGTACAGGCAGTGGTTGGGATGGGTACCTATTCCTATGCTCCAAAGAAGTTAGACTTGGATATACAAAATAGGACTACTCCAACTAAGACCTCAATCGAAGAACCACCATTTTTGGAAATGAAAGTGTTGATTGGCTGCTTACACTATGCTTTTTTGGGAGAAAATAGTACACTTAATATTATTGTAGCCACTAATTTAATTTAATGGTAGGTTGAGGAACTTTTATTAATGCTTAAATATTTCATAAGGGAAATATGGTGGACCATTGCCAAAATAATTTTGATCCCTCTTGGGATTTATGCTCATAAGATCCAGCTAGAAGAATATTTCATGGTGATCATTCAACACTAGCATAGGCTTAATCAACCTATGTAAAATATGGTAAAGAAAGTGATCATCAAGGGGTTAGATGCAGGGGTAGTCTATCTAATTTCAAATGGAAAATAGGTAAGTTTTGTATAATGTGTCCTAAAAAATTAATGTATAATAGTGGTTCCAAATGAGAAAAATGAGTTGATCCCACTAAGTCACAGGCTGGCGTATATGTGTAGGCTATCAAAAATTGAACTCTTGGACACTTAGAGATCATTTCCAATGCCTTTTATGGACCAGATGTTTGATTGATTGGTAGGCCGAGGTTGGTATTGGTTTTTAGATGGATATTCTAGGTATAATAAAATTATTATTGCACCTAAAGACCAAGAGAAAATGACATTCCTATGCTCTTATGGTATGTTCATATTCAAATGCATGTTTTTTTGGCTTATGTAACTATCGTACCACCATCTAAATGTGTATGATGTTTATCATTTCAGATATGGTGGAGTATACAATGGAAGTATTTATGGATGATTTTTCTGTAGTAGGTGACAGGTTTAAAGACTACTTAGCTAATATTGGCAAATTTTTATAGAGATTTGAAGAATCAAACTTGGTGCTAAACTAGTAGAAATGATATTTTATGGTGAAGGGGGCACTATTTTAGGGCACAAATTTGAAAAGAATATTGAAGTTGACATAGCAAAAATTGAAGTGATTGAGAAGTTAACTCCACAAATCCAGTCAAAGGGTGTGGAGTTTCCTTGGTTATGCAAATTTTATCTCAGGTTCATAAAAGACTTATCCAAATTATGAATCTTCATTGCAAGTTATTGGAGAATGAGGTTACATTCCTTTTCAATGACCCTTGTTTGAAGGCATTTCATTACCTTAAATAAAAGCTCACCTCTGCTCTTATTATTGTTTCTCCGGATATGTCTCAACCCTTCAAAGTAATGTGTTATCCAAGTGGGGTAGAACTTGGTGTAGTTTTGGGACATAAGTGGGAGAAACTCTTTTACCCAATTTATTATATGAGAAAAACATTGAATGGAGATCAAAGAACTATACAGTGACTGAGCAAGAATTATTTGCAATGGTATATGCCTTAAAGATATTTTTTAGCCTACCTTTTTGGTACAAGAGTGGTGGTGCACACTAATCATTCAACCTTGAGATACCTTATGTAAAAGAAATATATAAAACCATAATTGATTTGATGGGAGCTCTTGGTTCAGTAATTTAACTTTGAAGACAAAGATCATAAAGGATGACAAAACGAAGTTGTTGACAATCTAGACTTAAAGATCATAGAAAAGGCAAATGAGCTAGAGATTGATGACTCCTTTCTGGATAAGCAGTTTTAACATATCTTATTGATCTTATCCCTTGATTTGTCGATGTTGCTAACTACCTTGTAGTGGTACGATGTAAAAAGATATAAACTCTCATAAAGAAACAGATTTATACATGATATGAGTAATTATTTTTTAGATAAGCCATATCTATTTAGTCTTTGTACTAATATCTTGATAAAAAGATGTGTTCTAGAAGTTGATTTTAGTAAAGTGGAAGATTTTCACTCATTTTTTGTGGGGGTACATCATGGTGGCGCATACACAACAAATAAAATATTGTAATGTGAGTATTATTGGCCCACAATCCATCAAGATGCATAATAGTTTATGAAGGCATGTGACCATTGTCAGAGGCAGTTAGCAATCTCACAAAGGCATGAGCTGCCCATAACCACGATCTTAGAAGTAGAATTAATATGTGAGTTATTGACTTTATGAGTCCCTCTATGAGTTTTGTCAACTATAAATACATATTGGTGGAAATGGATTATATGTCAAAATAGTTAGAAGTTATGGCACTACCAAATAAAGAAAGCAAGTGAGACTACATTTCTGAAAAGGAATATTTTTTCTAGGTTTGGTACGCCAAGGGCTATTATTAGTGAAGGGGATTACACTTCTGTACCAAAATATTTTATGAATTGCTAGCAAAGTACAGTGTCAAGCAATGAAGATGGCTACCTCTATCATTCGCAGACCAGTGATTAGGTAAAAGTGACGAATCAAGAAATAAAGATGATTCTAGCCAAGATTGTGAATGCAGTTGAAATGATTAGGCTTGAAAGATTGATGATGATCTATGGGCATATGACCTATAAAACTCTTACTTTGATGTAACCATAGTAGCTGGATTTTGGAAAGGAATGTCATTTGCTAGTGGATCTTTAACATAAAAACTTATGGGCACTAACCTTAGCTAGAGTGATGCCTCAAAATTGAGGCTTAAATATATGAATAACTTAGATGAATTTTGGTTGAGAGAATATTAAAGATTGACCATGAGCATATGAAAGATTGACCATGTATGAAGAAAATATGAATTTGTAGCACTATCGTCAGGATTGAGAAAAGTGAATTCTATCCAGGTGACATGATATTGTAAGGATAATTCTTTAAAGTTAAGGGGCAATGAGGAGGTAAAACTTCTAGAGAAGGTATACCTTGATGAAATATGAGTAATTAAGGTACACAATTAGTGCAGCTGCATTAAATCAGGCGCTATTGAGAGACGACCCAAGATTATTATTGAATAATTATTTTCTATTGAGTTTCATTCTAAGGATAGTTCATTTATGTATTGAAGTGTGTATGTGTAAAATCTAGTATTAGATTGAGGTAATAGCAAAACTGATAGCCTAGAGGTCACCCGATGACTCGGCTATTGAACCATCACTTTGGAACTTTTGGCATGCAGAATCTAGATAAGGAGGATGAGAAAAGCTATAGGCCACCAAGCAACCAACGAACCATCACTTCAACTGCCACCTAAAAGCTAGTTGAAAGTAATTCTAGTTAAGAATGATGAAAAATATGGTGGGATATTGAGCAACCAAAGACTATCGCTATTATTCCCATTGTAATTCAATTGCAGATCATTCTGGTAAGCCTAATGGTTGTCCAAACGGTTTGCTGGGTAGTCAATGAATTGTATGCCAATATTGGTCATATATAAGATGAGTTTTTCTATAAATAGACTAACCCCACTATCACCCAACCAAAACCTAACACATCATTCTCTACCCAATAATATTCCAACCAAAACCCAACATACTCCAAACCCTAGGAAATTTTACAAAAGAATGGTTCTATTTCATATAAACTTCCCACTTCATCTCTCTTACCCATGATTAAAATGTTATTATTCTTCCATAACCCCCAATCTTCCATAAACCAAGCTTTCAACTCCTTATTTAATCTACCAAATCAATCCTTATAACCATTATCACCATAAAATCCTTTCCCTTGAATTTTTCTTTGAGTGATTGATTTACTAAGTGACAGTTTGCATTTATTTCTTCAGTAAATCTCCTTTAAGGTATGACCTCTTGTTCTCTAGTTTAAATTACCTTATTTTGAGTTATATGGGATTGTAAAGTTGTTCGTAAGCATTTAAGGGAAATAAAATTTTTAAAAAAAAATTCTTATAAAATTATGTTACCCATCAACTCAAATTTTGAAATGAATGAGAGATGGAGGGGTGAAGTACATGTAACCCTAGTCTATCACACAATGAGATTTACACCTTGGAAGAATTTGTAACCTTAATTGTGTAAGAAAATTGGACAATTTAAAGGGTGCTTCAATCTCCAGGTTTTGTTTGACACTATTTTAAGGTGATGGTAATAGTGATGGACCTTCACATGGTCCACAGAGAATCGACTTCACCATTATAGCTTATAAAAAATTACTTGGTTCTATTAAGGTTCTAGCTAGCATTTAAATCGTGCCTAGTATGATCTTTTACCATATCAGCAATTACATTTTTGGTGATTTCTCATCAAACGAGGGCTATTGTCAGTTTTCTATTTTGTTTTGTCTTTATCATTCCCAATTTTTAATAGTTAGAGTTAGCTTAGTAAAGGCTTTTCAAACTTATAGTTAGATATTCATCTTGTGATCCCAGATTTTGTTATTGTTGAATGGATTTCTTTTGAATATTTATTCATTATTCAGTTCAGCTTTACATAAGCATTTTTATCAGTTATTTTTATATGTAAGTATTTTGCCAGGATATAGGGTACCTTGGGGTCACTTGTGACTCTAAGAACCGTATTATGTCTAAGGGGTAGTCTCAAGTTGTAACACATTATTCGCTCAATTCATAGATAAAAATGAGTCGGCATGGTCGAAAAATATAAATAAAAAGATCTTTAAGTCAACTCATAACTTCATAGCTAAGTTCTGGTGGGTGTGGTGTGTTATAGGTTGAGTCCTAGGGGATATAACAATTAGTTTGTTGATGAGAGAATTATGGTCTCTAGTCTGAGTCAGGGCTCAATATGAATTTTGGGATGATCATAACTAACAAAATAAGGACCCAAGCAACAAAACCCTCTATTTCTTTTCCATTCCATTGCCTCATTACTAGGTTTTATGAACTGGATCAAGTACAAGTGCTGGAGAGAATTGATGACCAAGTTATTGCATCAAAGAAAATTTACATTGAGAGGTTCAAAGAAGAGATCAAGTCTAAATTAAGAGTGCACAAGCTATTTCCTTATATCCTTGGTTCTGGTAGTCAATTCACGAAAGGTAACCTTTAGTGATATTCAGAGCTACCATAGATAGAGAGCTAACTCTCAACACTATTTTTGTAGCTACTCAATATACCTCTGGTGCAACTACAGTTGCACCTATGATATATCTAACTGGTACTGCAACTATTGTAACACTAGATTTAGAATATCTATTAACACTACAGAACTTTATGAGATAGGTAAAGAGATCATGGAAGATTTGAATTATAGCTATAGGCTTTTGCAAAATAGTTTCATCCATGTGTTGAAAAAGCTATTGATGCAGAACTTAAGCCAGACGCCGAACTTTATGGATGGGTTAATAATATAGAAAGAAATTTAATGAGTATCTCAAGGTAATGACGACTCCTAATTTGGCCAAATTCTTAGCTGAGTTAGAGAAGGCTAAGACAGACACTACTTAACTTCAAGGCACACCCCTCATAACATTTTAGATTCTGGATGTTGAGGAGTTAGAGGAGTATGACATACTTGACTTGATTGATGGGACATAAAATGAGTAATAGGCTATAAGAAGATGTTGAGGATTCTAAGAAAACTGAAAGAAAAAGGCAGAAGATAGAAAACTCAGATATACAGAAAGCTTCAAAAAATGCCATTGAAGAACAAGATAAGAAAGAGAAAGCGATGCGGGCTTAGGATGTTGGAGCATCCACCAGTGCCACCTGGTGTTGCTATATTGAGTGTAGAGTCTTCTACTCCACCAGCTGCCACATTGAGTGTGTTGATCAACTGTGAAGCCACTACTGATGATATTGTGGCTAAAGTTACAACCTACTCTATGTCACCTAACATATGGGCTCCTTAGCTACGTCCTCCCTTTATCACTCTATTTACTTTAATTTTGATACATTATGTACAATGTATATCTTTTTTATGAGGATGGGGGGCATATTATGATTCACAACTTGGGGGTTTTTATTATTGTATTTCTTGTCCCTCAGGTGTACTATCTAGTAGAATGACATATTTAGGTTGTTGTTTTTAATTTAATTTTTTTGTGGTTATGTTGGTAAAAAGAATGGAGAGGAACTTAGGCATTTATTTTGATTGGTTTTGAAAAGTAGAGATCCCTCCAAAATATGGCAGGTCCATTTCTGTTTTGAATTCTCTAATGATGTGGATATTTGCAAAACATTAGGTGTATATGAATATGATAACTATTAATTAATCTTGAACATAAACCTGATAGTCAGTGGTTGATTATGTTATTATGTTCCAAGTGTGTGTGAGTTGTATTTGTTTAGTTCCTCACTGTGGATTCAATTCAAAACTTGTCAAATTAGTCTTGCATTGGTAATCAGATAGAAGATTAGAAAAGGATCATAGGCCTTGTTCAATTTCAGTCCACTCAATACAAATGAAATCCAAATAATAATGATATATCCCTTATTCCCAAAGTTTGTGCCTAATTGACCCTTGTATTCATTAGTTGATTCACGTTCTCCATATTTTTAGAAACCATTGTCTTGGCCCTATTCCCTCCTTGGATATTGTGTATCTCAACTTTGGAAAATAACCTAAGTTAAGGGTGGATACTATGAAGGCTTCCCTAACCTTTATTTTGGCCCTGGTTCAGTGTATAACATTGTGCACCTCAACTTAAGCAAATCGCCTAAGCTAAGGGTGACAATATTAAAGGATTGTGAAAAAAGAAAGACATATGAATAGATGAAAATAATGATAAAAAGGAGATGCGGGTGTGGTTTGTGCGAAAAAGAGAAGTGATTCATGTAAAAAAAAAGAGTAAGAAGCTCACTTCCAAGCAATTAGTAAGTAAACAAAGAAAATTGAGAATAGGGAAGATTATAGGGCCAGTCATAAGTGGAGAAGAAGTTCGGTAGCTCTAAGGAGGGTTTAGTCACTAATTCAAAATATACCATTTCTATTCCCCAGCCTACTTTACAAACCAAAAGAGTCCTGGAGTGGTCTTAGTCTAACTATCCAAAAGCTTCATATAAAATAGGGGAAAGCTTATGATATTGTATGTGCATTGCTTAAACTTTGTTGTGGATAAGAGATTTGAGTCCAATCCTAATTTAATTTGATCTTTTATGTGTGGGACCTTTTTGTGGAGAGGGAACTTAGAACGCACTTTTGGTTGAAAATTATTAGGGTAAGTGTGTATTGTGTATGCAAAGTTGTTTATTAATATCTGATGACATCCAAGCAACACCTCTTTTTAGATGATGATAAGGTCATTGTCAAGATATAGTAACCTAACTAAGGTTGGGGTTGAATCCCAAGGGAACACGTGGCTTTGTAGATCTCAATAGTTGTAGTCAATAGGTAGAACAAGAAAAGTAAATGAGGGGTTTGGTTTGTAGTAATCTCAAGCAAAGAATGGTATTAACTTGGTTGAAATCCATCATAAGTGAACACTAGGATTTTTTTCCTGTGGCTTCTCAACTCGGTAGGCTTATCATGCATTATTGAACCAATCCAATACCTTGCATGTAGAATCAATAAGTTATGTACCTTCTACAGTTTTTTGGACGAGTAGAAGGATTTCACCATTTACCTTTTGAGTCTTTGGGTATTGCACTACTAACCCTTATCTTGATCCCAGTTAACAAATACCTTTTAAGTCTATATTTATTAGATGAAACCTAACCATCATACGTAGATAGAACCTAGAAGCGTGGATCGATAATTAAACTCCAAATTACGGTTGTCTTTATCTTTTCATAGTCACTACTCCTCTTTTGGAGTAAATAGAAATATCTTGGTGGGATCATAATGGGTGCACCCATTAAGAAATCAATCATAACAAAGATAAAGCAATGCATGCCATGGTTATTAGTTCAGATCAACAATCACACTTCCTTTATTTAGTTAATTTCCTAGGGTTTCCACAACCCTAGTTATGGGTTTTAGCCGCTCATGATTGTGAAGAAATAAATAACATTCATAATAGAAATCATAGATGAAATCACAATGATAAGATGAATAAAAAACAATAACCGTAATTAAATAAATCAATCAAAGTAAATACAAGAGAATGCCAAGATCAAAGATGGATCTTGGAATCAAAATATGTTTCTGAGTGTCAAAAGTGCATAACTCCTACTAAAAGGTACATAAAGGGTATTTATACATGAGAAAACCCTAAAAACAAAACCTAAATAAATAAGAGAAACTTGCATCGATGGCCACCTTCTCTCTGTACCTGTGTCATAACACAGGGCCCAGGTGCAGACTGTAGGTTACGGATGGACAAAGTCCTGCAAGTATGCTCATGAGATTTTGGATTTCTGGCACCTTCTTTGTCTACATGTTGTATGTAGGTTGACTTAGTAGGTGTCGTGAGCGAGTTTTTTAGCTCTTCTTCAGCTCTTAAACATGCATTAATCATGATCAAGTCAGAAGACATCTAGAACATCCATAATTGCTCTAAAAGTATCCAAAAACACCTTTTTTACAAACTTAGCATCCAAAAGATGGTTTCCTGCAAATCATACCCAAAATGGACCATAGACCTTAGAAACTTGCATATATTCCTTGTTTAAAGCATCGAAAGTGTTATATTTCTATAGCACATCAACACTCTCAACTTAGAATATTTACATGTCCTCAAGCAACAAAACACACAACAAACGAAAAACGACCCTTAACTAAGAGAATCTAAGCATTTCAAGGCAGTCAATCATCAAATTAAGTTAAAATCATAACATCCCCTCCTATATCTCTTTCCAAAGCCAACTATGTCTGAATATGAAGTACAACAATATAACACAGTGGGATTAAGGTATGGAAATTACATTAGCAATAGACAACCACTCATATGTACAAATTACACTACCTGAAATAAGCAAATAGCTAGCAACATGACTCAAGTGCCCTCACAATAAGAATTTCCCACTCGCTCATATGAAGTAATGCATGACAATGCAGGGACGGTCAAGAGACGCTCACACTCAAAAAAGAAGTTCCAATTAATGCATGTTGAATACCATAGGCTTGCCCTTATTTTCCTTACCTTAGACTTCAGATAGTCAAGTTAGGATCACTATAGGACTTTTCTTGGCTTGTAATGTAGGCTTGGGAGTTGGTATGGTACATATGGAAATTTAAAGTGACTAAGCCTCCTTGGCACTACACTAACTTTAGGGTCCCACTTACTAGCCAATTTCCTTCTTATTCCACCTTTATTTCTCTCTTTTATTCTTTTATTGCACTTTTAGGTTGGGTGTGGTCTTTTATTCCTTCTTTTAATAATTTGCACAATTTTTCTTTTCTTTTTTCTTTTTCTTTTCTACCACACGTAGACCTACTAAATTTTTCTTACTTTAACCTTGTTCATACCCATTTTACACTACGCACCCTTATGATATCCACCCTAAACTTAGGCATTTTGCCTGTGTTGAGGTTTACAATGTCCAAGGAGGACCTAGGCCAAAATGAGTGAAATATAATACAAATAGGAAGGTGACTAAGTTAAAATAAAAAAAATAGTCTTACAAGGCTCAAAGCAGGGATCAAGGTATATAATTCACGCATGGAAGGTCATTTATGCTAAAAGTGAACTAAAATCAAAAATGACTTATGGTCCTTTCCTAACTATCCTTCAACCTAGACAAGGCTAACCAGGCAAGTTTTGAATTCAACATACAAAGGGAACTAGGTAGTTTCTCACACACACACATTGTTAAAGTGATTATCATGTCCCGAATCCTAATGCCATAACAAGATCCACAAAGTTCACACATATATACATCAACATAGTTCTAAATAGCCAATATTTTGTAGGGGTATCAAAAATTAGTCAAAATATGACTATTTTTGTTAATACTCAAAATCTCCTAATTATATAAAGACAATACAATACAAAGTAAAACACCATACGACATATAATTATCCTAGATAAGTTGGTTCTACAACCGACTGAAAGTAAAAGGAAAAAAAACATGACAACAAAAACCCAATGTGTCATGGTATGCCCACCCCTAACTAAAAACTTTACACTATACATAATGCGCTAAAATCAAATAAAAATAGGGAAGTGAGAACATACCTGGGATGAACTAGGCGCCCAAATTTGAAACATCCCTAGATGGGGGCATATCAGTTGAGAAGGTGGTGGTGGTGGCGGTGCACTACTTGTGGATGCATTCTATGCTATATAGATGCTCACCTGTGCCTGTCGACGAATACAGTCTGTAAAGAATCATGCCTGGCCTTTTTAATGGCCTTCTCCTCTGTCATATCAGGATCTTGCAAGTTGTCTAAGTAACCACTCTTGGTCCCAACTGTTGGGACCTCATCATTATTTTCTACAAAGAAATAAAAGTGTATTTAGTGCATGTGGAGGTGATATCTGGACCACAGGGTGTATAATCGAGGGAGTAGTTTCTACATAGCTCTCCACAAGAGAGTGTACCTCAACTTATAGGATATCAAAATCCTCCTTCATCTGAACTATATCTGGCACCTGTCTCTGTATATATTAGGATGTAATCCATCTCTCTAACTCATCAATGTGTGTCTAAAAATCACCATGTGGCTCTGACAGTACAGTTCTCTGAGCAGGGTCCCATCTTCCTTAGCCTGCTCAAATCTGGTCCTAACCCCTAATCTCAGATGCCCAAATAGGGTAGTCATCTCGGTCTTGACAAACTTCAATCAAGAAGTTGTGTCCATCTGGTTGTCCACTAAGCTATGTAAGAACTCACTGGATACAGTAATTATACCTATCATAGGAGATATAGTGGATGGATGATCAAGCTCTATAGATACACCAACCCGCTCTAAGGTAGAAGCTAGGGTTGAAAAAGAAGTAGCATGTTTCCCCTTTCCCAGTGTACTCGAATCTAGAGCATTTATTTGCTTCCCTATCTTCATGTCAATACCAACACCCGCATCATCTGTATATGCCTTATTAAGCTTTACAGAAATTGTTGGGCCCTCAAACTAGGCCTATGGTACTGCTGCTCACTGTCTCAATCTCCTATAAGTGCCTGAAGGTACTAGACCTTTCATGGTCCTTGTTTACAGAGTCGCGGTCACAAAAACCCTCTTGTTTATACCTGGTAACTCAGGCACACTGGCCTCATCGCACAAACTCTAAATCATGCACGGGAAGGGCAAATTATTCAACTCCCCAAATGCGAATAGCAGTAAAATCAACATCATAACAGCCCATCAGACAGGCAACCAGCTCTGCTCTCTCCCAGGTCAATGTATTATTCGAAGTAGTGGGTATCAGTCGGTATCTAATTAGTAACCACCAAAACTTGGCTTCTAATGTTAATAGGACCTTCTTGAGCACAGCTTGCCCTTCAATCTATGGGGTCGCATCACCCAGTGGTGAAATATAACTGGCTATCCACCTAGCCATCGAAACAATAGCTATACGATTCTCAATATCCCACATGATATGTCGATCCCATGTAATCCTCAATTTGTGGTCGCACTCAGCTGTAGATGCAAGAGTGATATAATTTGGGTCGAATATAACTGTACAGATAGTCTCATCAGTGATATCAACTCTAACCAGTGTGTGATCAAGTTGTAACTTCTGTCTAAATCTAATAAAGCCTGGATTATGGCATATAGAAAGCAGTATGGTAGCTCTATAGGATGCATAAAACTAACATACAATAGCTGGGTTCTACGAACCAAGTGGTCTGGTCATCCACTCTAGCTGATATCTGTCAAATGTTGCCCGTATTTTTGGTACTCACTCTAGCCTTGATAAGTCATTATGATGCTCCCCATAAATATATCTTGTAGTACTGTCCAGCTCCCAAACACGACTGTCAAGATCAAATATATGCCTGTCACAACCCGAGTCTACCCCTAGTCAGTCACGACAATGGTGCTTACGGTCACAAGTGACCACAAGCTAACCCATGAGTTGGTACTTGCTGTGAGCACGGAATAATATACTGATAATGAACATATGTGGAAACAACTGAATAATCCTTAAGGTTTAAACACTAATAAGATAATGTAAAACTGAATACTAAAATACGTATCAAAATATGTCTGAATAGCTGAAAACATCTAATAAAAAACAACTGACTGTCTAACTGACTGACTGCATGTCTAAAAGCCTCTAAACTAAGTGGAAAAAGTTGAAAGGATAGGCCCCAACTAACTCCAAACTAAACTAACTAAAAGGAAATATGGAAATACTAAAATAACATAACAGGTCCTTAATATATGAGGACTCACCACAACTATTGCTACTGATAAGCTGAACTGTCTACGCGCGGTCGAGAAACTTAGCATCCATACCTATGATATAAGACATCATAGCATAAAGAAAAGTATGCGGTTAGTACTTTGTACTGGTATATGAGATGAGGTTAGTCTGTAATATATAGGTTAACTATGCATGAAATACTGAAGTTGAATAACATGAGATAAATGATGCATAAATAAATGAAAGCTGTAAAATCTGAGAATGCATAACCAAACATAAGACATGATACTGAAATATTTTGTAAACTAAAATACTGAAATCTGATAACTGATAACTGATAACTGAATAATTGATGTACTGTATATTATGGTCAAGAGAATCTGATTTGAGTATATACTGAATACTGTACTGAAACTGTGAGAGGTATTATCTAACGGACATGGTCCAATCTGAGCTAAGTAGGGTCTAACCAGTAACCCCAGTTGGAAGGGTGTCAATACCGTACCACGGGTAATAACACATGGTTTATGGATCCACTAAGATAGTGTCCCTAAGGAGTAGGGAGTCAATCCTAAGCTTGCGGGTAACCCCTAAGAGAATGTCAATCCTAAACTGGCGGGTGACATCTTAGAGAATATCAGTCTTAAATTGGCGGATGACATCACATAATTGTGCGCTGGCTACAAGTTCTGGAACTTAGGGACTATTTATAAGGACCTATTCCTGATTGGGGGGTGAGCCCCCATCCCTAGGTTCTCTCGATGCTAAATCCTACTCCCAACTAAACTGACACTGATTACTGGACTGAGCTAACTTTAACTACGCAATAAACTGATCATTGTAACTAACGGGATGACAATGCTCATGGTTTATTTGAAACCATTCTGAAAATACTGGAATAATAGAAATAGCAAAGTATCGGGTATTCATAACCCCCAGCACTGAATGTAAATAGCAACAAAATCATGTAAAAGCTTCAAAAAACCATAATGGGGAATCATTCTACAAAATTATTCTCTTTGGCATTTTATCAAACACATGGAGATTAAGACTTTAACATGGGGATACTTTTAAACATGATTAGATAACATAATTATATGACCAAAAGTATAAATTGAGGGTTTATCCTAAATTGCATGAACATGACATGGAAACTTCAACATCCAAAATATACTATAATCCATTCCACTTGAAGACAATTGTAATATTAACTTGAAATCAAAATAACAAGTAATTCATAGAGATAACTCATTTAGAACATGGAAAACTCATAATTTAACATTTAAAAAGGGGTTCTTGGACTTTATGGTGAAAGGAAACCATGGATGAACGTCACGCATACCTTGAACCCTTAAGCTTGAAAGAAAAACACAATCTTGAAAGCTCTCTTGAAGTTCTTGGATTGGGAGACTTGAATTCTTGGTTTTTCTTGAAGAGAATGTAATTGAATTTCATGTTCTTGGGAGAGAGTTAGGGTTCCATTCATATAAAATTGGAGAAGAATAGGCAAAATACGCCCAAATTATTAATATAAGTCAGGTTATGATGACTTGGACTATGGGGAAAAGATGTTACTGCCCCTCAAATATTTAAATTCATAACTGGAATGCGTTTTAGAGGAGCACCGCAATGCGATAAGGGCCTCATCTCTATACCCACTGCGATACGCTACTATCGCGGTGAGGTACAGGAAATGAAATCCAAACGTGCCCCAATCCTTGTCTGAAAAATTTAAAACTTCCCCGAGATATGCTCTTTACACCTCTGAACATGAATTAACTCAAAAACTTACTTCTCAGGGTTGGGAAGTCCAATTTAAAAATCCACAAAGTTAAGAGGCCAAAAATAAGACTAAGTCCCCAACACAGTGAAATTTTTAGGTTTTAAGCCTCTTGTTCAAGCATTATAAGTTGAATTAAGTTAAGAAAAGTACGGGGTATTACAATATATCCCCCTTGGGAACTTTCTTCATCGAATAAGATTGATTAAGCTAAGAATACTGAGGAACTGAGTTTACCTACTGAACATGCATAACTAAAAACATGATTACATGACTGAGCTTGAAACATAATACCTGACTGAATTGAAGTCGTGAATGTATGCAAAGATATGAGAATGATTATATAGCTGGGATTGAGAATGGAAAAGAGTCAATCTAAGAAAAACTATTACCCTAAGTTGAGTCTGAATTTGCAGAGAAAAGATGAGGGTATTTGGTACACATATCTGGTTTTGCTTCCCAAGTGGCTCCCTCAACAGACCGATTGCTCCAAAGAACTTTGACCAAGAGAACCTCTTTGTTCCTTAATATGAGGATCTGATGATCAAGGATATTGACTGGGATTTTTTCGTAACAGAGGTTATCCTAAACATCTGTGCTTTCTAATAAGACTACAATAGGTCGATCATCGATATACTTCTTTATCAAAGAGACATGGAACACTAGATGCACTGATGCCAAATCTGCAGGCAACTCAAGCTCGTAAGCTACCTTCCCAAAATGACTCAAAATTCTGTAAGTGCTAACATATCGGGGATTGAGTTTTCCCTTTTGGCTAAATCTCTTCACTCACTTCATGGCAAAGATTTTCAAATATAACAAATCCCAAATTTCAAACTCAAGATCTCTCCTATACACATCTGCATAGGATTTCTGCCGACCTTGGGCTATCTTAAGCCTCTTCCTAATCAACAAAACTTTCTCCATCGCATCAAATATTGAATTTGGCGCTACCAAAGTGGCCTCACCTGCCTCAAACCAACTAATAGGAGATCTAGATCACCTCCCATAGAGAGCCTTAAATGGAGCTATCTAAATACTGGAGTGATATCTGTTATTGTAGGCAAACTCAATCAAAGGTAAGTGATCATCCCAACTACCCTTAAAATCAAGAACATAAGACCTCAACATATACTCTAGGGTATGAATGGTACTCTCTTCCTGACCATCTATTTGAGCATGAAAAGTAGTACTAGGTTGAACTTGGGTACCAAAACCCTTCTGAAAATCTTTCCAAAATTAAGAGGTAAACTGACTACCTCTATCTAAAAATAATAAACAATGGGACTCTATGCAAACTAACCAACTCTCTATATAGATCTTTGCATAATCCTCATCTAAATAAGAAGTATGAACTTGCAAGAAATGGGCTGATTTGTTCATTCTATCTACAATGACCCAGATCGAATTATGCTGACAACGCGTACAAGGCAAACCGACCACAAATCCATGTTCACCTCTTCCCACTCTAAGTAGAAATGCTGAACTCCTGCATGGTACCACTAGGCCTCTAGTATTCAACTTTAACCTGCTGACAATTGGAACACTTAGATACAAACACTACAATATCCTTCTTCATACGACTCCACTAATATATTTCCAGCAAATCACGGTACATCTTAGTGGCTCCTAGGTGAAAATAATAATGTGTACTATGCACTTCAGCAAAAATCTATTGTCCCAAACCATCAACACACGGCACACACAACCAACCCTAACAAGCTGACAACAAAGCACACCATCTCCTCCTTGGGAGAAAACCTCTACCTTCTGATCTCTAACCGATTCCTTCAACTTAACTAAACTAGGATCCCTATCTTATTTCTCCTTTACTTTGGTAACCAAAGAAGATTTTGGACTATTCTAAGCCCATACAATACCTTTAGCTGAATCAACCAACCGAACACCTAATCTAGTAAGCTGATAAACCTCCTAAACTAACTTCTTCTTATCATTCTCAACATAAGCAATACTACCCATAGACAATCTACTAAGGGCATTTGCTGTTGCATTGGCCTTGCCAGGATGATACAACACACTTATATCATAATCTTTCAACAACTCTAACCACCTTGTTTGATAAAGATTTAAATCTTTCTACGAAAACACATATTGCAAACTTTTATGATCCATAAACACATCAACATGAACCCTATAAAGATAATGCCTCCAAATTTTAAGGGCAAATACAATAGTTGCTTACACAAGATCATAGGTAGGGTAATTTTTTTCAAGGGGTTGAATCTGTCTAGAAGCATAGGCTATGATCTTACCTCTCTACATCAAGACACAACCAAGGCCAACTCTATAAGCATCACTGTAAACAACAAACCCATCTGAACTATCAGGCAAAGTCAAGACTAGGGATGAGGTGAGTCAAGTTTTCAACACGTAAAAACTCTTCTCGTAAGAATATGACCACTAAAACTTGACTTTCTTCTAAGTAAATCAATACATGGGGGATGCAATAGATGAAAACCCTTTAATAAACTGCCTGTAATAGCCAACCAAATCCAAGAAACTCCTAATATATGATGGAGAGATGGGTCTAGGCCAGTTTCTCATTGCCTTGGTCTTTTAAGAGTTAACTCTAATGCTATCTATCACCTAAAATAATACGGCTAAGAAAAGCCATTGATCTTAGCCAAAACTCACACTTATTGAATTTGGTGAACAACTGATCAGAACTAAGAGTCTGCAATATAATTCTGAGATGGTTTGCATAATCATTTTCACTATGGGAATAAATGAGTATATCATCAATAAAGACTATGACGAACATGTCCAAGTATTGTTTGAACACTCTGTTCATCAAGTCCATGAAAGCTATTGGGGAATTCATCAGTCCAAAAGACATAACTCGAAATTTGAAGTGACCATATCGAGTTTTGAAAGTTGTTTTTGGAATGTCACATTCTCTGACTCTACGATGATGATAGTCGGATCTGAGATCTATCTTAGAGAAATAACTGTTACCCTGAAGTTGGTCGAACAACTCATAAATCCTAAGGAGTGGATACTAATTCTTGATTGTGACTTTGTTCAACTGACGGTAATCGATACACAATTCTGAGAGAACCATTTTTCTTACACACGAAAAGGACTAGAGTGCCCTCTAGGGAAACATTGGGCCTGATGAATCATTTATCTAAGAGATATTTTAACTGCTCTTTTAAATCTTTTAGCTCAGCT
Organism: Capsicum baccatum var. pendulum; assembly: GCA_030864225.1. Lineage (NCBI taxonomy): Eukaryota > Viridiplantae > Streptophyta > Magnoliopsida > Solanales > Solanaceae > Capsicum > Capsicum baccatum. The sequence continues at coordinate 125,970,946 of CM061561.1, forward strand.
GAATCCATTCTGTAGGGAGAAATAGAGATAGGCTGGGTATCTGGAAGGAGATCTATTCCGAAGTCAATTTCCCTTTCAGGAGGAATTTCGGGAAGATCTTCAGGGAACACATCTGGAAATTCCCTTACAACTGAAACTAACTCGAGACTTGGATTCTTATAACTAAAGTCTTTGACTCAAACAAGATGGTAAACATAACCTTTGGAAATTATTTTTCTTGCCATAACATATGAAACAATCTGACCCCTAAGCACTGAAGTACTACCCATCTATTCAATGACTAGTTCATTAGGAAACTAAACTGAACGACTCTATTTCTACAATCAACTGAAGCATAATATGAGTGGATACAATCCATGCTGAGAATGATACAAAATCAGTCATCTCTAACCCTACAAGGTCAATTGAGGTGACTTTCTAGGATATTATGATCGAACAATTCCTGTATACCTGTCTGGCTACAATGGATACACCTACTGGAGTAGACAGTGAGAAAGGTTCTGCTAAAGATTTGGGACTGACACCAAAATTAATAGCACAATAGGGGTTACAAAGGAGATCAAAGCTCTGGCATAAACATGAAGATGAAAACCTGTAACGTACCAGTAACCATATTAGGAGAACTATCCGAATCCTGTCGGGACTAAAGTGCATAAAGCCTATTGTGACGTTGTCCACTGGTAGCACTGGAAGTAGCGCCCTGCTGAGTCGGGCGACCTGCTGGAGCTGATGACAGATTGGACTAGCCCTGTTGGCGCATATCCTTTCCCCTTTAAGAGACTAATAGACACACTCTGTGTCACGCCTCAAATCCTATTGGGGCGGACAGGCACCCGTAGCCGTAAAGGCCCGAGAGAACCAATTCATAACCTTATACTTCCCATGCATGTAACTGTAACAACCAAATGTTCTGACGACATAATATTATGCATCGATGAAATTAACTACACATACACTCCTAAAACTGATATTTACAACACTTGGCCGGTGGGGCCACCATGTCTAAAATTAGGACACTACCATAACTTTACATTAGTCTACAAAGCCTCTAAAAGATACATAGACTTAGTCAGGGTCGGGACAAACCCCCGCCCTACTCTAGACTTACTGTACAATACCAAAATATATAGAGCAAACTCGGAAAGCCCTGAATCAACCTGGAGCTCACCAATAGTCCCTAAACAACCTATGCTCCTACTAGTGAGTTGTATGAGCTGAAGTGCCTCTACCTGCAGCATGAAATGCAAGTCCCTCATGAGGGACGTCAGTACGAAAATATGTACTGAATATGTAAGGCAGAAAGTAGCAACACACTTGATACAAAAGCTCAATAGAAATCCGATAAAGTGTATAAGGAGTACTAGTAGACCACCTTTATAAATACTTGTAGGACAATGTACATTACATTCTTTCTTCATTTTACCTTCTTACTTCATAATCTTTGTAATCCATATAATGCAAATGACCAGCTGATTAATGGTAAAAAAAAAAGATAAATTAGGATCGGCCCATGCTAGGCTTACGCCCCTGAGCTGCCACCTATAAAATGATTGGGATCGGCCTATGCTAGGCTTATGCCCCTGAGCTGCCACCCACACATAAAGGTATCGAGATCGGCCCATGCTAGGCAAGTGCCCCTGAGCTGCCACTCGTCATTTTACAGATTGCAATACTTAGTTTATTAGCCTTTGAAATTGTTGCCTTGGTGGTCATCACATTATGGTACCTTGAACCAGTAATACGCTAATAAGAGACATATAAATAGACACTTAACGCAACAACAATGATCTAGGGAGATGTCGGCATACAAATAAAGTGTTTAGGAGCTGAAATAACACATGGGTCTTATTTGAACAAACGGAGAACTCCTGCAATTTTCTAGTGAAGATAGACTTGCAGATTTAATAATAAGCACGTATTGAGGTGTGCTAATGCGTTAGAGAGTGGGAACAAGGTCATTGGATACATGGAGGGTAATATGCTGCCATTATGTATCACTTTATTATAGGATAACCTCAGAAACTTGCTTGATGGAACAATTGTATGATTTCATGCCAAAGAGTGTGAAATAGAGTATGCCTTACATACCTGGTCAATTGAGTCCGAAACTAACCCGACTTGACTTCTCGCCTTTTAGATTATTTATCTACAATAGAATATATGGTAAACTAGTATTAGTAACCACTCAACACATTTGAGGTACTTAATTTCACCCAAAACAGTAACCGGGCAGCAACTATTACTCTATTAAACAAGGGTGTTATTTTAACCCTTTTTTCCCTCCAATTACACCCACATACCAGATAGGTTCTTATAAGGTTCACCAAAACCACCTCGACTTCATTACACATTCTAAACAATACGCAAAATAGATTGGACAGCAAGCATTAGTTCGGTGGTGTATCACCACATCTTTCTTCTATAATTCATTACAAACTCATCACACCTTTATCCAACTTCAACCTGGCAGTCCATAACATATACATACAAAACAGTCCATAAAACAGTCCCAAACCCCTTTTATTGTAGCAATCAATTATTGATCTCCTCATCTCTTGAGTTCTCAATAACAAGACATCCATAATCCCCTCTCAAATTTATTTATAAGAAAAATAAAATGGGGCAGTCACCGTACCTCAAATCAGCAACCCTTGAAGGAAAAATAGGATTGCTGCTCTTGTTGCTTTTAAGAGAGTAGAGAGATTTGCTGAAATATACTCCTTTTTTTGTGACTTAAAAGTGAAGTAAAATGACCAACAACTTGGCCTTTTAAAGGCCCTATCTTGTCCACCTCCTTAGCTGCATTTTGGACCATAAAATTGGTCAAATTGGTCCAAGTAGGTGATGCACCTACTTAAGGGTCCAAGCTGCTAAAACTTCAAAGTAGGTGATGCACCTACTTGCATAATTTCTTGTTGGGCTCAATTATATTTGGGCCTTGGCAGATTGGTGTGTTGGGTCACTTATCCATTTTCTTTCTTTTTTTTTGTTCAATTTGGCCCAAATGAGTATATTAGCATAGACCCAAATCTGATCCATAGCCATGGGTCCATTAATTTGGTTCAAACAACTTAAGTTGGTCACTCACCTACTAGCTTAAATAAGTCAAGCAAGCACCTCAATATTTTGCTCCATTTTCAGCTTCTAACCCCTTTAGAGAACCTTCAACTTATACACACTTGGTCACTTTAAACTTTAGATTCAAATACTAGCTTGCGATTCCAAGTTTAAATAGTTAATTTAACGTTAAATTAGTCGCATCACACTAAACTATACGGCCAGCCTCTATAATTCCATCTACACCATTAATAATTGCATAACAAATCTCATCTGTTACCTATACCATATGACCATACCAGGTTCCATATAATTAGAATAAGTACAAGCAAGATACGAGATGTTACACTCTGACCCTATGGCCTGGCTTGCCACATCCAAAACACATATCACTACCAGCCTTGCACACACCTTGATCATTTCTGCCACACTTATGGCAAAGAGAATTAGTACGACCACTATTCACACTACCATAGGACTTAGAGCCTGTGGCCCTATCCCAATTATTATTCCAGAACATTGGCACTGGTGCACTAATTGAAGATGGAGTTAGGGATGAAGACTTCTTATGGAACTAAGAATGATTACCATCCTCTGACCTGGGCTGAGAAAAATTAAAGCTACCTGTTCTGGCCCTCTTATTTTCTCTCTCTTTCTCCTTAAGCTTCTACTCCTCAATCTGTTGAGCATGGACCATAATCCTAGATATGTCCATATTTTTAATCAATATAGCAGTTCCACACTCCTTGACCACATTATCAGCTACACCAGAAACAAACTTACTCATTCTAGATCTATTATCAGCCACCATCGAAGGAGCATACCTCGCCAACTAAGTAAACTTAAGCGAGTATTCCTTAACACTCATATTACAATGCTTCAAATTAATAAACTCTAGAACCTTAGCTTTTCTCAACTCTAAAGGAAAGAACCTGTCCAAAAAGGTTGTATCAAACACCTCCCACTCTACAGGCCCTGCCTCGGCACCCCTATCCATCTTTCACTACTTATACCACGTATGGGCTATATCCTGCAACTGACAAGTAGCCAAATTTGCACTCTCACTTGAGGGTATACCCATGATACATGTAATTTTCTGAACTATAGCAAGGAATTCCTGCGGATCCTCGTCAGACTTGGATCCTAAAAACAAAAGAGAACTCATTCGGGTAAAGCATTGAATCCTAGATGCAGTTGTATTATCGATAGGATTGTTTGGGGCAACAACCTACTGATTACTCTGAGCTTCTACTAAGTGAGCTAAGGTAGTGAATGCAGCTCTGAATTTGGCATGAGAGACGTGCTCATTCAGGGGATCTTCTTGAATAGGTGAAGGTGCGGGCTGATTTCCATTGTTTTTTTGGGAGGAATGATTTATAAACAAAAGGAAGAATGAGTCAGAAAGAGAGTTTAAATAAGGCGTATGCTCACACGCACGCTATGAAACTGAAAGAAGGGAAACTTTTATTAAAACATCTTGTAGCCTCTTGTCCATAAATGTGGCTCTATTCACACCTATGCTTAAGACTCTACTCAACGCAACTTTCAGACTCCCCTGGACACTGTAGAAACTTAGGCTCTGATATCAAGTTTTTTCATGACCTGAGGCTACCCCCTATCGCAATAATAATGTTTACGGTCACAAGTGACCACAAGCTAACCCATGAGCTGGTACCTCCTATCAAAGGTCATATACTCGGTGAGCAGAAAGTACAAAGAACATTATATTAATTGAAGATAAAGATGTACAATATCCAAAATACAATAGGGATATCCAAAGTACATAGCACATCATATTTACTTTACCTCCTCAAGTAATGACAAGGGTTGCAGACTTTCAGTACTATGTACATAATAAAACTAAAATTAATAAAAATAATCAATTCAAAATTTCTCAGCCAGCAAACTTTCTCAATGAACATTAATATCTTGCAATCATATATCCGGTAGGTTTTCAAGATCCCACAACAACTTACAAGTATCATAAGGAATATACAAAATGCTCTCCAAAATTCAGATTGGGTAATTCACCACTGCCTTAGACAGTCCACGAGTGGCTGACAAATGAGATACCTTGAGCAACTCTCTTAAATAAGAATATTTATACCTCTTGATAACCTCTTAAATCAAGTAAGAGGTTTACCACAAATGGATAAAAGGAAGATCCTAGCTTTAGAGTTAGGAAAAAAATCCTCATGAACTAGTTTTTGATGATATATGTAGATTTGTACATTTTTATGAAGCTAACTTTTGTTAGGGAACTACTTAAAGTGATATTTTATCTCTTAGAAAACATAACATGTTTAATGTTTCTAGTAGGGCCAAAATCAATATTTTGCCATTGACGTGTAAAGGATTAGGCATGTCCAATTCCTTACTTTCCTTAGAGGAGGTTAGGCTTCATAACAGGCTATGTTCTATTAATTTACGATGAATGCATCTAGACTCTAGCCTAACCCCCCACCAAGAAGGTGGATTCAACTAAAAAGAAAACTATTGATATCTTGTGTAAACCCTCCAAATGAAAATTTAATAGCCATTTAAAATAATATGTCCTGCCGCTTCACCTAAACCTGGAAACTTTATCTATTTATGCACAAATCAATATAACACACACTTCTTGCCAGGAAAAAAAGTAGCTTAACTATTATACTTACATTATCAGACTACATTTACAGTCATATACGATGTTCCACCCAATGTTCGTAGGAAACGATAGATGCAGCAGCTCAAGGACATGCTAATATTGTGGAGGGGACCTAATACAAGATCGACAAGAAAGACACTAACACACACCAAAACAGTCCATGATTTGAAGAACCGAGGACCCCCTTTGGTGATCCCTCTTGGATTCACTACACAATAACAATACAAGCATGATAACAATAAGATTCTAAGGTGTTCAACACCTATAATTAGCAAGCCACAAACTAAGATTACAACATCATAATAAGAACAAAAATGACACAACAAGGTCTCGGTTTGGACACCCAAAACTGAGAATGAACACAACAATAATAATAAGATAGAGTGATAGATAACTTGACACACAATGCACAAACACTATGAACCAAAGTGCATATTGAACACTAAGACCCAAGAATTCATACAAATAACATCAAGTTCTTATGGTAACCTCAAGGTAACGGAATCCCCAAGAAACCAACGTTTCAAAACAAGCAACCAAAACAAGTGATTCCACACTTGTCACAAGTGATTCCACAATGATACAAAATCAAACCAACAACACCAAGAGCTTCAAGTAGGCTCGGATTTCAGTCCAACACACAAGAACAACAAGTTTAAGTTTCGGTTTTTCAGCCCACAACATAAGAACAACAAGATAGATAACAATGCTAGTGAATCGAAAAGAGCCCCACACGGCTTCACTAGACTTTAAGATAACAAAGTCAACAACAACAAGATAAAGAAAGATAGATAACTTGACATATAACATTCAAGAAACTAAGAACCCTAACATCAAGAGAGGACCCTAAGTCTAATGAATATAAACACCAAGTTCTTACGAGGACCAAGAGGCACTTAACGACCTCAAAACCCTTGTTTCTAGCCAAAGAGACAACACAAGTATCCCTCTACTTGTGAGATAATAGGGGCGGCTTCTATGAGTGGAAGAGAGAGGAAAGGTTTAGTGTTTTAGGTTACAAAAATCAGCATTCAAAAAACTAAGGAATAACTCTCTAACATGTCCTATTTATACTACAAACAAAAGGGGTAAAATGACCCATCCGCCCTTGCTTCTTGTGCCAACCTTGGAGAGTAGTTTATTACACATTAGGACCTCTCTTCACACATAAAAACGTTTAGGTCCTTGGTTGGTTCAATCACCAACTCACACACGGCCATTTGCATGAACAAAGCTTGGAGTTTTTGTAATTCCCGAGCTTGGCTTCGTGTGAAAGGCCGTGTACCTGTGGAGGCTGCCCTAACCGTATCATTCTCTCCATCTTGAGAGGAATTTGACCTCAAATTCAGCATTTGGTCATCTTCAACCGCATCCACGAGGGAGAGATCACCAACATTGAAAGTGTTGTGCACTTGATATTCCGGTGGAAGGTCAATCTTGTAGGCGTTGTCATTGATTCTCTCAAGTACTTGGAAAGTACCATCACCCCTTGGCAGCAATTTGGACTTCCTTTGAGCTGGAAACCGATCCTTTCGAAGATGCACCCACACTCAATCTCCGGGTTCAAGCACAAGCCTTCTTCTCCCCTTGTTTACCCTTTTTGCAATCTCTTGGTTCTTTTTTTCAAGCTTGATCCGCACCGTCTCATGCATTTTATTCATTTCCTCGGCTCTTTTATTTCCATCTAAGCTTATCGTGATTTTGTTGATGGCTCTACAATCGACGCACATGCGCCAAGTTCCGTCCTTCTTTGGTACCAAAAGCACCGGAACAGCACACGGACTCATGCTTTCCTTGATGTATCCCTTGTTGAGAAGCTCCTCAACTTGTCTTTCAAGCTCCTTAGTGTCCATGGGATTGCTCCTATAGGCCGGTTTGTTTGGAAGTTGTGAACCCGGCACCAAATCAATTTGGTGCTCAATTTCCCGAAGTGGGGGCAATCCTTGCGGAAGTTCTTGAGGAAATACATCTTCATACTCCTGCAACACACAAGAAATCAAAGGGGAAATGGAAGAATTAGTGGGGTTAGTATTAAAACAATGGGCCAAAAGTAACATCGGCTTGTTTTCATCATGGTCCACGAAGAGTTCTTTCCTCCTAGCCAACATCACTACGTTTTCCATCTCCTTTGTCGTTGGGACAGCCTCGGATGTCCCTACTTCCTCACCTACGGCATCCCCCCCCTTTTCTCCCTTTTCGGATTCCTTCCCCTTTCCCTTTAACTCTCTCATCTTTTGATGCCACTCATTTACTTGGGAGGGTGAAAGAGGGTGAAGTGTGACCTTTCGGCCATCCTTCTCAAGCGTATACCGGTTGGACCTCCCATCATGTTTAGTAGACCTATCATATTGCCATGGTCTACCTAACAACAAGTGACATGCTTGCATTGGGATCACGTCACAAAGCACTCCATCGTGGTAGTTTCCCACCTTAAACCGAATCACACATTGCCTTGTGACCTTTAATTCACCACAATCGTTCAACCATTGTAGCTTGTAAGGATAGTGTGTCGTGTAGTTGGTAGCTTCAAGAAATTTACCATAGCATGGCTCGCAACATTTGTACAACTACCACTATCAATCACCAAGGTGCACACGCTCCCCTTTACAAGACACTTAGTATGGAATAGATTTTCCCTTTGACTCGGGTCATCCATCGCCTTACTAATCATGACACGTCTAACCACAAAGTTTGGAACCACACACTCCCCTTCTTGTGGATAGACATCTTCACTACCATCTAATTCATCATCATTCGGCCCATTTTCAGCTCCCTCTCTATCTTGAGGCTCGGCCTCATCCTCCCCCTTTCGAAAACCACCTCCTCACCAAGGTAGTACACTTTCCCTTCTCGTAGGATCACATTGCGTCGGTTCGGACATTCATTAGCCTTATGCCCCCAACCTTGGCACTTGAAGCATTGGAACCCCTTTGGGTTGGGATATTTGTGAGCCTCCAGTTTCGGAGGGAACTTAGGGACTGTTTTGGACTCGGGTAGCTTCGTAGGGGCGGGTTGGTCCTTGTTTTTGGGCCAACCCGAGGGGGTTTGTACCCTTGCCTTGAAGGCTGATCTCTCCTTAAGTTCCCTTTCAATTTCTAGGGCCGCTTGGAATATACCGTCAATGGTTTCAAACCGGTGAAGGGTCAAATAAGTGGCGATCTCTTTGTTCAACCCACACTTGAACCGGATGATGTTGATACGGTTAGGGCAGCCTCCACAAGTACATGGCCTTTCACACGAAGCCAAGCTCGGGAATTACAAAAACTCCAAGCTTTGTTCATGCAAATGGCCGTGTGTGAGTTGGTGATTGAACCAACCAAGGACCTAAACGTTTTTATGTGTGAAGAGAGGTCCTAATGTGTAATAAACTACTCTCCAAGGTTGGCACAAGAAGCAAGGGCGGATGGGTCATTTTACCCCTTTTATTTGTAGTATAAATAGAACATGTTAGAAAGGCATCCCTTAGTTTTTGAATGCTGATTTTTGTAACCTAAAACACTAAACCTTTCCTCTCTCTTCCACTCATAGAAGCCGCCCCTATTATCTCACAAGTAGAGGGATACTTGTGTTGTCTCTTTGGCTAGAAACAAGGGTTTTGAGGTCGTTGAGTGCCTCTTGGTCCTCGTAAGAACTTGGTGTTTATATTCATTAGACTTAGGGTCCTCTCTTGATGTTAGGGTTCTTAGTTTCTTGAATGTTATATGTCAAGTTATCTATCTTTCTTTATCTTGTTGTTGTTGTTAATTTTGTTATCTTCAAGTCTAGTGAAGCCGTGTGGGGCTCTTTTCGATTCACTAGCATTGTTATATATCTTGTTGCTCTTGTGTTGTGGGCTGAAAAACCAAAACTTAAACTTGTTGTTCTTGTGTTGTTGGACTGAAATCCGAGCCTACTTGAAGCTCTTGGTGTTGTTGGTTTGATTTTGTATCATTTGGTATCAAAGCAAGACCGGTTGTGTTCCAACATAACCCATCTTGGGCTAGTTCACGGCTTAAACAAACTACACCAAAAAGAAATTCTGAAAATCTGTCCATTAAAAGTTGAAACCAAGAATGATGTTGTATGTTTAGATCTAGGTGTTATTTTGCTTGTTTAGTGAGTTTCTAGTGTTGGTTTCTTTCTCACCAACACTAAAGTGTCTAGATCCAAAAGTTGAGCTTGAAAACTTGAACATTGTGTAGTGACTTGAAGTGGCCGAAAGTTGTATGTTGTTGATAACCAAAAAAAAAAAAAATCGGTGGTTGTGTGTTTATGTGCTAAAGTAGTTGATGAAGTTTGTTGAGGTGTTCATCTTTTGAACTTGTTCATCTTGTTGTGTGCTCAAGTGGTAAGACAAGCTATAAAGTTGTTGTGAAAGACTTGCACCCATCACCTTTTAGTCTTGTCAATCACTTTTTCCTAATTCAAGGAGCCTTGTTTTATGGGATTAGTCAACCAAACCCCACTTTCTTGAGTTTGAAAAGGGTGAAATACTACAAGATTTTATTTTTCCCACCAAAACACTTTGCAAACTATAACAAGTTGTGTGAATATTAAAACAAAACAAAAAAAAAAAGAGAAGAAGAACGTGTGGGACCATTGCATGCTGCCACGTCGCTATAAGCTCAACTTAGGATATTCTTTGGTTGCTAATTGTTGATCCTTGGTTTCCCTTACTTGGTCCTAGAACTAATTAACAAACTAGTACCTTCCTACTAGGTTGTCAACTAGTTCCTTGAACCGTTTGTTCGTGTCAACGATTATTTGAGTGCTTTTATTCGTTTGAACGAATTGCTGATTTTTGACTCTAGTCCGGCAAGAATTCTTTGAGTCTTCAAACAAGAATCCATTCCGGATAAGAGCTTACTCATACCTTAAAAATCTCACGGTTACTAGCCAATTATACAACACTTGTGGAACACGAACTTGTGGTGAACTAAAGCGGATAATACCTTGACAATGGAAGGAGCTACGTCTCATAATGTGGATACTAATGCCCTTGATTCTATGAGGGTCACTCTTGAGGCCGTTACCCGGACACTTGAACGGTTGAATTCGGAATTTAGGGCCGTGAGAGGGGACTTGGCAGCAATAAGGGGGGAAGTGTCGACTATTAGTGGGAGATTAGAACAAGTGGAGAGTCAAAGGAACTCTCGTCCTTCTACTCCTCTACATGTATCTACCAATGGTCATGATAGGACCTCCTCCGCAACCATCACCCCCGAAACAGTCCACCAAATGCTAAATGCACCCCAAGCTCCACTTAATACCGCAAGCCAAACTACCTATTTTCCTCCAAACCGAGACTCCACTAGACCACTACATTTCCAAGCCCCTCCAATGCCACAAGAGGGATTTGGACGCCAAGTACCTCCACTAAATCCGAACCCTCCATTCCAAGCTCCATTAACCCAAAGACCGCAAATTCCAAATCCTCCGAATCAAAATGGCCAAGGTCGGCCAGCCCACTTTGAAGGATACGGTAGAGAGGAGTATGAAGGAGATGGAGCCTTTGATGATGCTTATATGAGGGAGGAGGAGTTAAGAGGGGGTCGAGGAGAACCTAGGAGATACCGGGGGTATGGAGATAGGGGAAACCGACACCAAGAGAGAGACGTAGGCATCAACACCATCAAGTTGAGCCTACCCATCTTTAAGGGTGAAATTGACCCCGAGACCTACTTAACTTGGGAATCGGCTTGTGACAAAGTTTTCCAAGTAAATGACATCTCGGAAGAAAAGAAGAGTTGCTACGCTATAGCTCACCTCGAGGGTTATGCTAACACTTGGTGGGAGTATGTTAAACGATTTGGTAATGAATTAGTGGATGGGCAGCCACCACCTTGGTATCGGTTGAGGTATTTGATGAGACAACGATACCTTCCCGAGAGATATCGTCATGAGTTGCTCGCTAGATTATATGGCTTGCGGCAAGGAGGCAAGAGTGTGATGGCCTATTTTGACGAGTTCCAACAACTCATGTTGAAACTTGATCATCGTGGGGAGCAAATCAGTCACGACATCATCCGGTTCAAGTGTGGGTTGAACAAGGAGATCTCCACTCATTTGACCCTTCACCGGTTTGAAACCATTGACGGTATATTACAAGCGGCCCTAGAGATTGAAAGGGAACTTAAGGAGAGATCAGCCTTCAAGGCAAGGGTACAAACCCCCTCGGGTTGGCCCAAAAACAAGGACCAACCCGCCCCTACGAAGCTGCCCGAGTCCAAAACAGTCCCTAAGTTCCCTCCGAAACCGGAGGCTCACAAATATCCCAACCCAAATGGGTTCCAATGCTTCAAGTGCCAAGGTTGGGGGCATAAGGCCAATGAATGTCCGAACCGGCGCAATGTGATCCTACGAGAAGGGAAAGTGTACTACCTTGGTGAGGAAGTGGTTTCCGAAAGGGGGGAGGATGAGGCCGAACCTCAAGATGGAGAGGGAGCTGAAAATGGGCCGAATGAAGGTGAATTAGATGGTAGTGAAGATGTCTATCCACAAGAAGGGGAGTGTGTGGTTCCAAACTTTGTGGTTAGACGTGTCATGATTAGTAAGGCGATGGATGACCCGAATCAAAGGGAAAATCTATTCCATACTAGGTGTCTTGTAAAGGGGAGTGTGTGCACCTTGGTGATTGATAGTGGTAGTTGTACAAATGTTGCGAGCCATGCTATGGTAAATTTCTTGAAGCTACCAACTACACTACACACTAGTCCTTACAAGCTACAATGGTTGAACGATTGTGGAGAATTAAAGGTCACAAGGCAATGTGTGATTCGGTTTAAGGTGGGAAACTACCACGATGAAGTGCTTTGTGACGTGATCCCAATGCAAGCATGTCACTTGTTGTTAGGTAGGCCATGGCAATATGATAGGTCTACTAAGCACGATGGGAGGTCCAACCGGTATACGCTTGAGAAGGATGGCCGAAAGGTCACACTTTACCCTCTTTCACCCTCCCAAGTAAATGAGTGGCATCAAAAGATGAGAGAGTTAAAGGGAAAGGGGAAGGAATCCGGAAAGGGAGAAAAGGAGGGGGATGCCATAGGTGAGGAAGTAGGGACATCCGAGGCTGTCCCAACGACAAGGGAGATGGAAAACATAGTGATGTTGGCTAGGAGGAAAGAACTCTTCGTGGACCATGATGAAAACAAGCCGATGTTACTTTTGGCCCATTGTTTTAATACTAACCCCACTAATTCTTCCATTTCCCCTTTGATTTCTTGTGTGTTGCAGGAGTATGAAGATGTATTTCCTCAAGAACTTCCGCAAGGATTGCCCCCACTTCGAGGAATTGAGCACCAAATTGATTTGGTGTCGGGTTCACAACTTCCAAACAAACCGGCCTATAGGAGCAATCCCATGGACACTAAGGAGCTTGAAAGACAAGTTGAGGAGCTTCTCAACAAGGCATACATCAAGGAAAGCATGAGTCCGTGTGCTGTTCCGGTGCTTTTGGTACCAAAGAAGGACGGAACTTGGCGCATGTGCGTCGATTGTAGAGCCATCAACAAAATCATGATAAGGTATCGTCATCCAATCCCTAGACTAGATGATATGTTAGATGAGCTCCACGGATCTTGTTTGTTTTCTAAAGTGGACCTTAGGAGCGTCTATCACCAAATTCGCATGCAACCCGGTGATGAGTGGAAGACCGCATTCAAGACCAAATTCGGTCTATATGAGTGGCTGGTCATGCCCTTCGGCCTTACCAATGCTCCTAGCACATTTATGAGGCTAATGAATCATGTAATGAAGCCTTATATTGGAAAGTTTGTGGTGGTTTACTTTGATGATATGTTGGTGTATAGTAAATCTATTGATGATCATGTAATGCATTTGAGATGTGTGTTTGATGTGCTCCGAAAGGAGAAGTTGTATGCCAACATAGAGAAGTTTTCTTTTGGTGTTGATAAAGTTATATTCTTGGGTTTTGTCGTGAGCTCAAGGGGTGTGGAAGTGGACGATTCCAAGATAGACTCTATTCGAAGTTCGCCGACCCCTAAAACTATTGGAGAAATCCGAAGTTTCCACGGGTTGGCAAGCTTTTATAGGAGGTTTGTCAAAGGATTTAGTTCCATAGCAGCCCCCTTGACCGAGGCAATTAGAAAGGACGGACCCTTTAAATGGGGTGATGAGCAGGCTAGGGCTTTTGAGGCCTTGAAAGCTACGCTCATCTCGGCGCCTTTATTGCAATTGCCCGATTTTGATAAGATGTTTGAAGTAGAGTGTGATGCTAGTAAGGTTGGCATCGGGGCTGTTTTGATGCAAGAAGGTAAGCCCGTTGCTTATTTCAGTGAAAAGCTCAAAAGGGCAACTCTTAATTACTCAACTTATGATTTGGAGTTGTACGCCCTTGTTAGAGCCTTGGGAAATTGGCAACATTATTTGTGGCCTAAGGAGTTTGTGATACGAACGGATCATGAGTCGTTGAAACACCTTAAGAGCCAAGACAAGTTGAATAGGTGTCATGCTAAGTGGATTGAGTTCATCGAGACTTTCCCTTATGTAATTCATTACAAAAGGGGAAAGGAAAATGTTGTTGTCGATGCCTTGTCTAGGAAGCATGTGCTTGTTGCTACCTTGTCTTCGAAATTGATGGGTTTTGAGAGCTTGCGGTTGTTGTATCCTGAGGATCCTACCTTTGCTCCTATTTTTAGGGAATGCGAAGAGTGGGGAAGGGACCGTTGGCTTAAGGAGAATGACCATTCCTCCTACTCTCGGTTCAATGGGTATTTGTTCAAGGGGAGGAGGTTGTGTGTTCCCTCTAGTTCTTGGAGGGAATTATTTGTGAGGGAGGCCCATGACGGAGGCCTCATGGGTCACTTTGGGGTAGACAAGACCCTCGGAATCTTAGAGGAGAACTTCTATTGGCCCAAAATGCGCAAAGACGTCACTAAAATTTGTAGTCAATGCATGGCCTGCCGGAGTGCGAAATCTCGCCTCCTACCTCAAGGATTATACACCCCACTCCCTACTCTCCTTAGGCATTGGTTAGACATTTCGATGGATTATGTTTTGGGGCTGCCAAGGACTAGAAAGGGCCGAGATAGCATTTTTGTTATTGTTGATAGATTCTCTAAAATGGCTCATTTTATTCCATGTGCTAAAACCGAGGATGCTCGTAGTGTAGCTTCATTATTTGTTGCACATGTTGTAAAGCTTCACGGGGTACCGAGGACTATTGTGAGCGATAGGGACTCCAAGTTCCTAAGTCTCTTTTGGAAGTCCATGTGGGGTAGGCTTGGAACGAAGTTACTTTTCTGCACTTCTTGTCACCCACAAACCGATGGCCAAACGGAGGTAGTAAATAGAACCTTGGGGTCTATGCTACGTTCTATGGTTAAAGGTAAACTGACTTCGTGGGAAGATCACCTACCCTTGGTGGAATTTGCATACAACCGGGTAATACATTCGAGCACGGGAATGACTCCCTTTGAATGTGTTTACGGCCTGAATCCCCTTACCCCTTTAGATCTCACTCCTTTGTCTAGTGATCTCATGACCAGCTTAGATGGAAATAAAAGAGCCGAGGCAATGAAGAAAATGCATGAGACGGTGCGGATCAAGCTTGAAAAGAAGAACCAAGAGATTGCAAAAGGGTAAACAAAGGGAGAAGAAGGCTTGTGCTTGAACCCGGAGATTGGGTGTGGGTGCATCTTCGAAAGGATCGGTTTCCAGCTCAAAGGAAGTCCAAATTGCTGCCAAGGGGTGATGGTCCTTTCCAAGTACTTGAGAGAATCAATGACAACGCCTACAAGATTGACCATCCACCGGAATATCAAGTGCACAACACTTTCAACGTTGGTGATCTCTCCCTCGTGGATGCGGTTGAAGATGACCAAATGCTGAATTTGAGGTCAAATTCCTCTCAAGATGGAGAGGATGATACGGTTAGGTCAGCCTCCACAGGTACACGGCCTTTCACACGAAGCCAAGCTCGGGAATTACAAAAACTCCAAGCTTTGTTCATGCAAATGGCCATGTGTGAGTTGGTGATTGAACCAACCAAGGACCTAAACGTTTTTATGTGTGAAGAGAGGTCCTAATTTGTAATAAACTACTCTCCAAGGTTGGCACAAGAAGCAAGGGCGGATGGGTCATTTTACCCCTTTTGTTTGTAGTATAAATAGGACATGTTAGAGAGTTATTCCTTAGTTTTTTGAATGCTGATTTTTGTAACCTAAAACACTAAACCTTTCCTCTCTCTTCCACTCATAGAAGCAGCCCCTATTATCTCACAAGTAGAGGGATACTTGTGTTGTCTCTTTGGCTAGAAACAAGGGTTTTGAGGTCGTTGAGTGCCTCTTGGTCCTCGTAAGAACTTGGTGTTTATATTCATTAGACTTAGGGTCCTCTCTTGATGTTAGGGTTCTTAGTTTCTAGAATGTTATATGTCAAGTTATCTATCTTTCTTTATCTTGTTGTTGTTGTTGATTTTGTTATCTTAAAGTCTAGTGAAGCCGTGTGGGGCTCTTTTCGATTCACTAGCATTGTTATCTATCTTGTTGCTCTTGTGTTGTGGGCTGAAAAACCGAAACTTAAACTTGTTGTTCTTGTGTTGTTGGACTGAAATCCGAGCCTACTTGAAGCTCTTGGTGTTGTTGGTTTGATTTTGTATCAGATGTCGTGACTGATTTGCTCCCCACGATGATCAAGTTTCAACATGAGTTGTTGGAACTCGTCAAAATAGGCCATCACACTCTTGCCTCCTTGCCGCAAGCCATATAATCTAGCGAGCAACTCATGACGATATCTCTCGGGAAGGTATCGTTGTCTCATCAAATACCTCAACCGATACCAAGGTGGTGGTTGCCCATCCACTAATGCATTACCAAATCGTTTAACATACTCCCACCAAGTGTTAGCATAGCCCTCGAGGTGAGCTATAGCGTAGCAACTCTTCTTTTCTTCCGAGATGTCATTAACTTGGAAAACTTTGTCACAAGCCGATTCCCAAGTTAAGTAGGTCTCGGGGTCACTTTCACCCTTAAAGATGGGTAGGCTCAACTTGATGGTGTTGATGCCTACGTCTCTCTCTTGGTGTCGGTTTCCCCTATCTCCATACCCCCGGTATCTCCTAGGTTCTCCTCGACCCCCTCTTAACTCCTCCTCCCTCATATAAGCATCATCAAAGGCTCCATCTTCTTCATACTCCTCTCCACCGTATCCTTCAGAGTGGGCTGGCCGGCCTTGGCCGTTTTGATTCAGAGGATTTGGAATTTGCGGTCTTTGGGTTAATGGAGCTTGGAATGGAGGGTTCGGATTTTGTGGAGGTACTTGGCGTCCAAATCCCTCTTGTGGAATTGGAGGGGCTTGGAAATGTAGTGGTCTAGTGGAGTCTCGGTTTGGAGGAAAATAGGTAGTTTGGCTCGCGGTATTTAGTGGAGCTTGGGGTGAATTTAGCATTTGGTGGACTGTTCCGGGGGTGATGGTTGCGGAGGAGGTCCTATCATGACCATTGGTAGATACATGTAGAGGAGTAGAAGGACGAGAGTTCCTTTGACTCTCCACTTGTTCTAATCTCCCACTAATGGTCGACACTTCCCCCTTTATTGCTGCCAAGTCCCCTCTCACGACCCCAAATTCCGAATTCAACCTTTCAAGTGTCCGGGTAACGGCCTCAAGAGTGACCCTCATAGAATCAAGGGCATTAGTATCCACATTATGAGACGTAGCTCCTTCCATTGTCAAGGTATTATCCGCTTTAGTTCACCACAAGTTCGTGTTCCACAAGTGTTGTATAATTGGCTAGTAACCGTGAGATTTTTAAGGTATGAGTAAGCTCTTATCCGGAATGGATTCTTGTTTGAAGACTCAAAGAATTCTTGCCGGACTAGAGTCAAAAATCAGCAATTCGTTCAAACGAATAAAAGCACTCAAATAATCGTCGACACGAACAAACGGTTCAAGGAACTAGTTGACAACCTAGTAGGAAGGTACTAGTTTGTTAATTAGTTCTAGGACCAAGTAAGGGAAACCAAGGATCAACAATTAGCAACCAAAGAATATCCTAAGTTGAGCTTATAGCGACGTGGCAGCATGCAATGGTCCCACACGTTCTTCTTCTCTCTTTTTTTTTTTTTGTGTTTTGTGTTAATATTCACACAACTTGTTATAGTTTGCAAAGTGTTTTGGTGGGAAAAATAAAAATCTTGTAGTATTTCACCCTTTTCAAACTCAAGAAAGTGGGGTTTGGTTGACTAATCCCACAAAACAAGGCTCCTTGAATTAGGGAAAAGTGATTGACAAGACTAAAAGGTGATGGGTGCAAGTCTTTCACAACAACTTTATAGCTTGTCTTACCACTTGAGCACACAACAAGATGAACAAGGTGAACAAGTTCAAAAGATGAACACCTCAACAAACTTCATCAACTTCTTTAGCACATAAACACACAACCACCGATTTTATTTTTATTTTTTTTTTGGTTATCAACAACATACAACTTTCGGCCACTTCAAGTCACTACACAATGTTCAAGTTTTCAAGCTCAACTTTTGGATCTAGACACTTTTGTGTTGGTGAGAAAGAAACCAACACTAGAAACTCACTAAACAAGCAAAATAACACCTAGATCTAAACATACAACATCATTCTTGGTTTCAACTTTTAATGGACAGATTTTCAGAATTTCTTTTTGGTGTAGTTTGTTTAAGCCGTGAACTAGCCCAAGATGGGTTATGTTGGAACACAACCGGTCTTGCTTTGATACCAAATGATACAAAATCAAACCAACAACACCAAGAGCTTCAAGTAGGCTCGGATTTCAGTCCAACACACAAGAACAACAAGTTTAAGTTTCGGTTTTTCAGCCCACAACACAAGAACAACAAGATAGATAATAATGCTAGTGAATCGAAAAGAGCCCCACACGGCTTCACTAGACTTTAAGATAACAAAGTCAACAACAACAACAAGATAAAGAAAGATAGATAACTTGACATATAACATTCAAGAAACTAAGAACCCTAACATCAAGAGAGGACCCTAAGTCTAATGAATATAAACACCAAGTTCTTACGAGGACCAAGAGGCACTTAACGACCTCAAAACCCTTGTTTCTAGCCAAAGAGACAACACAAGTATCCCTCTACTTGTGAGATAATAGGGGCGGCTTCTATGAGTGGAAGAGAGAGGAAAGGTTTAGTGTTTTAGGTTACAAAAATCAGCATTCAAAAAACTAAGGAATAACTCTCTAACATGTCCTATTTATACTACAAACAAAAGAGGTAAAATGACCCATCCGCCCTTGCTTCTTGTGCCAACTTTGGAGAGTAGTTTATTACACATTAGGACCTCTCTTCACACATAAAAACGTTTAGGTCCTTGGTTGGTTCAATCACCAACTCACACACGGCCATTTGCATGAACAAAGCTTGGAGTTTTTGTAATTCCCGAGCTTGGCTTCGTGTGAAAGGCCGTGTACCTGTGGAGGCTGCCCTAACCGTATCAACACTTGTCACAAGTGATTTCATACTTGTTACAAGTGATATCCATACTTGTATGAACACTCTCAAAGAGCTCTCCAAATATCATCTAAGTTATGAGAAAATGACCTAATATATTCTATGTATAGCCTAGGTTACAACTTACTAAAAAATGACTAAAATGCCCTTAATGAGCCAACACTCCAAAGTTTGTTCCATTAGTTAGCCAGTCACCCGAGCACGAGTTCTTTACATATTAATCCAGAATCACGATCATACTCATATCATCCTTCCCTTTTTGAAAAGGGATTCGACCTTGAATCTGAACCTTCAAAACAATGGAGGAGACAAAATAACACATATTCCTCATGACATGAGGGTGGTCCTCGATTCTTTAAATCATGGACTATTTTGGTGTGTGTTAGTGTCTTCTTTGTTGATATTGTATCATTTGGTATCAAAGCATGGCTTGATTTTGTTTTCACAAGATCAATCTTGGGCTAGCTAGCTTAAAAATACAAAAAAAAGGAAAGTGTAGAAATTGTTCTTGTTCTTGGCCAAAACATATTTCTTTGTGGCCAGATCTTGTAGTCTTTTATTTGTTTAGATTGTTTCTAGTGTTGGTTTATTTCTCACCAACACTAAAGTGTCTAGATCTAAAGGTTTGATCTTATGTTGTTGACCTTGTTGATGTAAATTGGAAGTTGGTCGTGTATTGATATTATTGATCTTGGCCATGTGTTGCAATTGTTGTGGACTTGAAGGTGAATGTTGGTGGTGTTCTTGAGATATTGTTGTTGAAATCTTGTTGTTCTTCACATCTTGACATCTCTTAATCAATACAAAGTATAACATAGATCCAAAAAAGGTGTAAGATAAAGTTGAAAAGTTATTGGTGAAAAGACTTGAACACATTACTTCAAAGACTTGTCAACCACTTTTCCATATTTCAAGGACCTTGTTTTGTGAAAATAGTAAAGTCAAGTCTCATTTTTTGAGTTGAAATTTGAAAAAGTTTCTAAGACTTGAATTTTTCCACCAAAACACAAACTCATCCATTCCAAATTGTATCAAGACAAAAGCTTCAAATTGGTGATTAAAAAAAATTGTGTGGGACCGCGACCAATTACGTGGCTGCCACATCATACGTTTTATTGTTCATGCAACATAAGTAAGCTCAAATTTTTTGATTTCTTAGTTTCTAATCTTTGTTTCTTAGTTGCATTTTTTTTATTCTATTGCTAATTAACAAACTAGTAATTGTCTACTAGGTTGTAAATTAGTTTTGAGTCCATTTATTCGTGTCTACATTTCTTTGTGTGCTTTTATCTTTTCGAAAACTCGTTGTACAAATTTATTTTGAGTCGTTGGAAACAAAAGTTCATTACGACCTTAAGCCGCAAGTGGGACCAAGTAACTTCATTGAAGTAAAAATAGTGTACCAACACTTGTGAGACCAATTGAGTGATACTTGAAAAAGTGTGAGCTTGAGAGTTAGTGAGGGTGATTTTTGCTAACCTTAACTTGTTATTGTTTGTGTTTTGTTTATTATTTCTTATTAGGTACGATAGCTTCAGGTGAAGGTAGTCCAAGAGCCTCGAGAGAGGTAACCATGGATTTAAAGTTAGCATAATCAACAAAAAAATATCAAACTACGAGTGTACATTCTGCACATGCCGTGGGAACTTAGGGAATAAGATACCCTTCTAAGCACCAAAAAAAATACTTGTCTATCCACCTAAGCGTGACAAGAAACAAGACAAAAAGAAAAGTGTACTTCCTTGGAGCAAGGACCATAGCGTACTCTCGGGTTCTTCATCATCAAGAGGTCAAAGTGGAATCAAGACCTCACCTTCTTCAGGCCAAGCAACATCATGAGGTATACTTATCATCAATCTGCAAGGCACATTAACTTCCCCTTCTTCCACCACCCTCTCGGGTTCATGATCATCTCCATCATTACCTTATTTGGGCCAAGCATCATGATAAGGTGTTCTCCTCATCAATCCGCAAGGCACATTAACTTCCCCTTCTTCCACTACCCTCTCAGTTTACCATCATCTCCATCATCCTCTTGAGGGGTTCCTTCACTAACATCATTTTTGGTCATTTTATCCCCAACAAAATAAGGATCACCCTCCACTAGTACAACGTTCCTTCGGTTTGGGCACTCGCTAGCTTAGTGACCCCAACCTTGACATTTAAAACAAACGATACCCTTAGGATTAGGAGTAGAAGAATTAGTACCTTTAAGCCATGGATATCTTTGGATTATTTTATCAAATGAAGGGAAGAATGATCTTAATGGTGGCCATAATGAGCGTGAAACATGATCTTAGTGGTCGAATGGAGAGGATGGAGGGAAGAATGGACGGGATGGAGGGTTCCTTTTCAAGGAGAATGCATACATTGGAAGTTTGTTTAGATTCCAACCATTCAAGTCCGAAATACTACCACGCCTCGACTAGTGGATATGCTACCACCCTGGATACATTTCCCCAATTGCTCAATCCACTTAGACCAACCCATGAACCCATCCACCAAGTCCCTACTTATCCAAAAAACTAAAGTCAAGTCCATCAAGAAGCTTGCCAAATTCGAGACCCCCTTGATATGTTGAGAGCACCACTAAACCAAAACCAACCAATCCAAATTGATGATGTAGAAGGTGAGGGTCTTTATGGAGGTGAGGGGTTAGATGAAGCAACTTTCTTTTGCGGAATTTGTGTGCAATAGAAGAAGAGTTTAAGGCAGAGGACATAGAGGCCGAGAAGGAAGAGTTGGACCGGCTCCTCATGGTAGGGGAAACTTGGACACCGACCTCATGTTTAAGAAGGTCTAGTGGACCAAGGAGGCAATGTGGGTAGAGACGCAGTCCTAAATTCCATTAAGATCACTCTTTCTTCTTTCAAAGGGACTAGTGATCTATCTCTCTATCTTGATTAGGAGTTACAATATAATTGGATTTTCCAACTCAATGAGTTAACTTCCCAAAACAAATCCGCATATGCCATTTCTCAATTTGAAGGTTATGCATCTACTTGGTGGGACATAAAGCGGTTGCAATGGGCAAGGAATGACAATCTTGACCTTCCAGATTGGGATGAATTGAAAGCTCTTATGAGGGAGAGATATGTCATGGAAAGGTACAAACAAGAGCAACTAACAAAGCTCTACAACTTGAGACAAGGAGATAGAAGTGTGGAGGAGTATTTTATGATGAGTTTAAAAACTTGATACTACGTCTTGACATAGTCGAACCTCAAAATCATTGCCTAGCTCGGTTCAAGGGTGGCTTGTGTCATAAAGTTATTTCTCAATTAGTTGTCCGCAAGTTTGACCGAATTGAGGACCGTGTAGAAGCGGCCATTGAAGTTGAAAGGAACAAGCGTGCTAAGAAGACCTTACCGAGGACCCCTTTTAGTGACCCATCTCGAATTCACTACACAATAATAATACAAACACGATAACAACAAGATTCTAAGGTGTTCAACACCTATAATCAGTGAGCCACAAACTAAGATTACAACACAATAACAAGAACAAAAATGACACAACAAGGTCTCGGGTTTGGACACCCAAAACCGAGAATGAACACAACAACAATAATAAGATAAAATGATAGATAACTTGACATACAATGCACAAACACTATGAACCAAAGTGTATATTGAACACTAAGACCCAAGAGTTCATACAAATAACATCAAGTTCTTACGGTGACCTCAAGGGAATGGAATCCCCAAGCAACTAACGTTTCAAAACAAGCAACCAACACAAGTGATTCTATACTTGTCACAAAAGATATCCACACTTGTATGAACACTCTCAAAGAGCTCTCAAAATATCATCTAAGTTATGAGAAAATGACCTAATATGCTCTATTTATAGCCTAGGTTACAACTTATTACAAAATGACTAAAATGCCCTTAATGAGGCAACACTCCAAAGCTTGTTCTATTAGTTGGCCAGTCACCCGAGCACGAGCTCTTTACGTATTGATCCACAATCATGATCGTACTTGTATCAGGACCAGCATAGGAAGATAAAGTTACCCATTCCAAAAATAAAAGGTGGTGCTAATATTGTGATATAGAGTGGGCTGGGTAACCTGGTGCACATTGTTGTTGGCTAATTCCAGAATGGAGAAACAATATCAATCTTTTTGGAAGTACTACAACAACTTTATTCTTTAGAATCTTTCTCATCACTCATTTGAAGATAAAAGTGTCATTGTTGGGTGTAAGGAATCATAATTAGTAAATGAGTGACAAGTGAATAAGGTCATCCTTTATTCACTCATTAACCCATTTTGCAACCTCAACTCGAACGGATCTTCTATCATGTAATGACCATTAATACACCTTTGAGGACTCTCGGTCAAGGATTAGACTATACATGACTATATTGGGAAAAAACGTTTGGCTACTAGTTACATAGCATTTATGATACTATCACTGCACAAAGTTACATTAATAAAGTACAATAACCAACCCAATTGTCTGGGGATGGTAGTGTGTATGGAGCCTTACCCCTACCTTGAGAAGGTAAAAAAATTATTTCTGATAGATCCCCGGCTCAAGTAAAGATATCAAAATGATTTATAGATTTTAGCACATGAGAGAAGAAATAATAATACTCTACGATATTGGACTATCGCAAAAACATAAATCATAGAGTAGTTAGAAATGTTAAAGGAAAGGTACTATGAATGCCATGTTATAACCAATGTTATTAAGTTATTTCTTTGACAATTAAGAAATCGGATAATGCAAAAAGAGAGTCACTGCCTCATTAGTGAAGTGATGCACTTCAAAGGAGCACACACCTTGTACAATGAGCCATAGGGTGATCGCCGAGAAAGGTGGATTCTTTTGACCTAATTTTAAAAGATTTAAAAATTATACTATGACCCATTTCAAGTTCTTTGCCAATGTTGTCTTATTTCTTAAACTTGTAATGCCACTTCCATAATACTTTTATTTCTCTACTTCATCTTCTTCTTCTACTTTTATTTCTTCTCCAAAATGACTTCAACTTTTTGTTATAGTACTAGTACAAGAGTCTTTTTTCTACCACTACCTAGGATTACAGGTTTCTTACTTTTTTCCTCTACTTTTTAAGGATAATTACTTCACTAAAGTGTTCTGGAGAGAGTAAAGTGAGTAAAAGTGATAAGGCCAGTGCTTGTGAAGCGCAATTTAAAAGAAAAAAGGACCAAAACAAATAGAGATGCAAAATCAGAACCAAAAAAACTAGAAGAAGGAAAAAAATAGCAATAGTAATTCAAAAGTACCTTCTGAACAAAAAACTAAAGAAGAAATTAAAGTAACAAAATGAAAAGCCAAAAGAAATAGATTAAAGCAGTCTGGAAAAGAAGTAAGAAACTAAAAACAACAGTTGCTATATTTTTTATTTAGATTACAAATGAAAAAAAAAACTACTGTAATACATAAATAGGTTGGTAACTTAAAAGGAGATCAGTATTAACAAACAGAAATGCCAAAAAATTAAATTGAACGCTAGTGGGAAAAAAGTTCAATTAAATTAGAACCTGAAAGGATAAAAGCAAACAACCTTAGACCAAGCAGAGAAAAAAGTTGTTGCAGCATTAATTAGAAGAGGAACAAAAAAGAGAAGAAGAAGAACAACAACAACAACAACAAAAACAAACCCCTACTTTGCTTAGATTCATTACTATCTTTAAGCAATGAAGTGGACATTCTTTACAACTATGCTTCCGCATCAAATTGAAGGCATCAAACAAAACAACTGAAAATTCAAAAACCAATTTAGCAATTGAAGTTATCTCTAGACTTGGTTTAAATTACATTGTACTGATGAGAATTTGAGTTGTTGAGGATTAATAAATTCATCTTTTATAGAGGATGCTAAAACTGGTGACTTTAATTGCAACTTGATATATAGGTACAATACTTTTACATGTCATGTAACTTTTTGCAGTAAATTGTGCAGTTCAATTTGAAGAAGCATGTGCTTTGCTTCTTGCTTTTCACTTATATAAATCAATGACTATTGGAACGTTTTGATTTATTTTTTCTTTATTATTTGTTTTATTTGTGATTTTCACTACTAGAAACACTATCACTGACGGGCGACGACAATAGAATAAAGAACATTTCTAGCTTCAAAATAGAATAACTAAGAAAGTGAACAATTTCAGTGTCATACTTTTTGATGTCCCAACAGCTTGTCTGGAGAGTTTTCCCTTTATCTCTTTGGGATTTGCTGAGAAACTACATCCTTGACGTTTTTTGGATACAGTTATCTCACCAGGTTCAAATTTCTTCTCTGGTATCTGGGGGTCCTAAGCCCTACGAATAGGGAAAAAACTCAGGAGTGTTTCCTTCTTGATGGTCGTGAATCCGAATTTACTTTGAACTGAAAGTATTAATATTCTTCACATCTCAATACTAATATAAACAACCAAAACACAGAATACAATTTAATACATTTGTTTATCAAATTTTGAAGCATCAACAACAAATGCATTCAAGTAACGCTACGGTAACTAATAAGGAAGGATGTGTGAAACCACACTCTACTACCACCACCTACTAACATAATCGTATCCTTCACAACCTCCTATCAAAGGTCATATACTCGGTAAGCAGAAAGTACATAGCGCATCATATTAACAGAAAATAAAGATTTACAATATCCAAAATACAATAGGGATATCTAAAGAACATAGCACATCGTATTAACAGAAGATAAAAATATATAGAAAGGAAACAAACATGAAGGCTCTGCCCCCGCACCACACCCCACAGTTTTAAAAAGCTAAGCCTTTTTGTCACACCTCGAACAACCCAGCCATACTTAGAGACTGCCCCACCCTGCCCTGTATAGCAGTAAACCTGTCACCCTCCACAACCGCTAAACCCTATTGTTATTCTTAGTAGCTAGACTATATAGAGACGATAATTGACCATCCATAAATTGACAAATTTCATAGTAAATTACCAAGTTGTACAAATAAAAAAATGACAGATTCCAGTAGAATAAAGTAGGAAGAATATAATAATAACTCGAACAACCAAGCAATAAAACTAATTTAGAACAATTTTGGAAGAAAAGAGCAACTATAAATAGAACTAAAATCATATCTCGAATTCATGAGAGAGATAAAATAGAGATTGGGGCAAATTTTAGCTGCAATAACCCGAGGAATTGAAGAAGTAATTGACAAAGTTGCTCCTTTACTAGTTGTGCATTTGTAATATGTATATTAATGGAGCTCTAAGGTAAATTTTTTACCAGCTGCTTAGAGGAATTGAAAATGATATATTGATACACAACAGTACATATACTAGTTGAAGAGCTCTTTTAATTAATTAAGTTTTCAAAAAATTAAATTAAGAAAGGAAAAGATGCATATTTTATTATATTTAGTGAAATAAGGAAGGAAAATATATGTATTAGTATATTTAGTGAAATAAAAATAAATTATTAAAATTTTGCTATAAAATTTTGGGTTAGTTTTCCCGCTCAAAACTCTAAATAACAATTTGGGACCAGTTAAAAATTTCTTTAGGGACCGGATTTTGTACCTTCGCAATAAAATATAATATTAAGAACCGATATATAATCTCGTCCTAATACATGTACTTTTAAAGACGAGATTATTAATTCATCCCTTAAATATTGGTCATAAATAATGCAATTTCTTGTAGTGCGTCTTATATGAGGCTACTTAATTTTTTTACACAAGTACTTTTAGTAATTTTGCTATATAACATTTAATTAATTATTATAAGTAATTTAAGAGATGTCTCCTTTATTTTTTCAATCATGAATTTATTATATCACAATAATTAACAACTTAAGAGATTTAAAAGATATAAAATATTTGGTTGACTCTTGAAATTATATCAGTTTCACTTAAATTGGAATAGAAAAAGGGAATTATAAATCTCAATATTTAAAAACTTAAATTATTTTTAAAATATAGTTGACTATCAATGCCTCAAAAATTTGGACAAGGAGAGTAACATGTATTATTTAAAAATTACATAAAAGGTATTCTAAATTACTACTGTTAACTAACTTAAAATATTTTATTATATATTTAATAATTAATATTTGAAAAGTAATATAAATCAGAATACTTAATAATTGTAAATATTTAAAAAAAAAACATTAAAAAGTTTAATTTTCTCTCAAAATTATGAGGGTGTCATATTAACAACTTAAAATATTCTTATATAAATTTTATTAATCAAAATATAATAATATATGCTTTACTAAGAATTTATCAACCAAACAAATAAAAAATTTAATTAAATGATAAGATTAGACATAACGTAGAATTTTCAAAGATTGACATTGGGCCCGTGCGTAACACTGCTTAGCCAACTAGTATATATATAATTTTTGATATTTCTTCTCTTCTCTTTTCAGAGTGAAATATAATTTTTTGTTGTTATTATAGTTCTAGTTGTTGAACAGTTGATTTAATTTGTTAGTGTCTGTTGAGTTTTTAAAGTTTGATTTTTATTGTTTGTGTTTGTACAAACAAAACAACAGCGTTGATGTTTTTGGTTACTATTAATGTTCTTGGTATCTGTGTTGTGTTGGTGTTGATGGGTTTATTTATTATTTTTCTTGGTAAAAATGGTGTATTTGATATTAAATGATGATATTGTTGTTGTTCTATTGAATAAAATCTTGCTACTGGTTTTTATTTTTTTACAACAGATTAACCATCTGATGCAATAGATTAACCATTTGATGCAACAGATTAACCATCTGATCAACAGATTACCCATCTGATACAATAGATTAACCATCTGATGCAACAGATTAACCACCTAATGCAACAGAATAACCATTTGATGCAACAAATAAACCATCTGATGCTATATATGAACAATCTTATAGATATTCATCTATTTCGATAGACCATCCTTCTGTTGGAAGAAATCTAAATAATATTGACAGTTGATAATAGTTTCAACAAATCACTCATATGTTACAATATATGAATGATTTATTGCACAGACCAATAGATGAGTGATCTGTTTTTATTATTTTCAATAGATTACTCATCGTTGCAACAGATTAGTTATATATTGTAACAAATAACCTACCTGATGCAACAGATGTGTGATCTATTGGAAGTGTTATTTTACTGTGTTATACATATTAGATTTACTATTATCCTTTTTTTAATGATGCATTAATCAACTATAATCAATTTTATTTCTTGTTATTTTTAGATAATATGGCTCCCAAAAGAAAAGAAACTGAATCAAGTCTAAGTAAAAGAACAAGTGAAGCAGCTAGGCTACATCCACCACTCCATGAGCTTGTTTTACAAGTGATATCTCAATCAGAAGGAAAAGATAATGAACATGGGGATGAGAAATATTTTCAAAGAGATGATCCAAATGCTAATAGCCCTTTCACTAAAGAGTTGTTCAAAACCTTCAGCATTGATAGCTATCTTGTGAAAATATAGCGCAATGGTGCCACAAATTTAACTGGTGATTTCGTGGTTAAGTCAGCCATGGAAAAATCTTTTAATGTCTTTAGAAAAATACTTTGAGACCAAAAATTGGATGCTTATTTCAGGGACAGCTGCTTTAGGCAATATCTTGATTTGCCGGATGACAACAATGCTCGTTTCCAAATAAAAATGGTATATGATTTTCTCAAGCGTAGATTTATGTATAAAATAAAGATAAGATAGATGAGGTGTGCATAAATTACTGTGGCATACCTGTTTATTTTGGTTGGAAGGAGTTTGTCATAGTTACTAGACTAAAATGTCATCCTTTTTCTCCTTCTTAAGTTATACCTATTCTAACCCAAAAAAGCACCCCATACACCCAAAAACGATAAAGGCTAGTCAAGTGATGGTGATGACTTTGTGTCCCTTGTTGGTCTGAGCTTAAAAAAAATTGATAGAAACGTTGAAAGGTAAAAGACTTTCAAAGAAGCAACAACAATCATTGTGCTTAGTTTGGTTTGAACATAATATTCTTTGGGGGGAGACGTTAACAACAACATACCGCTTGGTTTAATAAAACTCTTCAAGGATATTGAGACATTTAACAACTATCTTTGGGGTTATGAAAGCTTCAATATGACTGTCAAATATTTGTGACTCCGTTAATGGCAAAGACAGTCTACTTATATGGCTTTCCATGGGCTTTCATGGTAAATATTTCTTTTATTATGATTCATTTATTTTTTATTAAATAATTCTTTTAATTTATTGATGTTATTTTATAGGCTTGGACATTTGAAGTCATTCCTTATTTGAGACAACAACTGAACTACCAGGAATAAGTTTTATGTCCAAGAATCCTGAGATGGTTGTTGGCCAAAATTGATAAAAATGCAAAATTTCTTGATCTCTTCAACCCCCCGAAGGAAGCAGTAAGTCTAATTCTAATTAAGTTCTTATTTTAATTAATAATTTTTTAAAATAATTTAATCATAATTCTAATATATGTACCGATTTATTTTAGATTGTGCATCCGTGGCTTGTTCCAACCAATCAAGGGTTGAAGATGCCATTTTCGCTTACTTTACGGTCAGTGCAAACTTTATCGGATCCTAAGGTCATTGATAGAATGAAAAAGAAATTGTTTGGATTAACAACCATCAGAAGAAAAATAATTTTAGAGGGTGGACTTATTGTTGTTGATGGTGTTGGTGGTGATGGAGCTGTTGGTAGTGGTAGTGGTGATGATGTTGGGACTAATGATGCTCCACTTATAGTTTTTGAAACAACAAACCATTATGATTATGATCATACTGGTTATACAGATTTTAACCCTTCTAGCGAATGTTCTACATGCAAATGTCAAGACTGCAAGGCAAAACATGATGGAGCGATTAATGTTATTAATGCATTAACTGCTTCTGTAAAGGAATTGACATTTGAGATGGGTGTCATTCCATCAAAAAAGATTTCATATTCATGCACTCCATTAGACATTAAGGAGGGAAAGAAATTTTCAAGGCATCATCAAGTATCGAAAGAGCAAAATTGCAACTCTTCTGTCTTTGTATTGTACTTTTGATCAATGTACAAGGGCCATAGGAGAACAGCATAAGCCGAAGAAATTGAATATATATCACCTGTTCCAACGAACAAATAGACTATAAATCTAATTCAATATATGACACATCTGCTAAAAATTATTAAACAAATATATACTTGATCCTGCGCTTGAGAAGACCATATACCATGCTCATTTGGAAACGGGCATTGTAATCCTCAGGAGGCTCAAGAAAGTGTCCAAAGCAGATCTTCTCAATAAATTCCTCTAGTTTTTCCTTCTTCATAGTGTTCCTAAATTCATCAAAAGGTTTCCCCAATAGAGATTTAACTACAAAATCACTAGTTAGTTCTGCAAGGTTATCTATCGGCATCTCAACTTGAAACCTGTCAATACTAATAGTTTTGACAGGATCATGCTCGGATTTGATCTTAATTTACGCCATATTGGTGATACATTATCACCATGTTGATTATCATCATCTTTCTCACTTTTTACTTTCTCTTCTTCTTGTTTATCTTCTTCTTCTTTCTCCTCATTTTTATTTTCCTCACCAGCCTTTACATACCCTTCTCCACCTTCCTCAACATCATTTTCATAACTTTTCTCAGCTTTACTTTTCCCTGGCTAAGATTGTTCGGGAAGTTTCCCCTAATCCATTTGTACTCTAGCCTTTTTTGTACATGCCCTTCTCCACCTTCCTCAACATCATTTTCATAACTTTCCTCGGCTTTACTTTTCCCTGGCTGAGATTGTTCAGGAAGTTCCCCCTAATCCATTTGTACTCTAGCCTTTTTTGTTAGGTGGTCAGAAATTGATCAACTTTCAGTTTCTTTTCTTTTGGGAAACATCTTTTACGTACAAACAATAGAAAAATAAAAAATACATTATAATTGATGTCTGCATAATTTTTTCAAAAAGGTAAGATATATTTTTTATACCCCATATTACAAAAGAATATTCCAATTGATAACCCATCAGTTGGAACAGATGAACCATCTGTTGTAATAGATATACAACCTACTGGGGGGATCAAAACAGTCTTGCTACTGGTTTATTTTATGCCAACAACTGAACATTTGTTGCAATAGATGGAGAATCTGTTTGAAGACCAATTTAGTATCTCCTAACAGATGTTCCACCTGTTGCAATAGATGGACCACCAACAATAATACCAACACTACCAACAACAACACTGCCAATACCAACGACACCAATACCAATACCAATGCCACCAACACTAATACCACCACTAACACCACTACCACCACCGGCGAGACCACCAACACCACCACCAATAATACCAATGTCACCGACACCAGCACCACCACCACACCACTAATACTAATACCAATACCAACACCACCAATACCAACACAAACACCAATAGAACCAACACCAATACCAACACCAATGTTAGGAGTTGTTGTTTGTATTGTTGAGAGAGAACTCGAGATTTGAAATGATGAAACATTTTTGCCAAAAATTGATGATTTGTATGGGTTGATTTGTATTTTGGAAAAGAATGAAAAGTTTTGAAAATGTTAATTTGGTCTAAATGGATCTTAATTAATTTTTAAAAGAGATTAATTTTAACTATTTTGTCATAATAAACTATATTAAGTTTGATTGAAACATTAATGAATTTAATATTAACTTAATAATAATTTAATTTGAATAATTTCAGGTCAAATTGATCAATTGACGACTCAGGTCAGGAGAAACACAACACCAACATCATGCAATTACAACGGCTCAACTAAAATTGTAGTTGAACCCATAATTCTAGCTAAATCAATTTAGGTATTTAAAATATTGGCTTGATTGGAATTGAATTGATCAATTGGCGACTCATGTCAGGAGGAATGCACTACCAACATCATGCAATTGCAACGACTCAATTGAAAATATAGTTAAACCTATGAACTCATCCATAATTCTAGAAAAATTAATTTAGGTATTTCAAATAATGGTTTGATTTAAATCTTAGGTCAAATTGATCAATTAATGACTTGGGTTGGGAGGAACGAAATACCAACATCATGCAATTGCAACGACTAAATTGAAATTGCAATAGAACCTATGAAATCATCCATAATTCAAGAAAAATAAATTTAGGTATTTCAAATAATGGCTTGATATGAATTATTTCAACTAAAATTGATCTATTGATGACTCGGGTCAGGAGAAACACAATATCAACATCATGAAATTGCAATGACTCAATTGAGATTGTTGTTAAACCTATGAACTCATTCATAATTCTAGTAAAATCAATTTAGATATTTTAAACAATGGTTTGATTTGAACCATTCAAGTGAAAATTGATCAATTGATAACTCAGGTTAGGAGGAATGTGATAACGCTCAACTTACACGTCAATTTAAGTGCAAGGCAATCATCATTAATATATTTACCCAACTTTAGAGCCAGGGTCGAATCCACGAGGAATAATGTGAGTGGCAATCAAATTAATTCAAAATGATAGATACAAGTTAAATTCAAACAAATGTTATAAAAAATAAAATGGGAGAGGTGAGTTCCTACACTAAGTTTGTTTTTGGAATTTTCTAGTGTAAATTCGAGGCTATGAATAACTAGAGTTTTAACAATTATGCACGGATCTTGGGTGTAACACCCCGAATCTAGTACCCGAAATGCCACACGATGCTCATGACCCTAAAGGACCACAAGCTAACCCATGACTGATATCTGTAACTGAGCACTGCATAACATACTGTATAAATGCAGAATAAAAGGCTGAAAGGCCATAAGGTTCAAAAATCTGATAAAACATAACATCTGGAAATGAGGTATATCAATACCAAAACAAAACTGAAATAACTGTCTGAACATGCTATAGCCTAGAAGTTTCTAAATTGTCTAAAAACTGTGGAGTTGATGGGACATATCTCCAGCTAACTTTGGACTACTGAAATAATAAAGTAATAAAATAATCATGCTATCCTCGAATGATGAGGACTCACTGCTAATCTGGCTGCTGAACGTCTGATCTACTAAGGATGCTCTGGAAATCGTACTTCTGAACCTATGGTATAAAACACCATAGCGCAAATACGTCAGTACATTTGAATATATTGTTATACAAGTGAGGTAGGCTGAATGCAAGGGGTTTATATGCATAAACAATACTAACTAACTAAATAACATGAACGTAAGAATACATGCATGAATACGTGAACTATAACTGAGATCATGACATAGCTGAATCTGAATACTGGTAATATAAGTTTTGTATAACTGATATACTATTATCTGAATAACTGCGTCTGACAGTCCTGTTTCTGATAGAACTAACTGAGTTCCACACTGAACTGGGTGACTATATCTGACAGTCCTAAATTCTGTAGAACTATCTTAGTTCTATTACTGAGACTGAGACTGTAACTGTGGGAAGTAGTCATCTAACCGACATGCCCCTAATAAGCTATTATAGCTGAGTTGGGGTCCAATCTATAACCTCAATTGGAAGGGTGTCATACCGCACCACTGGTAAGGACAAGCTGTGAGTAATTCCTCATCTAACAGGTACTCTAAGGAGAACGATGGGACCCTCATATAACAGGTTAGGCCACCTCATCTACCCTTAACTAGCAGGTTTGATGTCTCAACCTAAGCTGGCTACGTAGTTCTAGAGCGTAAGGATTACTTCTAAGAATCACACCCTCTAATAATAGGTGAGTTCCCATCCTTGGGCTCACTCAGTGCTGAATCCTACTTCTATCTGAATAGACACTGAACATGATTAACTAAACTGAACTGGACTGCGTTCATTGAGTTCCATTAACTGACAGAACACTAATGAAATTACTGAATTTCTGAGATTTCTAAGTTTACTGAGTTTTCCTGAGTTACATGACTGATTGAGTTCTATGAATCATGGCTTGACTGAGAGTATCTGGAAAACATGACACTGACTCTAGGCACATAACTAAATTGTTGAGTACAAGTACCCCCAGGACTTGATAGCATGAAACTGACAAGACATGATACTTCTTGACACATGACCATAGTCAACAATTTATAGTACAATCATTGGGGATTTTCATGAAGTATTCACACGCTATAAGCTTACACATGAATAGGAATGCATGTAAAAATATCATAATTTCATAAGCCTAATCTCATGAGCATTACGTCAATCCATTACAAAGTATAACAATAATGTGGGAGTCATATCAAACATAAGGGAGAAACATGGATTCATCAATTTTGGTCACAAATGAGTCATAAGGCATAATAACTATTCTCTTAGGCATTTTATCAAACACCTTGCATGCATATCTTTAGGCTTAGGCATGAATATTGAAATAATACTTCATGACAACATTTTACACTTCCAATGCAAAAATTTTAATCACATACTAATATATTTTCATGATAGTCATTAAAGACTTCAACTTGGAAATCAAACAACAACATAAACATAGATATAATTCAATTCATACCATGGAATCTAAAGTTTATATTTCAAATAGGGTTTTTTGAGCTTCATGGGTGAAATGAATCTATGAATCAACACTTAACATACCTGGATGGATGATTTCTTAAAGATTGGAGGAGGAAAGCTTGAATTCTTAATTTGGAATTAAACACCTAGAGTTTCTTGTTCTTAGGGATTGATCTTTGGGAGAAACCCTAATTTGGTGTTGTGGATGAATAATGAAGTTATGAGCTCTGGTCTGGTATAATTAGGGGTTAAAACGGGTGAAAAAAGACCCAAATACCCTTAAAAAATGACTTTAAATCGCTGATCGAAAGTGGTGACGGTTTGGGCGACGGTCTGTCAATGGCTCGACGGTCCGTCGGTCTTGACCCTCGCATTTGGCCAGAATCTGAACTTTCTGCCTCGTCTGCGACGGTTTGGGTGACGGTCCGTCGGTCCTGACCGTTGCACTTGGCCAAAAGATGGGTTCACTGCCTTAGTAGTGACGGCTTGGGCAATGGTCCATCGCTAGCTCGACGGTCCTTCGACCTGACCGTCGCTTCTGGGCAGTTCCGACAGTTCTCTGTAAAACGTCCATAACTTTTTACTCCATTACCGAATTTGAACAAAATTGGTATCGTTGGAAAGCTAATTCAATTTCCCACATGATAAAAAGTCAAAATTGGGGAAATCTTATCTCATTTAAACATTAATCATTTAGAAAGTCATCACTAACTCTTTTAGAAACTAGATTTGACTTAAATAAAGTTTGGGGTATTACATTGGGATTATGTGTTACTAAGGGAGTGACACGTGAGAGCTAATTATCAACATCACTTTGTAATTCAAATATGGGTAGGCTTGGTTATAGGTTTTAATGTTAGCCTTTCAACAAAATACCAAACTTTCACCCATTGATTCTTTCTAATACCTAATGGGTGTATTTGACAATTAGCAACTACAACCTTAATCAAGGCATCTCTATTTCTAGAATGACACCCATGACATAGTTAACCTCACATTCAAACTACACACATAATTGTCTATCATTGTTTTGGTCCCCATATCCCTCCTTCGAGGATGATATGGATTCCTAAAGTTCACCCAAAACCCTTCTTTCGAAGATGATATTGAACTTTCTAGAGCTTGGAGCTTTTGCTCATCAAATCCATGTGAGTATTTGAAGCTGTCACCTATCAAATCCCAACCAAAATAGCATAGCAATAATAGAACCCATAAACATGAACTACCAAATAGATGCTAACAATCACAACCCGCACACATTTTAATTCCTATTCGCACATAACCCCAAAAGGGAAATTTAGTTACACATAAGATAAATAAGCATAGATAGATCCATAATCTCCATTGAATTAAAGTTGTAGAATATCTAAGCGAATGTTACTTCAAACTTAACTCTCCCATAAATTCAACAATGGAACTGAGCAAATCTTCCACTTAGAAAGTCTCTAATATATTCTTCACCCAAAATTTACACAATATTTTCTTCTCCAAAAATAGAGGCTACAAAGTCTCAAGCTAAACCCAGAGAGAGAGGGGAAGATGGAAAGCTAAACTTTTCACCTGCAAAGTTTTCTCTGAAAATCCTGAATCGGCAAAATTTTCGCATAAAAGATTCAATATTCGAATCTGCTTTATGGATTCGAAATCTTCCAGTCTTTGTGGATTAAATTTCGGATTCGCTTCAATGTTACCAATTTCTCAAAAAAGAAAAAAAAGATCTAGATCTAAGTTTCTTCCGGTTTTTTTTGCATCGGTGCATTTTGACTTTTCATATGTTCAACTCTCCCTATCACTAAAATCTTTAAACAGATTGTAGTTTGTACCTTGGTGAAGCTGTTTTAAACTTGCTGCTAATTTGAAAAGTGATCTAGTAGCATCACAATCTTGCTGTGGTAGTAAGGAAGTAGAAAAATAATCATTGCATTTACTGATTTTTTCTTGATCAAGTATTATTTATATTAAATCATTTGCAAGATTCAATTATCAGTGAAATGGATATATTTTTGGGATAAGAACAGAAGGGAATTGAAAAAAAATTGAGGGGTAAATTTGTTATTTAATAAATTAATGCATGTATTGAAAGCTTGGTATTATTAATATATAGAAAAATGACGGTATTAGTTATGCATATTATATAACTAATGCAAACATTATTTATACATAGATTGAAAAGGTATACCAAACAAGATACTAATAATAAATAAAGCTAATGCATGCATTAATTTTTTTTTATCACACTCTACCAAACGATCCCTTAATGTTAGTAGTTACAACTCTACACACACTCATTTATTGATGGTGAGAATCGAAATGTTTGAATTTTCAACTGTAAATGTAATTCTATTTTTTTAAATTTAAGA
Source organism: Capsicum baccatum var. pendulum (assembly GCA_030864225.1). Taxonomy (NCBI): domain Eukaryota; kingdom Viridiplantae; phylum Streptophyta; class Magnoliopsida; order Solanales; family Solanaceae; genus Capsicum; species Capsicum baccatum. Next base: position 126,007,926 of record CM061561.1, read on the forward strand.
GAATCTGAGCCCTAAACTTTTTTAAAAAAATGTTAAGCTATATTCCTCCATTATATTGAAGAGAAATAGATAAATTTTGTTGCATATAATTAAAGAAAGTTGCCATTAAAGTGTGAAACTTTAAGCCATTAAAAATAGTAACTGAAACACTAATAACTTTTTTTTGTAATGTCTTTTACAAGATTTTTTTAAAAAACACATCAGATATACCTAAATACAACAGAATGATGATTTTAGGTTATGAAACATATTTTACAGATGCTTACTCGAAAAGCTCACATATCAAACGAGGATTTTTTTTGATTGCCCAAAACGCGAAGACTTCACTCTGCCGGCCTTGGTCAAAACAAAAACATTTAAAGAAGGAAATAAGAAAATTTGAATCTGCTGCCGGCGAGTTGAAGGGGAGTTTTTTTTATATACTAACATTATTGAATTTTGACACATAAATTAAAAAAAAATATTAAACACATAAATTTTATCCAACTTTCTATTTTTATTCCAAAAAAAAAAATTAATCTTATAAAAATATTAATTGATTATCAAATCATAAATTATATTTAAAATAATTTATTTTAAAATATTAATAAATAACTCAATAATTTATTTATTTTAAAAGGGAGGGAGTAGAAAGTATATAATAATATGCTGCTTGAGACCAAGACGTGGTATTGTTCGAATAGCAGAAAAATGGGACCATCTCCGCAATTCCCTTCTTTCTAATCAATCATTCACCCGCGCCATGACTTGTCATTATTTTCTTTCCTTATTATATACTATATATGTATAATACATATACACCAGGAAAAAAAGCTTCTCGTGTTATGGCGGCGACTCACAGGCCATCTTCCTTATTCCAACAGGCCATCATTGTCGTCCTGGTGAGCTTGCAGTTGTGCGCACTCAAGCTTGTTTGGAGTCAATCCATAGTCAATGGTGCCACCACCTCTTCACAACTCGATAATCCAGCAGTGCTTGATTTAGTTACTCGAACTGTATATAGCCGTATATACAATCTCACGCAAAACCTTTTCGACAACGAATTTGCGGATGAATTCAAATTTTGCATCCTAAATCGGTAAATATTTGCTCTTTTTTTTTTTTGTGTTGAATCACCAAGTGACAGACGGAGATGTGTTGCAGAGATGAAGAATGGAACCATGCCTTCAATTACTCATCGAATCTTGCTTTTCTCAGTGCTTGTGTTACCAGAACAAAAGGTACTTCGCATTTTCAATTCCCCTTTTTACGAAATGAAGTGCTAAAGAGAGTCCTTTAGGGACTTTCGACAAAAAGTACCAGAGAAATGTTTGGAAGATGATAAATGACTTTATGTTTTACGTATCTCTTTTTTCTTTCATTAGTTTGCTGTTGTGATTTTGACATAGCAGCGATGATCAAGAGATAAATGACACTACTGGCATAAATTACCAAAACAAAGGAGACGATTAGCATTAAAGTTATTCTATTCATGAAGATCACATAGTATTGCTCTTGATATCCTTTTGATATAAAGTCGGCTTTTATAGTAACTTCTTTTGATTATAAGTTTGCAGTGGTCGCATTTACTTTCACCTTGTTAGATCGCGAGATTGTCACTCTTGTTCGGAATTGATGCTATATAACATTGCATTAGCTAATCAAGTGATAAAGCTATGATTTAGGACGGTAGAATTTACTCTTTTGATTGGTGAAACAAGTTTAGTTTACAATGGACCAATTAGATAAATTATGTGGCATATTCAAGGGAACTTTATTTGTTATTGCAGATTGCAGAGTGAATTTTCAGGCTGTAGACTTCTCCCCTTCCGTCACTTCCCTCGCGTCTAAACCGTTCTAGATATTACAATCATGTATAGGATTACATTAGGCTTTTAAGATAAATCATCTCCATTTCATGTTGTTTTCCTATTTTATTTTGAGCAAAAAACTACCAATATTATCCTAACTCATAAGATGCTGCTAATATTAGCCTGAAATCCTTTTTTTATTTACAAAGTGACTAAAGCTTTCTTCTGTCTGTTTCATGCTTCTCAGTTATTCCTTCTATCAACTGTTTCACTATGTTTGTAAGACCATCATGGAGAAACCTATGAAATTTCATTGGTTGAGCTTGTTCTGTTAGCCAAGATTGCCTCACTATCTCTGCTACTTCAAAGCTATCTTCTTGCGGAAACTTTCTCTTTTCTTCTGCTCAAGGTTCGTCTTGGATATAAGCTAAGCCCGTAACTTGCAGACCATTACAAGTGTCAGATCTAGCCTCCATCTTCGTGAGTTTGACACTAATCCTTTCAATGGCTTTCCTCTCTATTCCACCCACTGCTCCAGTATTGCAGTGTTCTACTCCTGTATCTACCATATCACTAAGCTGAGCAAGAGGTTCCGCATCTTCCACTTCATTACTCCTATCAACATCATAAACAACATGAGAATTGTCACAATAAGGGTTCAAAGAAGGGGAATAAGAGCTAGAACAACCATTTCAACACCATCTTATGCACAATCTGTTCTTGAAAATATTATGACAGTGTTGCCACAAAGAATCATCCACAATTCAGTCAAGGATCACCAAAATAAGGACAACCAACATTCGACAATTTCTATTCCAAGATGTCATGTCAAGACGAAGTACAAAATATTAAACTAAAATTAAAATTTTAAAAATAAATAAAGCATGAATAGACAAAAAATAAAAGTCTAATCTAGATAAACAATCACTTTTTAAGTCCTTGATAGTAGCATCAAAAACTTATTGCTCCCAAACACACACGCAAGTCTATGTGGTCGTACAAGTACTAAAATGATTAAGTTAATGGTGAACCCACATGGACTTTTCACTGACCATAAACTAAATTAAATTTCTAATCGTCTAAATAAGAAATAAAATCCAAAGTTATAATTATAAACTAACTGAAATTAAAAGGAAACAAATAGTGATCTTTAACAAAGAAGATTTTTGTTGTCAATGAGATAAAATCGATTTTGGGGATATAAGCTACCTAACAATTATTCTATATTCTCTAATTGATTCACCTTCTTGATTTATCCAAATTATTGATTGACAGGGTTAATATTGCTTGTAAGAATCTCTCAAGTTCTTATTCGCCTATTCATGTTACTTCATGCCTATATGTCTATGGTTGTGAATCGTTACAAGAACACATTTATATTCCCGTAAATAAACTAAACAAAGGCAATTTAGGTATATATCTATTTAATCCTATTTGCAACCTTAATTCTCATTTCGAGTTCAAACCAAGATTCATAGATGATATTCAATCATAATTAAGCTTAGGATTAGATAAACAACCCAATACGATAAGCTAACTAATTGAAATCCATTTTCAAATAACAAATAATCATGAAAGAAATATAACCCTAGAAAGTGAAATTTACCTCTACATAGAGTCATAGACATGAAAGAAAAACAACAAATCATGAAAAAACAAACATAAAAACTAATAATATGGAGAAATAAAAGGTAAAACCCATTGAACTCTGTCTTCTACAACGCCTCCTAGCTCTTCCTAGATCCAAAGTTATGTAAAAGTCCACGTGGCTAGTAGCGAGATTCTGAAACTTATTTTCAGTATTGTCGCGACACTTTGGTGGCAATTCATGAGTCCACTGAATTTCTTCTGCTTTGGACAGGTAAGAAGGCCACATATATATCAGGTCAATTCTCTTTGTTCTATTCCTTCTAACATGCACTTTTTGCATGTTTATTCTTCTATTCTTTTTCTTCTTTTTTCCATTTTACAAAAATCCAACATGTTGAATCCAATTTTTGCTCCACAACTCCTCAATTTTGAAATGCTTTAGGTTGAGTAGGTCCAAGACGAAATATTTGGAGTGTAAATTCAGCAAGGTGTCGCATGAGTCTGTTGTGGTTATAAAACTTGATACTCAAGTCATACAAAAGAGAGATAGTTTCAAGTATCTAGAGTATCTGGTTGGGGTGTGCATCGGTCGGTTTGGTTCGGTTCGATTTTACGTGTTTTGGTTCGGTTTATCGGTTTTTGATTTTTAAATATGTAAAATCAATAACCAACCAATAAGATATTTTCTTATCGGTTTATCGGTTTTTGGTCCTTAACGGTTCGGTTTTCAGTTTAACCAATAAGAAAATACTTATAAATAGAAATAGTAACAACTAATATAAAAAAATGAAATCTTAATTATCGTCAAAACCTACGCAATGCATTTTAGTTTATAAGAATCTTCAAATTTGAACTGAATGTTAGTTAGGAAAAAAATTGAATCCTAATTGTTGGAAGCTATAAATGCTTCAAACTTTTTATTACGATAATAACCGAACTTTATATTGTGCCTTTGTTGCCCTGAATAGGTTAATACTTTGTGAATCACTGAATTATGAATTAGTAGCACATATAATCTATATATATACACATATCTATATATAGAGATAGATAGATAGATAGATAGATAAAGAGAGAGATATATTTAAATATATAACATAAATAGGGATAAAACAACAACTTAGTATATTCTTATTGGGTTATCGGTTAAACCGATATCCCAATAAGCTAAAACCGATATCGAATCGTTTACCCAATAATTTTTTTTATAAAACCAATAAAAAACCGTTAACTCGATAACCCAATACCAATAACCCAATAACATTTTTATCGGTTCGGTTTATTGGTCGGTTCGGTTTTTGCACAGCTGGGGTGTATGATTCATGGGAATGGAGAGATTGACGAGGATGTCACTCATTGGATTGAGGTAGGGTGGATGAAATGGAGGTTCGCTTTCGGAATCTTGTGTGGCCAAAAATGCATATATTTAGCCTTTTTTTATAAGGATATTTAGCCATTATTTACCTCACATTTAGTACTTTTATCGTCTTTTGAATATTAATTATAATGCCTTGTGCGTAATATTGTTTTCTATTGTGTATGAATAAACAACAACAACAATATACCCAGTATACTCCCACCAAATGGGGTCTGGAGAGGGTAAGTGTACACAGTCTATACCACCACTACCTCAGAGGTGAGATAGAGAGACTGTTTACGATAGACCCTCGGCTCAAGATAAAACATTTTATAAAAGAAATAGTAAAGGGACAAGATATAATAGGAATACCACACTCAACATTAACATAAACAGGACTCACCAAGTAATACAATAAACGATACAACACTCTGAAATAATAGCTACCAGCACGGATAACAAAACAAAGCCCTCTTACCTCCTAACACTGACGCACTCCTTATTATTATCCTCCTACCCTAATCCGCCTCCTCCACACCTTCCTATCTAAGGTCATGGCCTTGATAAGCTGAAGCTGCTCCATGTCATGTTTAATCACCTCCCTCTAATATTTCTTCGGTTTACCTCTACCTAACCTGAATCCATCCCTAGCCAACCTCTCACACCTCCGCACTGGGGCATTCGTGCCTCTTCTCATCACATGTCCGAACCATCTCAACATCGCTTCCCTCATCTCGGATTTCATCGGAGCCACTCCTACCTTATCTCGAATAACCTTATTTCTAATCCTATCTTTCCTAGTACACTCACACATCAACCGTAGCATTCTCATCTCCACCTTCATCCTTTGGACGTGAGATTTCTTGACTGTCCAACACTCCGCCTCGTATAACATAGCCGGTCTAATAATAACCACTCTGTAGAATTTGCCTTTGATTTAGGAGGCACCTTCTTGCCAAAATCAAGTCCACTCTTTTTCTTCGATTGTCTATTCTTGTTCTGATGTCTTCAGTAGACCACATAAGCTGCTTCTCATTTTTGAGTTCTCTTACCATGACTTTTAAACGCTTAGACCGAAACAAGAGATGTTGGTTCAATCAGTTTAAAACATTGGTACAAGATCTAACTATCAGCTGACATTTGAATCTATGACTAAGGGTGATACAGAGCATTCCAGCAAGCTTTTTTTGTTTAATTAAATTTTTGGTCTAACTTAATCATTGTGATGCATTCATGGTGGTACACCAAGCTACTGACAGAATACAAATATGGAACTCATTACTGTCGCAGAGTTCCACATAATATAACAGGTGTGAGCTCTTAATCTATTTTCATCCCAAACTCTAATTATACATCAGCCTTGCATTATTCCTATATTTTTTTTTTCGTTTTAGCCTTTCCCTTGTTTTTTCACTTTTTCGTTCTTTTTCCATTCATTTCTTCCCTTGGGAATAACCAGATCAAAGCAAATGTTATACAAAGAAGATACAATCCTCCTAAAACTTCTCTAATTGTCAAAGTCACAAATATAAGCTTCCAGATACCCAGGCGTTGTGGGATCATTTAGAAAGAAATACTGTAAAAGAAGTTAGTCTTCTTTCCATTTTAGACAGCCTCTATTTGAAGCCGACTATTAGTTTCCACTTTTTGTTTTGATGTATTAATGGAGCTTTTGCAGTAAACTATGTTGAAGGCCAAAGGCCCCTTGATAGTTACTATTGTATCTCATCACTAGTTAACTATATGTTCCCATTTTTTTTTTCTTTTGTTTTTTTTGGAAATTGGCAACATGTTTCATATGTATTTAAATAGTGATCAGCACAAAGGTCGTGCTGATCAGCAGTTACAAAACATTAGAGATTCCCATATACAAAAAACTTACAGGAATTCTATGACTTCAAGTATGTGGTCCAGTCGTTTACAAAGCTTGGCTTACACCAAAAAAGGAAAAGTAATATACAATTCAGTTTTATCTCTAGATGTAATTACTTGTGTCCTTAAAACATGTGAAGTTCCTTTGCCAACTGTCCACCAAATGCATGCTGGAAACTTTCTATCATATCTTTTGACTGACACCACCAACTACACCAGACCAACATACGCCCCGTTGTTATTTGTTAACTTATGCTAAGCATATTTCTTTAGAAATCATTGATTTAGTCAGGTTTAGATGGACTTGATTGATCTTATATATATGTTCATATTAGGATTAAATTTTACATTTTCAAAAAAATATATATTTTCATGTTAGGTAGGCCAGTTATTTTGTTTGCCAATTTTCCTCAACAGATGGTATGTGCTGAATTGGACCCAATTCAGCTCATTGAACTGAATGTTGAGGTGGATGTGTGGGCATACTAGGAGTGGTAAGATTAGAAATGATGATATCTGGGACATGGTAGGCGTGACCTCCGTGGTGGACCAGATGAAGGAAGCGAGGTTGAGATGGTTTGGGTATGTGAAGAGGTGGAGTGTAGATGCCTCAGTGAGAAGGTTTGAGAGGTTGACAATGATGGGCATCAGAGAGGTAGAGGCATGATGAAGAAGTATTGGAGGAGGTGATTAGATAGGACATGTGACATCTTGAGCTTACCGAGGACATAACTTTCTATAGAAGGGTTTGGAATTCAAGGATTATGGTAGAACGTTAGTTGTTAATTGCGCGTTCTCAGACTTACCTGCGGACAGGATTGGTTGTCGACTTGGACCTACTTTCTTACCAGTGGTACTAACATTGTTCTCGTAGTTTCTTGTTCTTTGGTTTCGGTAATCATCTGTACTTTTTGTGCTTCGATGAGCACATTATTTTGTTTACAGTTCTTTCCTACGTATGTTATGTACTGCTCTCCGTTTCACATTATTTTTGTGAAATTTCGTTGTTGTTACTACTTTCATTTTTGTATTCTCTTTTTCAAATTGCTTGGGAATGTTAATGTTAAGCCAAGGGTCTATCGGAAACAACTTCTATATCTTTATGAGGTAGAGGTGAGGTCTGCGTACACTCTATCTTTCCCAAACCCCACTTGTGGGATTACAGTGTATGCTGTTGTTGTTGAACTGAAACACTTTTTCCCATTCTTTTTGTTCTGAGTTTTATATTAGTGTTTATCGTCTTCTCGTTAATGTTTTTATGTGGAAGTGAAATGATGCTGGAAACAGTATGATCTAACACCTTTTTCTTTCCTATTGCTAAACATTTTGTGCCATTAATCACTCTCTTCAGGCTACAGTACAGCTCGATGATCTGATGAAAGTTATATATTGAACAGGGGATATTCAGAGAAGGTTGTGTACTGCTGCAGAAATTAGTTTCTACTTCAGTAACACCATAACATCAGGGTCCAATTATTTAACACCCAACAGAAACTGTAATTTGACATCTTGGGTTTCAGGCTGTGAACCAGGATGGGGCTGTAGCACTGACTCAGATCAGAATCCCGACTTAAGAAATTCTAGAGAAATACCCACGAGAACTGTTGCTTGTCAGCCCTGTTGTGAGGGTTTCTTCTGTCCTCATGGTCTTACTTGTATGATACGTAAGTACATAACAAATATTATCAGCTTTTCAAAAAAATTAATCAGTATTATCTACAGCTTCTTCTTCAACCATTTTTGAGGAGAAACCACAATTTAGAATTTAATTCTTGTGTTAGTACAAGCACTTGTTTTTCACTTATGCTCTAATATCAAGGAAGCTATTTATTACTATCTTCTAGATTCCTTTGAGTGGACTGTAAAGTTCTTGTATTGTATGTATGCATGCAGTCAGTAGCTTTATGGTAAACTAATTTAAGAGATAACTAGCATACTGCAGCTTCATTTGAACAAGGAGGCTTCTATTGCTGCTTTATTGGAAAAGAAACAACATTGTCTAATTATTTTATCATACATAGGAATAGCAACCTAACAGTTGTTCCTACTTTTTACTCCTTTTCCTGAATCCTGAGTTAAAATAGCTGGTTAGGCTCTCATAAACTGCTTGTGCCAAGGTTGTGGTATGATGTACTGATACCGTCTCTAGAGTATGATAGTTTAGTTCAAGCTTTGTTGCAGAAGATATATATAATCAGCTCATACATTGACATCCTTCATGAACAAGGTTTGCAAAAGGGATTGCTGTTGACTTAGCATATATAGTGCCACGTCCAGTAATTTGATGTTTTGTTACAATGCCTTCAGTTTATGTATACGCTACATGGAATAGTCAAGTTTTACTCTATTTTTTGCTTATTTTGGTTAATGTATACAACTTCTTAAATCTTAGTTTCTATTTTTTTCTGATAAGTACCTTATTTGCTGATTCTTAACAAAAGAAAAGATGTCTAATAGCTTTTTCATTTTTCTAGCCTGTCCTTTAGGTTCCTACTGCCCACTTGCCACACTCAATATGAATACTGGAATATGCGAACCGTGAGTTCAGATTCTTGATACAAGGCTGCTCTGATATTTTTTCACTTCCTTTTTTACCCATTTTTTGTTTGCATAACATGTTTGTTGGCATGTCTGTAGATATAGTTATCAATTACCTCCTGGGCAGCCAAGTCATACTTGTGGTGGGGCAAACATTTGGTCTGATGTTCGCAGAAGCTCAGAGGTATTCTGTTCTGCAGGATCCTATTGTCCAACAAATACAGAGAAGAATCCTTGCAGTAGTGGGTAGTATTTTCTCTCAGAACACCTGATAAAAGTCTGGTTATCTTCTAGCTGTAAAATTTTTATATCAGGTTTATGAGCCTGTTTGGATTTGCTTATTTTAGGTGGTTTAAAGCCAAAATAGTTTTTAAATACTTTTGAGGTGTATGGGTAAAGCACTTGGTTTTAGGCAAAAATGCTGAAACTAAGCCAAAAACCATAAGTTAGGATTTCTAACATGGCTTTTGGCTTATAAGTCAAAAGTCAATCCAAACAGGCGCTATGTCTTATTACAGAAATCCCTTGGGTAATCCTTATTACTAGGGATGGCAATGGTGCGGTGCAGGCTTTTTCTAAACCCGCAAGTTTTAAAACCGCACCGCATCACCTTTAAACCCGCATAAACCCGCGCATAACCGCACCGCACCGCCCCATGTTTTTATTTTTTTATTTTTTTGAAAAATTTGTAACTCCATTGAAAATCATAATATTTTCAAATCTACAACTAGGAAATAATAACTAATTTTTATTATATCATTTTTCACTAAAAAATTGTCAAAAAGTATAACGTGTACAAGTAATGATCGAATATCATATTTTTATTAAAATAAATAGAGATGTTAAAAAAGCTACTATAAAATTATTTATTTGTAGTGTTATATATGTCGTTTTAAGTATCATAAAATTTTAAGTAAAGAATCCATATAATTTTAGGTATATTCACGAGAACAATACTAATTTTTAGCTTTTTTTAATTTAAACCCGCATATACCCGCAACCCGCACCGCACCGCACCATTAAAAAAACTTACTTTAACCCGCCCTGCACCGGCACCGCACCGCATATGTTAAAACCCGCACCGCACCGCCCCATTGCCATCCCTACTTATTACTTAATTATACTTCACTACACACTTATTTGGTGACATTTCATCAATTTTACTCCTCTTATGGCATTTATTTCAAGGCTAATCTATACCCTGTAATTACAGGAATTACTGCCCAACGGGTTCTACGGCTGAGAAACGTAAGTTCCAGGTTGAAAATGACCAATTATTTTCAATACATAGTTGAAATAGTAGTCTTTTTATGCAAAATAAATAACAAATCCATATGTATTTCCATTAAGCATATTCCAATTGCATGAATTTAGATTCTTTCTCCAATGGTGCTTCTTCATGTAACATTCACCTCTTGATGGACTTGCAGGATGCTTCAAGTTAACTTCATGTAATCCAAATACTGCAAGTCAGAATATTCATGCATATGGGGCGATGCTCATAGTAAGTTTTGATTATTATCACCTCACTGCCTGCCTGATTTCTCTTCTTAGTTTCTAGCTGTTTCTAGGTTTATATGAAGTACTTTTTTTTTTGAGGTTTATATGAAGTGAGAACTGCATTCAGTAATGTAACAAATTAACTGAGGTTTTCAATTAAAGTTCACTCTTCTGTTGCCAACTTGCAACAACCTTTCTGGTGATAAAAAATTCAGTATTATTGTGCTACCTTCCCAGTGCTGAAGTTGAAATTGGTCCCGCTCTTTAGTATTTGAATTTCTTTATTGTTTGATGTTCAAGACATTATACCACAATAGGAGATTCAAGTCTTGTTCATCCTTGTAGGCAGCTATAGCCACACTTCTACTTATAATTTACAACTGTTCGGACCAAATCATCACCATACGAGAAAGGAGACTTGCTGGATCACGGGAAGCAGCTGCAAAAGTTGTAAAAGAAAAGATACAGGCACGTGCAAGGTGGAAAGCCGCAAAAGAGGCTGCTAAAAAGCATGGCATTGAATTGCAAGGCCAATTTTCACGCAAATTTTCTTGCAAACAAAATGTCACAATCAGTGACAAGGTCACAGTACTGAATGAGGAATACACTGATACCGAAGGTGTTTCATATCCATCAAAGGAGCACAGTGCTTCTTCAGTGTCCAAGAAATCGCAAAGCATATCTGAAGTCGAGGAAACAGGATCCAGTCCGTTGATGACGATGATTAATGAAATTGAAGAACAAAGTTTTGATAGTTCAGAATCTTTCAGTTTGGAGATCAAAGAAAAAAATTTGAAAACCAAAAAGCCCAAAGGGAAAGATATTCATACTCATAGTCAAATTTTTAAGTATGCATATGCGCAACTTGAGAGAGAAAAAGCTCAGCAACAGCAGAATAAAAACCTTACTTTTTCTGGTGTAATTTCAATGGCCACAAATACCGATTACAGGAAAAGACCTGTAATTGAGATAGGTTTTACAGATTTAACTGTTACTTTGAAGGGAAAAAAGAAGCATCTGTTACGATCTGTTAATGGAAAAATCATGCCTGGTCGTATTACTGCTGTCATGGGTCCATCAGGAGCAGGGAAAACTACTCTCCTTTCAGCTCTGGCAGGAAAAAATGTTGGATGTACAACTTCTGGTTGCATCCTTATAAATGGAAAATCAGAACCACTCCGTTCGTACAGAAAAATTGTTGGTTTTGTGCCACAGGATGATATTGTGCATGGCAACTTGACTGTTGAGGAAAATCTATGGTTCAATGCAAGGTGCAGGTATGTAATAGTTGGTTCCGTTATAGTGTATGTCCTTGGGACTCTCCACAATCTTATCATTTAAAAGAAACACATGGGAAGTCATGTTATAATGTTCAGCACAGGCTACATTTCAAAATTCTCAATTACTTCTAAATCACCATATCAAGCAGCAAACACATTGTTCTATTGACTACTACTGCTGGCTTGTATCTCAAGTTGATCTGATTGCTATAGCTGTTCGTTCAAAAGATAGAATTGTTGATTTCTTGTACTTTTAAAAGGTTGTCAGCAGATTTGCAAAAGCAAGACAAAGTTCTTATTGTTGAGAGAGTCATTGATTTCTTGGGCTTACAAAGTGTGCGCGGTTCCTTGGTTGGAACAGTAGAAAAACGAGGTATCTCTGGAGGCCAACGGAAACGAGTGAATGTGGGGCTAGAGTTGGTAATGGAACCATCTCTTCTGTTTCTGGATGAACCTACTTCTGGACTGGACAGTGCATCTTCTCAATTACTTCTTAGAGCACTTCGACGTGAAGCCCTTGAAGGAGTCAATATATGCATGGTTGTCCACCAGCCAAGGTAACCTCCAGAATGTTAACTTGGATTTTGATACTACATTTACGAATAACCTTTCTGTTTAATACGTATTAGTCTTGCAGCACAACTGCAAAAGCATGCAGTCTCTAATTGTAATTTCCGTAAGCTATAAATTAATTGATAATTTTTAGAATAGGATTAGTATAGCTTTGTCCAGGAGACCAAATGGGTAGGTTCTAAGGCGAGGGATGTGGACGGGTATAAGTTGTGGTACTCTGGTAGCGTGAGACAGGAATGGGGTAGGTATCTTAGTAGATGAAGAACTTAGGAGGCAGGTGGTGGAGGTTAAGCGGGTCAACGATAGGTTGATGTCGATTAAGTTGGTCATTGGAGGGTCTATGTTGAATGTGATCAGTGCCTGCGCTTCATAAGCGGGCTTGGACGAGGAGGAGTAGAAGAGCTTTTGGGATGTTTTGGATGAGGTGGTGAGAGACCTTTCGAGCATTGAGAAGCTTTTCATAGGAGGGGATTTCAAAGGGTATATTGGGTCTTTATCGAAAGGCTATGATGAAGTGCATGAAGGTTTCAGTTTCGGGGAAATGAATGAAGGAGGAGCTTCACTTTTGGATTTTGCTAGGGCCTTTAGGTTGGGGTAGCGAATTCGAGCTCCCTGAAGAAGGAGGAATACCTTATTACCTTTCGTAGTTCAGTGGCCAAGACTCAGATAGACTTTTTGCTCTTCAGGAAGCGTGATGGAGCGCTATGTAAAGACTGTTAAGTCATACCTAGTGAAAATCTTTCAACCTAACATAAACTTCTACTAATGGACTTGGAAATCAAAAAGCGCATAAAAAAAGGTGTAGAGGATCAACATAGGATTAAGTTGGGTAGCTTTGACTTTGGCTAGTGCTTTAGAGATTGGGGAGAAGTGGATGACAATGGGTACTTGGGAGAGTAGATGGGATATGGATAGTATGTGGGAGATGATTGCCAGTTGCATCAGGGAGACAACTATAAAGCTGTTGTGTGTCTCGAGAGGCCAATCTAGCAAGCACCGAGGGGACTGGTGGTGTAACGAAGAAGTTAAAAGGAAGGTGGAGACTAAGAAGGTGACTTATGCAAAGTTGGTTAAGAGCAAGGAGGACGATGAGAAGTGGACGAATAGGGAGGGGTATAAATTAGCTAGGAAGGAGGCTAAGTTAGTGGTTATGGCGGATAAGACAACAACTTTCGAGAGTTTGTATGCGATTTTAGAGGAGAAAGACGGAGATAAAGAAGTTGTATAGGCCTGCCAAGGCTAGGGAGAGGAGCGCCCGTGACCTTGACCAAGTGAAGTGCATCTAGGGAAAGGATGGGAAAATGTTGGCGGAGGATGCCCACATTAGGAGGAAGTGACAGTCTTATTTCCTTAAACTTTTGAACTATGAGGGGGATAGAGGTTTCGTGCTTGGGGACTTGGAGCTCTAAGAGAGGTGTCGTGATTACGGTTATTGTAGGCGTACCAAAGTGGAGGAGGTCAAGGGTGCCATTTTTACGATGCGTATGGTTCAGGTGACTGGGCCAGATGAGATTTCGGTGGATTTTTGGAAGAGCACTGGCGGGGCAGGTATGGAGTGGTTGATAAGGTTCTTTAACATCATTTTTAGGACGGCGAAGATGCCCGAATCTTGGAGATGGAGTACGATGATTCCATTATATAAGAACAAGGGGTATATTCATAGTTGTAACAACTATAAGGGTATCAAGTTGATCCATAAAATGAAGGTCTAGGAAAGGGTCCTAGAGCTGAGGCTGAGGAGGATCGTGACTATTTTCAAGAATCAGTTCTGTTTCATGCCAGGTCGTTCGACTATTGAGGCCATTCACCTCGTGAGAAGGTTATTTGAGCAATTTAGGGAGAGGAAGTACTTGCACATGGTATTCATCGATCTCGAGAAGTGTACGACAAAGTCCCCAAAGAGATTTTGTGGAGGTGCTTGGTGGCTAGCGGTGTGCCCGTGGCATACACTAGGTCGATTTAGGACATGTACGACGAAGCGAAAACTCATGTGAGGATGGTAGGAGGAGATTCAGAACACTTTCTAGTTTTGATAGGGTTGCACCAGGGATCATCTCTTAGCCTGTTTTTATTTGCTTTGGTGATGGATATTTTGACGCAACGTATTCAAGGAGAGGTGCCTTGGTGTATGTTATTTGCTGATGATGTTGTACTAACTGACGAGACTGGGAGAGGAGTTAATGATAAGTTAGAAGTTTGGAGACAGACCCTAAAGTCTAAAGGGTTTAGGTTGTGCAAGATCAGAACAGAGTACTTGGAATGTAAGTCCAGTGATTCGACGTATGAGGCTGACATGGTAGTGGACCTAGATTCTCAGACCATTTGGAGGAGGGATAGTTTCAAGTATCTTGGATCTATGATTCAAGAGAATGGAGAGATTGACGAGGGTGTCATGCACCGTATTAGTGTAGGGTAGTTGAAATGAAGGTTAGCTCGGGAGTCTTGTGTTATATAAAGATGCCTCCTAAGCTTAAAGGTAAGTTCTACGAAGTGACAGTCTGACCGGCTATGTTGTATGGAGTGGAGTGTTGGTCAGTTAAGAACTCCCACATCCAAAAGTTGAAGGTGGCGGAGATGAGGATGTTGAAATGACTGTGGATTTACCATGAGAGATTGGGTTAGAAATGAGGTTATTCGAAAGATAGTGGGAGTGACTTCGGTGGAAGATAAGATGCGGGAAGTGAAGTTGCGATTGTTCGAGCATATGATGAGGAGGTGCACGGATACTCCAGTACGGAGGTGTTAGAGGCTGGCTACGGAGGGTTTTAGGTGGGGTAGGGGTAGGACGAAGAAATATTGGAGGGAGGTGAATAGGCATGACATAAAACGATTACAACTTAGGAGGACATGACCCTTGATAGGAAAAAGTGGAGAATGCTAATTAGGGTAGAGGGTTAGTGGGTAGTAGTGCATTTGTAATAATAGAGAGGAGTGCTTTATTTTTATCTGTGCCTGTAGTTTCTTGTTCATAGTGTTTTGATTATGTTTTTGATTTCAACTAGGGTAGAGGTTGATTATGTTTTTGATGGCTCTGGCTCAGCGGTAAGCTTGCTTACCGTGGTGTGCCAGGGTCGGGGGTTCGAAACGTCCCTCCAGCAAAGCTGGGGTGAGGACGCGTAGGTAAGGCCAGGTGGTCCCCCCCTCCCCGACACCTACGGAGTAGGTATGAACCGGGTCATCCCCTCCCCCCTTAGTTTATAGTATTAATTTGTCGGTGTCTTGTTTCTTTTATTATCTAGCGGTGTATTATCCCATTTTGTTGTTTATTTTTATGTTTTTTGTTTGTTATATTGTTATCTGTCCTGAGCCAGCGGTCTATCTCGACTTCATCTGAGGTTGTGGTATGGATTGCGCACTTTACCCTCACCAATCCCCACATGGTGTGAATATACTGGGTATGTTGTTGTTGTTGTTGTTAGAATAGAAGAAATCTTCTTCTAGCTAGTGGAGTTCCCTTCTGATTGATAAATATGCTGTGTTGTCTTGTGACTGAATCCTTGCTTAGTTCTCCACATAGGCAGTCAGCTTTCATCATATATTGGAAATCAACCCAGAAGTCCCCCCCAAAAAATCAATTTTTGAACTGCAGATACAGTGACGTGGACTTTTTAAGATGCTAATTGTTTTCTTTTCTCATAATCACCTTTTTTCCACTTTGCTGTTCCAGCTACACCTTATTCAAGATGTTTGATGATTTGATACTCTTAGCAAAAGGTGGTCTTGTAGTATACCTTGGTCCTGTAAAGAAAGTTGAAGACTACTTTGCAGGCCTTGGTGTCGATGTCCCAGAACGTGTTAATCCTCCGGACTACTACATAGATATTTTGGAAGGGCTGGTGAAACCAAGCACCAGTTCAAATGTGAACTACAAGGAGCTTCCTGTGTTGTGGATGCTTCACAATGGTTATTCTGTGCCCCCGGAAATGCAACAGAGTGCCGCTGTGCTTGCATCCTCACCAGTGGAATTAAACATTGGCAATCAAGCAACTTTTCATCATGTAACAGAGGAAAATTCCTTTGCTGGCGAAATGTGGCAAGACATGAAGACTAAAGTGGAGCGCCAGCGTGATATTATACTGCACAACTTTATGAGGTCAAAGGACCTCTCCAACCGGAGAACTCCAAATGTTCTTCTGCAATATAAGTACTTCATCGGAAGGTACATATTCAAAAAATCTATTTCTTTTTATTGGAGGGTTCTTTCTGTGTTCTATTATGAATTCATAATATAGAAAAAAGCTTTACAAAAAGGTAAGTTGAAGAACTTCTCAAGTATTGAATCACTGATCTGAGAATCGGGGTCCCAAATAATCTCTATACCCGTTATCCAGTTCACTTTCACTAATTTTGACACTTTCCACAAGTTAAACAAAGTTGCCTGCATATTTATGTGACCTAATAATTTCTTGGAATTGCTCGATAATTGATATTATTATCTGTTCGCTGTTATTTATTGCAACCAGTATCTAGTTTTAGTTGAGTTATATCAGTATTGACAGGCAAGCAACTTATCCAATGTCAGCAATATCTCACTAGAATCGTAAGCCATTGAAGAGGAGAAGTGTAGCTCAATCTGCCTGCAAGAATGAGGAATTTTTTGAATCTCCTACAGTGGTCTAATGACTTTAGCATCAGTTTCACAACCGAAGTAATTTTGTTGATACAAAAAGAAAGAAAAGATGATGGTTGTTAACATACCCTTACACTTTTGGTAGTTTGGGACACATTTTCATAACCCCTGCTTGTGGCTAAAAAGTAGACCCCAAAAAGAAGAGCTATGAATGCTTTCAGAGATCAAGGTTTTCTTTCCATCAAAATAAAGAAGGCTGGTCAATTTTTATAAGATCCTCTACTTACTGTCAAATGAAGCTCCTCACAGAATTCCAGCGTGCTGATTTGGTATCAGTCAAAGGGAATTCTGTCGTTCCTAGGATTATATGTCGTCAACTGGATCTATCTTGCTGAAACTTTTCTAGCTGTTTTTCAGTGAATCAACTTCTGAAATTATGAACTCATCTCCTAATTCCTAAATCCTAAACCATTCTTTCTGACTGCCAAAAGGAAAAGTAAAGAAACAGAAAAAGTAAATCTGTGCAAAATAAATATATAGAAAGAAGAAATGCATCCCTCTTCTTCATTTGCCTACTTATTTGACCCTTGTGTTAAGTTGTCATCTCAAGACGCGCACAGCTATCATTTAAGAACATTGGTCATTCCCCGTCAAATTACTGTCTCAATCACATTCAGGCATTTTAAAGAGGCCTTATGTTTGTTTTCCTTTTTTTGATGTATGTGTTACCTATAAGTCGGGACCAAGTTTTAGTTACGTTAGTACGTTTTCTTTAGGTTTTATGTTTTCTATCGGAAACAACCTTTCTACTTCTTCGGAGGTAGCGGTATGGACTGCGTACATTTCACCCTCCCCAGACCTCACTGTGTGGGAATATACTGGGTTGTTGTTGTTGTTGTTGTGTTTTCTAGGAGTTTCTTAGGCATATCTGAGATTTATATGCTAGTAGAAAATATACAAAACTTCAAAGTGCTTATTAATATTATTACGGAAAAGTCAAATATGGCTTAAAGCATTTGAAATTAAGAAGATATTTCCTTCGATAGTTGGTCCAACTATGCCCTTAATTTCACTGGAGCCTCCAATTAACCTAAATAGGTGGTTAATAAGAGAAAAAGGGTCAAATATGCCCTTACTGCATGCAAAATTAAGAATATATGCTCTTCGTTAGTAGTTTTAACATTTCTTTAACATGTAGAGATTTAACATTTCTTTTCTACTTGTGTTTATGTAATAATTAGTGCCAAGCACTAATTTCTACATCGGAATGTAAATGGTTTAACTTAAGTTAAATATTGTTTTTCTTTTTTACATACTAACAATGTAAATAATATTTCGATGTCCCTTATCCAAAAAGAATAATACACACACACACCTATATATATATATATATATATATATATATATATATATATATATATATATATATATATATATATATATCGATGTAACTGATGTTCGTATCTTTGGTGATAAAAAATTGTAATTATAAATATATTTTTGCTTTTCAGTTTTCTGAACTTTTTCACTATGATTCATGTATTCTCTACACTGCAGTTGTGTCAAATTAAGGACGAGATAATTTCCATCACGTTATTGTAAAAAAATAACGGATCTTATGTTTAAAGTTTAATTATGCTGTCTAAAACAATGATTTTCCGGAATAACTGCAATCGTCAAGAGTCGATTTTCTCAAAGGAGAAATATTGTTATACAAAAAGTTAAATATGAGAAAATTGTATTTGATTGAGTATCGTATATGAACTAAACAATTAACGAAGAGCATATTTGTTCAATTTCGAATACTTTAATGTCATATTTGGACCTTTTCTGTTATTATTACTCTCTCCGTTTCATTTTATGTGGCACCCTTTGAGTTGACACGGTATTTAAGAAAAAAAGGAAGACTTTTGAAACTTGAGGTCTAAAATAATTCTTAGATATATGTTTTGTTGTAAATCATTTTACTAAGGGTAAAAGGGGAATTTTAAAGCTAAATTATTTCTAATTATAGTAAGGTGACATTTTTTTCTTGGGACGGACTAAAAAGGAAATTGTGCCACGTAAAATGAGACTGAGGGAGTATTATATTTTCGTATAGCATGGATCTGACACGAGCTTAAATGGAGCGGCATGGTCAATGAAGATTCATAGAGTTGATCTCGACTAGCCTGAGATCGAGGTTAAGTTGTTGTAGTATAGTTGACTGAGGTTTATATCGAACATGGAGATTTGGCAAGTCAACTAATTTTATAACTTCTCCCAACAATTATGTTGAAAATTGGGTCATTATTGGGTTATAGCATCGGAGTAGGTCTGGTTTGACTTAATTGTTGGAAAATATTATTTGTCGTTTTTTGACGCTGCAGTTGAATTCTCATATAATGTTTTCTTTATGAAATTATCCCAGGGTAAGTAAGCAAAGATTACGAGAAGCAAAAATGCAAGCAATAGATTATCTCATTCTCTTAGTAGCTGGAGCTTGCCTAGGATCACTAACCAAAGTGAGGGATGAAAGCTTTGGTGCACCTGGTTATACACACACAATAATTGCTGTCTGTAAGTTGAATAACCATTATCCAAGGCTGTGAAGTCCTACTACTTCAGAGCACAGTTTCTTTTCCTGAATTTCTGATTCATTTTTAATTTCTTATAATTCTTTTTCAGCTTTGTTATGCAAAATTGCGGCTTTGAGGACATTTGCATTGGACAAGTTACAGTATTGGAGAGAAAGTGCTTCTGGCATTAGTAGCATTGCTCATTTTGCTGCCAAAGATACAATAGATCATTTCAACACTGTGATAAAGCCTGCTGTATATCTATCAATGTTCTACTTTTTCTGCAACCCGAGATCTTCTTTCGCAGATAATTACATTGTGTTACTGTGCCTTGTGTATTGTGTGACTGGAATGGGTTATGCTTTCACCATCTTCCTAGCACCAGGTCCCTCCCAGCTGGTAAGCATGAATTCCCTGTGAAATATGTCATAGTGCTACAGTGTTAGTTTCTTTTCATACCTCTGACGGACATGCTTTACTTGTACATAGTGCTCGGTACTTGTTCCTGTGGTTTTGACACTCATTGCGTCTCGCACCGATGGTGATAAATTCCTTAAAATCTTGGCAGATTTATGCTATCCAAAGTGGGCGCTGGAGGCATTTGTCATTGCAAATGCTGAAAGGTATGTTATGCCATTGAGCTATGAATTGTTCACTGCTTTTACTTTAATGGTTCTAGTTGTGCAATTCTTGGCTTCCCCCTGACTGAAGACTTTTCAAATGTTTGAACAGAAGTATATAATCTCTCTTTCTCTCTCTCACTCTCTCTCTCACACACACATTGGAGGTGGGTGGGTAGGAAAAGCGGGACGTGATGTCTGTTACGATTGAATTACCGAGTATCATGCAGTAGCTAAACAAACTAACAAAGTAAACCTTGGACAATGATAACAACACAACAAAAGAAATATACCAAAGAAATATACTCGCTCCATTTCAATTTGTGTTTCTTAGTTTGACTCGGCCTGGAGTTAAGAAAAACAGAAGGCTTTCAAATCGTGTGGTCTTAAGCTAAAGATGTGTGTAATGTACCAAAATGCTCTCTGAATTTTGTGGTCTTGAATATGCCTCGTAGCATATTGGGTGTATGTTACACTAATTAGCTAACTATAATTGGAAATTGCCATGTTAGCAAATTCTATTGTAACTGACAGTTAGTTAGTTAAACTAGTCACTGTTCAGTACTGTTACATTGAGTTACTATTCACGCAAGGTAGTTGAGCTGATAGTTGGTTGTAATTAGAGGGAGTGGGTCAAGGTTACCATTTCTCAAAAAAAAAATAAAAATTAGAGGGAGTGGGTCAATTATACAATTGTATATAAACTAGTGAAGTGTACATGAGATTCATAATAATACAATTCATTGCTTTCTTCTCTAAAATTTCTCTTCTTTTCTGTTCTCAACTCTTGGGTTGTTCTGTAATAGCTCATTCCAATTGCTTGAATCTTCAGTGATTCAAGCTATTTGGGTAACATTGGTATCCGGGATTTTCGTTCCTTGGAATAATGATGAAAAGTAATAAGGGAAATGATGGAGCAACCAGTAGTGAAATGGGTGAACTAAGGGAGATGATGCAAAAAGTTTTGCAGAGGTGGGAACTCCAGCGAGACAAGTATCAACTCTCAAGGGACTGGATTAGGCAGTAATGGAATGGAAATTAGGGAGAAATTGACTTCTGTGTATGAAAATCAAAGGTGTAAATCTCCTGAAATTGTTCGAGAAAAGAAAGGCTTAAATGATGCACCTAGGTAGTTTGATGAAAGGTCACAAAGGGAGAAAAGTACAAGCAGTTCCAACAATCATCATTCTAATTTCTCAAGGAGATCAAAATTGGAATTTTTGAAGTTTTCAAGAGAGGATTTGAGGTCATGGTTATTCTAGGTGGAACAATTTTTCAACATGGAAAATGTTCCCATGGATGAGATGGTGAATGTTGCATCCATGCAATTTGAGGGTGAAGCTGTCCAGTGACACTTAGCTTTCATGAAGTATAGGCAGTACTTACATCCTCCAACATGGAGTGAGTATGCTATGGCTTTAGTTGAAAGATTTGGGTCAGACTATGATGATCCCATGGAAGAAAAAAAGAGGATGAGGCAAACATGATCTCTGTGAAGGATTATCAGACAACTTTTGAAAGAAATCTAACTAGAGTCGACCTGTCAGAAGAAAATTCAATCAACTGTTACCTTGGGAGGTTAAAGAATGAGTCGAATATGGCAGTAAAGATAACAAATCCAAGGACCTTATCTCAAGCCTACAAATCAGCAACAGTGCAAGAGGCATATTTGGAGGCTATGAAATAGCCTATTCAGAATTTTGTTTAGAATTTCAGTCACAATATGAGGTATGATCAAAGGTTTCAAAGTAAACCTCCCTTATTACCCACTCCTAATAGCAATGCAGTTGCACCAACATCTAGAGAGGACAATAGAAAGGCTTTGAGTCCTGAAGAAATGAATAAGAAGAGGTCCAAAGGGTTATGTTACTTCTGTAATGAGAAGTAAGTATTTGGTCACAAGTGCAAAAACTTGAAACAATTGTATTTGATAGAGGCAGTATAGCATGAAGAAGTAGAAAGTGAACATGAAAAAAAACCAGTCAATGATAATCAAGAATAGCTGGACCTGATTAGGTACTTAGAGCATATGGAAATCTCTGATCATGACCTTAATGGCTCATTAGGATTTAGGACATTAAGAGTGACCGGTTACCATTCAAAGAAACCTCAACACCCCTCCACATTTTAGTGGGCACAAATGGTTCACATAATTTCATTGATCCTGAGGTGGTGAAGGAGCTGGGATGCCAAGTGACATCTACTACTCCTCAGGCAGTGACCGCGACTAATGGTAATGATATGTAAGTGAGCAAGATGTGCAGGCTCTCTTGGTTGTTACAAGGGGTGGAGGTTTTCAACAGAATTTCTACTCTTACCATTAGGTTCTTATGGATTGGTCTTAGGGGTGCAGTAGAGCTACTCTGGAAAATATTAAGATGAGTTTAAGAGATCTTACCATGGAGTTTTGGTACAAAAGAAGAAAGCATATTTTTAAAGGAGTAGGCAGACAAATCAATAGGAGTTGGAAAGTTGGCTAAGATATCAGGTATTGACTCTAAACTTTGCATGATTCAAGTTGTGCCTTCTATGACTAGTAAAGACTTGATGATTCTCTTACACAAGCATGACACCTTGTTTGAAGAACCCCAACACTTGCCTTTATCTAGGGGAATCTTTGATCATAGTAGAGTGTTGTACAACAAATTGTTCGTAAAACAAGAGGCCTTACAGATATTCGTTTGTCAAGAAGGACATTATTGAAGGATTAGTTTAGCTGAATTTGGACCAAGGGGTGGTGCAACTTAGTTGCAGTCCATTTGCAACTCCAGTAGTATTGGTTGGAAACAAAGATGATACATGAAGGTTGTGTGTTGATTATAGTGATTTGAACTAACAAACTGTCATAAGAAGTTTCCAATTCTAGTTGTTGAAGACTTGTTGGATGAGCTTACCCCACATTTATTAGTGAAGACCTTTCACCTAAACATGCAACATTATCAGTGTATGAAAGAGAAATACATGCTATTGTACATGCTGTAACCAAGTCGCCACATTATCTGTTGAATCAAAAGTTTGTCATTAGAATAGATGAAAAGGCCTTGAAGTATCTATTGTAGCATAAACTACATACTAATTCATAGTTGTTGTGGCTCACAAGCCCTTTAACTATGGATTGAATATAAAAAAAAGGTAAAAAATAAGGTGGCTGGTGCCTTGTCTAGGGTGTAGGGTGCTGAATTAATGACTTTAGTGCTCTCTAATACTAGTTCTAATCTTCCACAAGCTATATCAACTAGTGGGGAAGGTGATCCTGCTTTGAAGCTTTCTCAATAAAGAGCTCAAAGCAAATCCAAATTGCCACAAACAATTTACTTAGCATCATAATCAACTCAGAAGGAAAGGAAAATTGGTGGTGGGTAACGTACCTCAACTTAGATCTTATATTATTTCCTTTTGGCATTTATTTGCTCAAGGAGGGTTTATTTTCTTTTTCTAAGTTAATGAACACCACAATAAGTTCCTCTCTTTCTCCCTATATTGCTCCACCAACCTCCCCATGAGATGAATAACTTCTATAGTCAACCTCCCCGATATGAATCCAAATTGGTTTTTGATAATAGACATATCTCTCCTCACCCTCATCTCCACCACCCTCTCCCAAACCTTCATAGTGTGGCTTAACAACTTTTTATTTGTATAGTTGTTTTGTACTCCACTCCATTCTTTGAGCATTTTTGATTTTCTATAGAAAATGACATTAAAAACTCAGTGACCCACCCTAGACCAACCTTGCCTCTGCACTTTTAAAATTTCACCTGAAATACGTTCGACTCGGTCACCTCCCCTTTTTCATCTTACAAATAGCCACCTTAACCTTCTCAAACCTTATACCCCTACGACACCTAAAGTTTTGACGACTCATCGAGTGTTCTGAAACTCCCAACATAATATTCTTATCAATCTCGTTATTTGAGAGGTGATGGAAGTAAGTCTCTGCTGTCTTTGTGATACGAGACAATATAGCAGAACAAGAATCTAAATCCGAAAAATGAAAGATAAAGAGATAGAATGATAATGATAGAAAGATAAACACAAAGATGATAACAAAATGGCAATCAAAGGGTATTTCGAACCCTAAGACCTTGTTAATTACCAACAAACACCTAACTCTTACGTTGACCGTAAGGGAATCGAAACCCCCTTACAACCACCGTTTCTAAACAAATATCAATATTGGCTTTTCCAAGCACTCAAAACACTTTCTAAAAGAGTTTCATCTCAATCAATATCCAAAATCTAACTAAGGAAATAAGCTAGCTCCCAAGTATTTATAGTTTAGGCTAATTATTACACATTTAGGGCCCAAAAGTAACCCAATGGCAAGAAAAGGCCCACTAGGGGCTATTTTGACCCACTTTTGAAATGCTAGAATGGATCAAAAGCGGATCCAAAGTGCCTTGGGCACATTTCCCTTCTTTGTCCCCCCCTTAATGGTAATCTTCATCCATGTGGAATCTTTTAATAGCACTAAGGAGTCGTCAAGCACCTCGAGCGTCATACATATCCCATTCAAAGGTCCGGAGGCAATTTGACTTGTATCATCTTTTCCTTCTTGAAAAAGATTTGACCTCGAATCCTTGCAAAATCAAAGAAAGGACAAACAAACACAACATCCTTATGACATGAGGGTTAGTACAAATAATCATAGCACCATACCAAGGTTGCATACACTTAGGGTTCGTTTGGTGTGAGGTATATGTAATCCTGGGATAAAATAAAAGATCATTTTATCCCGCGTATGGTTGGAGGGATTAATTAATGGTGGGATAACTTATCCCATCATTTACACCATAGTGATGGGATAACTTATCCCTTATACATGGTGGGATAAGTTATCCTGGGTAATCCCGGGATAACTAATCCCGGTATTAGTTATCCTGGTATAACAATTTCCCAACCAAATGACCCCTTAAGATATAACCAAGGATCCCTTGTTTTTAATCATGAAAAACTTATTGAAAAGGTTACATAGGAATTGGTTATGACAAATATTAAGAGATAAGGAAACCACGAAGGTCATAATGGCCTCAACAAGCCAAAAATGTGAGACTAAATTCATCTAGGAGCCATAAGACACAATTGCTTCATTATCTCTTCAAGAGACCACACCAAATATGGTACCACCAATGGTTCAAAACTCCACGAGGGTTATTTGGAGTCAAAGATGTGAATGACCCGCATAGCATTATCACTCAACCAAGTGGACCAATTAACAAGCTTCCTACCTCCACATAAAACAATTCCAAGACTAGCATGGATATCATAGACAAAAAGGTAGTATAGAAAGAAATCAAGTATACAAGCATCATCCAAGGTGCTATTATCTATAAGAAGGCTATTTGGCTCAAAAGATTTAGCACATAATGCACGCAAGGATGGAATCAAATCATTTAAGCACTTATAACTTTTTCCTTTCAAACAACTTCCCTTAAAAAACGGGGCCACCAATTGTAAACAAGTCACAAAGAAGGGTGTCACATTTATGGAATTCATCCAAAGTGTTTTCAAGAGGTAACTCTCTCCTTGACCTACAAGTAGTGAAACTTTGGTCAAGAATGGAAACTCAATGTTGAACTCTCTTGGATCTGTTCTTTATTTCCCTTCTTTAATGAACACTCATCTTTGCGGGAAATGCCTCTTGTGCATAACTTGGGTCTATCAAGTGGATTGTAAATCCCTAAGAAATAGAAGGATCCCAACATCCTCATTCAAACATTGCTTGTCATCTAGACCAAGCATCAAGTTGGGTGTATAGAAATCACCACATCCCATTAGGTCATTGGGGTCAAATGGAAAAATTAGGCAAGAACATGGGTCATGGAAATATTCACTTTCTCCAAAGGTGCCATTTTCACCATTAAGTTTACCCTCTACATAACCATTGCCAATTTCATAAGCAAAGAGAGGGTAGAGAAAAGTATCAAGCAAATTAACTTCAACTAAGGGTCCTCATGCGTATACTCATTATCGGATTCTAGATCATTACTATGAGTGTTCTCATCAATAGAGGCACACAAAGAAGAAGGAACGATTTCCAAACAAGTAACACCTCTTTGAAGGGGTGAATCCTCAAGTAGACACAAACCATCGCAAACATCAAAGGAGTCATTACTCAAGTCATCAGAAGAATCAAGCAATTCATCCTCATAATTATCAAACAAGGGTGGGGTGTCGTATAAAGGATCACAACCACAATCATTTCATAGGAAAAATCATTAATTGGGTTTCTCAAACATTCAAGCAAATCAACGTTTTCATCACCCAATTGATCATTTCCTTTCAAAACTTCATATTCCTTTCCCTTAAGAGTACTCTCATCTTCATAGAAGAGATTTTCATTCTTAGGAGGAATGTTGTCACACCATAGTAGGTTGTCATATGAGATATAGCCCTCAAGATGAGCCACATCATCAATGCTATCCACAACATTAGGTAATCCACTAGGAGTGATTTCATCAGCTTCAAACAAGATATTATTCTTATAGAGAGAAGGATATATCCATAAAGAGGATTTAGAACATGGAAGTTCACTCTCTAAGAGACAACTATCAAGTGTCAAAGATGTTTCAAACACATGGTTATCCCTATGAGCCAAACAAGCAATAGGAGCCTCACTAAACTCATGCTCAAAGGGTCACTCCTATTTACTTGACCAATAGACTGGACATTTGGTAGAAGGTGACAACATCTAATTTGAGTTCATCTTTTTGACTAGACCATGTGCTTTGCATCTCTAGTATTCCGCGTCAGTAGCCTTGAAAAGTTACATTTAATTCCATTCCCATTTTAACATTTTATGGAATTTTCTTGTTATTCACTCACTTAGATTCTTAGCCTCTTAGGTTGTGTTCGGTATGCAGAAAAAGAAGTGAGGTTTTTATTTACTTTCCTTTTTTGGTATGTTAGCAAAAAATATTATCCAAAAACTTTTATATGTAATCTAGACAATACTATGGGGTAGAGTTGGGTGGTAGGGGTGGTGGGGATGGGACTACGGGAGTTGGGAGTGATGAGGAGGTGTGTTGGAGGATGAGATAGAATGTCAACTTATTTAATTTCTTTTCCTTAGTGTTACCAAGTGAGTCATTTTTCTCATTTTTAAGGAACTTGTTTTCCCAGAAAAAATATTTTCCAATAATTTTGACCAATGGAACATGAGAAAATTAGGAAAAATTGTTTTCCTCCCTACCAAACACACCCTTTTGTATATTCTCTTTTCCTGTAGTAATTAGTGAGGCTATACTCTCTTATTCTTTTGCACTCCCATATTCTGTCCGTTATAGTAAACAACTACTACGAGTGGCCCCTGAAATTGTAGCATCATTTATTTATTATCATGAATGTCCCTTTGACAAAATTCAATAAAATGATAGAACGACTTGGAGGAGATTGCATTGCCTAGGATCAGACCCACGAATCGAGAATTGTCCAAATAATTATAACGAAATTGTTCCTCCTGCTTCTAGTATGGAGAACAACGCTTGAGATCTTCCTTCAATTGTCCATGCATGTATCATAGTAACTTTGAGCTTTTTCAAATTGCAAAATAAATGCTTTTCTGTTAGAATTACCGCGTTTGAACTGCAGTAACTTTATTTTACTGTTTAGTTTTTGAATAAATCCTATTAATATGTTGTTAGCTGATTTCCTATTAATTAGTAATTAATTAGTTGAGAAATGTTTTGTAGAGATATTTAGACTAGTTTATCATTATCCTTTTACTGCGTATATATATATTTTTTTTATAAATGTAGAGTTTAACAAAGCTGAATAAAATAACTCCTTTTAGCCTCATTGCAGTATTTTCGTTCAATATTTTTTCTTTGTTATTTTTCAATTTCTTTGATCAAAACCAATAATTGGTGTCTAGAGCCATTTTCTTGAGGAACTCGTGAGTGAAAAGATGAATTTCAAAAATAGTTTTTCACGAATGACTTATTTTTTATGGTGACAATTATCAATTATGAGTTGTGAGAATGGAAACCTACTTGGAGACTCTTGATCTTTGGGAAGCCATGGAAGAGGATTATTGAACTTAATCCACTGCCAAATAATCCCATCGTGGCTTAAATCAAGAGTCACAAGGAAAAGAAAACCATCAATTTTAAGGCGAAAGCAACCTTTTTTTGTTGTTTCAACAACTATTTTCACGAGAATTATGACGTTCACATCGCCAAAAGAAATTTGAGATTATCGGGAGAAAGAATATCTTGGAGATGAAAGAATACGAGGAATAAAGGTATTGAATTTAATGAGGAAATTTGAGTTGTAGAAAATGAAAGAGTCTGAAACAGTCTAGGATTACTCGGACCGATTACTTGTTATTGCTAATAAGGTATGCTTGCTAGGCATTGAATTTAAAGATTCAAGAATTGTTGAAAAAGTTCTTGTAACAGTGTCCTAAAGATATGAAGCATGTATAACTATCTTGAAAAACACACAAGATTTGTCCTATTTTGGTAGAATTGTTAAGTTCTTTTCAGGAGCAAAAGAGACTTATGAGGCAAGATGATATGGTTGAAGGAACATTAGCAGCCAGCCACAAAACTCAAAACAAGGGTAAATTTTTCAAAAATTACCTACCTTGTTAGCACTGTGGCAAAAATGGTCATCCTTCATTTAAATGTTGGAAGAGGTCAGCTGCATAATGCAAGATCTGCAACCAGTTTGGTCATGAAGCTTTGATTTGCAAAAACAAATCTCAAAAAGATGCCTAAGTCACGAACGTAAAAGAAGACCACTTATTTATGACAACATATTTTTTTATCAAGAAATCTAATTTTTGGATGATTGATAGTGGTTGTACAAACCACATGACATATGACAGAAATATTTTTAAAGAGCTTATGTCTATGGAAAATAAGAACGTCAGAATTGGAAATGGTGACTATATTCCTGCTAAAGGAAAAAGTGTCTATTGCAATCAAAACAAGTTCAAGTACAGAATAGTTTCAAATGTCCTTTACGTGCCTGATATTGATAAAAATTTGGTAAGTGTGGGTCAACTAATAGAAGAAGGATTTAAGTTGTTATTTGGAGATAAATATTGTCGAATCTTTGATTCCACTAATCAGGAGATTTTGCAAGTTGAACTGAGAGGTAAAAACGTCTTAATTAATCCAACAGAAGATGCACACAAGCCTTACAATTCTAAAGATAAATTAATAGATTTATTCATGAGGTCAATTCCAGCAAAGTCCAAGTCTAGAATATGCCGTTCTTCAAGCGAGGACTTTTAGAAATACTGCTTTTGAACTGTAGTAACTTTATTTTGCCGTTTTAGTTTTGTAATAAATCCTTTTAATAGGTTGTTAGCTGATTTTCCTATTAATTGGTAATTAGTAAGTTGAGAAATATTTTCTAGAGATTTTCTACGCTAGTTTATCATTATTCCTTGCTTTTATTTCTTATATGTAGAGTTTAACAAAGCTGAATAAAATAATTCTTGCTAGCTTCATTGCGGTATTTTTCTTTCAATATTGTTTTCTCTGTTATTTTTCAATTTCTTTTATAAAAACCAACATTTTCTTTTCAATTTCATCATAGTTTAATCCTCATGTGATGGTTCATTTTAGATGAATAAGATCTCGACATATTTTCATTTTTTCAAACTTACTTTTTCTATTGCTTAATCTGAAAGCAGAGAAGTAAGAACAGAAAGCAAGACATAGAAGATGAACTATGTACTCTATATAATAGATCCCTATTTGAATGGATTTCCGTAAACAATGCATGAAATTTAAAATGCTCCAAAGGTTTCTGTATATATCAATCTTACATTTGCGAAATACATATTTGTACACAAAATTTCAAATTTGAATGCATGTAATAAATAAACGTTATATCATAGATCCCCATTTGAATGATTTTTCTCAAACAATGTGTCAAACTCAAAATGCCCAAGTAGTGGTTGTGTATATAACTATCTTAAATTTGCGAATTACATGATTATACATGATTTTGAATTTGAATGCATGTAATAAAAGATTACGTTGTCTAATTTCAGGTATTATGGAGTGTGGCTCATAACACGTTGTGGTGCACTTATGAACTGGGGATACAGTCTTCATGACTGGGATCTTTGTTTGTGCATTCTCTTCCTCATAGGTTTAGGTAGTCGAATCATTGCTTTCATTGGCATGCTAAGTTTTAGAAGAAGTGAAAGTTGACACTTCATGCATTTAGCTAAAATTGACAAAAGAGTTTGAAAATGAGGTGTAGGTGATTTAAGTCTTAATAATTGAGTGGAGGTGACAATTACTTTATATGGATTAAGAAAGTTGGGAAAGTTTGAGAATAGCCCACAAGTTTTTAAATTTACACTTGATTCAAATGTTAACCTAATATAATAAGAAACGGAGGGAAAAAAAATGCTCTTCTCTCTCTTCTTATCCATTATTGTTTTTTCGCTCTTCGTGATTTTTGTTGTTCATTGTTGCTGTTGCTTTATTCATCATCTTCTGCTTCATTATCATCATCTTCTTCTTCATTATTATCTTCTTCTACTTCATTGTCATCTTCATTTTCTTCCTGTTGACCATTGTTGTTGTTGTTATCGCTACTGTTGCTATTTGATCAATTTCTTAAGTTAAATTTTATTTTGTACATTACTTTCCACTTTAACATTACTTCATAGGAGACTTTGGTATATCAAATAATGATTTTTAGTTGAATTTGTCATCTGGGTAACTGCTATTGTGCTGTTTTTTCAACAATAGCTAGCACGCGAACATAAATGCAACATAAGAGCCATTTGTTTAAACAGAACACTAATCTGTTGCGACAGATGAGCCATCTGTTGCAACGGAAGACTCATATGTTAGAACTATGTTCATGGTTCTATAGTGTCGTAACATGAATCGAACAGATGAGTCATCTGTTGTAACATATGACCCATTTGTTGCAACAGACTAGATTTCTGTTGTAACAGACTAGTTATTTGTTGCAACAGAGTAAATATCTGTCGCAATAAATTGGTAACCTGTTGCAACAAAACTTGAACTCAATTTCAACAGACTAGTTATCTGTTGCAACAAAGTAAATATCTGTCGCAACAGATTAGTAACCTGTTGCAACAGAACTTGAACTCAATTTCAACAGACACATCGTTTGTTGCTACAGAGTAAATATCTGTCGCAACAAGTTAGTTATCTGTTGCGATATGTTACTCATCTATTGGAATCAGATTTAAAGGTTTCTTAGTATTGTAATATCTATCCCAACTGGCGTTTCATATGTTGCAACAGATGTATAGTCTGTTGCAACATATGATTCACCTGTTACAACAGATGACTCGTCCGTTGAAATCTCCTTCAGAAGCATAACATGAATTCTAACTGATAAGTAATCTGTTGCAACATATTTTTCACATGTTGCAACAGATTACACATCTTGTGGGGTTTATGTTACGGCACTATGAAATCACTATTAATTTTATTATGATATCATTAACTTTTTTTAACAAATGACTATATTTAGGTACCACTAATGGAGGGATCAATAACAATAGGGGTGGATTGTTATGGTCAATGGATCGAGAAGAGCAATTGATATGTATGACATTGAAAGGAGTGTGAAATGCTAGAGACGATAGCTATGACAGTCTAAAGTGATGTTTCGTATGGTGATTTTGTGAATTTAATCATCAGCTATTGTGGACTGAATTGTCAATCGGAAGAAGTCATCAGCTACATGCATAGCTCCTTCGAAAATCAGAGGGTACTATCTTTTAAGATAACCGATCAGGTTCGGTTGCGTGGTTATCTTAGCGATTCATCTAGTCGGTATTAAGGGTGTACGTGGTTGAAAAGACAAGAGAGAATGAGAACCAGAATTGATACAAACCAACTATGGAAACATAAAACAAGATACTAAGGCAACAAGCACAAGCCGAGAAAGAGAAGACAAGATTCAAACACAATAAATACAATAAGATAAAAGATAGATAGTGATGCATAGATTATTATAAGAAATAGGAACTAAAGTGTGTATCAAACACCAAAACCCCTGAATACTCATAATAACCACACCACACTCTTACGAAGACCTCAAGGGAACTGGAATCCCCAAGCAAACCTCGTTTCTAAACGGGTAACCAACACCAAACGAATCCACACTCGGCCACAAGTGAATCCACACTTTTATAAATACTCTCTAAGAGATGTCTCTCAAAATATAATCCAAGTTGTTGAAAATTGAACTAATAGAAGCTATTTAAAGTCCTGACTAAACTTATTACATAGTAAAAAGACCAAAAGGCCCTTAATGAGGCTTTACACTCCATGGGCATTTCTTTGCTCCAAGGAAATGGCAAAAATGCTCTTATGGTGGGGCGACCTTAGAGTGTAATTGCCTCTTTTCCATTCTTCTCACTTGTTCTCTCGGTTTAGGCATCAAAGGTAAGTCCCAAGCTTGAGTCGTCTTTATGTGTTGGCCTCCAATGATGTCGTTGAAAGCTATGATGCTCCATAGACTCGTATCATCCTTTCTTTCTTGAAAATGATTCGACCTCGAATCCGAACCTTGCAAAATAGTAGGAGACACAAGCAAGCACACTCTCTTTATGATATAAGGGTTAGGGTTAGCGCAATAGACCCTTGTCTATCCATATAAGTGTGACAAGAAATAAGAGACGAGTTGTTTATCAAGTGGAATCCTTAGAATTTTCTTGGAAAAACAATTAGACTTTCCATCTGAAATAGAAAGATCATACACTCTATGCACATTCAAGTCATTATCATAAGCAAAATGATAGAAAAGAAAAGAGTTAAGGGCATCAATCTCATCAAAATTACCCTCAAACATGAGTGCACAATAGAATGAGACAAGACATTTGAAGTACATTACATCTTTTCTCATCAAAAAACTTCCCTCAAGTAGTGTATTCACCAATGAAATCATGCTATTAGAGTAATTAAAGAATCCCTGGGAAACCGAAATACTCCAAGCCAAAGGGTATACCGAAGAAGTTGAGTGACTTCTTTTCATGGAACTTAGCATGCTCCTAAGAGTCCTACCTATTAGTTCAACTTGTCCAACCATATAAGTGTGACAAGGATTAGGAAACCAAAGTCGTACATCAAGTACACACCAAGGACTCTTCTTAAGGCAAATAATAGATTGGGCATTAAGATTGTAAGGCCCACTCAATTCAGGCGCCAAAGGCAAACACCATAAAGGAATCATGAAGACAGTAGTACTCTCATGGTGTGACATGATTTCAATCAATTTCAAGGGTCTATTAAATATAGGGAAAATATCATCATGTCTCCAAGGATCACTAGGAATATAAGGGGTTAGGTACATACCTTGGATGCAATGCCTTGAATTTGTTCTGTTGTCTTCTATACGTGCTTTACAAGGACCTTTCCTTCCATGCATTAACTTAGACCAATAGGTTTGATTTTTTTGCCTCTTTGTAGGAATTCCTTTGGTAGGGAACTCCTTCCTTCAATCCATTTGGTGATATGCTTCACTCCTTGGCACAAAGTACCCATCGGCCCATAGGAGTTTGGTTAGGTTCCTTCTTTGAGTCAAGTCTTCATCAACTTTGGAGTCCTTGAATAAGAACTTATCCAGGCCTTCAAGCTTATGCTCATGAGAGGTCCTCTTTGAGTTCTCCTTTGGAAGCATTAGCTTATGAACTTGCACGAGAGAAGTATTGGTACTAGGCAAAATACTAGTTCCATGGTTAGTATGTAACAAGGGCTTAGGCTTGACAAGTTCCACAACTAGGTGTTCCTTGTCACCCTCATTCGGTTCAACCCTTGGCTCAA
This sequence comes from Capsicum baccatum var. pendulum, assembly GCA_030864225.1. NCBI lineage: Eukaryota > Viridiplantae > Streptophyta > Magnoliopsida > Solanales > Solanaceae > Capsicum > Capsicum baccatum. Next base: position 126,041,952 of record CM061561.1, read on the forward strand.
CAATCTCACACAACCCTCTTTCTTGAGCCAAGTTCTTCTCCCCAATCTTGGCTTCCTCTTCCATTACTGCCTCAACTTGATTAGGAAAGCTCTGACGCTCTACTAAGTTGTCCAGTTTCTTGCAAAGAGAACTTTGCATCCCTTCCATTCTTCCCCCCATTCTCTCTATTCTCCCTTCCATTCTCTCAATTCGGCCATTAACACCCATTATGGAAACCATCAAATCGTTCATGGTCACCTTTCCTGATGCCATAGTACCTAGACAAAGAAATACTAAGCAAAAACAAAAAACAGCAAACAAGTTAGTAAATCAACCCCCAAGCTCTCAAACTCAAACCTTTGAAATGTCACTCAATAGGCGTCGCAAGTGTTGGTGTCTCGTTTATACTCCAATGAGTTTACTTGGTACCAATTGTGGCTTGAGGTCGGAATAGATTCTTATTTGAAACGAAAATACGTACGAACTTGAACCAAGTACTACAATGAATCACAAAAAGATACAAGCACACAACGAAAGGTAAAACGGAAGAAATAGACTCAAACAACTAACTCAACTAAGTAGAAGATTACTAGTTGCTAATTAGCACTTGAATCAAGAAATGAAACTAAAGAAACAAGAAAATAAACTTAGAAATCCAAAATTTTGAGCCTAGAATGGTGAGTTGTACGAAATTGGTGACGTGGAAGCCTCCTATTGACGTGGAATGTTGTGAAAATCTGGAAAAAAATATTCTTGTCTTCAATTTGGATTGGTCAATTTCAATTTGGAATAGTGTATTTTTGATTTTGGGTGGGAAATAGCAAGACTTGGAGGCTTTTCAATGTTCAAATAGACTTGACTTTTCTTTCACTTTTTTGACAATACACCTTTTCAAAGTCTTTGTCCCCCTTTCCTCTTTGGTAAGTCTTAGGAAAACCCTTTTCTCCCTTTTGGTAGTTAGACTTTTTGAAAGACCTCTTGTACCCTTTCTTCCTTTGTATGTTCTTGGGACTATGTCTTTCAAGACTAATATAGGACACACTCTCTTTTGACTTGGTTTAAGATTAAAACACACACTTTTTCTTCAACAAGGTATGAAGATGGTGAAGAACACCAAGAACACAACCTTTGAAACTTGGAGTTCTAAGGTTCACGTTTGGCCCCTCCAATATCAACAACACCTATTCAACCTCAAATCTTCAACAACAATCATCAACTACACCTTTTAAAGCCACCAATCTTTAACAACATCAATAAAACACATTTTTCAAGCTTAAGAATTTAGATCTAGACTCAAATAGTGTTAGTGAAGAAAAAGTTAACAAGAAACGATCAAAACACACAAAAGACCCCTAGATCTAAGTTCAAACTTTCAGCCAAGTTACAACACATGACAACTATAGTTTCGGCCAAGACACAACACAAGAACAACTATTTTTGTGAGATTTTTGGATTTTCTAGGCAACAATCCCAAGAGTGATTTTGTTGGAACAAAATAAAGCCTTGCTCTTGATACCAAATTACACAAACCAACTATGGAAACATGAAAACGAGATGAAATCACCACTAAGGAGAATGAGAAGACAAGATTCAAACACAACAAATACAATAAGATAAAGATAGATAGTGAGACATAGATTATTACAAGAAATAGAAACTAAAGTGTGTATCAAACACTAAAATCCCTAAATACTCACAATAACAACGCCACACTCTTACGAAGACCTCAAGGGAACCGAAATCCCCAAGAAACCCTTGTTTCTAAATAGGTAACCAATGCCAAACGAATCCACATTCGGCCACAAGTGAATCCACACTTGTATAAACACTCTCTAAGAGATGTCTCTTAAAATATAATCCAAGTTGCTGAAAAATGAACTAATAAAAGCTATTTAAAGTCTTGACTGAACTTATTACATAGTAAAAAAACCAAAAGACCCTTAATAAGGCTTTACACTCCATGGGCGCTTCTTTGTTCTTAGGAAATGACAAAAGGCCCTTATGGTGGGGCGGCCTTGGAGTGTAATTGGCTCTTGTCCATTCTTCACACTTGTGCTCTTGGTTTAGGCATCAAAGGTAAGCCTTAAGCTTGAGTCGTCTTTATGCGTTGACCTCAAATGATATCGTTGAAAGCTATGATGCCCCGTGTACTCGTATCAAGAATGTAGAAGAAGAAGAACAACAAGACATCTTTGATGATAGGTTGGATGATCTGGACATGAATATTCCAAATGATGATCAAGCACCTACGCCCGTTGCTGTGAGCAATACAGTGAGCAATTCTTCTCAATCGATACAGTTTGGCAATCGTCAAAACGACGAGACCGGCTTTTACATTGGAATGTCATTCAAGGACAAGAAAGAACTATCTACTACTTCGTTTATTTCTTGCTTGAAATTTTTTTTTGAATAATGAAGGTGATTAATTCGAGCAAAGTCTTTTACTACGTATGTGCTAATCCAAACTGCAAGTGGTGGTTGAGTGCGGTGAAGTACTTAAGTTCTGACAGATTCATCATTCATAAACATGAAAAGTATCACACATATGGTTCAAAGCACATTTTGGGACAAAATCCTCATGCCACTGAAAAGGTCCTAAGTGAATATTTCAAGAATAGATTCTCCAATGGCAAAGGCCCTTCTACAAGGGATATGTGCAATCAACTCCTTACGGAATTAGGTTTCATGGTCAGTTCGGAGGATTATACGATCATGGGGATTGCCAAGGACTAGGTTAGGGGGACACACGAGCACAGTATATAGTCCTCGATGGCTACCGTTACATGTTTATGTACAAAAATCCCAAAAGCAAGACGACGTTGCATGTTGATGAAAATCGAAGGTTCAAGTAATTTTTTGTATCCAATGGTGCGTGGATTCAAGGTTTTTGACATTTGAAAAAAGACATAGTCGTCGATGGGACCTTCTTGAGGAGCAGGTATAATAGAGTTCTGCTAGTAGTGGTGGGGTTGGATGTGGAGAATCACATCTTTCCTGTTGCTTTTTGTGTAACGGACAAGGAATGTGATGCATCTTACGGGTATTTTTTTGAACAACTGTGAAGTAGCGTCAAAGATATTGAAGAGGTGTTTTATTTCGGATAAGCATCCAAGTATTCCAAAGATGGGTTCAATTTTCTTCACTTTATCTCACTTTGGTTATTGCATCAAGCATCTTGGAGAGAACATTCAGACCAACTTTCACAACGAAAGGGTCATGACCCTTTTTTATAGAGTAGCTAAAACATATAATAGAGAGGAGTTTTTCGACCATTTCAATCAAATAATAGATATGCATCCCAAGGCAGCAGAACATCTCATATATGTCGGTTTCGATAGATGGAGCCGGGCATACTGTCCGACAAATAGGTACAGTCTTATGAATTTAATGTCTTGTTTGAGGTACAAGATTAGTATGATGTCGTACTAAGTGATTCTTTTGTATAGGTACAATATTATGACATCAAACATAGCTGAATCGGTGAATTCATTGTTTGACGATGAAAGAGAACTTCCTATCGTTGCTTTGTTTGATATAATAAATGAGAAGTATGGCAAATTTTGCCACGAAGGGCGTGTGGAGTTCGACAACGCAGGAACCCAATTTGTTCTAGAAACAAAAAAAAGTATCAACAAACATTAGTCTGGGGTATAGTTTATTTCTCATCCAATAAAAGATTACAAGTTCAGTATCAATGGTCATGGTGATGTTGCCACGGTCGATTTTTAAACAAGATCTTGTATGTGCAAAGTTTTTGACTTAGATGAAATACCGTCCACATGCTATCACAACGCTTCGAGCTCAATACGGTGCTAAATACGAAAGTAAAACTTATGAGTACACTTCTCTCCATATTATTCGATGAAAAATATAAAATGGCTTATAGTGGGCATGTTACTCCGGTGCCTTTCAAAAAATCTTGGGTTGTTCCCGCAGAGCTTTTGGGGACATTAATACCTCCTCCACATATTGACCCAAGCACTATTAAATTGGGAAAAAGGCCATATACGAGGAGACGTGGAATCGGAGAATCATTTCCATCAAGAAGAAACAAGTGCTTCGTATGTAAGAAGGCTGGCTACAAAAAAACTACATGCCTGGATCGTAATCCACCATGATCGTTTTAATTGTGAAAACTTGTATTGTTGTTTGTTATAGACTTTTATATATTTATCTCATTGTTGTGAATATAAATGTTATCATTTATTATATAAAATATCTTTTTTAATAACTTGTGCATCAATAAAAAGAGGAAACTAAATATAACAGACCACAAAATTATTTTCAATAGATTACCCATCTGTTGCAACAGATGGACATTAGCTGGAAGAATAGAATGTTTTCCTCCAGCAAATGACAAATTTGTTGCGACTGATGGATAATCTGCTGACAGAAACCCAATCAATGACCAATTTGTTTCAATATATGGTCCATCTTTTGAAACAACTCAAAACTCTTGCTTTTGCTATTGGATTCAAAATTGCTCCTTACCTCCAACCGTCGACATGTTTGTTGAAAAGAAGAAATAGACAAAATAAAAATTAAAAAGCCAAAGTCGACCAAAAATAATTTTTCATTAAACGAAAAAATACATTAGGTATAGATCCGATATAGAAAAATCAAAATACATACGCTAAAAGAAAAAACACATTCTAATTATTATTATTATTATCATTATTAGCATAATTATTATTGTCAGTCGATCAATCATCAACGTTAGCCTTTATCAGTCTCTGCATCTCTCTGAACATCCTTGCTCTCACTGTGATCAACTCCCTCTGCAGGTTATTAACCTGCCTCTGAAATTTTCGCATGGTGTCGTGCAGAATAATAATGTCCCAAACAGGATCAGCTATATCTAGAACACATGAAATGACAAAAAAAGTAAACACAAAAGTAAAGAAAATAGTTCGAATGTAATACAACGTATACTACCAACTGGTAGTTTTACACACACACAAACACTTACCTCAACGAGAAAGAAATATGCTCTTTGAAGAGAAATGATTGAATTTCTAATACGAAAAGACAAAATGCAAGAAATAATAAATAAAGCGGAGTAGAATAAAGATTAAGAAGGGACCTAGTTATAGAGGATTGAATCTGAATGTGTTAGGCAAAAAGTCACGATTGTTTAGCTCCATTGTATTAATTTAATTACATTTAAATTGCTGACTTTTTGTTTTCTTTGAAAAGTTGTGACTTTTTCTTTTACATTCAAACTTCTCACCTTTTCAAAACGGTTTCTCTCTTAATAACAACCATTATTATTGAGCTGTTGCAAAAGATGGTCCCATCTGTCGCAACAGATAACCCATCTGTCATAACAGATTTACCATCTGTCGCAACAGATGGTCTATAGCCATTGATCATTCAAATATGGTCCTGGATTTTACAGTTTAGTTTCGAAGGGTTCAAGAAGGTGGTGCCAATACCCTATTATAATTTAATGACAGTTTTGCTCATGTTTATGCGTTACGGTCTGAGAAGGAATGATATTTGATGGCATTGTAGACATTTAAATAGTGATTGGACCGATTTTAATGGTGCAATGGACTATTGAAAGGCCTCCGAAGCCTCTCTCTACAACAAATAAGAATAAAAAAACCAATAGAAATTTACCTAGTCCAAATTTATATGGATGGGTTGCTCATGGAGACTATTATACGACAGAAGGTGCTTGGGAGAATATCTGTGCGAGAAAGGGGAGGTAGAAAAGACTATATATCATCTTAGACATTGTTTAAGAGGAAACACAGGGAAGGATGTAAGGAACTTCTAGCAAATCTGGCCAATATAACTGACTATCATTATTTTATCCCTTTCCCGAGTTACATGCTAGTGTTTATCCCACTAACCATCTTCAGACGCTGTATCCCCACGTGATATAAGGTCCGAAGGCAATTCTACTTTTTCTGCACAGCTTTAGGTGGATTAGATCGGTTTGTCGGTTATTTCCAGTGAAGTGGTGAACTTTTATTTTTTCAAAGGTTTGATCATTCCATTGGTTTACCTTCATAAACTAGAATTAAAGAGTTCACTTTAACATTATCATTGTCATTTTTATCGTCATAGTTGGGGGCATGTCCCTACATTTGCTTGTTTTGGATTAGTAAAGGTTTTGTGGATAGTACTGTGGATTAGGTATTGATGTTGACACTCTTAGATGTTGAGCTTATTATTTTCTACCTTTTTTATATTTTCAAAATTCAGGCATTGCTAGGTATGTTGTGATCTATTTGACTAAGCAACCGGGGTGATCTCTGGTCCTTGGTGGGCGTGAGATACCCGTCACGGCAAAGACCTGATTCGGGTTATGACAAAGTTGGTATCAGAGCCTAGGTTTGGTGTCATTGGGTATCCACAAACCCGTGTCAAGTAGACTCTCTTTTATGGGTGTGTAGTGTGCCACATTTATAAGAGAGAGGTTACGATGCATTTAGAAATACTTCCCTTTCTTGTGATATACTTTCGGGCTATGGAGTCTTAAGGTGTTGAAATCTCCTATAATTCTCATTTTTTTGCTTTTCAGATTAGGCCTCCAAGAAGATTTGATGCTTGTGGAAACTTCTCTTTCCTGCTTGAGGATACTATGGATGGATCTCGTCCTATTATAGAGTTCAGACCCGATCTAGGGTTGCTGCCTCTGATTGCCTTCGTGGAGTTCCATCGATCTTCACTGATCCTTCTCCTGCTAGTGACACTCCTGCTCAGTCACCCGAGGGAGATATTACTAATGTTGAGTTCCGTTGTTCCATTCATCTGTTGACCCAATAAATGACATCTCAGTCATGTCAGTCGGGTCCTGTTGGCGCTGCTGTGAGTTCTTCTAAGGCCATTAGGGTTCGCCAGTTTATGAGGCTTAATCCTTTGACCTTTACTGGCTCTAAGGTTGAGGAAGATCCTCAAGGGTTCATATATGAGTTGGAGAAGATTTTTTGTGTGATGCATGCTTCTGACACTGAGGGTGTGGAGTTTGTTGCATACCAGCTGAAGGATGTGGTATATCAATGGTATGAGGAGTGAGATCAGGAGTGATAATATAGGGTTGGCATTATGGGAGAATTTCTCGGATGCTTTTCTTGATTACCTTTTTCCTCAGAAGTTAAGAAAAGCGAAGAACTGAGGAGTTTAGGAATTTGAAGCAAAACAAGATGACTGTGAGGGAGTATTCTTTGAAGTTTCATCAGTTGTCTAGTTATGCTCTTGAGCTAGTATCCAGCGTGAGGGCTAAGATGATGAAGTTTGCTTTGAGCTTGTCTCGAGACTTGGTGTTAGAGTGTAAGACCACCTTGCTGAATAGTGACATGGATATCTCTAGGCTTGTGCTGTTTATGCAACAGGTTGAAGATGAAAATAAAAAACAAGTCAATCTTCGGGAGAGGCAAAGTAAGAGATCCCGATATTCTGAGTAGGGTGGAGGCCAACAAAATAAGGGTAAAGATGTAAGACAGTGGTCTAAGAAAAAGTGGAAGAGTTATGGTTCTTATTCTACAGCTACTGCTCCATATCTTAGGCCATTCAGTGATCGTCGCTTTCAGAGCAATAGTGGGTTCAAGGCACAAGGTGCCAAATCTCAGGCCAGTGGGGCTTAGTCAGCTCGATCACATGCTCTTTGAAGATTTTGTGGACATTTGCATCATGGATTTTGTGATGAGGGGAGGAACAAGTCTTTCATCTGTGGCCAGCCTGTCTACATTCAGAGGAACTATCCTTCAGGCAATGTTTCTATTGGGGCTAATAAGGTCCCAATTGCTGCTTCTTCAGCCCCTACACCAAAGGGTTCTACTTCTGGCTGCAACACTGGTCGGTATTGTCTGTCTGCTCTTGCCACCCATCAGGATTCTGACACTTCTCCTAATGTTGTTATTGATACGCTAAAACTTCTCTCGTGATATATGTAGTTTGCTTGATCCCGGGTTTACCTTTTCTTATGTGACCTCTTATGTGTCTATCTATTTTGGTTTTGGTCCTGAGAGTATTCTAGATCTTTTTTCCATGTCTACCCTGGTGGGTGACTCTATTGTGGCTAGAAAAGTCTATAGGGATTGTGTGGTATCTATTTGTGGTAGGGAGACACTAGTGGATCTAATTGAGTTGGATATGTTAGACTTTGATGTGATCTTTGGAATGGATTGGCTCCATTTATGTTATGTGTCTCTTGATTGTCAGACCCGAAGGGTTAGTTTCCAATTCCCAAATAATCGGTGATTGAGTGGGAAGGTAGTTCCTTAGTGCCTAGGGGTAGGTTCTTATCTTATCTTAGACCCCAAAAGTTGATTTCCAAGGGGTGTCTCTATCACTTGGTTTGAGTTAAAAATTCTAACTTGGATGGTCCTTTTTTTTAATATGTCCCTGTGGTCTGTGAGTTTTCCCAGGTATTTCCTTATGATCTTCTAGGTGTCCCCCCAATAGGAAAATTGAATTTGGGATAGAACTTCTTTCAGACACTTGTCCTATGTGTATCCTTCCCTATGAAATGGCTCTTGCTGAGTTTAAACAGCTTAAGAAGCAGTCAAAAGAACTTGATAAGAGTTTTATTCATACTAATGTCTCCCTGTAGGGTGCTCCTGTTCTATTCATGCGTAAGAAGGATGGGTTCCTTCGGATGTGTGTAGATGTAGTTAATTGAATAAGGTGACTTTGAAGAATAAGTACCCTCTTACGAGGATTGATGATCTGTTCGACCAGCTTTTGGGTGCTAAGTACTCTTCTATAATTGATCTTCGATCGGATTACCATCAGTTGAAGATTAGGGAGGTGGATATCCCTTAATATTGACTTTCGAACCCGGTATGGTCATTTTGAGTTTTTGGTAATGTCCTTTGGTTTGACTAATGCACTGATGACATACATCTTTTGTACCGTGTATTTTGCCAGTTCATGGATTTGTTCGTAATTGTGTTTATTGATGATATTTTGGTGTATTTCAAGAGCGAGGCGGATCATGCCAATCACCTTTATATTGTGTTGTAAACTTTGAAAGATCAATGATTGTAAGCTAAATTTTCCAAGTGTGAGTTCTGGTTGAATGTTGTTACCTTTCTGGGTCATGTTATTTGTAGTGAAGGGATCATGGTGGATCCACAAAAAGTTAAGGCGGTTAAGAAGTGGCCTAGACCCACGACTCTAACCGATATTCTAAGTTTCTTGGGTTTAGCCAATTATTATAGGAGGTTTGTCAAAAGTTTCTCTTCTATTGCTGCCCCATTGACTAAGTTGACTCAGAAAAAAGTGAAGTTTCTATGGTCTGATGCTTGTGATGGTAGTTTCGAGAAGTTGAAGGATAGGTTAACTTCTGCTTCTATTTTGACCCTGCTCGAGGGTACTGATGTCTTTGTGGTTTATTGTGATGCGTCCCGTGTGGGATTGGGTTGTGTTCTGATACAAATGGTAAGGTGGTGACGTATGCTTCTATAGGCAGTTAAAGGTGCATGAGATGAACTATCCGACTCATGATTTAGAGTTATTGGCCGTGGTTTTTGCTTTGAAGATCTGGCGCCACGACTTGTATGGAGTTCATGTTGCCATCTATTCTTGTTGGAAATTGCTTTAAGTTACTGCACTAGTGTTTAGCAAAATAAGTTATTTAGATTAAGATGAATTTGAATTTTAAATATTTGTTGAGATAATTTAGATTGTTTTAAATTTTAAATTATGCATCTTTTTATGTTTTGTTGGCTATTTAAAGCCACTTAGTGCTTAATAAAATTATTGAAAAGCCATTGAAAGCTTGAAAGTCATTTCAATCCAAAGAGAGTTATTTTAACCCCTTTTTCGCTGCCCCATCTTTTTTTTTAAAAACCAACAGTGGTATCAAAGAGCTTCATTGATCTTACGGGAACTGTGAATTCTTCCAAAGCGCTACCATATCATTTTGAACCCATAAGGGCCACCTTTTTAACCCGTCAGAGCTACCCATTTTAACCCGTCAGGGCTACCATTTTCAACTCGTGTTTATTTTCAAAGCGTTGGGCTATTTTCAACCAAAAAGATGTTAGGCAGCAGTCTCTCTTTGAATGCCCCAAAAATTTTCATAGACAAAAATAATCAAATTTGTTCTGTGAAAAAAATCATATCTTGAAACCTATGCTTTATGTGATGTTGTGATGTTTTGATGAATGAAAAATCCTTACAATATTTTGCTAAGTCTATGAAAGTATTTTTAAACAACACAAGATTGTTGATATTTTTTCAACAAAGAAGAAAAAGAAGAAAAAGAAAAAAGAGAAAGACGAACATAAAAAGGATGTGCAAGTTCAAAAAAAAAATGAAAAATTCAGCATCCACTGCCAGAGCAAAAATTGAGGAAGAACAATTTTTAAAATCACAGTAACTAAAGCAAATGAGGAGTGTTGGAAATTGCTTTAAGTTACTGCACTAGTTTTTAGCAAAATAAGTTATTTAGATTAAGATGAATTTGAATTTTAAATATTTGTTAATTTGTTTAGTTGTTGAGATAATTTAGATTATTTTAAATTTTAAATTGTACAACTTTTTATGTTTTGTTGGCTATTTAAAGCCACTTAATGCTTAATAAAATTATTGAAAAGCCATAGTCATTTCAATTCAAAGAGAGTCATTTTAACCCCTTTTCGCTGCCCCATCTTTTTTTTAAAAAACCAATAATTCTGATCATAAAAGCTTGCCGTATGTGTTCACCCAGAAGGTGTTGAATCTCAGGAAAAGGTGATGACTTGAGTTGCTCAAGGACTACGACATGAGACTCCAATATCATTTAGGCAAAGCTAATGTGGTTGATGATGCTCTTAGCAGGTTGTCCTTGGGAGGCTTGTCTTATGTTGATGAAGAGAAGTAAGGTTTGGTGAAGGATATTCGTCGATTGTCTGACCCTAGAATTCATATTTTGGACTCCGAGAATAGAGGTATGATTGTGCAATAGGTGGTGAAGTCATCTTTGGGTGTTGAGGTTAAGGCAAAACATGTATTGGATCTTATCTTGATGTAAATGACTGGTGCAGCAATTTGCTCTGCTCGCCTTGGGTTTCAAGGATTCAGCAATTCCTCATCACCCAACTCTGCATCATTATGGTTCGGGTGACGTACTTGTTGACCCTGGTTCTATACGCTCACCTGAGCCCTGGCAAAAACGGCTAATCTTTCCGCCTTCTGTTGTTCAGCCATTCTCCCAATCAGCTGAGGTTCCGGATTAATTGGCAATAACAGTTTTCCAAAACTTCTTATTTTTGGCATAAACAACAAAGAACTTGCAATAAACAGAAACAATAAATAAACATAAATCTAGAAAACTATACTAACGGTCTATTAGCGCACATAAACTTTCAGTTTACAATCGTATTCCCTGGCAACAGTGCCATTTTTTATAACGCTCAAACTATACTCTTGAATGGGTGTAAGTAATCGTTGTCAATATAAAACCCAACTATTTTGGGGTCGAATCCCATAGGGAATATGATGTGAACTCAAGTTGTTTATGATTTAATTCGCTGATAGTTTAACGTCTCCTGAAATGAGGGTTTAAGTTTCACAAATAATTGTTTGACACTTTGATTTTAATGTTTGTAACAAATATTTTATGAAATAACCAGAATTATGTTCACTAGGGCTTACGATACATGACAGATGCCAAATATGATTCAAGATTCTCATGGTTGTTAGGATAACAAGTTATCTTTATCGATGATATGCTCAAATGTCTCTAGACCTATTTAAGCGTCTAATTTCCTAATCCTCTCGGACCTAGGGAATCTTTATTACTGCCCCGATTTTACCTTAGGTTAATCCACCTTGTTACAACGCTGATTATTAAACGAAGTATTTTCGAGTCCCTGTTGATAATTCACTTCCTACTATTTATGTTTTTTTTTTCAAGCAAATCAAAGTAGGTATGCCTATAATTTGCAACCAACAGACATTAATTAACATCTCAAAATTATCAAGAAATCCTGACACCAATTGAATATTGAGTATTTAACACCTCTTCATGACCTAACCCTAGATCCCATAATTCAAGTTAATGAGCTTTAGCCACTCATGATACAAGAAACAAGTACACAAATTGAATTCATAATTAAGAAGATTAACTTACAACTATGATGAAGATCAAAAAGTATAACTTGAATTAATTCACAAGACAAAACTCCTAAAGTATTGGTGTAGAGACAAAGAGAGAGAAAAAATTATACGTTGCAAAGTATATTGATTGATAAGTTCTGTATCACCTAGAAACCCCCCAAAACAAGGCTTTAAGTAGTTAACCCTAAATAAAGAAACAAAATAGAAGTTTTATCTTTTTCTCAAAATAAATAATGAAGTCAGTGACGGCTTATCAGGAGTCTGATGCCTTATTAGGAGTCTGACGGCTTATCACGGATGTCGTCAGCTCCTCTGCATTTTTGGCTCTTGCTGCTTAAGGCTGACGACGATGATGACGGCCTATCACCTTCTTGACGATATGTCTGGATGTTATCACGAAACTTTCTTCAACATCCATCTTATGTTTAAGGTTGACGGCATCCTTGACAGCTTATCACCAGGCTGACAACGTGTCATGGATGTCGTCAGCCACACTTAGTCCTTTATTTGCTTCAAATTTTAGGATTTTTGCTTTCTTTATTGGTGATTCTCCTTTACCTCTACATTTACTTCAAAATCAAAGTAAACTAATAAAAAACAACTAAATTTGCTCAATACCTTGCAATTATTTAGAGTTAAAAGCTTCAAATGTGTTAGCATAGGCTCGCACATCAGGTCATTGGCATGGGACATTCAGTCCTTAGCCAACTTGATTGTTTGCATTGATATTTTAGATCCTAAGAGGATTTGTGCTAGTGTTAAGGTGAGTTCTTTATTATTTGAGAAGATTGAAGATCGCCATTTTGAGGATAGTAAGCTTCACTTCCTTCGTGATCAGGATTTGAGTTGTGGGTTCGATAGGGATGCCATAGACTCTGAGGGTGTTTTGAGATTTGATAGATATATTTGTGTTTTGAGGATTGATGATTTGATCCAACTGATTTTGCACGATTCTCATAGCTCTATATATTCTATTGATCTAGTCACAGGTAAGATGTATGGAGATTTGAGACAACATTATTAGTGGAGTGGAATAAAGAGAGATATGGTGGACTTTATAGATAATTATCTATGTTTTCAGTAGGTGAAACTCAAGCATTATCGACCAAGTAGATTGATTCAGAGGTTGTCCATTCCCAAGTAGAAATGGGATTAGATCACTATGGATTTTGCTAGTGGTTTACCTTATACTTCTTGTAGTTCCGATGGTATTTGAGTCAATATAGATTGGTTGACCAAGTCAGTACATCTCATTCCTACTCAGATGTCCTTTTGTACTGAGAAGTTAGCCCATATCTATGTTCATGAAATAGTCCATCTGTATGATGTACACTTCTCTATTACTTTGGACTGGGGTTTCATAATCTCTTCTAGATTTTGGAAAGATTTTCAGGAGGAGTTGGGTACTAAGTTGGATCTTACTAAAGCATTTTATACACAGTTAGAGGGTAAGTTGATGTGGACTATATAGTTCCTCAAGTATATGCTTCAAGCCTGTATTATGGATTTTTGAGGTCAGTAGGAGTAGCACTTAGCCTTGGTAGAGTTCACATATAATAATAGTTATCATTCAAGTAATGAGGTAGCACCTTTTGAGGCCTTATATGGTATAAGATGTCATTCTCCGATTGGATGGTTTGAGACTTTTTAGGTTTGACCCTATAGGCTTGATTTGCTTCAAGAGTCATTAGATAGTGTCAAGGTAATTTAGGATAGGATGGTAGTAGAGCAGAGTAGAAAGAAGACCTATACGGATCATAGGCTTCGTATCTTGAGGTTTGGAGTTAGTGATCAAGTAGTACTCTGTATGTAACCCATAAAGGGTGTCATCAAATTATGGATGAAGGGCAAGCTCAGGCCCAGTTATGTTAGACCCTTTGAGATTCTTCGTACCATTGGCGAGGTGTCTTATGAGTTAGACTTACCTTCAGATTTGCTATTATCTATCTAATTTTCCATGTTTCCATGTTGCGATAATACATTCTTGATCAGTATCATATGCATAGATGGGATTCTGTCCAATTGGATGAGCAGTTGGCTTTCGTGGAGGAGCCTGTGCTAGTTGTGGCTAGTGATGTCAAGCAGTAGCACAGTACAAAGATTATTGTTGTTAAGGTTTAGTGGAGGAACTGCCCAATGGAGGAGGCCACTTGGGAGATTGAGAGCGGGACGTGAGCTGCGGATGCAGTATCCTTACCTGTTTGAGACTTTAGGTACATCATAATCCTTTACTTTCGTAGACAAAAGCTCCTTGTAATGGATATTGTAATGACCCTCCAGGTCATTTTCCATATTTTTGATTGTTTTCATCGTTATAGCTTTACCATAGCTGTCCCAAGTCAATTATGACTTGCTGGAACTAACAGTTTAATTACCGGGTAGTTTATTTGTTTTTAAGGATAATTTCATGTTTCAAAATCTTCGTGAGTTCAAATTGGCTACTGGGTAGAAACTTCAGTCAAACAATCTTAAATGTGAATTATAACTATTCTAGTAGATCTAAAATGTCGATTTTAGGGTAGGAGGACTCTTGGTTTTGTTCTCGAGGCATCCACTCTGATTTTTACCTATTTGTCAAAAAGTTACAAAAATATAGTATAGGTGTGGGGCCCACTTTTTGTCAAACAACCTTGAATGCAAATTCTGACTTTTCCATTGATTCCAAAATGTCGAATTAGTATGGTTGCATAGCCCGTTTACATATATAGGATTGTGAATGAATTTTGAGGGGTTGATGAAGACTTGGAAAATTTGTAGTTATATCTGGTGCACTTTCTAATAGCGAACCAGGGGTCGTAATTGCAATGCCCTTGGTAGGCGAGCATGTACCAGGATCAAGGGAATATGACATGAATACGACTCATGTGACAATCGCTGGAAGCTGTGATTAAGCGGTGTCAGGCCGTGATAGCGATATCCGAGCACCTGGGAAGGGTATAAATACACAATTTTAGCCCCTTTTGGCCCTTTCTTAATCCATTCCAAGAGAGCTAAAACCCTAAAGAGTGTGATAGCTTTGGATTTAAGCTTGTGGGTGATTTGGGGAGCTTGGTTAATGCTTAATTCTTGATTCTCCTTCTAATTTGAGGCAAGATTCCTCTAATTTCAAAGTTGATTTTCCCTTTTCTTGTCCACAATCTCTAGAACTTGGGGACTTAATTCCAGCCCTAATGTAGCTTGGATTTCACTAATTTCTTAGGGTGATTACTCCTTTAGCATAAGGGAATGATGGGTTGACCCTGAAAATGCGAGTTCAGTAAATAGAACTCACATGGGGTTTTGGTGTGATCTTTGGACCCGAAGTACAATAGTGAAATATGGGTATCATTATTCTCATATTAATGAATAGAATATGGTTTTGATAGCATGGCATATTGCAGAAGCTTCTAAAAAGGGAAAGTCAGTGATTCCCCAAATCTTTTAAACTTTTTTTGATGCCTAGGTAGGCTAGGCTTACCTTCCTTGTAGATTGAGCTAGTTCATAGTATGTCTATAACTAATGATTGTTGACCTGCCAAATAACAGACAACACTGCCTAATATTTATAGTAATCAAACAAAGCCTTCTAAGCAAACAACAAGAACCAATCTTGGTCAAGACATATCCCGACTCTGAAAAATGACAATGAGAATGAAAAAGATAATGTTAATGATAATGAAAATAATTATCAACTAAAATCTAAGAATGAAAATTGGTTAAATGATTAAGCCTTCCAGGGAATGGAAGCTCACCACAACACCACAAACCAATTGACTGGACCGATTGACCTAACTCTGCACAGGAAAAGTAGAAGAAGATCAGGTACCTGCATCACGTAGGGATACAACTTTTGGAGATGGTTAGTGGGGTAAACATGAGTATGTAACTCAAGGATAAGAATAAAATAATGTCGTGATCAACAATTCAAAATCGTTAAAAAATTATGCATATTAACAAATGCATATGCATATAGCTATATCACATGCAAAGATAGGGAAAAAGGATTATCATGCACTTTAAAATTTTATCTTGGATTATGTAGCTCAACCGTATAACATGTGCCCATGGTCTATAAGGTCCCCATCTCTCACCCCTCAGTCAACCCCAGTATGTGTATCTACACAAACCAGGGAATAATCTCTTATATATGTAATGCGGTCTCGAGCCTCCTAATTATATACTAACGTGAATTAATCACATGATCATGTAATGATGTGTAGGGGAATCAATCCTCCATAATCATGTAATAATAATGAGGGGGACTCGAACTTTCTTGGTCACTTTAACCCCCACGTCGGCAAACGCAGTTTTTAGTATTGGTCACTCGGACCTCCCCTTTCGCAACTCAGCTACACAAACCCCATTAAAGCCCACTTAAAACATTCATCACACATTCTCATTTATTGAACAATGTGTAACATCATAGAATACATTTTTGATATCAACATACTAACTACACTTGTAAGGTAACAACATGCCAAAATATTTACAACACTTAGGGGAATTTGCAACCCCCTGGTTTAATTTTACAAATTCCCACATTACTCATAGTTAAAAACCAATTTCACAATATGGATTTTAGGTCATAACTACTTCAAAAGTCATAAGTTTGGAAAAAGCATAATTCCCTAGTTCATTCACCATACCCATGCACCCACAAGTTCAAAACCATAATTAAAGCATAAATGATATATGTAAA
Source organism: Capsicum baccatum var. pendulum (assembly GCA_030864225.1). Taxonomy (NCBI): domain Eukaryota; kingdom Viridiplantae; phylum Streptophyta; class Magnoliopsida; order Solanales; family Solanaceae; genus Capsicum; species Capsicum baccatum. Next base: position 126,058,667 of record CM061561.1, read on the forward strand.
CCTTGGGAAACATTATTCAATTCAAAAAACCCAACCCTTGTTTTGAACCAACCATCAATATCTAATGAACAATAATTTAAAAAATGTATTTTTAATAGATTAAAAATGAGGTAAGAGTAACATGCCTGAAATAACAAATTTCACGGAAGGTATTTAACCCTTAAGCCCTTCGATTACCTACTTCTTGGAAATCCTAAGTATGGTTTCTTGAGAGAGTTTAAGAGAGATTTTGAAGGTGTAATTATCTTGAACTGTAGTTGATAATATGATCCCATATAATATTATAAGTTGTTGACTAGGATAAATAGGAAATGTCTAAAATATCCTTATTAAAAGTTGGAAAAACAACCCTTCATTTGCCATGGGTGATCTTACGACTCTTAGGTTCACCTTACGACTTAGGCCATTATGTTATTTCCAAATTAGAACCCCCTTAAGCTCTTCACTATGAACCCTATAACTATAAACCTACGTCTTATATTGAGACACTACGACTCATAGGGTCAGGTCATAGTCTCAACAGTTCAATCGGGGCACTACATGGGACATACTATGAAATACCCTCCTTACAAATCATTGGGACTCTATTCGACACGTTAAGTATATCGTTATTGAGGAAGTGACTTAGGCTTATTACGACTGGTTCTTATGACCCATAAAGGTACATTATGACTCTTTAAATAAGTCTTAGTCAGGACAGTAAGAAAAATTGCAGAAATTTTCAAGGAACAAAAACTTGGGGCATTATAGCGTGTTAGTCTTTTATTATATCCATTCTACATTCTTTCCTTCATTCTTTGGGTAGTACTATTACTAAAAGTTTTGAACTATGGGGCTGGCTTTCCTACTAGTGGGTTATAGTAGGCACCATCGTGACTTGAGAAATATAGTCATGACAAATTAGTATCAGAGCTTGGGTTCACCGGTATATTAATACAAGAGCTAACTATTTAGTAGATTCCTAAATATCGATACAAATATGACCATAACCTATCTTTGGAAGGATATAGAGCATTCTTAGAAAATTTATTTCTTGGCTCTGTGTCATGTTTCCGTATTGCTTTGATCCTCAAGTATATTCATTGACTCTATTATGTCACAAATTGATGATGTAAGATTATTAGTAGTTGCAGATGAGACTTTAACACATGTTTTTAAGGCTTTAGCGTAGTTTCAGACTAGAGAGTCATGGATGGATATCGTAGATCTTCAATATCAGCTAAAGGATATAAGACTATCTCATGCTCCAGTTGAGCTCATGACTACTTCAGCCCTTAAAGGTTCAACATTAGAGGTTTTGAGTATAATTATGGATACTTCATAACCAGGGATGACATTCAGTTCATCGTGTAGTTCTCAAAGTAGAATTGGGTCTATTTGTTCTTATTAGGGTTCTTTATCAACTTCTGAGTATGAGATTGGGCTCTCGGGTAGGCCAGACATATTCTTATGCTATATTCTTCTAAGTCAAATATGATGTGTGGATTTATTAAAGGTTTAACATTTCCACTCTACCTGGCATTAGAGCACTTGATAGCAGTTGCTTCTTCCTTCTCTTAGGTTATTAATCATTTTAGGGCTATAGAGAGATCATGCATTGAGACTTATAGAAGTGGTGGTAAGAGACCATGCCACCAGTATAGTGCTATTGGTATTTTATCCAAAAGTGAGGATACTTTCAGTGGAGGTCATCTTCACTTGTATCCTATCATTTCTACATAAGTAGCATTTCAAACTTTGGGTGGCTCTTAAATTATTCGTGGTAATCACAATGAGTAGCCCATTAGACCTTGTAGAGTTTTTGATATAGATCTTCAGGCTATGGAGGCCATCTAGGTTAAGAGGGGTAGTATCTCAGAGTATTCTAGGAGCTTGTAGTGGTTGGGGTAAGATAGGACATTGGTTAAAAAAGTGCCCTAGATGTGAGTTAATTAATCATATAGAATTAGCAGTACTCCCCGCCAACCTAAAGTTCTTGGGGTAGGCTAAGACTGCGAGAATAATATGCATGGTAGTAGAGAGTGCTCTCAGTATCAGTTTGCCAACTATTTGGGCTAAAATTTTGTCTCTCATTATGTTAGGGATTTAGGAGTTTGGAATGACTGCAAAGAGATCGATCTATAGTTTAAAGAGTGTCTTTGGTGTGGGATTACTAGTCAATCAGCTCATTCAAATCATCTTTGGGATATTTTGTAGCTATAGTTAGAGATAGTGTGCATGGCACCTCAATTGATGATTCAATCAATCGGTCTGAGTTTGGACCCATTTAGACGTAGTGTGCTTGGCACCTCAGTTGATGATTCAATCAATCAGTCTGAGTTTAGACCCATTTAGATTTATTCTCTCTACAACCCATTTTGTATGTGATTTTAGATTTCACTATGATAGGTGTGCTTTTATTTCCTGTATTTACCTATTTTATTTTTCTATATTGGGGTTTTGTACCCATCGTTAATTATATGCCTTGATGAGTCCATATTGGTTGGTGTGTGCCTTGTTATTAAATTCATGATTATATGATTATCACCATGGTTCATTTCTTTTAGTAGTGGATGGAGTACATCTGTATTGGTATTTTCTCACTATGGGTGTAACATTTAGGTTCTAGTCCCATTTGCCTTGGCATATTAGCCTTATTGTGGCCCTTGAGTGGTACTTGTAATTGAATTTCATTTTGGTACTACGTATTCATTTTATTGATATTAATATTGTTATTGTTATTGTTTTCATTGTTTGATTTTATTGATCCTCATTGGGTAGCTATTTAGACTAGTGTTATCAAGTTAGAATTCTATTCCTTGTAATTCTTATAGGTTGGCCTGAGCATTTATAGCCCAATTTCAGGATTTCATTTCTATTACAAGGTGAGGTTGGTTGTTTTCCTTGTTTGTTGGTTATGCTAGACTGATTCTAGAGTGGATTATGGAATTGAAGTTAAGTTAACCTTCTGTGGTTATGGTGTAGTTCTAAGGTTGGTCGATTTGTCATATTGCTTATTCTTGAGTTTGGAATTCTTAGACTTGCCTCTTGGATTGCACAGGCTTTCATTTTTAATGTCCCTCTCTATGTGGCCCATTTTTGTAGATTGACTAGTTTAGGGTTTGTTCTTTGCTTGTGGTTATTTCATTGTTCGATGGTGGTTTTGATATTGGTATCAAGATGTCCTAGAGTCATCTCTTAGATTTGTTGGATTCATCTCCTTGTGATAGTGTGCTCTTAGTACTAGTATTGAGATTGGATGCTCCTTTCTTGTCGTATTGTGGTTTGTGTCTAAAGTAGAGTTAGAGAGTTAGAGGTAGGTGGTCTTTTCTGTGATTGCTTCTTGAGTTGGCAAATTAAAAATTCTTTATATTGAGTTATTGGTTCTTTTTTTGTAGTGGTCTAGACCTTGACATAGGTGTCAGGCTAAGTATTTCCTTCCTCGGTGAGGTGATTCATGGTTTTTTGAGTTATGATTGTCCTATTTAGGTGGATTCAGGAAATCCCCATCTTAGATTTGTTCATCCTAATGAGCTTTCTTAGAGTGCTTCTCCTTGATGATATCTACCTATAAGTATTCTTTTCCAAGATGGAGTTTTGGACTGGTTAGTTTTTGGCAAAAGTTGTATCTCTCTGAGTTGCTAAAGTTTTTTCTATTACTAGTGTGACTTGCAGCTATGGGGAGTTATTGAGTATGTTTTTATAGTTCATGCCATCTATTAGATATGGAGTTGATTTCTTGTGTTTTTACCCATATTTATTATCTACTATGATTTTGTTCTTCATCTATGTTTTGATTTTTGCATAGTATGATTTAGCTTGGGTATGTCAGATTTGGATACTAAGATTGATTTAAGTAGTTGACATTATTATAGACTTATTGGCTCAATTTTGAGTTGACGCCTTTGAATGGAAATTTGGAAATTATGATAGATTTAGAGTATGAATGCCTACCCATATTCAAGTATGGTTTGCATATTTGATAACGAGCAATCTAGCCTTGGTGTTGAGATTTTAGCTTGGAGCATAGAGCATGAGTGCATTCTTCATTTTAGATTTTTCTCAGTTCAGATTTCATATATAGGTCGGTTGAGCCTACCCCATAGTTATCTATTTGGTCTTCTCAACTTTGGATGAATTATAGTTGATAGGTGTTCATGTGATAGCCATGGACCCGATTGGTTCCTTCAGCTTTGACCTTGGGTCTTTAGTTTTCTTTTAGATTTTCAGACGGTATACTTAGTGGGAGTAGTTTACTTGAGTTGGATTCACCTTGTCTTCATTTTTTATTGATGGGACATCCTGGAATGGATTATTTTGTGGTAAGTAGTTGTGCCTTGGACTCTTGGATTTTATTTTTGAGATTATTCAGACCATTTGCAGCAATGATTTAGATTGCAGCCCTCAGTTATCTATGTTATGAGCTTATGTAGCTCCGTATAGGCTTATTCTCATGTTTGTTGTATGGACTTTTAGTAGATCATTTTTGGTTCTTTGAGTTTTTTTGATAAAATTGAGCGGGCAGGTCTCAGGTGATTTTTCCTCCTAGCTTGGGGTGGATAGCAGGTATGGAATGGTACAGAAAGGTTATACTTGGATTGGAGTTGGTTATACGACTCATGCCTGGGTTTGCTTTTAGTTTAATGAGCCTTTATTTATTTATGCGGGTATCGATATGGTACCAGTGTGTCGTGGTTTAGATTTGTGTGCATCAGCTTCCTTTGGTTTGATTAAAGACCAGTTTTTAGTAGAGGTTAAGTCTTAGATATTTGGAAGTCAAGTGATAGAGTTGGTTCTAAAAGGATACCTATGGCTAAATCCTTTGGAAGTGTCCTATCTTCTTTGAGGTTATCTAGGAAGTCATGCTCGGGGCATGCCAAATACCTCATCCTCTCAAGATTTTGTGATCTTTCTATCAATTGGCTTTCATGGATTGAAGTCCCTTTAGTGATGGATATTTAAATGACCCTCCATAATATTTCCTATAGCGGCAATAGGTCATTTATGACTTGCCAAAATTGTTGGTTTTGTTATTGGACAGTTCATTGGGATTCTAAGTTCATTTCATTGTTTTGGAGCTTTCGTTGTTTAGGATTTGGTCTCGAACCAAAACTCCTAGTAGATGGCCTCAGACGAGAATTTTGATAGCTCTATCAGCTATGGAACATTGATTTTAGGCTAGGTGGGCTCTTGGTTTAGGTCCCATGGCACCCGAGCTCATTTCGACCTATTGGTCCAAAAGTTAAGAAATTTGAAATTGGGTGTGGGACCTATATTTTCTCAAAACGACCTCGGATGAAAATTTTAACTGTGCGATTGGGTCTAAAACATCAAACATGGTATGGTTACATAGTTCATTTGTGTATACGAGATTCTGGATGAATCCCAAGGGGTTAGTGGAGACTTGAAAAATTCTAAGTCTCAGTTGCGATCTAATACACCCGTGATCGTAGGCCTTGTATCGCGATCACAATTTAGCAGCACTAGTAAGTATGGTAATTACAACACTTCAAGTCTCGAATATGACTCCCTTGAATGCCCAGAACCACAATCACAGAGGTAAATATCGCGATTGTGACTTCTGAGTCTGAGGCCCTGTATCACGGTAGCAACTACCGAGTTATGATAGTGACTCACGATCACATTGTATGAATATTATACCCCTTTCTCAGCCTATTTTCTTAATTCTCATCCATTTCTTGAGAACTTAAAACCTAAAAAGTGGAATTAAGTGGGATTGAAGCTTATAGATGATTTGGGGAGTTTGTTTATCGATTATTTGGTGATTTCCCTTTGAATTCTTGGTAAGATTTCTTTGATTTCTTGATAAATTCTTAGAAATTAGGGTTGTGAATTCTTAAACTTTAAGGATTGATTTGAGACTAGATTTGTGCTCCGTTTGTGCTCAACTTTTGAACACAACTTTCTTTTCCTTTGATGGACCTCGCAATGGGTTTAATTTTAGATTCTGTTCACAGGCCCTGCAGTCCTATTCTTGACACTAAATTTGACTCGACCCATTATATGGCAATATGGGTTTTATTTTACTTCTAATGACGCGTAAATTAAGATTTTGATAGCATGGCGGCAATTCGAGATCATGGAATAAAATGGACATTTTATGGACGATTCAAGGATTTGTGGTTCAGCTTCGAGTTAGTATTCTAGCTACTTTTCTATACAAGATAACGTGTTTTATTTATTCCATGTGAATATGAATGTTAAGATCGATTATGGTAGAAAATCGTGACTTAGTCTTGATTGTTGAGGTTTGGGGATTAGATGGGTAAATTGATCCGTAAGGTGAAATACTTAATATGCCTCTACAATCATATTACCCTATGTTGTTAGCAAATTAGTTACAGTGAGACAAATGAATCCTTAGAAATGCTTGTGTAGTACTCGGTGAATTGTGATGGTTTTCCCTTGATTATGATGTTATGATTATGCCAGATATACACTTGGGCCGAAGGCCATAATTATGATGTTGTATCTTTTTTTGAACATATTCTTGGGTTAGAGGCCATGTTCATTGTATTGATTGGTTTGGTTCCAGGAAGTGTTCCCTCCTTGTAAAGAAAATGGTTGTAGTTTATCGACATATCGATGTTTAAGATTTCATTATTTGAATACTGGTAATGGCATGTATAGATTTGGTACATTCATGATCATTAAATCGGCAAATGACATGATTCCAACTAAAATATGATTTTATCACTATTTTCCCTAAAATAGGGTTAAAGCCTACCTTTCACCACGGAACAAATTTCTTCGTAACAATAATTTCACCATCTTAATGAATAACTTATGTGTAAAGAGATTGGAATTGATGTTTTAAAGATTTGACCAAGACAAATTTCAGTCGATGATTTTGATAGTCTCTTTACTCTAGCCGTGGGAGATTTCAACCATTTCTACTATTTTATAATGATTTAGTCCAAAGTTTATCTCAGGCAATGGATTTATGAATTTGCACTCTTTTTAGCCATGGCTTAAGTCTGTGCACCTATTATATATCTACATACACATCTCTTCGATATGGAATGGAGGAGGAGGATGGTATTGATGATATGATATTTGGGTTAAGCTTGATGGTTGATAATGTTTAGGATATTGATTAGATTTATCAATTTGAGTTCCGCTATTGATTATATATTTACCAGTTTGATTTAAACTATTGATTATAATTCTCGATTCAAGTTCAACTATTGATTATATATTTACCAGTTTGATTTAAACTATTGATTATAATTCTCGATTCAAGTCCAGCTATTGAATCTGTATTTACCGATTCGAGTAACCACGTTAACCTTACTTGGATAATAGTGAAGACTCATGTCACAGTCCTTGAGAAACTCAAGCCATCTCTATTCATTCTAGGTGAACACTTATTGCAGGCTCTTATGATTAGAATGAAAATCAACATGGACCCCATACAAATAATGTCGCCAAATCTTTAATGGAAACACCACTGCTAATAATTCTAAATCATGGGTCCAATAATTCATCTCATGAACTTTCAACTGTCTAGAAGCTTAAGTAACCACCTTGCCATCCTACATCAATACATAACCTAGTCCTACCCGAGACACATCATAATAGATAACAGAATTATCAATGCCCTCAGGCAGAGTTAAAACTAGAGTCGAAGTCAACTTGTCCTTCAGCTTCTTAAAACTACCCTCACAAGCAATAGACCACAAGAATTTCACCTTCAAACGAGTCAACTTAGTTAATAGGACGGTATTAGAAGAGAAACTCTCACCAAATTTTCTATAATTACCAGCTAAACCCAAGAAGTTTTGAATGTTGGACGGAGTCGTGGGTCTGGGCCACTTCTTAACTATCGCAGCCTTCTATGTATTTACCATGATCCCTTTAATAGAAACAACATGACCCATATATGTCACAACATTCAACCAAAACTCACACTTAGAGAACTTTGCATATAAATGCTAATCCTTTAAGGTCTATAACACAAGAAGGAGGTGATCAGCATGATCCACCTTGCTCTTTGTACATAAAAATATCATTGATAAAAATAATGACAAAAATATCCAAGAACTGATGAAAAATCCAATTCATAAGATCCATAAATGTTGTTGGGGCATTAGTCAAATCGAAGGACAACACCAAAAATCGAAAATGACCATATCGTATCTGAAAGGCAGTCTTAGGGATATCCAATTCCCTATCTTTTACTGATGGTACCCAGACCAAAGATCAATCTTAGAAATGAACTTAGCACTCTGAAGTTGATCGACCAAATCATCAATCCACAAAAGGTGATAGTTATTCTTCACGATCACCTTAAACAATTGGCGATAATCAATACACATACGAAGGGAACCATTCTTTTTACGCATAAAGAGAAGAGGAGCACCCCATGGATACACAATAGGGAAAATAAAACCCTTATCCATAAGATATTTCAACTACTCCTTGAGTTCTCTCAACTCAACCAAAGCCATTCCATAAGGAGGAATAGAAATAGGATGAGTGTCTAAAAGAAGATCAATCCCAAAATCAATTTCCCTATTGGGAGGTACACTAGGAAGATCATTTGGGAACACCTTGAAAAATTCACATACCACAAGGTAGTCTGCAAAGAAGGATCTTTGGATCTAGAATCTATAGCGTGCACTAAGTGATAGAGGCACCCTTTAGAAACCAAGTTCCGAGCTCTAATATACAAAATAAACTTTCCCTTATGTATTACGGAACTACCTACCCACTCAATCTGTGGCTCATTTAGGAAATAGAAATAGGCCCTATGGTTCTGACAATGAAGAGATGCATAGCATGAATGCAACCAATCCACCCCCAAGTTATATCGAAGTCTAATGTGTTCAACTCTATTAGATATACCAAGGTGTCACTACCATAGACCGATATCATACTACACCTACAGACCCATCTAAACATAATGGAGTCACCCACCGGGGTAGACACAAAGAAGAAATCCAAAATACACTCAGGATTAAAATCAAAATGAATAGTCACATAAGAGGTCACATATGAAAAACTAGACCTAGAATCATGTAGAAAATATACATCACGTGAAAAGAGTTTAAGCATCCCAGTAACAACATCGGGGGATGCCTCAGAATCTTGGTGAGTGGAAAGATTATACAGACGATTCAATCCAACACTAGGGGTAGAAACAGAAGTAGCGCCATTTGGTGTAGGTGCAAACCAAGTAGCTACAGGAATCTTATTTTCCCCAAAATCCACCTTAGAAGGACAATCCCTCTACAGATAACATGTATGACCACATTCAAAGAACTTATTCCCTTTTTTTCAAAAAACATGATGGACCTGACCACTAATTCTACAAGAAGGATATGATGGAGCTGACTGAGCCTCGTTTGCCTTAGATTGGGATACTCATTATCTAATCCCACTATCATACTGAGAATGATAATCACCAAATAACTTTGGATAAGGAGCACTACCCATAGAGTAGGAACCAAAATAGCCCCACTTCTTCAGTTTCTACTATCTCTACCACTTTATTTCTGACCTCCACCCTGATCCCAAAAGAAAAACTTCTTATTCTTTCTTTCACTCATTTCTTCTTGATTTTTCTTAGACAATTCCACTTGTTGCACATACATCACAATTCTAGAGATGTCTATATACTTGTTGAACAAGGTATCCTTACTCTTTAAGATCAACTCATGAGACAACCTAGAGGCAAACTTCTTCATTCTAGCTCTCATGCTAGACACCAGTTCAGAAGAATAACATTATAGTTAATGATATTTCAAGGTATACTCCTTCACAGATATCCTACCTTACTTCAAATTCAAAAATTACTTGGCTTTCTTCTCCCTCAACTCCTGAGAAAAGAAGCAATCAGGGAAAGTACTAGATAAATCATCCCACAAAGAAAACTCGACATCGTCACCCCTAGAATGTTCCCATTCTTCATAATATTAGTATTCTTCACCCTTCAACTAATAAGCAGCAAACTCTATACCCTCCATATCAGAAGCATATATCACATAAAATATCCTTTTAATCTCATCAATAAAACTTTGAGAATCTTCTTCAACCTTAGAACTAGTGAAAATAGGAGGAATCAACCTCATAAATTGGCTAACCCTAGTGACCTCAGATGATGGAGAAACATAAGTAACACACTCAATTTGTGAGGCAACCAACTGAGTAAGAAAAGGAATCGACTAGTGAAACTTGACATTAGACACGCCAGAATAGTTGCCTGAAGAGTGGTAGGGGAAACTAGTGGAGCTCTCTCACACTAATCAGAAGCAACAAACCTAGACTAAGTTTGAAATATTAAAGTTGGACAAGCTTCATCCATATTTTCCTCAAATAGGACAGAATAGTTTCTACGAATATTAGATCTTCTGGGAGGTATGAATTGAAAAGTGAACATATGAAAATTAGAGGAGATTCAAGACCTTAGACTATATAGCTTGAAATAAAACAACAAGAAAGGGAAACATTCCTAAATTCCTCGTAGCATATCCTTTATAAGTAGGGCATACTAAACACCCATAAAAAGACTCTACTTGACATATATATATTAGACACCTAATGACACCAAACCTAGGGTTTGATACAATCCTATCACAACATGAATAAGGGCCTATCCATGACGAGTATCTCAAGTCCCACGTGGATCCAAGATTACCCCTATATCTAACCAAACCAAACACAACATTTCCTAATGTCAGATAAATATTAAACATATAATAAGATAGTATGCGACAAGCTTAAATAAAATCAAAACAAGTCTATAACCAATGATTATTGACCTGCCAAATAATAGACCAACACTGGCCAATATTTATAGTAATCATAACAAAGCCTTCTAAATAAATAACTAAAACCAGTCTTAGTCAAGATATGTCCCGACTCTGAGAAATGACAATGAGAATGGAAAACATAACGTTAATGATGATGAAAATAATTATCAACTCAAATCTAAGATTGAAAATTGGTGAAATGCTTAAGCCTTCTGGGGAATGGAAGCTCACCACAATACTACAAACTAATTAGCTGAATCGATTAACCTAACTCTGCACAGGAAAAGTAGAAGAAGCTCAAGTGCCTGCATCGCATGGAGATACAACTTTTGGAGATAGTTAGTGGGGTAAACATTAGTATGTAAATCAAGGATAATAATAACATAATGCCATGATCAATAGTTCAAAATTGTTCAAAATCGATGCACATTATCAAATACACATGTATATAGATATAAAACATATCGAGATAGGGAAAAAGGATTAACATGCACTTTAAAACTTTAGCCCGAATTATGTATCTCAACCGTCATAACATGTACCTACGGGCTATGTTGTGCAGGGGACTTGAACCTCCATAATCATTTAATAATAATAAGGGGGACTCTAACCTCCTTGATCACTTTGACCCCCGCATCAGCAAATGCAGTTTTTAGTATTGGTCACTTGGAACTCCCCTTTCATAACTCAGCTGCACAAACCCCATTAAAGACCACTTAAAACATTCATCATATATTTTCATTTATTGAATAATATTTAGCATTAAAGCATACATTATTGGTATCGTCATACTAATTACACTTGTAAGGTAACAACATGCCATAAAAATTACAACACATTGGAGAATTCGCAACCCCCTTGGTTTAATTTTACAAATTCTTATATTTCTCATAATTAAAAACCAATTTCACAACATAGATTTGGGGTTATAACCACTTTAATAGTCACAAGTTTGGAAAAATTATAATTCCCTAGTTCATTTACCATACCCGTACACCCACAAGTTCAAAACCATAATTAAAGCATGAATGATATATATAAACCATGGGAAACATTATTCAATTCAAAAACCCCAACCCTTGTTTTGAATCAACCATCAATATCTCCTGAACAATACTTTAAAATATATGCTTTTAATAGATTAACAAAGAGGTAAGAGTAACATGCCTGAAATAACAAGTTTCACGAAATGTATTTAACCCTTAAGCCCTTCGATGACCTACTTCTTGGAAATCTTAAGTATGGTTTCTTGAGAGAGTTTAAGAGACCTTTTGAAGGTGTAATTATCTTGAACTATAGTTGAGAATATGGTCCTGATATGGTTATGGCTACCCCCACAGGTACACGGCCCTTCACACGAAGCCAAGCGCGGGAATTACAAACACTCCAAGCCTTGTTCATGCAAATGGCCGTGTGTGAGTTGTTGGCCGAACCAACCAAGGGCCTCAACGTCCTTATGTGTGAGGAGGGGCCTAAAGTGTAACAAATTAATTCCCCAAGGAGGCCACAACAAAGCAAGGGCGGATGGGTCTTTTTACTCATTTTGTGGTAGTATAAATAGAACATGATAGTGAGATATCCACTAGTTCATTTTGAAATCTGAAAATTGTAACCTAAAACTCCAAAATATCTTCTCTCTTCTTCTCCAAGAAGCCGTCCCTAGGTCTCACAAGTAGAGGAATACTTGTGTTGTCTCTTTGGCTAGAAACAAGGGTTTTGAGGTTGTTGAGTGCCTCTTGGTCCTTGTAAGAACTTGGTGTTTATATTCATTAGACTTAGGGTCCTCTCTTGATGTTAGGGTTCTTAGTTTCTTGAATGTTATATGTCAAGTTATCTATCTTTCATTATCTTGTTGTTGTTGTGTTGCTTTTGTTTATCTTGAAAGTCTAGTGAAGCCGTGTGGGGCTTGTTTCGATTCACTAGCATTGTTGTAACTCTTGTTGTTCTCGGATTGTGGCTTAAAAACCGAAACTATCTCTTGTGTTGTAATCTAAAAACCGAAACTAAAACTTGTTACTCTTGTGTTGTTGGACTGAAATCCGAAAACTCTTGTGTTGTTGGTTTGATCTTGCATCATTTGGTATCAAAGCAAGACCGGTTGTGTTCCAACATAACCCATATTGGGCTAGTTCACGGATTAAACAAACTACAAAAAAAAAAAATTCTGAAATCTGTCCACTAAGAGTTGAAAACCGAGAATGATGTTGTATGCCTAGATCTAGGTGATATTTTGCGTGTTTAGTGAGTTTCTAGTGTTGGTTTCTTTCTCACCAACACTAAGGTGTCTAAATCCGAAAGTTGAGCTTGAAAGGTTGAATATTGTGTAGTGACTTGAAGTGGCCGAAAGTTGAATGTTGTGGTGACCTAAAGAAAAATCGGTGGTTGTGTGATTATGTGCTAAGGAAGTGTTGAAGTTTGTGGAGTGTTCATCTTTTGAACTTGTGCATATTGTTCCTCTTGTTGAAGTGTTCATCTTGTTGTGTTCTCAAGTAGTAAACTTATAAAGTTGATTGTGAAAGACTTGCACCCATCACTTTGTAACCTTGTCAATCACTTCCCCTAAATCAAGGAACCTTGTTTTGTGGAAATTGTCAACCAAATCCACTTGCTTGAGTTTGAAAAAGAGACAAGACTTCAAAAATTTAGTTTTCCCACCAAAACACTTTTCCATTTGTCACAAGTTGTGTGAATATTAATTCAAGACAAAAAAAAAAAAAGTATACAAAATCCGAAGGGAAGGAGAACGTGTGGGGTCAATGCATGTTACTATGTCACCATAAGCTCAACTTAGGATAATCTATGGTTGCTAATTGTTGATTCTTGGTTTCCCTTACTTGATCTTAGAACTAATTAACAAACTAGTATCTTCCCACTAGGTTGTTAACTAGTTCCTTGAGCCGTTTGTTCGTGTCTACGGTTGCTTGTGTGCTTTTATTCGTTTGAATGAGTTGCTGATTTTGATTCTAGTCCGGCAAGAATTCTTTGAGTCTTCAAACAAGAATCCATTCCGGACAAGAGCTTACTCAAACCTTGTAAATCTCACGGTTACTAGCCAATTATACAACACTTGTGGAACACGAACTTGTGGGAAACTAAAGCGGCTAACACCTTGACGATGGAAGGAACAACATCTCATAATGCGGATACTAATGCTCTTGACTCAATGAGGGCCTCTCTCGAGGCCGTTACTCGGACACTTGAAAGGATGAACTCGGAGTTTGGGGCCGTGAGGGGGGACTTGGCAGCAATAAGGGGGGAAGTATCGACTATTAGTGGAAGACTAGATCAAGTGGAGAGTCAAAGGAACTCTCGGCCATCGACTCCTCTACATGTCTCTACCAATGGTCATGATCGGACATCCTCCGCAACCATCACTCCCGAAATGGTCCACCAAATGATAAATGCACCTCAAGCTCCACTAAATACCGCCAACCAATCTCCCAACTTCCCACCAACCCGAGACTCCACTAGACCACTACATTTCCAAACTCCTCCAATTCCACAAGAGGGATTTGGGCGCCAAGCACCACCACCAAATCCGAACCCTCCCTTCCAAACTCCACTAAACCAAAGACCACAAATTCCAATTCCTACGAATCAAAATGGCCAAGGCCGACCAACCCGCTTTGACGGATACGGTAGAGAGGAGTATGATAGAGAGGGGGCCTATGATGATGCTTATATGAGGGAGGAGGAGTTAAGAGGGGGTCGGGGAGAACCTAGGAGATACCGGGGGTATGGAGATAGGGGAAACCGACACCAAGAGAGAGACGTGGGCATCAACACCATCAAGTTGAGCCTACCTATCTTTAAGGGTGAAAGTGACCCCGAGGCTTACTTAACTTGGGAATCGGCTTGTGACAAAGTTTTCCAAGTTAATGACATCTCGGAAGAAAAGAAGAGTTGCTATGCTATAGCTCACCTCGAGGGCTATGCTAACACTTGGTGGGAGTATGTTAAACGATTCGGTAATGAATTGGTTGACGGGCAGCCACCACCTTGGTATCGGTTGAGGTATTTGATGAGACAACGGTACCTTCCCGAGAGATACCGACATGAATTGCTTGCTAGATTATATGGCTTGCGGCAAGGAGGCAAGAGTGTGATGGCCTATTTTGACGAGTTCCAACAACTCATGTTGAAACTTGATCACCGTGGGGAGCAAATCAGCCACGACATCATTCGGTTCAAGTGTGGATTGAACAAAGAGATCTCCACTCACTTGACCCTTCACCGGTTCAAAACTATTGACGGTATCTTCCAAGCGGCCCTAGAGATTGAAAGGGAACTTAAGGAGAGATCAACCTTCAAGGCAAGGGTCCAAACCCCCTCGAGTTGGACCAAAAACAAGGACCAACCCGGTCCTATGAAGCTGCCCGAACCCAAAACAGCTCCTAAGTTTCCTCCGAAGCCGGAGGCTCACAAGTACCCCAATCCAAAGGGGTTCCAATGTTTCAAATGCCAAGGTTGGGGGAATAAGGCAAATGAATGTCCGAACCGGCGTAATGTGATCCTACGAGAAGGGAAAGTGTACTACCTTGGTGAGGAGGTGGAGTTCGAAAGGGGGGAGATTGAGGCCGAGCCTCAAGATGGAGAGGAAGCCGAGAAGGAACCGAATGGGGAAGGAGTAGATGATAGTGAAGATGTCTATCCGCAAGAAGGGGAGTGTGTGGTTCCAAACTTTGTGGTTAGACGCGTCATGATTAGTAAGGCGGTAGATGACCCGAGCCAAAGGGAAAATCTATTCCATACTAAGTGCCTTGTCAAGGGAAGTGTGTGCACCTTGGTAATCGATAGTGGTAGTTGTACAAATGTTGCGAGCCATGCTATGGTAAACTTCTTGAAGCTACCGACTACACCACACACTAGTCCTTACAAGCTACAATGGTTGAATGATTGTGGTGAATTGAAGGTCACCCGGCAATGTGTGATTCGGTTTAAGGTGGGCAACTACCACGATGAAGTGCTTTGTGACGTGATTCCAATGCAAGCATGTCACTTGTTGTTAGGTAGGCCTTGGCAATATGATAGGTCTACTAAACACGATGGGAGGTCCAACCGATACACGCTTGAGAAGGATGGCCGAAAGGTCACACTTCACCCTCTTTCACCCTCCCAAGTAAATGAGTGGTATAAAAAAATGAGAGAATTAAAAGGGAAGGGGGGGGAACCCGAGAGGGGAGAAAAGGGAAGGGAGGCCGTAGGTGAGGAGGTAGGGACATCCGAGGCTATCCCAACGCCAAGGGAAAGGGAAAACGTAGTGATGTTGGCTAGGAGAAAGGAACTTTTCGTGGACCATGATGAAAACAAGCCAATGCTACTTTTGGCCCATTGCTTTAATACTAACCCCGCTAATCCTTCCATTTCCCCTTTGATTTCTTGTGTGTTGCAGGAGTATGAAGATGTATTTCCGCAAGAACTTCCGCAAGGATTGCCCCCGCTTCGGGGAATTGAACACCAAATTGATTTGGTGCCGGGTTCACAGCTCCCAAACAAACCGGCCTATAGGAGCAATCCTATGGACACGAAGGATCTTGAAAGACAAGTGGAGGAACTACTCAACAAGGGATACATCAAGGAAAGTATGAGTCCATGTGCTGTTCCTGTACTTTTGGTACCAAAGAAGGACGGAACGTGGCGCATGTGTGTCGATTGCCGAGCCATCAACAAAATCACTATAAGGTATCGCCATCCAATCCCTAGGTTAGATGATATGTTAGACGAGCTCCACGGATCTTGTGTGTTTTCTAAAGTGGACCTCAGGAGCGGCTATCACCAAATTCGCATGCAACCCGGTGATGAGTGGAAGACCGCATTCAAGACCAAATTCGGTCTATATGAGTGGCTGGTCATGCCATTCGGCCTTACTAATGCTCCTAGTACTTTTATGAGGCTAATGAATCATGTAATGAAGCCTTATATTGGAAAGTTTGTGGTAGTTTACTTTGATGATGTGTTGGTGTATAGTAAGTCTATTAATGAACATGTAATGCATTTGAAATGTGTGTTTGATGTGCTCCGAAAGGAGAAGCTGTATGCCAACATGGAGAAGGGTTCTTTTGGTGTTGATAAAGTCATATTCTTGGGTTTTGTAGTGAGCTCAAGGGGAGTGGAAGTGGACGATTCCAAGATAGACTCTATACGAAGTTGGCCGACCCCTAAAACTATTGGAGAAATCCGAAGTTTCCACGGGTTGGCAAGCTTTTATAGGAGGTTTGTCAAAGGATTTAGTTCCATAGCAGCCCCCTTGACCGAGGTAATTAGAAAGGACGGACCCTTCAAATGGGGTGAAGAGCAAGCTAAGGCTTTTGAGGCCTTGAAAGCGACGCTCGTCACGGCGCCTTTATTGCAATTACCCGATTTTGATAAAATGTTTGAGGTAGAGTGTGATGCTAGTAAGGTCGGCATCGGGGCTGTTTTGATGCAAGAAGGTAAGCCCGTTGCCTATTTCAGTGAAAAGCTCAAAGGGGCAACTCTTAATTACTCGACTTATGATTTGGAGTTGTACGCCCTTGTTAGAGCCTTGGGAAATTGGCAACATTATTTGTGGCCTAAGGAGTTTGTGATACGAACGGATCATGAGTCGTTGAAACACCTTAAGAGCCAAGACAAGCTGAATAGGCGTCATGCTAAGTGGATTGAATTCATCGAGACTTTCCCTTATGTAATTCAATACAAAAGGGGGAAAGAAAATGTTGTGGCCGATGCCTTGTCTCGGAAGCATGTGCTTGTTGCTACCTTGTCTTCGAAATTGATGGGTTTTGAGAGCTTGCGGATGTTATATCCCGAGGATCCTATCTTTGCTCCTATTTTTAGGGAATGCGAAGAATGGGGAAGGGACCGTTGGCTCAAGGAAAATAACCACTCCTCCTACTCTCGGTTTGATGGTTATTTGTTCAAAGGGAGGAGGCTGTGCGTTCCTTCCAGCTCTTGGAGGGAATTATTTGTGAGAGAGGCCCATGACGGAGGCCTCATGGGTCACTTTGGAGTAGACAAGACCCTCGGCATCCTAGAGGAGAATTTCTATTGGCCCAAAATGCGCAAGGACGTCACTAAAATTTGTAGTCAATGCGTGTCCTGCCGGAGTGCGAAATCTCGCCTCCAACCGCACGGGTTATACACCCCACTCCCTACTCCCCTTAGACCTTGGTTGGACATATCGATGGATTTCGTTTTGGGGCTGCCAAGGACTAGAAAGGGCCGAGATAGGATTTTTGTCGTTGTTGATAGATTCTCTAAAATGGCTCATTTTATTCCATGTGTAAAAACCGAGGACGCTCCTAGTGTAGCTTCATTATTTGTTGAACACGTTGTAAAGCTTCACGGAGTACCAAGGACCATTGTGAGTGATCGGGACTCCAAGTTCCTAAGCCTCTTTTGGAAGTCCATGTGGGGTAGGCTTGGCACGAAGTTACTTTTCTCCACGTCTTGCCACCCACAAACCGATGGCCAAACGGAGGTAGTAAATAGAACCTTAGGGTCTATGCTACGCTCCATGGTTAAAGGTAAATTGACTTCATGGGAAGAACACCTACCCTTGGTGGAATTTGCATACAATCGGGTAATACATTCGAGTACGGGAATGACTCCCTTTGAGTGTGTTTACGGCCTCAATCCCCTTACCCCTTTAGATCTCACTTCTTTGCCTAGTGATCTCATGACCAGCTTAGATGGAAATAAAAGAGCCGAGGCCATGAAAAAGATGCATGAGACGGTGCGGATCAAGCTTGAAAGGAAGAACCAAGAGGTTGCAAAACGGGCAAACAAAGGGAGAAGGAAGCTAGTGCTTGAACCCGGAGATTGGGTGTGGGTGCATCTTCGAAAGGATCGGTTTCCAGCTCAAAGGAAGTCCAAATTGCTGCCGAGGGGTGATGGTCCTTTCCAAGTACTTGAGAGGATCAATGACAACGCCTACAAGATTGACCTACCATCGGAATATCAAGTGCACAACACCTTCAACGTCGGAGATCTCTCCCTCGTGGATGCGGTTGAAGATGATCAAATGCCGAATTTGAGGTCAAATTCCTCTCAAGATGGAGAGGATGATATGGTTATGGCTACCCCCACAGGTACACGGCCCTTCACACGAAGCCAAGCGCGGGAATTACAAATACTCCAAGCCTTGTTCATGCAAATGGCCGTGTGTGAGTTGTTGGCCGAACCAACCAAGGGCCTCAACGTCCTTATGTGTGAGGAGGGGCCTAAAGTGTAACAAATTAATTCCCCAAGGAGGCCACAACAAAGCAAGGGCGGATGGGTCTTTTTACTCATTTTGTGGTAGTATAAATAGAACATGATAGTGAGATATCCACTAGTTCATTTTGAAATCTGAAAATTGTAACCTAAAACTCCAAAATATCTTCTCTCTTCTTCTCCAAGAAGCCGTCCCTAGGTCTCACAAGTAGAGGAATACTTGTGTTGTCTCTTTGGCTAGAAACAAGGGTTTTGAGGTTGTTGAGTGCCTCTTGGTCCTTGTAAGAACTTGGTGTTTATATTCATTAGACTTAGGGTCCTCTCTTGATGTTAGGGTTCTTAGTTTCTTGAATGTTATATGTCAAGTTATCTATCTTTCATTATCTTGTTGTTGTTGTGTTGCTTTTGTTTATCTTGAAAGTCTAGTGAAGCCGTGTGGGGCTTGTTTCGATTCACTAGCATTGTTGTAACTCTTGTTGTTCTCGGATTGTGGCTTAAAAACCGAAACTATCTCTTGTGTTGTAATCTAAAAACCGAAACTAAAACTTGTTACTCTTGTGTTGTTGGACTGAAATCCGAAAACTCTTGTGTTGTTGGTTTGATCTTGCATCAGGTCCCATATAATATTATAAGTTGTGGAGTGGGATAGATAGGAAATTTTTAAAATACCCTAATTAAAAGTTGGAAAAACAACCTATCATTTGCTATGGGTGATCTTATGACTCTTAGGGTCACCCTAAAACTTGGACCATTATGTCATTTCCAAAACATATCCCCTTAAGAATTTCACTATAAACCTTAAAACTGGCACCCTAAATCTTATATTGAGACACTACAACTCGTAGGGTCAAGTCATAGTATCAATAGTTCCATAAGGGCACTACGTTGGACATACTATGAAATACCCTCCTTATATATTGTTGGGAGTCTATTCAACAGATTAAGTATAGTCCTTATCGAGGTAATGACTTTAGCAAATCCTTCTTGGCTCTTAGTACTAGGTATTATGACCTATAAAGGCACATTGTGACTATTCAAATAAGTCTTAGCCAGGACAGTAAGGATAAAATTACAAAAAATTTCAAGCACCAAAAACTTGGGGTATTACAATGTGTTAGTCTTTTAGTAAATCCATGACAAATTAGTATCAGAGCCTAGGTTCATAGGTCTATTAGTACAAGTGCTAACTATTTAGTAGAGTCCTAAATATCAATGCAAAGATGACCATGACCTTTCTTCAAAAGGTTATAGAGCATTCTTAGAAAATTTATTTCTTGGATCTATGTCATGTGTCCATATTTTTTTGACCCTCAAGCATATTCATTGACTCTATTATGTCCCAAATGAATGATGTAAGATTGTTTGTAGATGCGGATGAGACTTTAACACACCTATTTTTAAAGCTTAAGCATAGTGTCATACTAGAGAGTCATGGATGGATATTGGAAATCTTTAATATTAGCTAAAATATTTAAGGCCATCTTAGGCTCCAGTTGAGCTCATGACTACTTGAGCCCTTCAAGGTTCAACATTAGAGGTTTTGAGTATAATTGTGGATACCTCACAACCAAAGACTACATACAGTTCATCGTGTAGTTCTCAGACTAGAATTGGGTTTATTTGTTTATATTAAGGTTTTTTATTATCTTTTGAGTATGAGATTAGGCTTCTCAGGTAGACCAGGAATATTCCTATTCTATATTCTTCTAAGTCAAACACTTTGTATGGATTTATTAGTGGTTTAGCTTTTCTAATCTACTTGGCATTGTAGCACTTAATAGCAGCTGGCTCTTTCTTCTGTCTGGTTGTTAATCATTTGAGAACCATAGAGAGAGCATGTGTTAAGACTTATGGAAGAGGTGGTAAGAGACCATGCCATCAGTATAGCGCTATTGGTGTTTTATCCAAAAGTGAGGATACTTTCAGTGGAGGTCAACTTAACTTATATCCTATTAGTTCTACAAAAGTTGTATTTTAGACTATGGGTAGCTCTCAGATTATATGTGGTAATCACAGTGAGTAGAGTGCCTATCAAACCTTGTAGAGTTTTTGATACAGATCTTCAGGCTATGACAGCCATCGAGGTTTCAAAGAGGTAGTATCTCAGAGTATTTAAGGAGCTTTTAGTAGTTGTAGTGAGATGTGACATTGGTTCAAAAAGTGCCCTAAATGCAAGTTAATTAATCATATAGAGTTAGCATATACTCCCCGCCATCCTAGAGTTCTTGGGGTAGGCTAAGACAGCGGGAATAATAAGCATGGTAGTAGAGAGTGCTCTCAGTGTCAGTTTGCCAGCCATTTGGGCTCAAATTCTGTCTCTCATTAAGTTAGGGCTTCAGGAATTTGTAATGACTGTAGAGAGATTGATCACTAGTTTAAAGAGTGTCTCTAGTGTGAGATTACTAGTCAGTCATCTCATTGAAATTATCTTTATGATTTTTTGCAGCTATAGTTAGAGATGGTATGCTTGGCACCTCAGTTGATGATTCAATCAATTGGTCCGATTTTGGACCCATTTAGATTTATTCTCTCTTAGACCCATTTTGCATGTGATTGCAGATTTCACCATGATAGATGTGCTTTTATTTTTTGTATTTACCTTTTATATTTGTGTATTGAGGTTCTTATACCCATCGATAATTATATGCCGTGATGAGTCCATATTGGTTGGTGTGTGCCTTTTTATTAAATTCATGATTATATGACTACCCTTATGAATTATTTCCTTTAGTAATGGATGGAGTACATCTGTATTGATATTTTCTTACTATGGATGTAATATTTAGGTTCAAGTCCCATTTACCTTGCATATTGGCCTTATTGGGGCCCTTGAGTGGTACTTGCTAATGAAATTCATTTTGGTACTGGATATTTATTGTATTGATATTTATATTATTATTGTTATTGTTTTCCTTGCTTAATTTTATTAATCCTCATTGGGTAGCTATTT
Source organism: Capsicum baccatum var. pendulum (assembly GCA_030864225.1). NCBI lineage: Eukaryota > Viridiplantae > Streptophyta > Magnoliopsida > Solanales > Solanaceae > Capsicum > Capsicum baccatum. Next base: position 126,080,564 of record CM061561.1, read on the forward strand.
AGTTGAGAGTTATCTAGTTAGAATTCTATTTCTTGTAATTCTTATTGGTTGGGCCGAGCATTTATAACCCAATTTAATAATTTTATTTCTATTGCAAGGTGAGGTTGGTTGTTTTCCTCTTCTGTTGGCTATGCTAGATTGATTCTAGCATGGATTATAGAATTGAAGGTAAGTTGACCTTCTGTGGTTCTGTTGTGGTTCTAAGGTTGGTCTATTTGTCATATTGCTCCTTCTTGAGTTTGGAATTCTTAGGCTTGCCGCATGGATTGCCGTGGCTTTCATTTTTACCATCCCTCTCCATGTATCTTATTTTTATAGATTCGCTAGATTAGGGTTTATTTTTTCTTATGGTTATATCATTGCATGATGGTGTTTTCAATATTGATATCAAGATCTCCTAGAGTCGTCTCTTAGATTTGTTGGATTTATCTCCTTGTGATGGTTTGCTCTTGGTACTAGTGCTGAGATTATATGCTCCTTTCTTATTGTGTTATGGTTCATGTCTAAAGAAGAGTAAGAGAGTTAGAGGCAGGTAGTCTTTCCTATGATCACTTCTTGAGTTGGCAAATTAGAAATTCTTTATCTTGAGTTACTGGTTCTTATTGGGTAGTACTCTTGACCTTGACATAGGTGTCAGGCTTAGTACTTCCTTCCTCGATGAGGTGATTCATGGTTTTTTGAGTTATGACTGTCCTATTTGGGTGGATTCAGGAAATGCCCATCTTAGAGTTTGTTTGTCCTAATGAGCTTTCATAGAGTACTTCTCCTTGATGATATCTACCTACAAGTATTCTTTGCCAAGATAGAATTTTGGACTGGTTAGTTTTTAGCAAAAGTTGTATCTCTCTAAGTTGCTAAAATTTTTGCTATTACTAGTGTGAGTTGCAACTTTGGGGAGTTATTATGTTTTTTATAGTTCATGCCCTCTGGTAGATATGGAGTTAATTTCTTGTGTTTTTAGCTGGTGATTTACTATCTATTATGATTTTGTTCTTCATCTATGTTTCGATTTTGTCTTAGTATGATTTAGCTTAGGTATGTCAAATTTGGATAATAAGGTCTATTTGAGTAGTTGACATTAATATAGACTTATTGGATCGATTTTGTATTGACACCTTGGAATGGGAATTTGGAAATTATGATAGATTTGGGGTATGAATGTCTACCCATATTCAAGTATGGTTTGCATATTTAAGATCGACCAATTCAGCCTTGGTGTTGAGATTTTAGCTTGAAGCATAGAGCATAAGTTCAACCTTCATTGTAGATTTGTCTCAGTTCGAATTTCATCTATAGGCTGGTTAAGCCTACCTTGTAGTTACCTATTTGGTCTTATGAACTTTGGATGAATTATAGTTGATAGGTGTTCATATGATAGCCATGGACACGACATTGGTTCCTTCAACTTTGATCTTGGGTCTTTAGTTTTCTCTGAAATTCTTAGATGATATACTTAGTTGGGGTAGTATACTTGAGTTGGATTCACCTTGGCTTTATGTTTTGTTGATGGGACATCCTGGAATTGATTATTTAGTGGTAAGTAGTTGTGACTTGGAATCTTGGATTTTATTTTTGAGATTATTCAGACTATTTGCAGCAACGACTTAGATTGCAGTCCTCAGTTATCTATGTTGTGAGCTCAGGTAGCTCCATAAGGGCTTATTCTCATGTTTGTTGTATGGACTTTTAGTAGATTAGTTTTGGTTCTTTGAGTTTCTGTGATGAAATTAAGCAGGCAGGACTCGGGTGAGTTTTTCTCCTAGTTTGGGGTGGATAGTAGGTATGGAATAGTAAAAGAAGGTTGTACGTGGATTGGAGTCAGTTGTATGACTCATGCCTTGGTTTGATTTTGTCTTAATGAGCCTTTATTTATGTATGTGGGTATCGATATGGTATCAGTATGTTGTGATTTAGATTTGTGTACATCAACCTTTTTTTGTTTGATTATAAACTAGTTGGTGGTAGAGGTTAAGTCTTGGATATTTGGAAGTCAAGTGAGAGAGTTGGTTGAAAAAGGATACCTGCAGCAAAATCCCTTGGAAGTGTCCTCTCTTCTTTGAGGTTATCTAGGAAGTCATGCTCGGGGCATACCTAGTAACTTATCCTCTTGAGCTTTTATGATCTTCTATCAATTGTCTTTCATGGATGAAAGTCCTTTTAGTAGTGGATATTATAATGACCCTCCATATTATTTCCTTGATTTACGTGTATTTTTTGGGTTTCGAGACTTCCTACAGCGGCAATAGGTCATTTATGACTTGCCAGAACTATCAGTTTTATGATTGGACAGTTCAATTTGATTCTACGTTCATTTTATTATTTTAGAGTTTTCATTATTTAAGATTTGGCCTCGGACCAAAAATCCTAGTTGATGCCCTCCGATGAGAATTTTGACAGCTCCATCAGCTATAGAACATTGATTTTAGGCTAGGTGGACTCTTGGTTTGGGTACTAAGGCACTAAAGATCATTTCAACCTATTGGTCCAAAGATTAAGAAATTGGAAAGTGGGTGTGGCACCTATATTATGTCAAAATGACCTCGAATGGAAATTTTAATAGTGTGATTGAGTCCGAAACATCAAATATGGTATGGTTACATAGTTCATTTGTGTATACGGGATTCTGGATGAATCCCAAGGGGCGGAGACTTGAAATATTCTAGGTCTTATCTGCGATCTAGTGCACCTATGATCGCGGGCCTTGGATCGTGATCATAATTTAGCAGCACCATTAAGTATGGTAATCACGACACTTCAAGTTTCAACTATGACTCCCTTACTAGTCACCCAAGACCGTAATCGCAGAGGTAAATGTCGCAATTGTGACTCTGAGTCTGAGGCCCTATATTGCGATAGCGACTGCCGAGTTGTGATAGCGACTCCCGAGCACCTATTATGGATATAATAACCCTTTCTCAGCCTATTCTTTCAATTTTCTCATCCATTTCTTGAGAGATTAAAACCTAAAACTTGGATTAAGCGGGATTAAAGCTTATAGATGATTTAGAGAGCTTGGTTATTGATTGTTTCATGATTTCTCTTTGAATTCATGGTAAGATTTCTTCAATTTCTTGATAAATTCTTAGAAATTAAGGCTTCAATTCTTAAACTTTAAGGGTTGATTTGAGACCTGAATTTTGCTCCGTTTGTGTTCAACTTTAGAACATAACTTCCTTGTTCTTTGATAGACCTTACGACGGGTTCAATTTTAGATTCTATTCACAGGCCCCGCAGGCCTGTTCTTGACGCTAAATTGACCCAACCCATTATATGGAAATATGGGTTTCATTTGACTCTTAATGACGAGTAAATTAAGATTTTGAGAGCATGGTGGCGATTCGAGATCATGGAATAAAATGGATATTTTATGGATGATTCAAGGATTTGCGGTTCGGCTTTGAGGTAGGCATCTAGCTACTTTTATTTACAAGATGACATGTGCTATATATTGCATGTGACTATGAATGTTAAGATTGATTATGGGTAGAAAATCATGACTTAGTCTTGATTGATGAGGTTTGGGGATTAGATGGGTGAATTGATCCGTAAGGTGAAATACTTAATATGCCTCTGCAATCCTATTACCCTATGTTGTTAGCAAATTATTTATAGTGACACAAATGAATCCTTAGAAATGCTTGTGTAGTACTCGATGAATTGTGATGGTGTTCCCTGGATTATGATGTTATGATTATGTCGGATATACACTTGGGCCTAAGGCCACAATTATGATGTTGTATCTATTTCTTAACATATTCTTGGGCTGGAGTCTATGTTCATGGTATTGATTGGTTTGGTTCCAGAAAGTATTCCCGCATTGTAAAGAAAATGGTTGTAGTTTATTGACATATCGATGTTTATGATTTCATTATTTGAATACTGGTGATGGCATGTATAGATTTGGTACATTCATGATCATTAAATCGGCAAATGACATGATTCCAACTAAAATATGATTTTATCACTATTTTTCCTAAAATAGGGTTAAAGCCTACTTTTCACCATGAAACAAATTTCTTCGTAACAATAATTTCACCATCTTAATGAATAATCGATGAGTAAAGAGATTGGAATTGATGTTTTAAAGATTTGACCAAGACAAATTTCAATCTAGGATTTTGATAGTCTCTTTACTCTAGCCGTGGGAGATTTCAACCATTTCTACTCTTTTATATTGATTTAGTCCAAAGTTTACCTCAGGCAATGGATTTATGAGTTTGCACTCTTTTTAGCCATGACTTAAGTCCGTGCACCTATTATATATCTACATACACATTTCTTCGATATGGAATTGAGGAGGAGTATGGTACTGATGATATGATATTTCGGTTAAGCTTGATGGTTGATAATGTTTAGGATATTGATTATATTTACCAATTTGAGTCTTGCTATTGATTATATATTTATTGGTTCACGTTCAACTATTGATTATTTATTTACCGATTTGAGTTAGACTATTGATTATAAATTTCGATTCAAGTCCTTTTATTGAATATGTATTGATCGGTTTGAGTTTGCTATTATTTATATATCCAGTTCAAGTCCAGACATTGATTATGGTAATGATTTTCTATGGTTATACACTAGGTTACTTATTCTATTTTTATCGATTGTGGCATTATGGATTATATCTGGGCATTCGTTATTGCATGTGCATCGACTATCACCAATAGGCACCAATATCTATCATCTTTTTGAGGGGTTGAATAGGTGTGGGTGATGAGTATGGCTTGTGGTGTATTGTATGTGGATTGAACCTTTTAAGTCTAAGGTGGTAGGGGTTCATAAAAGTCTCGGTTAGATATTTATTTTTTTGAACTAGTTAGTTACTTGTCATTGCTATTGTTATTATTGTTTTATTATCTTTGTTATGGCTAGTTTGTGTCAGCTTTTTTAATGACCCGGTATCAAGATTTGAGGTATGATTCTGGCTCTTTTAACTTATGATTTTATTATTATTCATAACTATCTCATGATTAGGCATATGGATTAGAACCCTGAGTATATTAGCACAAGTTTTGGCTGTGAGTATAAGGTCTTAAGGTGTCAGTCTGATGAGAGGTTAAACCTTGAGTTGACTTTATTTATGTACATATGTGTATATTTATCTATATGTAGTTATGGCATTACTGTATATCCTTTCCTTCATTCACTTATTCAGATTGTATATTCATTCCTTGGCCTTATATACTTGAATATATCTTCTTTTGCCCTTAATTCTGATATTGGCCAGTGATGTTACGGTGTAGTAGTGAGATTCTTGAGTATGTCTAGAATGGGATAGTCCATCCTTAATACCTTCTTAGCCTTACTATGTTAGTTCTATGTATATGAATAGGATAGTTTATCTATATTATCTCATTAGCTTTTTGATGTAGTTGTTGGATATTTGGGCATAGTTTACATTTCTGCTTACATGTTATGTATAGCATTATCTTTTAAGCTCAGTCGGCAGTTGCCTGTTTAGTACCATGTTTTTGGTACTAATACTACACTTTTGTAGCCTATAGATCATAGCATGGGTCATAAGACTGATTTTGTCTCCTTGGGGAGCTCCTTTGTTCTTTTTGAATAAGAAGGATGGCTTCATGCATATGTGTATTGATTATAGGCAGCTTAATGAGGTAACGGGGAAGAACCTTTATCCTATGACTCACATTGATGACTTATTTTGCTGGCTTCAGGGTGGAATGTTGTTTTCTAAGATTGATTTGAGGTCTGGTTACCATCAATTGAGGATTCGAGTGGAGAATTTCCCGAAGACAGCTTTTAGGACCCGTTATTCATTGTGAGTTCTTGGGGATGTCATTTGAATTGACTAATGCCCTAGATGCATTCATTGATTTGATGAACTAAGTATTCAGGACTTATTTAGATTCCTTCTTGATTGTGTTCATCGATGAGATCCTTGTGTATTGGAGGAGTAGAGAGGAGCATCCGCAGCATTTGAGGGTTGTGCTCCAGACTTTGATGGATCATTTACTTTTTGCCAAGTTCTCTACATATAACTTTTACTTGAGTCTGTGACATTCCATGGAAATATGGTGACTAAGGATGGAATTATGGTAAACTCAGTGGAGATTGATGCTATTCGTGTTTGAGCCAAGCCTGCATCTCTGACTCGGGTCCATAGCTTGATTGGCTTGGCTAGTTACAATAATCAATTCTTTGAGAGATTTGCTACTATTTTAGTGCCTATGACTAGATTAAATCGGAAGGAGGTTCCTTTCTGATGATTCAAGGAGTGTGAGTTAAACTTTGTAAAACTCAAGGATTTCTCACTTCAGCTCCAATTCTAGCTCTTCCCATTAAGTGTGAAGGATTCACCATGCATTGTCATGCTTCTAGTGTTGGTTTGGGTTGTGTATTGATGTTCTGGATTTTGATGTAATATTTTACATATTCTTCAAAGGATAATTATATGTTTTCAAGCAACTGATGTTCTGTTTAATACTAGATTTTAGTGTTTTCAGGTTAAGGAGGTAGCTGAAGGAGAAACTTGAAAAATAACAGAAAAAGGCCACTAATGGTCAAACTGGATGACCGTCGGCCATGCAATGAACTGACAGACTGGTCGTCAGAGTATATTAGAAGGGAGCAAACGAGTGATCTCTGCGACGGTCCAAGTGGCGGACCATCAACCATCCAACAGACCGCCAACTTGGCCGTTAGGATGAAATAGAACATGACATTTTGGAGGATCAAGCGATAGCCCATGCGATAGACCGCCAGGCCAGCGATGGTGCACCAACATAACCGTCGACACTTAACAGAACATGACCATTTGGGACCATCAATGATGGTCCACGCGATGGACCGTCAGGCTTTCAATGGGCCGCGAGCCTGATTGTCAACTTTTTACGCTGCTTTTCTGAGTTTGAATTTTAAATCCTCTATACCTGGGAACAAATAAATATATAGTTTAGGTTTCATTTAGGCATCTTTTATCATATTTCCATCTTTGAAACTTATTGTAATGGAGTATTCTCTGATATTCAAGCTAGAATTGTGGATCTACCCATTTTTTATTTTCATTTCTATTAAAGATTCAAGAACAAATCTTGTGATTTTTGTAAGTAATTTTTGAACTTTTTTATGAAAATATGATTACTTCTTCTTCTTCTTCTTCTTCTTCTTCTTCTTCTTCTTCTATCGAGATGTGCGGTTAAGCTCCCAAAACTAGAGTTTGGGATCCTTGATATGAATAGCTGATTGGGGATGTGAAAAATACTTGATTTCCATTTTTAATTGGAGTTGTATAAACCCTTCTTCATATTAATGACCTTTCTTTGTTGCAAACTTGAAGGGTGAGCCCAAGAATACACTTGTTTGACTAGAAAAGTCCTTGTTGGGAAAAGAAGAGGTTTCCATGGAATCTAAGGGCTTTAACCATTGGGTTAAGAGTTGATGCCTTAACAGGATCATACCATATGGGAGAATAGTTGGTGAAATTAACACATCCTTTAAGTTTGAGAGAACTGAAGGATAGACTGCCCATTTAGGTTGAGAGATAAATTGGTAGATTATAGAATTCAACAACTCTTACAATTGAAATTATTAATTGGAAATTCAAGATAATTCACAACCCTAGCTGCTTGAACATCTCTCGGTCACCATAACTCTAGTTTTTCTACTCTCGTTGAATTTTTATTTGTAATAAGAATCACTGCCTGAAACACTTTCTGTTACAAATAGCGAGGTACAATTTACAAATCAAAACCCCCTTTAATTCGAAACCTTTGATCAACAGTCTAGTAACAACCACAATACTTAGTGAACACAGTATTCCCTATAGGATTTGACCCCAACATAGTTGATTTATATATTTGACAATGACCGCTTACTCTGTCGTAAGGGAAGTGTAATTTGGCATATTAAATTTTGGCATCGTTGTTCGGGAATACGGTTGTCAATTAAGTTTTTATTTGTTAGTTGACCTTTTGTCAAGTTCCTAAATTTTACTTATCTTTGTTGTTTTTCTTCTTTGCAGAGTAATCATTGTGTATGCCAAGTACATGGAGGTCAGGTGAACCATTATTTCCATTACATCGAAAACCTTAGTCGGTTAGTAGAATGGTTGTCCAACAAGAAGCTAAGCACTTGGCAGCTTTGGCTAATACAAAAGTTAATTAGCAAATTATTGATAATCTAGGGTGGGTGCCTAATGCTGATGATGAGGACTTGGGAGATGATGATTTGTTACATCCTGCCAACCAAAGGCGTGCAGATAATGAGGTTGCACTGGTGAACGGTAATGTAAACAGAAATCATCCTTTTAGAGCAAGACAAGATCGATAGCCTATCTAATATTATCTTGAGGTGGATGAGGACGAAAAGCCTGGAGTAGGTGCAACCAAGCTATTATTCCACCACCTTTGTCACCCGGAGCTAAGTTCAATATCACAAGTACCATGATTTAATTACTTCATCTAAAGCAGCGATTTGGTGGACTTTAGGGTGATGATCCGAACATGCATTTAGTGAATTTTATCACTATTTACATGTCTTTTGATAACACTGGAGTAGCACAGAATGCAATCTGTTTGCATCTATTCCCGTTGTCTCTGTCTGGGAAGGCAACACTATGGGTTAATAGGTTGACTCCTGATTCTATAACAAACTAGAGGCAGTTAAAAAGAGCTTTCCTAGAAAGGTTTTTTTCGCCGTCCAGGATATTATAGTTGAGGGACGAGATTAGTAATTTTAGGCATCTCCCGACTGAAGCTCTTCATGAGACCTAGGAGAGGTTAAAGAAGAAGTTGATATAGTGTCCTAATCATAAAATGACTGATGTCCACTTGATGGAGTCTCTGTATAGAGCCTTGAACTCTTTTACGAAACTAGTTGTTGATAATGCCGCAGGAGGAGCATTTATGGATCTTACTTTTCTAGAAGCTTTTAAAATGCTTGATATGATGACCAAACAAAGTAAATCTTGGCATAACAGGGATACTGAGGTAGCAAGCTCTACTGATATTAGCGGCATGACTGCAGAACAATGCAGAAGAGTGGAAGAATGTGAAAAATACATGGCTCACATGAAAACCCCAAATTGATCTGCTTTGTACATATTTATTATATGGGAAGACTGAGAAAGTGAAAGTTGTTAGGTATAAAGCAGAGCTGATTTAGATTTTGAGGAGGAGGCCAACTATCTAAATTATTAGGAAGGTTACTAAGGCTATAACCAACGGATCAAGGTCAGGACTATTACAACAAAGATGGTTGCAAGGATAGGGAGCAAGGAAGTTGGAAGAACAAGATTGACAAGAGTAAACTGTATGTACCTCCTGAAAATTAGGATAATGCTACTACCAGTTTAGGCTAGATGTCCATAGAGGACATGATGGAGAAACTATTAAAGAGAATTAAGGCAACCAATGTTGGGGTGACGATGATGAATAATGATTTATCTTACATAAGTCAGTTAGTGAATTCGCACTCAACTTCTATCAACCAATTGGAGCAGCAGATGAGCCAGCTCTCGGCTGCACTTAAACAGAGGAAGAGCGGTACCTTTCCGTGTGATACAGTGAAAAATTCTTAAAATAATGGCTCTTTCTTGGAAGTTCCCATTGGGAATGGTAAGGTATTATCGGGCCCTTCTGTGGGAAAAGCTATAATTTAAGAGGTGATTGAAGAGGATGTTGAAAATGAAAGAAGTTGTCCAATAAGTCTGAGAAGTTGGATGAAAGTGACATCTACTCTAAACATCAGCAGGTTGATGAGTTAGAGAAATTAAAAAAAAGGAGAAGGAAGCAGTGGTTATTACTCGCCCAAAACCACCACCTCCTTTTCCTCATAGATTGAAGAAGAAAGCTGATGATACAAAGTTAGGCAAATTCATGGCGATGTTGAAGCAGTTGACGGTGAATGTTCCTTTAGTGGAGATTCCTGTGTATTCTAAGTTTATGAAAGACTTGGTGATGAAGAAGAGAACAGTGAGCTATGAACCGATGGATAACCTTCACCACAGTGGCATTATTTCAACAAGGTCTTTGTTACAAAAGAAAGCGGACCTAGGAGCATTCACTATTCCTTGTACTATTGGGTCTCTTGATTTTGCTAAGGCCTTGTATGATCTGGGAGAGAGTATTAACCTAATGTCGCTATCTGTTCATAAGAAGTTGGGTTTGTGGGATACTACACCCACAAACATAAAGACTAGTGATGGCAGACAGGTCAGTGAAGTGGCTAGTGGGAATTGTATGATGTGTTTGTAAAGGTGGCCAACTTTATATTTCCTGTAGATTTTGTTATCTTGGACTACGAGGGGGATTTTTAGGTACCCAAAATGTTGGGTAAACCTTTTCACACAATCAAGAGTATCTTTATTGATTTAAGGGTAATGAGTTACAGTTCAGGCTTAATGATGAGGTGGTTTACTTCGATGTGTGACAATCTATGAAGTAACCCAAGGAGATGAGTGTATTTTCCATTGTTGAAATTTATTATGAATACAAGCAAAAGGTTCCAATTGAGGAGAAATTTGTTATGGAAATTCTGGCTATAGTCTTGATGAACTTTGACAGTGAAGGTATCGAAGAGTACGAAGAGAGAGTGTGTGCTTTGATGGGAATGGATCTTATTTAGATGCTCCCAAAAAGCTATACTTAGATCTGTAAAATCGACCAACACCTTCGGCTAAGCCATCTATCGAAGAGCCACCGGTGTTGGAGTTGAAGAAGTTGTCAGGGCATCTATGGTACATGTTTTTATGCAGTGGAAACACTTTGAATGTGATTAATACTACTGATTTGGGTGAGCACCAGGTTGAGGCACTTTTATCTGTGCTTAAACGATACAAAAGGGCCATAGGATGGACTATTACTGATATCATTGGTATTCCTCCTGGTATTTGCACTCACAAGATTCGGGTTGAGAAAGATTGCACACTAACCATTAAGCACCAATGCCGTCTTAATCCACCAATGCAAGAGGTTATTAAAAAGGAGTTCATTAAATGGATGGACGCAGGAGTTGTATACCCAATTTTCGATAGTAAGTGGGTAAGCCCAGTCCAATGTGTGCCCAAGAAAGAGGGCATGACTGTTGAGGAGAATGAAAAAAATAAGTTGATTCCCCTCAGGCCTGTGACTGGGTGGAGAGCTTGTATGGACTATCGTAAGCTCAACTCATGGACTTTTAAGGACCACTTCCCAATGCCTTTCATGGATAAAATGCTTGATCAGTTGGCGGGAAAAGGTTGGTATTGTTTCTTGGATGGGTATTCTGGCTACAACTAGATTTCTGTTACTCTACAAGATCAGGAGAAGATGACGTTCACTTGCCCATATGGTAACTTTTCTTTTAAGCAAATGTCATTTGGCTTATGTAATGCACCCTCGACATTCCAACGGTACATGATGCCTATATTCTCCAGCATGGTGGAGGACACCTTGGAGGTGATTTTGGATGATTTTTCAGTGGTGGGTGACTCTTTTGAACTATGCTTGGTGAATCTGAGTATAGAATTACAGCGGCGTGAAGAATATAATCATGTTCTTAATTGGAAAAAATGCCACTTCATGGTGAAGGAGGGCATTGTTCTTGGTCACAAAATTTTTGCTAGATGGATTGAAGTTGACAGGGAAAAAGTAGAGGTGATAGATTAATTACCCCTCTCATCTCTTTAAAGGGAGTGTGTAGTTTCATGGGTTATGCTGGGTTCTACCATCGGTTTATTAAGGACTTCTCCAAGATTGCTAATCCACTTTGAAAATTATTTGAGAATGAAGCTAAGTTTGTATTTGTTGAGGAGTGCAAGAATGCATTTTAATACCTTAAGGAAAAGCTTGTTGTTGCCCCTATTATTGTGGCTCAAGGCTGGTCTAAACCTTTTGAAATTATGAACGATGCAAGTAGAGTAGCACTGGGTCTTGGCCAGAAGAAAAAGAAATTGTTCCACTGCATTTATTATGCGAGCAAGGCATTAAATGGGACACAGAAGAATTATATTGTTACTGAGCAGGAACTTCTCACAGTCGTCTATGCTTTTGAGAAGTTTCATGCTTACCTGTTAGGAACTAAGGTGGTGGTTTATACAGAACACACAACCTTGAGATATTTAATGGCAAAGAAGGATGCCAAACCAAGGTTAATTAGACGGGTGCTTCTTCTACAAGAGTTTGACTGCAAAGTAAAAGATTGAAAAGGATGTGAAAATCAAGGTGTGGATTATCTATCTAGACTTGAAGGTGATCACAGAGTCGAGGATGAGTTTGAAATTGATGATACATTTTTGGATAAGAAGATCGTGGCTGCCGTGCTTGAAAGAGTGCCTTGGTACACTAACTTTGCAAATTAATGTAAGTGAAGTCATCCCAGAGAATCTGTCTTTTCACCATAGGAAGAAGTTCTTACATGATGTTACATACTATTTCTGGGATGAGCTGTATTTATTTTTGTGGTTTGCAGATAATATTATCAAACGGTGTATTCCAGAGGTGGACATGTTGAATATCCTAAAGCTTGTCATGCTTCTCCTGTTGGGGGTCAACATGTAGTTGACCGTACTGCGATTAAAGTGTTGCAAAGTGTTTATTACTGGCCAACCTTATTGAAGGATGCCTATGATTTTGTGCAGATATCTGACCAAGGTCAGCGACAAGGGTCAATCTCAAAGCACTATGAGATACTGATGACAAAAATGATGGAAGTCAAATTTTCTGATGTATGGGGAATTGATTTCATGGGCCCCTTTGTGAGATCCTCTGGGTTGAAATACATATTGTTCACCGCTGAATATGTGTCAAAATAGGTTGAAGTTGTTTCTTTGAATGATAATGAAGGAAAGACAGTGGTTGCATTCCTTAAGAAGAATATGTTTTCTCTCTTTGGGGTACCACGTACCATTATAAGTGATGGTGAATCGCACTTTTGCAACCGAGTGTTTTGAGATTCTCTATTGAAATATGGTGTGAACCTGCATAAGGTTGCTATGCCATATCACCCATAGACCAGTGGGCAAGTGGAAGTTTTGAATCGGGAGATAAAAGCAATTGTGGATAAAACGGTGAATGCGAGCAGAAAAGATTGGTCTAGAAAGCTCGATGATGCCTTGTGGGCATATCGAACTGCTTCCAAGACACCTATTGGAATGTCACCATACCAGCAGGTCTACGGCATAGCATGTCACCTTTCGGTTGAACTAGAGCACATGGATTTTTGGGCTCTTAAATGACTGAACTTGAACTGGAAAAAAGTTGTCGAGTTAAGGTAGGGTTAGTTAAATGAGATGGATGAATTCCGTCTCGGTGCTTATGAAAGAGCTGATCTATACAAAGAAAGAATGAAGAACTACCACGACCAAAGAATAGAGAAGAGAGACTTTCAATCTGGCAATTAGTTGTAATTATTCAACTCTCGACTTGGGCACTTTCCAGGGAAATCAAAATCACGATGGTCTGGACTGTTCAAGGTAAGTCAAGTCTTTTCTTTAGGTGTGGTAGCACTTGAAGGTAAAGATGGAAGTCTGTTCAAGGTCAATGAGCAAAGAGTCATGACCTATGTTGGACCAATCGATGATGTAAAGCTTGTTTCCACTGTATATCTCGATGAAGTCTGACAAGTCGAGGTAACCAAGTCGTGCCACAACAGTAAATCATGTGCTAGTGGAGACAACCCACAAAGTGTTTTTGTAATAGTAGTTAAAGTTTATTTGATGTTTTTGTGCAATTTGATGTGTTTGTGAAGTGTACAGGACTGAAAATGTAGAAAGAAAAGAGTCTCTACAGTTAATAAGGGGTGACGAAAAGAATAATGGATCGTCAAGTACTCGACGGACCACCACTGGAACCGTCACAACCATGGTTGAAAAATAGACATTTTAGATAAGGCTTGATGATTGAGTTGGCAGACCATCACTGTTCTGATAGACCGTCACTTCTTCCATCATGCTGAAGCAAAAATTTAAAGTTTCTGGATTGAACAAACGGATAGTAAGACGAACCGTCGGATCAACCATCACAGCTAGGCATAATTTGCATGTTTTTGGTAAGCCTTGACGATCAACCTCGCAGACCGTCGGACTTCTAACGGACCATCAGGTCAACCATCAACTTAACCCTAGGTACGGGTCGGGTCGGGTTTAACTTTAAGGCTTATTTAAACTATGTGTATCTTACCTAAAAGCTTTTAAAGCGATAAGAAGAGGCAGTTACATACGTTCCTATCTGTTCAAATCCTAAAATTGTTTGACCTTCTCTGTATTCAAAGTATCTAGGGTCAGTTATTCACTTTTAGGACTCTCCTTATTCCTTTTCTCTCCTATTTAAACAACATCATCCTTCTTTGCCTCTCATCACAACACAAGTTAGCAAGTTCTAAAAAAAAGCTCTGAGTTTTATTTTATTCTGAATTTGCAAGTCAAAGGTTGAAGTTACTGCACTATCAAGGTATGATCATAATCGTATTTTTCTTCTTTAAATTGCTAAACATGGAGAAAGTAAATTTATGGTTGTTGAAGAAAATTCTCTCTTGTTTTTGCTTCATCCTGATTATAATTTCAAAGTCGAACTCTAGTGTGCATCGTTCTGGGTGAAGTCTGAGTAACCCATGTACTGAAAGTGAGAAAAGTAGTGACTAAATGCAATTTTTTCACCATTATTGCATTAAGAAGTGAAGATGCACAATAGGTGTTCGACAAAAGGTTAAGGTGAAATCTAAAACTGGAAAATAATGTTGACGGTCACCTTGGCGGACCGTCGAACCTTCGATGGACCATCAGGTAAACCGTCGTAAAGATACCAAGAATGATATCCACTGGATATGCTGCAACGGATGACTTGGCGGACCATCAGTAAGCTGACAGACTGTTAGGTCGACCGTTGCAAGTCTCTAAGATATAGTACTCACTAGTTAAGGCCTGACGGTTAGTCCGACAGGCCATCACTGCCACGATAGATCATCAAACCTTCCATCAAGCCACATTTTCACTGTTCTCGATCTATTTTAAATTGCAAATTAATTCTTTGTTCCTTTCCCAGGCAATATGGGAAGAAATCTTCCTTTAATAAGAGGTGGTGGTAGAGCGCGAGGAAGAGACAAACTAGCCAGGAGTAAGGAGGCACCTGCCTTCAATACTCGACAACGAGATAGGGAAATCCCCACACCCTCCTAGTCTGAAAAGAAGAGTAAGAGCAGCACTAGTAGTACCAGTTTGAACCTAGACGAGGGAGGGGTCAACACATCTAACCCCAACCCTGTTATGGCAGAAACTGGCCATGTTGGGACAGAAACTTAGGAGAAAACTGTGGTTAAGAGTAAAGAATCTCAAATGAGGGAGGCACTCAGGTGAAAAATTAAAGGATCAAAGGACAAGTTCCTTAATAGACTGGAACCGATGGAGAGTAGGCCAACCAAGAGAGCAATCTCTGAAGAGTACCAAACAGTGATGAGTGAGTTGCATGAATATCTAGAACTGGAGCGGCGATTCAATGAGTATGAGTTGTCCTGGATGAGCAAGCCTCTGGATTCTTATCAACAAAATTTGGTAAGGGAGTTTTTTACCAATTATTTGGCATTTATAGAGAAAGATTGTCCCAAGGGCATAAAGATTTCAGACTTGCTGAACAGAGATTAAATTCTTTTGAGAGGATTTAACATTGATATATCGGCTCAAATAATCAATAGGATGTTGTTTGGGCCCAACTATGAAGCACCGATTGCAGTCCCTGATCTTGAGTTTTATCTAACTTTAGCATCGACTTAAAGGCCTTGGTTGTCTGGGTTACTTACTAATTCCAGCAACCCCACCTAGGAAACCAACCCGTGAGAGTGCATTGCTATGTCCTCCCTTAGTTTTCGAGCTAAGTTCTAGTGGGCCATTGTTCAATTATGGTTAATACCAATAGAAGATGATGCCAATTTGGATAGTTAAAGGGTTATACTAGTGGCTAGTTTGATTGTAGGGCTGATTATTGATTTTGGCCAAATCATTGCTGATGAAATATTCGTGAGGGCACATAAAGTTGCAAGCGCACTATCATTCCCTATTTAATCACGGAGCTATGTAGGCAGGCTGATGTACCTCTGATACAAGGAGTTGATAATGCAGTTCGGGCTATACAAAGGCAAAACATTGAGAAATCAAAAGATGACTTCAAAGTTTGAGAAATGAGTTTCCACCCTACTAGACACAGTCAACGTCAACCCTCGGTACTTCTGATATTTTCTCAAGTATATTGTTTCTCATCACTACATATGTGTTGCCTATTATATGCCCCTAGTACATCTACAGGGTCAGAGTCTATGCCACCAATGGGTGGGACAGATTATTCAGCGTACACGTTGCCATAAGAAAATTTTGCCAAGTCTGTGAAACTGTAGAAGAAGTTTAAGAAGCAGCTAGACACATGGGCTTCGCAATACAAGCCGTTTGTTGATCAAATTATGGATGAGGAAATTTTTCCATTTGAAAAAATTCATATTAGGATGGATCATATGGAAGAGTGTTTCAATAAAATAGTGGATGCGATGTCCATTTTAGATCTTACTAAATTCATGATAGAATTCAAACAAGCATAGGCGGACATAGCAGAGTTGAAGAGAAAGTAGCCATAGCAGCCCATTTTTAACATTGATTTGGTGATATATGATAAAGATGAAGGTATTGTTTACTTGATGGGGAAGCCATTGAAAGACAAAGGTAAAAAGGTAGATGAAAGTACAGATAAAAGTGCGGATAGAAAAGCTACTAGAAAAAGAAGGCAAGATACAATGAAATCAGAAGAGAAAAAGATTATGATATAAGGAAAGCTTTAAAAAGATTGAGGAGAGATGAAGAGAAGAGAAGGAAGAAGGCATCAGATGAAGCTACAAGAGTGTCTACTAGTTCAGCCCTAGCAAGCGGGCCCAGTTCAGACCCAGCCTGAGATGTGATACCTCCAATTCTGGAGGAAGAGATTGTGAATACCCCTACAACCATAGGAGTCAATGTTACTATAAGTTAGGAAACTAGAGCCTTACCCCATTTCACTGATGCCTCATCTGAATAAGAGGCTATACAAGTATTCCCCTCCTCTGTATTTTTATTATATCCATTGAGGACAATGCATTTATTTTATGTTGGGGTAGATGTACTTGTACCATGGGGGTTTCTGTTGCCTATGTTCTTTTCCTCCTGTGTGCTATCTAGTGAATTGGCATGTTAGGGATTGCATTTTCTTTTCCTAAGTAATTGTGATGTAAATATCCATTGTTAATGTTATCTATTTATGAAAGTGTCTTTTTCTTTAGCATCTTTTTGTATATATGGATTATGTTTGAATATGGGATAAGACTATGAATATGTTCATTTGGGTATTTCCTCTCATCAGTTAGCATATGTTTAGCAACCTTTGGTTATTGCATAATTGGCATTAACTTGTAAAATAGACATGATCATGTCATGAAAATCCCAAGAGTAGTAGAATGAGTTTGTCTCAGTTGCCTGAGTGTGTGAGTATTTATGTTAATTTTTGCTTAGTGTAATACCTAGAGCTTTCCCAATTCATAAATGTTGTTTTACGGTTGATTCAACAGGATAAGATAGCAGGCCTCCATTTGTTTTCAGTCCACTTAGCAAAATAACTTACCCACCAAAAAGATTTTTCCATTTTTGCACCTTTTTTTTATCTTATGTTAGTTTTCTTCAGTCCAAATAACTCTAATTAACTCTCTTTAGGTTGTTAACACCAAACTTTGGGCCTGGTCTAATATTGGACATTGTGCACCTCAACTTAGGCAAAGCACCTAAGTTGAGTGTAGCAGTTGTCAATATGTTAGCCGTCTAATGGGAAGGTGGTTTAGAGTCAAAATAAAACATTCCGCCTCGATCTAGTTAAGATATTGTGCACCTTAACTGACTGCATAAGCATAAGTTAGGGGTGGCTGATGCTTAAAAAAAGGGTTCTGACAAAGTGTGAATGAATAAGTGAGATTGTAAGCGAGCTGGTAAGAAGTAGCCTTGCCTAGCCTGGAACCTTATTACAAGCCTAAAAATGGTCTGCTTGATCTTTGCAAATCAACCATAAAGGAGCGTTAGATGATAAGGAAAGGCTATGGGCATGTATTCTATCTTTGTAACTTTTTTGATGAGTGTGAGAGTCTTGATTTTTGTCCAACAAGATATAATGAGTGATGGACTTCATTGACTGTGAGGGCAACTAGAGTTACACTGATACAAAATCAAACCAACAACACCAAGAGCTTCAAGTAGGCTCGGATTTCAGTCCAACAACACAAGAACAACAAGTTTAAGTTTCGGTTTTTCAGCCACAACACAAGAACAACAAGATAGATAACAATGCTAGTGAATCGAAAAGAGCCCCACACGGCTTCACTGGACTTTAAGGTAACAAAATCAACAACAACAACAAGATAAAGAAAGATAGATAACTTGACATATAACATTCAAGAAACTAAGAACCCTAACATCAAGAGAGGAGCCTAAGTCTAATGAATATAAACACCAAGTTCTTACGAGGACCAAGAGGCTCTCAACGACCTCAAAACCCTTGTTTCTAGCCAAAGAGACAACACAAGTATCCCTCTACTTGTGAGATAATAGGGGCGGCTTCTATGAGTGGAAGAGAGAGGAAATGTTTAGTGTTTTTAGGTTACAAAAATCAGCATTCAAAAAACTAAGGGATGACTCTCTAACATGTTCTATTTATACTACAAACAAAAGGGGTAAAATGACCCATCCGCCCTTGCTTCTTGTGCCAACCTTGGAGAGTAGTTTATTACACATTAGGACCTCTCTTCACACATAAAAACGTTTAGGTCCTTGGTTGGTTCAATCACCAACTCACACACGGCCATTTGCATGAACAAGGCTTGGAGTTTTTGTAATTCCCGAGCTTGGCTTCGTGTCAA
Organism: Capsicum baccatum var. pendulum; assembly: GCA_030864225.1. Taxonomy (NCBI): domain Eukaryota; kingdom Viridiplantae; phylum Streptophyta; class Magnoliopsida; order Solanales; family Solanaceae; genus Capsicum; species Capsicum baccatum. The sequence continues at coordinate 126,099,422 of CM061561.1, forward strand.
AGGCCGTGTACCTGTGGAGGCTGCCCTAACCGTATCATCCCCTCCATCTTGAGAGGAATTTGACCTCAAATTCAGCATTTGGTCATCTTCAACCGCATCCACGAGGGAGAGATCACCAACGTTGAAAGTGTTGTGCACTTGATATTCCGGTGGAAGGTCAATCTTGTAGGCGTTGTCATTGATTCTCTCAAGTACTTGGAAAGGAACATCACCCCTTGGCAGAAATTTGGACTTCCTTTGAGCTGGAAACCGATCCTTTCGAAGCTGCACCCACACCCAATCTCCGGGTTCAAGCACAAGCCTTCTTCTCCCTTTGTTTACCCTTTTTGCAATCTCTTGGTTCTTCTTTTCAAGCTTGATCCGCACCGTCTCATGCATTTTCTTCATTGCCTCGGCTCTTTTATTTCCATCTAAGCAGGTCATGATATCACTAGACAAAGGAGTGAGATCTAAAGGGGTAAGGGGATTCAGGCCGTAAACACATTCAAAGGGAGTCATTCCCGTGCTCGAATGTATTACCCGGTTGTATGCAAATTCCACCAAGGGTAGGTGATCTTCCCATGAAGTCAATTTACCTTTAACCATAGAACGTAGCATAGACCCCAAGGTTCTATTTACTACCTCCGTTTGGCCATCGGTTTGTGGGTGACAAGAAGTGGAGAAAAGTAACTTCGTTCCAAGCCTACCCCACATGGACTTCCAAAAGAGACTTAGGAACTTGGAGTCCCTATCGCTCACAATAGTCCTCGGTATCCCGTGAAGCTTTACAACATGTGCAACAAATAATGAAGCTACACTACGAGCATCCTCGGTTTTAGCACATGGAATAAAATGAGCCATTTTAGAGAATCTATCAACAATAACAAAAATGCTATCTCGGCCCTTTCTAGTCCTTGGCAGCCCCAAAACAAAATCCATCGAAATGTCCAACCAAGGCCTAAGGGGAGTAGGGAGTGGGGTTTATAATCCTTGAGGTAGGAGACGAGATTTCGCACTCCGGCAGGCCACGCATTGACTACAAATTTTAGTGACGTCTTTGCGCATTTTGGGCCAATAGAAGTTCTCCTCTAAGATTCCGAGGGTCTTGTCTACCCCAAAGTGACCCATGAGGCCTCCGTCATGGGACTCCCTCACAAATAATTCCCTCCAAGAACTAGAAGGAACACACAAACTCCTCCCCTTGAACAAATACCCATCGAACCGAGAGTAGGAGGAATGGTCATTCTCCTTAAGCCAACGGTCCCTTCCCCACTCTTCGCATTCCCTAAAAATAGGAGCAAAGGTGGGATCCTCGGGATACAACAACCGCAAGCTCTCAAAACCCATCAATTTCGAAGACAAGGTAGCAACAAGCACATGCTTCCTAGACAAGGCATCGGCAACAACATTTTCCTTTCCCCTTTTGTAATGAATTACATAAGGGAAAGTCTCCATGAACTCAATCCACTTAGCATGACGCCTATTCAACTTGTCTTGGCTCTTAAGGTGTTTCAACGACTCATGATCCGTTCGTATCACAAACTCCTTAGGCCACAAATAATGTTGCCAATTTCCCAAGGCTCTAACAAGGGTGTACAACTCCAAATCATAAGTTGAGTAATTAAGAGTTGCCCCTTTGAGATTTTCACTCAAATAAGCAACGGGCTTACCTTCTTGCATCAAAACAGCCCCGATGCCAACCTTAATAGCATCACACTCTACTTCAAACATCTTATCAAAATTGGACAATTGCAATAAAGGCGCCGAGATGAGCGTAGCTTTCAAGGCCTCAAAAGCCCTAGCCTGCTCATCACCCCATTTAAAGGGTCCGTCCTTTCTAATTGCCTCGGTCAAGGGGGATGCTATGGAACTAAATCCTTTGACAAACCTCCTATAAAAGCTTGCCAACCCGTGGAAACTTCGAATTTCTCCAATAGTTTTAGGGGTCGGCCAACTTCGAATAGAGTCTATCTTGGAATCGTCCACTTCCACACCCCTTGAGCTCACGACAAAACCCAAGAATATAACTTTATCAACACCAAAAGAACACTTCTCCATGTTGGCATACAACTTCTCCTTTCGGAGCACATCAAACACACATCTCAAATGCATTACATGATCATCAATAGATTTACTATACACCAACACATCATCAAAGTAAACCACCACAAACTTTCCAATATAAGGCTTCATTACATGATTCATTAGCCTCATAAATGTGCTAGGAGCATTGGTAAGGCCGAAGGGCATGACCAGCCACTTATATAGACCGAATTTGGTCTTGAATGCGGTCTTCCACTCATCACCGGGTTGCATGCGAATTTGGTGATAGCCGCTCCTAAGGTCCACTTTAGAAAACAAACAAGATCCGTGGAGCTCATCTAACATATCATCTAGTCTATGGATTAGATGACGATACCTTATCGTGATTTTGTTGATGGCTCTACAATCGACGCACATGCGCCAAGTTCCGTCCTTCTTTGGTACCAAAAGCACCGGAACAGCACACGGACTCATGCTTTCCTTGATGTATCCCTTGTTGAGAAGCTCCTCAACTTGTCTTTCAAGCTCCTTAGTGTCCATGGGATTGCTCCTATAGGCCGGTTTGTTTGGAAGTAGTGAACCCGGCACCAAATCAATTTGGTGCTCAATTCCCCGAAGTGGGGGCAATCCTTGCGGAAGTTCTTGAGGAAATACATCTTCATACTCCTGCAACACACAAGAAATCAAAGGGGAAATGGAAGAATTAGTGGGGTTAGTATTAAAACAATGGGCTAAAAGTAACATCGGCTTGTTTTCATCATGGTCCACGAAGAGTTCTTTCCTCCTAGCCAACATCACTACGTTTTCCATCTCCCTTGTCGTTGGGACAGCCTCGGATGTCCCTACTTCCTCACCTACGGCATCCCCCCCCTTTTCTCCCTTTCCGGATTCCTTCCCCTTTCCCTTTAACTCTCTCATCTTTTGATGTCACTCATTTACTTGGGAGGGTGAAAGAGGGTGAAGTGTGACCTTTCGGCCATCCTTCTCAAGCGTATACCGGTTGGACCTCCCATCGTGCTTAGTAGACCTATCATATTGCCATGGCCTACCTAACAACAAGTGACATGCTTGCATTGGGATCACGTCACAAAGCACTTCATCGTGGTAGTTTCCCACCTTAAACCGAATCACACATTGCCTTGTGACCTTTAATTCTCCACAATCGTTCAACCATTGTAGCTTGTAAGGACTAGTGTGTAGTGTAGTTGGTAGCTTCAAGAAATTTACCATAGCATGGCTTGCAACATTTGTACAACTACCACTATCAATCACCAAGGTGCACACACTCCCCTTTACAAGACACTTAGTATGGAATAGATTTTCCCTTTGACTCGGGTCATCCATCGCCTTACTAATCATGACACGTCTAACCACAAAGTTTGGAACCACACACTCCCCTTCTTGTGGATAGACATCTTCACTACCATCTAATTCATCATCATTCGGCCCATTTTCAGCTCCCTCTCCATCTTGAGGCTCGGCCTCATCCTCCCCCCTTTCGGAAACCACCTCCTCACCAAGGTAGTACACTTTCCCTTCTCGTAGGATCACATTGCGCCGGTTCGGACATTCATTGGCCTTATGCCCCCAACCTTGGCACTTGAAGCATTGGAACCCCTTTGGGTTGGGATATTTGTGAGCCTCCGGTTTCGGAGGGAACTTAGGGACTATTTTGGACTCGGGCAGTTTCGTAGGGGCGGGTTGGTCCTTGTTTTTGGGCCAACCCGAGGGGGTTTGTACCCTTGCCTTGAAGGCTGATCTCTCCTTAAGTTCCCTTTCAATCTCTAGGGCCGCTTGGAATATACCGTCAATGGTTTCAAACCGGTGAAGGGTCAAATGAGTGGAGATCTCTTTGTTCAACCCACACTTGAACCGGATGATGTCGTGACTGATTTGCTCCCCACGATGATCAAGTTTCAACATGAGTTGTTGGAACTCGTCAAAATAGGCCATCACACTCTTGCCTCCTTGCCGCAAGCCATATAATCTAGCGAGCAACTCATGACGATATCTCTCAGGAAGGTATCGTTGTCTCATCAAATACCTCAACCGATACCAAGGTGGTGGCTGCCCATCCACTAATTCATTACCAAATCGTTTAACATACTCCCACCAAGTGTTATCATAGCCCTCGAGGTGAGCTATAGCATAGCAACTCTTCTTTTCTTCCGAGATGTCATTAACTTGGAAAACTTTGTCACAAGCCGATTCCCAAGTTAAGTAGGTCTCGGGGTCACTTTCACCCTTAAAGATGGGTAGGCTCAACTTGATGGTGTTGATGCCTACGTCTCTCTCTTGGTGTCGGTTTCCCCTATCTCCATACCCCCGGTATCTCCTAGGTTCTCCTCGACCCCCTCTTAACTCCTCCTTCCTCGTATAAGCATCATCAAAGGCTCCATCTCCTTCATACTCCTCTCTACCGTATCCTTCAAAGTGGGCTGGCCGGCCTTGGCCGTTTTGATTCGGAGGATTTGGAATTTGCGGTCTTTGGGTTAATGGAGCTTGGAATGGAGGGTTCGGATTTAGTGGAGGTACTTGGCGTCCAAATCCCTCTTGTGGCATTGGAGGGGCTTGGAAATGTAGTGGTCTAGTGGAGTCTCGGTTTGGAGGAAAATAGGTAGTTTGGCTTGCGGTATTAAGTGGAGCTTGGGGTGCATTTAGCATTTGGTGGACTGTTTTGGGGGTGATGGTTGCGGAGGAGGTCCTATCATGACCATTGGTAGATACATGTAGAGGAGTAGAAGGACGAGAGTTCCTTTGACTCTCCACTTGTTCTAATCTCCCACTAATAGTCGACACTTCCCCCCTTATTGCTGCCAAGTCCCCTCTCACAGCCCCAAATTCCGAATTCAACCTTTCAAGTGTCCGGGTAACGGCCTCAAGAGTGACCCTAATAGAATCAAGGGCATTAGTATCCACATTATGAGACGTAGCTCCTTCCATTGTCAAGGTATTATCCGCTTTAGTTCACCACAAGTTCGTGTTCCACAAGTGTTGTATAATTGGCTAGTAACCGTGAGATTTTTAAGGTATGAGTAAGCTCTTATCCGGAATGGATTCTTGTTTGAAGACTCAAAGAATTCTTGCCGGACTAGAGTCAAAAATCAGCAATTCGTTCAAACGAATAAAAGCACTCAAATAATCGTTGACACGAACAAACGGTTCAAGGAACTAGTTGACAACCTAGTAGGAAGGTACTAGTTTGTTAATTAGTTCTAGGACCAAGTAATGGAAACCAAGGATCAACAATTAGCAACCAAAGAATATCTTAAGTTGAGCTTATAGCGACGTGGCAGCATGCAATGGTCCCACACGTTCTTCTTCTCTTTTTTTTTTTTTTTGTTTTGTGTTAATATTCACACAACTTGTTATAGTTTGCAAAGTGTTTTGGTGGGAAAAATAAAATCTTGTAGTATTTCACCCTTTTCAAACTCAAGAAAGTGGGGTTTGGTTGACTAATCCCACAAAACAAGGCTCCTTGAATTAGGGAAAAGTGATTGACAAAACTAAAAGGTGATGGGTGCAAGTCTTTCACAACAACTTTATAGCTTGTCTTACCACTTGAGCACACAACAAGATGAACAAGTTCAAAAGATGAACACCTCAACAAACTTCATCAACTTCTTTAGCACATAAACACACAACCACCGATTTTTTTTTTGGTTATCAACAACATACAACTTTTGGCCACTTCAAGTCACTACACAATGTTCAAGTTTTCAAGCTCAACTTTTGGATCTAGACACTTTAGTGTTGGTGAGAAAGAAACCAACACTAGAAACTCACTAAACAAGCAAAATAACACCTAGATCTAAACATACAACATCATTCTTGGTTTCAACTTTTAATGGACAGATTTTCAGAATTTCTTTTTGGTGTAGTTTGTTTAAGCCGTGAACTAGCCCAAAATGATACAAAATCAAACCAACAACACCAAGAGCTTCAAGTAGGCTCGGATTTCAGTCCAACAACACAAGAACAACAAGTTTAAGTTTCGGTTTTTCAGCCACAACACAAGAACAACAAGATAGATAACAATGCTAGTGAATCGAAAAGAGCCCCACACGGCTTCACTAGACTTTAAGATAACAAAATCAACAACAACAACAAGATAAAGAAAGATAGATAACTTGACATATAACATTCAAGAAACTAAGAACCCTAACATCAAGAGAGGACCCTAAGTCTAATGAATATAAACACCAAGTTCTTACGAGGACCAAGAGGCACTCAACGACCTCAAAACCCTTGTTTCTAGCCAAAGAGACAACACAAGTATCCCTCTACTTGTGAGATAATAGGGGCGGCTTCTATGAGTGGAAGAGAGAGGAAATGTTTAGTGTTTTTAGGTTACAAAAATCAGTATTCAAAAACTAAGGGATGACTCTCTAACATGTTCTATTTATACTACAAACAAAAGGGGTAAAATGACCCATCCGCCCTTGCTTCTTGTGCCAACCTTGGAGAGTAGTTTATTACACATTAGGACCTCTCTTCACACATAAAAACGTTTAGGTCCTTGGTTGGTTCAATCACCAACTCACACACGGCCATTTGCATGAACAAAGCTTGGAGTTTTTGTAATTCCCGAGCTTGGCTTCGTGTGAAAGGCCGTGTACCTGTGGAGGCTGCCCTAACCGTATCATTGTGTAGAGTAGTTCACATATCAATCTTTGATTGCTTCACTTGACAAGTTCCTATGTGAGTATTTTGTAAGGCTTCCCATATCTCCAAAGTAGATTCACAACCGGAGATCCAATTGTACTTATCGGGTATTATCCCATAGACGAGGATTTTCTTTGCTTTGTAATTATTCCCAATTCTCTTTTGACCAACCTCAGTGTACTCCTTTCTACTTTTAGGAACAGTTGGTGAGGTATCTCCTTTAGCTGCTTCAATTTGAACGTAGGGACCATCACAAATAATATTCAAAAACCCACTATCCTCCGCCATGATAAAATCATGAATCCAAGTCTTCCACCAACTACAAAATTGCCCATTGAACCTTAGAGGTTGTTTTGTTGGTTTTCCTTCTTCAAGACTAGGTGGAGCTACCATCTTGAAAAGGATGCTTCCTAAGTGTTATCCATATTGTAAGAACCTCTGTGATACTAATTAATTGTTTACAAGAGTCTACTACTACAACACAGATCTGATTTTGTACCGAATCCCTATGCGAGAATACAAAAAAACAACAAAAATTCAAATAGAAATTTCCAGGAAAGTAAAACAACAAGATTTTTATGTGGAAACTCCTTGTTCAAGGGTGAAAAACCACGACCTGCCTCAAGTAGGATTGCACTAATAAGCTTCATTAAAACGTAGCAACCTCTAACTATTATAACCTAGCAATTAACCTCCTAATTCCTATAACTTGGCAATAACCTTATTGCAATACACCCTGACTATACACCTACTAGGAACTCTCTATTAGCTACGTCAATATATAAGATCATCTCAAATATGAACATAAGAAACTTAAAAAACTACTCACCAAGATCTCTAGGATGAGACATCATTTTACAATTATAAGATCAAAATACAAACTCAACCAATCTAGAAATAGGAAAACATATATCACTTTTAAACAAAAGAGTTTCTAAAATGTTGAGTCTTGCAATATCTATTGAGGCATTTGCTATAGAAAATTTCTTTTGATTTTTGGTAAAAGCTTGCCTTATTTCTTAGTGGGTGATGTATATATATGTTGAGAATTGGGAGAGAAGAATCCTCATTAGACATTGAGAAGGACCATTAGGAATTCTCCCACTAATGTGTTAGACATTTTCCAAAAAATTACTAGACAACTGGCACATAAGAAAAATGTGTGTAGTTGTAAGACTGCATACTGAGACACTAATTATGTAACTAGTCCTTTCATCAGGTCGGGCCATCATTGGAATATAACTAACAAGCAGACATACAAGGACCAGGTTTAAAAGATAGAGTTTGACAATCATTAAAACATAAGCATAGGAATAAAATAATATCCAGCTACAACCTAACACTTCTCTTATCATGATCTTCCAACTCAATTGCACCACTAGGATACATATTTACCATCGTTAGGGGCCCGACCATTTGGACTTGAGTTTCTCTGTGAAGATTTTCAACCTTGAATTAAAAAAAAACACCTTATGTCCTACTCTAAACTCTCTCTTTAATATCTTGGCATCATGCCACCTTTTTATTTGCTCTTTGTATCATACACCCGAAGTTAAAATTCCTCCAACTCTTGCAATTGCTCCACTCTAGAAGTAGAAGCCTCCTCCCAATCAATGTTAAGATTCCTTAAAGCCCAAAGAGATAGATATTTTATCTCAACTGGTAGGCGACAAACCTTTCTAAAAACAAAGTGATAGGTAGACATACTAATTAGTATTTTGAAAGTTAATTAGTATGCCCAAAGAGTGTCATCCAATTTCCCAGCCCAATTAGTACATTACACATTCATGATTTTCTCCAAGATAATTGTTCTCTCTCAATTTGATACTTTTATTTGTCTACTTGATTGAGGATATAGGGTAGCCACCTTATGCTTTACCCCTTACTATTCGAGAAATGCACCAAACACTCTATTACAAAAATGAGAGCCTCCATAACTAGTGATTGCCCAAGGAGATTCAAACCTTGTAAATATGTGCTTCTCAAGAAAATTTGTGATATTTTTCTCTCATTATTTGGAAATCATCTATCTCTACCCACTTTGATACATAATCAACGTCCACCAATATATACTTGTTTCTATAAGAGCTAACAGAGGGCTCAATTGATACGGTTATGACTACCCCTACGTGTACACGGCCTTTCAATGATACGGTTATGACTACCCCTACGTGTACACGGCCTTTCACACGAAGCCAAGCGCGGGAGTTACAAACACTCCAAGCCTTGTTCATGCAAATGGCCGTGTATGAGTTGTTGGCCGAACCAACCAAGGGCCTCAACGTCCTTATGTGTGAAGAGGGGCCTAAAGTGTAATAACTTAAGTCTTCAAGGAGGCCACAACAAAGGAAGGGTGTCTTGGTCTTTTGCTTATTTTTGTTGTAGTATAAATAGAAAGTGTTAGTGAGATATCCACTACATTATTTTGAATGCTGAAATTGTAACCAAAAACACTCCAAAATATCTTCCATTTTCTTCTCCAAGAAACCGGATCTAGATCTCACAAGGAGAGGAATCCTTGTGTTGTCTATTTGGCTAGAAACAAAGGTTATAAGGTAGTTTGAGTGCCTTTTGGTCTTTGTAAGAGCTTGGTGTTAATATTCATTAGGCTTAGGGTCCTCTCATCTTGTTAGGGTTCTTAGTTTCTTGAATATTGTATGTCAAGTTGTTTATCTTCATTATCTTGTTATTGTTGTTGTGTTGTTTATCTTTCTTATCTTGAAGTCTAGGGAGCCGTGTGGGGCTTGTTTCGATCCCTAGCATTATTGTGTTCTTGTTGTTCTCGGATTGGATCTAAAAACCGAAGACTATCTCTTGTGTTGTAATCTAAAACCCGAAACTTAAAACTTGTTGTTGTTGTGTTGTTGAGTTGGAATCCGAAACTCTAGTTGTGTTGTTGGATATTGCATCATTTGGTATCAAAGCAAGACCGGTTGTGTTCTTACATAACCCATCTTGGGCTAGTAGTTCTCGGTTTAGACCAAACTACACCAAGAAAAAGAATTCTGAAAATCTGAAATTTCTGTCCAAGAGTTGAAAACCGAGAAAGAAGTTGTATACTTAGATCTAGGAGTCATTTTGATTGTTTAGTGAGTTTCTAGTGTTGGTTTCTTTCTCCCCACACTAAGGTGTCTAAATCCAAGGTTGAGCTTGAAAGGTTGCATGTTGTGAAGTAGCCGAAAGTTGAATATTGTTGATGACCAAAAGAAAATCGGTGGGTATGTTCATGTGTCAAAGAAGTTGTTGAAGATTGTTGAAAGTGTTCATCTTATTCTCTTGTTGAAGTGTTCATCTTGTTGAGTGCTTAAGTGGTTAACTTATAAAGTTGTTGTGCAAGACTTACACTCATCACATTATAGTCTTATCCATCACTTCCCTTAAATCAAGGAACCTTGTTTTGAGGAAATTGTCAACCCATTCCACTTTCTTGAGATTGGACAAAAGATAAGACTTCAAATTTTCAAGTTTTCCCACCAAAAACACTTTTCAATTTCTTGCAAGTTGTGTGAATATTAAACCAAGACAAAAAAAAAAAAAAGAGATATACATATATATATATCCCAAACCCGAAGAGAAGTGTGAACCGATGCATGTTACCATAACACTATAAGCTCAACTTAGGATATATTCTTTGGTTGCTACTTGTTGATTCGTGGTTTCCCTTATTTGGACATAGAACTAATTAACAAACTAGTAATTTCCACTAGGTTGTCAACTAGTTCCTTGAGCCGTCTATTCGTGTCTACGGTTATTTGTGTGCCCTTTTATTCGTTTGAATGAGTTGCTAATTTTGGTTCTAGTCCGGCAAGAATTCTTTGAGTCTTCCAAACAAGAATCCATTCCGGCTAAGAGCTTACTCAAACCTTGTAACTCTCACGGTTACTAGCCAATTATACAACACTTGTGAGGACCCGAACTTGTGGTGACTAATCGGCTACTACCTTGACAATGGAAGGAACAACATCTCATAATCCGGATGCTAGTGCACTTGACTCAATGAAGGCCACTCTTGAGGCCGTTACTCGGACACTTGAAAGAATGAACTCGGAGTTTGGGGCCGTGAGAGGGGATTTGGCAGCCATAAGGGGGGAAGTTTCGACTATTAGTGTGAGGCTAGATCAAGTGGAGAGTCAAAGGAACTCTCGGCCATCGACTCCTCTACATGTCTCTACCAATGGACATGACCGGACATCCTCCGCAACCATCACTCCCGAAATGGTCCACCAAATGTTCAACGCACCTCAAGCTCCACAAAATGCCACCAACCAATCCACCACTTTTCCTCCAACCCGAGATTCCACTAGACCACAACATTTCCAAACTCCTCCAATTCCACACGAAGGATTTGGACGCCAAGCTCCACCACTAAATCCGAACCCTCCTTTCCAAGCTCCACTAAACCAAAGACCACAAATTACAATTCCTCCGAACCAAAATGGCCAAGGCCGACCAGCCCACTTTGATGGATACGGTAGAGAGGAGTATGATGGCGAGGGAACTTATGACGATGCCTATATGAGGGAGGAGGAGTTGAGAGGGGGCCGGGGGGAACCGAGACGATACCGAGGGTATGGAGAGAGGGGAAACCGACACCAAGAGAGAGACGTAGGCATCAACACCATCAAGTTGAGCCTACCTATCTTTAAGGGTGAAAGTGATCCCGAGGCTTACTTGACTTGGGAATCGGCTTGTGACAAGGTCTTCCAAGTCAATGACATCTCGGAAGAGAAGAAGAGTTGCTATGCTATAGCTCACCTTGAGGGCTATGCTAACACGTGGTGGGAGTATGTGAAACGGTTCGGTAATGAATTGATCGAAGGGCAGCCACCACCTTGGTTTCGGCTAAGGTATTTGATGAGGCAACGGTACCTTCCCGAGAGATACCGACATGAATTGCTTGCTAGATTATATGGCCTACGGCAAGGAAGCAAAAGTGTGATGGCTTACTTTGACGAGTTCCAACAACTCATGTTGAAACTTGATCACCGGGGAGAACAAATCAGCCACGACATCATTCGGTTCAAGTGTGGATTGAACAAGGAGATTTCCACGCACTTGACTCTTCATCGGTTTGAAACTATTGACGGCATATTCCAAGCGGCCCTAGAAATTGAACGGGAACTTAAGGAGAGGCCAACTTTCAGGCCAAGGGTCCAAAACCCCTCGGGTTGGACCAAGAGCAAGGACCAACCCGGTCCTATGAAGCTGCCCGAACCCAAGACGGTTCCTAAGTTTCCTCCTAAACCGGAAGCTCACAAATACCCCAATCCGAAGGGGTTCCAATGTTTCAAATGCCAAGGTTGGGGGCATAAGGCGAATGAATGTCCGAACCGGCGTAATGTGATCTTGCGGGAAGGGAAGGTATACTACCTTGGTGAGGAGGTGGTGTTCGAAAGGGGGGAGATTGAGGCCGAGCCTCAAGATGGAGAGGAAGCCGAACATGAACCGAATGAAGAAGGAATAGATGATGGTGAGGATGTCTATCCTCAAGAAGGGGAATGTGTGGTTCCGAACTTTGTAGTTAGGCGCGTTATGATTAGTAAGGCGGTAGGTGACCCGAGCCAAAGGGAAAACCTATTCCATACTAAGTGCCTTGTAAAGGAGAGTGTGTGCACCTTGGTAATTGATAGTGGTAGTTGTACCAATGTCGCAAGCCAAGCTATGGTGAACTTTCTGAAAATAACGACCACGCCTCACACTAGTCCGTACAAACTACAATGGTTGAATGATTGTGGTGAGTTGAAGGTCACACGGCAATGTGTGATCCGATTTAAGGTGGGCAACTACCACGACGAAGTACGTTGTGACGTGATTCCGATGCAAGCATGCCATTTGTTGTTGGGAAGACCTTGGCAATATGATAGGTCTACTAAACACGATGGACGGACCAACCGTTACACACTTGAGAAGGATGGCCGAAGGGTCACCCTCCACCCTCTTGCACCCTCCCAAGTGAATGCGTGGTACCAAAAAATGAGAGAATTGAAAGGGAAAGGGGGAGAACCCGAGAAGGGAGAAAAGGGGAGGGACGCCGTAGGTGAGGAGGTAGGCACATCCGAAGCTATCTCAACGCCGAGGGAAAGGGAAAACGTAGTGATGTTGGCTAGGAGGAAGGAACTTTTCGTGGACTATGATGAGAACCAGCCTATGCTACTCTTGGCCCATTGCTTTAACACTAACCCCGCTAATCCTTGTATTTCTCCTTTGATTTCTCATGTGTTGCAGGATTACGAGGATGTGTTTCCTAAAGAACTTCCGCAAGGATTGCCCCCACTTCGGGGAATCGAGCATCAAATTGACTTTGTGCCGGGTTCACAGTTGCCAAATAAGCCGGCTTACAGGAGTAATCCTACGGATACCAAAGAATTGCAGCACCAAGTTGAGGAACTCCTCAACAAGGGCTACATCAAGGAGAGCATGAGTCCGTGCGCGGTTCCGGTACTACTAGTTCCTAAGAAGGATGGAACGTGGCGTATGTGTGTGGACTGCCGAGCCATCAACAAGATTACGGTAAAATATCGTCACCCTATCCCTAGGTTAGATGATATGTTGGATGAATTGAATGGTTCGTGTTTGTTTTCCAAGATTGATCTAAGGAGTGGCTATCACCAAATAAGAATGCAACCCGGTGATGAATGGAAAACCGCCTTCAAGACTAAATTTGGTCTCTATGAATGGATGGTTATGCCATTCGGCCTCACAAATGCTCCTAGTACTTTCATGCGGCTAATGAATCATGTGATGAAGCCATTTATTGGAAAGTTTGTGGTAGTTTACTTTGATGATGTGTTGGTATATAGTAAATCTATTGATGACCATACAATGCATTTGAGATATGTGTTTGATGTGCTCCGAAAGGAGAAATTGTATGCCAACATGGAAAAGTGCTCTTTTGGTGTTGATAAAGTTGTGTTCTTAGGTTTTGTTGTTAGCTCAAAGGGTGTGGAAGTGGACGACTCCAAGATAGACTCTATACGAAGTTGGCCGACCCCTAAAACTATTGGAGAAATCCGGAGTTTCCACGGGTTGGCAAGCTTTTATAGGAGGTTTGTCAAGGGATTTAGTTCCATAGCAGCTCCCTTAACCGAGGTAATTCGAAAGGACGGACCCTTCAAATGGGGTGAAGAGCAAGCTAGGGCTTTCGAGGCCTTGAAAGCTATGCTCGTCTCGGCGCCTTTGTTGCAATTACCCGATTTTGATAAAATGTTTGAGGTAGAGTGTGATGCTAGTAAGGTCGGCATCGGGGCTGTTTTGATGCAAGAAGGTAAGCCCGTTGCCTATTTCAGTGAAAAGCTCAAAGGAGCAACTCTTAATTATTCGACTTACGATTTGGAGTTGTACGCCCTTGTTAGAGCTTTGGGAAATTGGCAACACTATTTGTGGCCTAAGGAGTTTGTGATACGAACGGATCATGAGTCGTTGAAACACCTTAAAAGCCAAGACAAGTTGAATAGACGTCATGCTAAGTGGATTGAATTCATCGAAACCTTCCCTTATGTAATTCATTACAAAAAGGGAAAAGAAAATGTTGTTGCCGATGCATTGTCCCGGAAGCATGTGCTTGTTGCTACTTTGTCTTCAAAGTTAATGGGTTTTGAGAGTTTGCGGATGTTATATCCCGAGGATCCTATCTTTGCTCCTATTTTTAGGGAATGCGAAGAGTGGGGAAGGGACCGTTGGCTCAAGGAAAGTACCCACTCCTCCTACTCTCGGTTTGATGGCTATTTGTTCAAAGGAAGGAGGTTGTGTGTCCCGACCAGTTCTTGGAGGGAATTATTCGTGAGAGAGGCCCATGACGGGGGCCTCATGGGTCACTTTGGGGTAGACAAGACCCTCGGCATCCTAGAGGAAAATTTCTATTGGCCCAAAATGCGCAAGGATGTCGTTAAGATTTGTAGTCAATGCGTGGCCTGCCGGAGTGCAAAATCTCGTCTCCAACCACAAGGGTTGTACACCCCACTACCTACTCCCCTTAGACCGTGGCTGGACATATCGATGGATTTCGTCTTGGGACTGCCACGGACTAGGAAGGGTCGAGATAGTATTTTTGTCGTTGTTGATAGATTCTCCAAAATGGCTCACTTTATTCCATGTGCTAAAACCGAGGACGCTCCTAGTGTAGCTTCATTATTTGTTGAGCATGTTGTAAAGCTTCACGGAGTACCGAGGACCATTGTGAGTGATAGGGACTCCAAGTTCCTAAGCCTCTTTTGGAAGTCCATGTGGGGTAGGCTTGGCACGAAGTTACTTTTCTCCACGTCTTGCCACCCACAAACCGATGGCCAAACGGAGGTAGTAAATAGGACCTTAGGGTCTATGTTGCGCTCTATGGTTAAAGGTAAATTGGCTTCATGGGAAGAACACCTACCCTTGGTGGAGTTTGCCTACAATCGGGTAATACATTCGAGTACGGGAATGACTCCCTTTGAATGTGTTTACGGCCTAAATCCCCTTACCCCTTTAGATCTCACTCCTTTGTCTAGTGATCTTATGACCAGCTTAGATGGAGCTAAAAGAGCCGAGGCCATGAAGAAGATGCATGAGGCAGTGCGAATCAAGCTTGAAAAGAAGAATCACGAGATTGCAAAGCGGGCAAACAAAGGGAGAAGGAAGCTAGTGCTTGAACCCGGAGATTGGGTGTGGGTACACCTTCGAAAGGAGAGGTTTCCAGCTCAAAGGAAGTCCAAGCTGCTGCCAAGAGGCGATGGTCCCTTCCAAGTTCTTGAGAGGATCAACGACAACGCCTACAAGATTGACCTACCACCGGAATATCAAGTGCACAATACCTTCAACGTCGGAGATCTCACCCTCGTGGATGCGGTTGAAGATGATCAAGTGCCGAATTTGAGGTCAAATTCCTCTCAAGATGGAGAGGATGATACGGTTATGACTACCCCTACGTGTACACGGCCTTTCAATGATACGGTTATGACTACCCCTACGTGTACACGGCCTTTCACACGAAGCCAAGCGCGGGAGTTACAAACACTCCAAGCCTTGTTCATGCAAATGGCCGTGTATGAGTTGTTGGCCGAACCAACCAAGGGCCTCAACGTCCTTATGTGTGAAGAGGGGCCTAAAGTGTAATAACTTAAGTCTTCAAGGAGGCCACAACAAAGGAAGGGTGTCTTGGTCTTTTGCTTATTTTTGTTGTAGTATAAATAGAAAGTGTTAGTGAGATATCCACTACATTATTTTGAATGCTGAAATTGTAACCAAAAACACTCCAAAATATCTTCCATTTTCTTCTCCAAGAAACCGGATCTAGATCTCACAAGGAGAGGAATCCTTGTGTTGTCTATTTGGCTAGAAACAAAGGTTATAAGGTAGTTTGAGTGCCTTTTGGTCTTTGTAAGAGCTTGGTGTTAATATTCATTAGGCTTAGGGTCCTCTCATCTTGTTAGGGTTCTTAGTTTCTTGAATATTGTATGTCAAGTTGTTTATCTTCATTATCTTGTTATTGTTGTTGTGTTGTTTATCTTTCTTATCTTGAAGTCTAGGGAGCCGTGTGGGGCTTGTTTCGATCCCTAGCATTATTGTGTTCTTGTTGTTCTCGGATTGGATCTAAAAACCGAAGACTATCTCTTGTGTTGTAATCTAAAACCCGAAACTTAAAACTTGTTGTTGTTGTGTTGTTGAGTTGGAATCCGAAACTCTAGTTGTGTTGTTGGATATTGCATCACTCAATAAAATCAATGCCCCGCATATTAAATAACTCCACCTTGAGATTAGACTTTAAGGGCATCTCATGCCTCCTTGAAATTCCTCCTTGCATTTGGCATTGAACACAAGATTTAACCAAGTCATAAGAATCCTTATGTGCATAATCCAATAAAATCCTCTTTGAAGAACTTTGGAGGTCGTTCTTACACCACCATGGTGACTATTAAATAGAGAGAAATGACAAGCCTCAAGATTGGGCTACATTTCTAACTCCTTCAAAAATTTATGGATAACTCCATCTGCACACACCCTAAATAAATAGGATTCATCCTAATAGTAATTATTTACATCATGGAGGAATCATTTTCTTTGGCAATGTTTTCGTCATCGGGGAGCAAACAACATACCACATAATTCAAACAATCTACATACCATGGTTCTACACTCACAAAATATGTCATGACAAGCTTTTTGGTGAAGAACTTATTAATCAATCTCACCTAACTTCTCCTTATTGGAATCAAGGTGCGATAGATAATTTTCCACTTGGTTCTTGCACCCTTTTCTATTATCATTAACTTCAAAATAAAACTCTTGAAGTAACAAGATCCACCCAATCAATCTTGTCTTAGCCTCCTTTTATAGATCAAATATTAAAGGGACACATGGTCAATATGCATAATAACCTCATGCGAAACAAAGAAGCATGGAATTTTTCAACATCACAGACAATGGTAAGAAATTTTTGCTCTGTGACTTTATAATTTCATTGTTCATAATTCAAGGACTTGCTATCAATATATAACGAATGAAAAATTTTGTCCTTTCTTTGGCCTAAAATCGCACCCAATGCCAATTCTCTTGCATTACACATTAATTCAATTATTTTGAATTAACTCGATTGACACTTACATTGTACCCTGACCCCAACTCCAAAGTTTGGTAAATATATTTATGAGGACCGCCTTGCACTTAAATTGATGTGTAAGTTGAGCGTTATCAACATACATGACATACTCTGAGTTTCGATGACCATTAAGAGCATAGCATGAGTACTTGGAACTAATCGTACTGTAAAGAATGAGTACTTGAGTCATGAGGTACTTGACCTGAGTTTGATGATCTTGAATTCATAGAATATGATTTGTACTTCTAAGTGAATTGGAACCCCTTACACTAGTAACTGGGAACGTACATGATTCTATGAAAAGTGCATGAAAATAAGCTATGATCATAGAGATGACTTGTAAAGCATAAGTAGATGTTGTAATGACTGAAATACAAAACTTTGCATTAATATAAGAATGGGTCGGGCATCTTCCTCCCTTACTAATGTTTTACAACACACTGCCATCACTACTAGAATCCGAGAGCCTGTCTGGGTTTCTTATTCTATCATCTTTCCCTAAGCTTTAAGCCATCATTCTACGTCAGTGGACCCCTTTAATAAACTCTAAACTAAAATGCAACCAGTTTACTCTAGAGTCTGAGATATAAAAATACACATAAACACTAAACTCACCCTGTAAGACTGTACGTGAAAATGAAAAACCTACTGCTAATACTTCCTTTTGAGATACAACTCTTAGCTATCTATATCTCATAACTTAGCAGGTAAGAACATCTTATACTACATTACTTGTCTCATTCGTACTTAACAACTCAAAGGTACTATCTAATCACACACATTGCTAAACCTTAGAAATAATACAATCCCATATCACCTTGGGTACATCTTTAGATCATAACAACACTATCATACTTAACTTTGAATCAATAAACTTAAATTCTTGCATATACTATTTCAATCCTATCGATTCACCTTTCATACAACTAGACCCATGGATACATAACCTACTAAATACAGATAAACACGATACCCACTTTACTGCTGCTATACTTCTGGGTTCAAGCTTCTAACTCTAGATCATATGTTGTTATAGGATTTTGAGAAGGGATTTGAGGGAACACATATATAACTTTGGATCAATGCATTATTTTTCATGATCATGAATGAAATCTTTCATACTTTGGAACATAAAACACTGATGAGATTCTTTTTAGCCCATATACAATCCCATAACTATTTGTGGGGACTTTCTGAGAAAAGCTCTATTTTTGAGGGTTTAAGCTTAGCTATTTCTGCTACTTCAAAAATAAAACAAAGTTGACATGAATAGAGTAATGTAAGAATTTGCACAAGTTTATTAAAGAACACCCCTACAGCACAATCTAAAATATGAAAAAAGGAAAATATTTCCTAAATGCCCCATAGCCTTTCAAAGAAAAGTACAGACGTCTTCATACAATTTCATAAGATTCTACTAGACACGGCTTCATAGACACCCTAGGACACTTGAACCTTGTGCTCTGATACCAAGTTTGTCACGACCCGAGACTACCCCTAGACATAACACGGTGCTTAGAATCATAGGTGATCCCAAGCTAACCTGTATACTGACATACTGTTGAGCAAAAATAATTTAAAATATATGTAACAAAACTTAATTTGTTGAGTGGAAGCATAATCATGAGAAAAATATGAATGAATATAATACTGATAAAGTTTACAACATGATAAAACTAAAGAAAGAACTGGATTTACATATCATAACTCTGACTGAATATCTATGAAGCCTCTATTATATGACTATAAATAGCTGAGACATGTCTCCAACTACCACCAATAAATTCATCTAGATAATCAAAATATAACACATGAACTACAATGGACTGGATCCCCAAAATGAGAGAACTCATGACCTGCTGGCTGAATGCTGAGAAATATTAGACTCTGGTATGTAGACTACATATAATACCTACATCATGAAGGAATATAGCCCCAAATGCATATAGGTGGTCAATACTTTAGAATGTAGTGAGTATATAGAGACATGCACTAAATCATGGAAATTTGTAAAACATGTTTTAAAACTAAGAGTATAAGTTGTTTGCTGAAACATACATTTAAAAAATGGCTATATGTGAAAACTATACAATATAGTGAGATTTATAGATCATGAGATTTATAGATTTATAGATTTATAGATTTACATGAATATTGTATGTAAATCTCATGTTAAGCTGAATAGGCTGTAAAACCATACTAAGGACCATATATGGATACTGGGCATGAAAATAAAATATGTAAAACTGAGAATACAAGACCAAGTATAGCATATAGTGACATCATCTGAATAACATGAATAGTCTGTAAAACTAACTGAAAAAATACTGAAATCTTATTACTTGGTCAAGTAAACCTAAACTAAGATACAGAGAATATTGACTAAAACTGTGGGAGCTATCATGTAACCGATGTAAACCATGTCAGCGTTCATGGAGTCCAATATCTGACCCATATTAAGAAGGGTTGTTCTATACTTGCCATTGGAGTAGAACTTGAACTGGAGTGGTCACTAAACTGAGACCACATTGGTCAAGGGGAAACACTTTCTAGCGTGTCCCCTAAACCTATTATTAGACGTAGTTTTTGGGGAAGTAGGATGCACTGAATTCACACTTCCCACTTGGTGCTAAATCCTACTCCCAACTGAAAGACACTAAATTACTAACTGGTGGATGCACTGATAATTGATAAGCTCAAGTCATGGTATATTGAAAACAACATTGCATACAGAGTCTAAAGTAATTATAAACATGTAAACTGATAGTGCTCAACATCATCATAATAAACTGAGGTTTAATAATAAAATTATGACTTGACTAACTCAATACTTGAAATGTCTAAAACATAAGTAAACATGGAGGTATCAGGTGTTTATAAACCGCCAACACTGAATGATTACCAAACATCAGTAACAACACTTAAAATAGTGACGTAAAAACCATAATTCAAAGACCCTAAACATGAGATATTTCAATAGTTTGATAAATTTCATGAATGTAAACATGGCAATGAGTTAACCTTTTGAAAATATCTTGTTTATACAGTTTAAAGAATAAATTGAGAATTTGACATGATTCCAACCAAACATGACCTAGGGTTTTGTAACTTCAAGCATTTAGGAACATGATTTTCATGGAATAGAACTATTAGAATAGCTTGAATGTAAAACTAATGAGAAAACATGGATAAATTTCATAGTTTACATGGAAGTTGATCATAATTAAAGTAAAATTAATACTTGAATCAAAAAGAGGGTTTTTGGGCTCAATGGGTGGAAGGAACCCATTGATAAATACCCCATATACCTCAATTACTTTAATCCTTGAAGAAAAGCTTGAAATTGGAAATTAAATTCTTGAGTTCTTGAGGAAAGAAGCTTGAATTTTGTTCTTGGAAAGAGAGGAAAGGTTTATGTGAGTTAATCTCATGAAAAAGTGGGCAATAATGTGTTTTAAAGCCCCTTAATTCATTTGATATTTATTATAAACGGTTTAGGGGTATGAAAATACCTCGACACCCTTAAATTAAGTCAAAAAAAAACAATTTTAGCACTTAGCTTTTCTTGGGCAGCACATAGCCAAAGCACACCTGAGGATAGGTGGTGAACGCTCAAATAACACCTAAGGGTGTGTGGCACATACCAAATCACACCCATCTAGTGGCTATTGGAATTTATCATGTGACACACGGCCTTAGCAGAGGGTCTATTTTGTGACTTACACCTAATTCCAACATCCAAAAACACCCCTAACACAACCTATAACATCTAAACATGGTTTACCATCAAAATGGGGGTCCCAAAGGTCATTTTGAATGTATTATTTAAGCGTTAAAAGATGGGGTGTGACATGTACTGTTTCTCACAAAAATGGTCATAACTTTTTGCTAGGACATTGGGTTAAGGATAAATTGATATCATTGGAAAATGAATTCAATAATATATAATTTGATGGGTCTTGAGATGAAAATTTACACATATGTTAAAAGTTATACATGTTCAAAGTTTATCCTTGTAGAATCGAATACCAAAATTTGGCCGAATCAAAGGCTCTTAGCTCAACTTTCTACTAAATGATTCCTATGAACATTTTCCACCTCATAAGCACTCTTCATACTAGGATAATAATCATGACACTTGTACTCAAATATAAATCATAGGAATAGATTTTATACACATAAGAATCATGTTTCAAAGTCTAGCCCAAAAATGTAGGGTGTTACACAAGTAAAGGCCAATCGAGAATTATTGGAACCTCATAGTCTATCTTAATATCAAGGATAACAAATCAATGGGAAATATGAATTTTTTACCCAATCTAGAACATCATATAGAGTTATTTAATAGATAAATCTACCATTTGATGTCTCATAGTTGTGTACTTTGGAGCTCCTGATCCCAATTTCTTGAATATAGATATTGGCATCAAGTTTTACTTGCCCCTAAGTCACATAATTTTTTTCCAATGGTGTAAGGGATAGTTAATACATCGGGGTATTCTTTCTTGACCACATTATTACTTGACATGATAGCGCTATAACTATGTGACATCTCTACCCTTTCAAAGTCCATGGTTTTGTCTTTGTTGCCAAGTATTTCATGAAATTGGTATACTCGGGCATCTCAATTAAAGGTTCAACCAAAGGAATGCTCATCGATAAGTCGCTAAATTTGGAGAGGAAATTTTTGAACTTAGAATCATCCTCCTTCTTCTTAAAGTTTTTGTGTGAATGAGGGAGGTATCATGATTGATAAATTTGTAGCAACAACGATTTTCTCCAATTTTGAGACATTTTCATCAACCATTTGCTGCTTCTCTTTATCCTCAACCATCTCTATAACTTCTTCTAATACTTCAATATTTGGCCTATTAGGATAGGGACTTAGTCATTCAACTTTTCAAGCCTTTTTCTCTTTTTACTCACTTTCTCTTGAACCCCTCTCTCATTAGGGTCTTCATCAAGATCCAAATTTTATTACCAAGTGTCCTTATACTTCTACTGACAATAGCCATGTAAGGAACATTATTTTTAGTATTCGCCATTATGTCCCTATGGATACATCTCTTTTGTCTACTATTGAGGTAACCCAAGATATGGTTCAATTAAGTTTCAAGATGATTAATTTAATCCAAATAGAATATGACCATTTGATTTAATTTGAAAATTTTTTGTTCATATCCTTGAATACTTTATCACTTTCTTCAACTCCCATTAGAATTTGAGTAAGCACGTCTTTCTCCTTTGTAATTTTTTGGATCCACTGAAGATACCCTTTTGCCTATCACGTGGTTGGAAATATCTATCATAGTTGCACTCTTTGTCTCACTAATCATGATCTATATTTGTCTTCTTATCCCTCCAATCATGATCACAACTGTGATCCCTCTAATCTCGATCCTTCTAATCTATATCCTTTTTCTTCCAACCTTGATTCTTTATTTGACTTTGATAAGTAGGTTTGGAACCCCTTATTTCATTCAATAAGAAATTAATCTCTTTATCAAGTTTCTCGGTGTCCTTATCTTCATAAGCCCTACTTAATATATAGTGTTAACCATTTTGGGGGTTGACCCCATGACATGCTTTGTTATTAGATCTATTTACTTTGTGATCTTGGCCATGTTTTCCTCTCTCTATTCATCATTTTTCCTGTGTTATTGGCTCATATACGACACAGAGAAATACCCTATGGCCACCTTGGTATCTCATGTGTTCCATGCTCTACTTGACTTTGTCATTTGGTCCAACAATCCTATGGCAAATTCTAAATATTTGATTGATCAATGACCCACTAGCCAAGTTATCCACTACAAACTTGTTTAATTTATCCAGTAGCTTATATAATCTTTAAAGTAAAACTTTATTTGGAAAATTGGAATTAGGGAAATATAGCAATTTCTTCTTGAACCTTAACCATGCTTCATCCAATGAATCATCACTTACTTGCCAAAAGTTTTTAATCTCATGTCTCATTTGAAGCGTGTGAGGTGGAGGGAAAATTAATCAAGAAAGGCCTTCAATAATTAAACCCAAGATGTAATAGAGCCTTAGGGAAACTCCTACAGCCATAACACCACTTCACTCGTCAAATAAAATTGGAAAAAACCTCAAGTAGATGAACTCTTAGGATATATTAGTAATTTCAAATGGAGTGCATACATATTTAAATATCTTCAAATGAGTACATGCATCCTCATGCTCTTGGCCACCATACATTCATTTGATCTACGTTATAAGATGAATAATAGTCATGACATAAAAGGTTGCATTGCATACCATAGGTAGTAGACGAATTTCACCCGCCCTTCCGGTATTACCCAATAGATCCTCATCCTCAAGCTGCCTATCAAAGATAGTGGTATCTCAACCATATTGACTCATTATACCTTGTTGTCTTATGTTATCACCAAGAAAAAGCTTTTTTGACTTATGTTATCACCTAAGAAACACAAAAGCAACAAATAATGTAAATTCAAGTAACTAACACAAATGAATAAAAATACTATAAAAATGAATTGTTACTTTCATTACCCGGCAATAGTGCCATTTTTTTTATAATGGTTAAATACACTCTAAAAGTATGTATGTGATAGTTATGCAATATATTAATCTAGCTCATGAGTTGGGATCGATCTCACAGGGAATAAAGGAAATACATTCACTTTGTGTGTAATAAACCATTAAATGTTTGCACGAAATGCATACAATGCAATAAAATAAAATAGGGGTTTAGTTTTGAATGTTTTTGTATTCAATTTATCAATTGTAAGCTTGGTTTGCAAGAGTGAGTACTAGAAATTTGTAATCTAGGGTTAAAGTCACTTGGGTGATATTTTCATGACTTTGAGTACATACATGGATAATTGGATATTTGCCTAAATTCATCTAATATCTATGGGTGGGATAGGTCTTTTATTTTAATTTTAATCCTTCAATAAAACGTTAAACATCACAAGTGGGTTCTTTCAAACATATCACAAGTGGTACTTTCTGACCAACTTAAAACCTTAATTTAGTAACCTTATTTCTAAGGACTACCATTAAATGGTGAACATCAAGTCACTAATGACAGCTAATCCTCTCCCTTATCCACTTTGTAAAGGATGATAAGGGATCTAAGCTTAACAAAAGTTTGTAACCTCTAATTATGGGTTAATAACATGGATTAGAGGTCAAACCCATACCACTTCATCAATCAAAAAGACAAACAAACAATGCTCATACAATAATGGCCACTCATTCATACATAATCCTAAGTTGGAAAATTTAGCTACTTATTGAAAGAAAAAAAGGAATTATACCCATATTCTCATGGAAGTCTTACTTCGAATCCAAATATTCACAAGTGAAATCCAAATCCAAAGTAAAAGAACAAGAAATAAACCAAATTTCAACTTTAACGTTTCAACTACAAACATCCAAATCCCAACATTGAAAAAGGATAGAGTTCAAAGTTGTCAATAAAACTATTTATAGTAGAAGCAAAAATAGGCTAAGTATTTACAAAAATTTCACTATGCTCACATTAGCGATAGGACTAGGGCATTGCCGAAGTCCACAGTGATATGTTGATGTGACTTTTGTTCACCAAACTAAATTTGACTTTGAGCTTCAGTTATTTTCACCTAATGACTTTGTCGATGGAAGTTTGCTTTGCTGAATAGTTCGGTGATATGCTGAATTTCCTCTCCTCATAGCAGAACTGATTTGATTGGATCTTGAGTAAATTTTCCTCAGATTGGCAATACACGATAACATTGGCGATCTACCACACATCAAGGTTGATACTCTGTTTCATTTTAATTCTGATTCTCCATCTTTTTGCGTGTTTATGCTTTATCAACCACTTTTCATCTTCAACCCTGAAACAAACCATACTAACTCAAATTGACATTGAGAACTTAATTTATCACCATTTTTAGGACAAATGAGTTGCAAATCACCGGCTCATCATAGGTTAAATTACCAAGGATTAAGGTGAAACCCAAGCCTTATGTTATTAAGTTGACTACCATTAAACTTCCATAAAAATAGGGGTTTATGAAAAGTGTTGTGTATTCAATTTCTAAATATTTTTAAGTAACAATAGTGTAATTTTAGGAGAGGTACTCAGTTAAATGTTTCTCAACCAAATTACTTGATCTTTTATCCAATTATTTTGAACTAAGAGATATGAAAGTGCAAAACTCGATAATGTCTTACATATGGTTACTTTATGCCTTACATATTAGTACATTATTTCATACTGATGTCCCTAATGGGTGATGGTGTATTTTATGTTATAGGTATAGTACTCCACCTAATAGACCCCCCGCCCAGTAAGAGAACATGGTACTCACTTGTTGTTAATGAGCTCCAAGTTGATTTGGGGCTTCACTGAGTCTTTGATATATACATTTGGTATTGTATACTTGTTAAGAGTAAGGCGGGGCCTAGAATAAGTTTTTCTATCTTATAGAGGCTTTGTTGACTAATGTATAAAGTGTATTTATGTCTTATCTCTTAACAATTGTGGGCCTCAATGGCCAAGTCATGCATATAGGCTTTTGACCTATTTATGCTGGTCTTTTATCTTGGTAGCTTATGTTATCAAAACTTCATGAATATCATATTTATAGGCATGGTAGCCATATGTTATAAGTTGGTTCTCTTGGGTTCTTGGGGTGTCGGGTACTTGTCCATCTATATGGGATTTGAGGTGTGACATACCAGACCCTCCGTAACATATATATCTATATCTATATATATTTGTCTCTTTCTTTCCTTATCTCTCTCTCTCTATATATATATATGACCATGTAGGTATGGTACCTGACTCTCCTTAATATATAAATAAATTATGTAAATATAATACTGACATTTTACCCCATCCATCATAAATGCTTGTCTGGATGCTCATCTCAGATCCAAGCCACTTACTATCATCTATAAGGTTATCTCTATATCCTTACTTTTCACAACATGCCATAATATGATTTCACACTTTTCTATATCTTAGGACAATATCATAAGGGAACCTAGTTTCACACGTACAATTCACAATTATGCATGAAATACAATCAAATTTAACAATCAACTACTTATTCACTCAAGCATCACTAAACCAACAAATTAGTCAACATAAATATGTATGAAGATCAATCAACTAGTATTCAATTTAGGAGTTCACATTTAACAAAATTGACACCATAGCCTCCACTTTGGAATCTCAAAAATAACATCATGATATAAAGTAATTCAATAAAGTCAATAAGTGTAATAGTAACAACCAACAATTTCATAGACAACTACATAAGCAACAAAAGTATGAACCATTTCACAAACAACTATGAACACGATAATCATGGAATAAGTGTAACTTATTTATCTAAACCTTGTAATTTAGAACACTATTTTGTTATGCTAAACCATTCTACAATCCACTTTGGCTAGTTATGCTATCCATACACTAGTACCGTCCTATAATAATAACTCAAGGACCACATAAGTTCAACCTCCCTAATATCCCAATAACGACCAGCCACAACAATAATCTCATTCAAATATAATTAACAATACAAACATAAACACATACTATATAACTGTTGTTCAACCACATTAACACTGTATTACAACACGTCAAGAAAGTCCTAAAAATACCTCTTAGACCTCAATCCATCCATGTATAAGCATATTACCACACACATCATATCTTTTAATTTTTTTATGTATCCATCAAACATAATGTCTGAAACCTAATCATGCATACTCCCATCAATTCCACATAGTGTATATGTTTAGCTAAGCTAAGTCTACTACTCATAAACCATAACCTACCTCAATGCCAAGGTGCTGCAACAAGCAGCCTACACCATAGATACTCTTTCCATTTCTTTATCCCTCAAAATATCAATCATCTAATAAACAAGAAATTATAAGAGTAATTAATCAATTACAATTTGAATAAAAATCTTAGAAATTCAATTCCACCCTTATTAATGATCTATAACATTACACAAGGGTTAACTAATTATTAAGTAGGCCTACAGTTCTCATGTTGTCTAAATACATACAGTTTTATTCTAATTACCCTTTTTAAAGTAGTTTCAATGCCAAAGGTCCTATATTTATTGGATCTAAGGTTCCCAACCACCACAATCATGTTTTAGAATAAAAAATTCCCCCTATGAAGTGTTAGTTAACAATATAGAAGTAACTCTAGGTGATACCCATAGGTTTTCCCTATAATTTTATGAACCTAAAATTTAATCCACAAATTCACTATTCTAAAGATTCTATCAATTAAATGGGTTAAATATTAGAAAAGAGAAATAGTCTTACTTTAAAGGTAAAAATCGCCCAAGGTAATAGAAAATCACCTCTCTAGGTTTTGGGGTGAAATTTTAGACTAGGGAGACATGAGGTAAAAAAAATCAAGAATCGGACATTAGAACTACCCGATGACCATCATAGTAGCCCACTGCTATAGCAGCCTAGTGGCCCACTATGAAGATCTGGTGCACCCTGCACTGACCTCTATGAAAGTTGGTCTAACCGCTATAGCAGTCCTACTATAGCAGTCGAAAGTCCGATTATAGCTATCCCTCGATTAACATTTTTTACTATTATAGCAATCAAACCAACTGCTACAGTGGTCCCACTATAGTAATAGTAGGGCTGCTGAAACAGAGCTTAGATATTAACTCAAGGAATTTTGGATTTTACCCTTTCAAAACATAGTCTGTGTTTTTCAACCACACAGATTCTCTCTATCGCAACAAACACTATAACCAAAATTCTTTGAATTTAATTCTCATTCCAAAAGTTTCTATAGCTACTATACCCCTAAACTATCATATACTAAGATCATAAACATCAATCATTAACCCATAAGGAACAAGGGGTCTATAAACCACACAACATCCTAGTTCATCTAAAACAATCCTAGCTTGAGATTTTAGCAACTCCTTAGGAAAACTTCACTCGGGCACTTACACCCTAACCAACACTATATCAATAAGATTCGTCATTACATAATATACCAATTTGATTCATTACATTAGATACCAAATTACCCCTCATTCATTTTTTAATAGACAAAAAATGAAAAAAGTGTTTCCTAACATAGAAAAAAAAAGGAAATACTTGCTACACATGTCCTGTTCGGTATTCAAAGTGTCCATATAATATTAGGCCAAAATTATATATTTTAAGTCTTTTTTCCCTCATATCTAGTATTTTTATTTGTCCTTTTTGAGTATTAATTTTATGGATTGTGCTTACTATTATATTTTAATATGTAGGATTAAATGGTGTGAAGATAAAGAGAATTGGATCCAAAAAAAAAATTAATGATGAAAAATTATAGAAGAAAATCAAGTAGGCAGCTTAATGAAATAAATTTAATAAATTATTAAAAAGTGACCCTTGCTTTTAACTTTAAATTTACACCTGCCCAGTTATTGTTTCGCCAATGGCTTGTTGCGCCCCACTTTATCAGCATGACATGGAGGAGCCATCCATAATTAATTTTTTCTAGTCCATTCTAGACTTGGTTATTTTATTTGGAATTTTTATATGACTATAAATATTTTATAAAATTAGTTACATACAATTTTTGACATAGAGAGAGATAGAAGCCACCGCAGAGATGGGAGAATATTGGTTTCACATTTTTTTCTCTTTTATTCTTTAATTTTAAATTATTTCTTAGGATGATTTGTTGTAATTTATCCATGTCTTTGGATGTTTTTTATAATTGCTTCATGTCTATGTGGACTTAAACTTCTCATTCTAGGATTATGATAGTTGATTATATGATTGTTTATTCATTTTTTGTTTAATTTATTTGATTATCATTTATAGTTGTTCATATATTCTTGTGCTTACCAATTTAATGCTTAGCTACCATTAAAATAAATTTATAGTCTTATTATGAACCTGGAAGGAGAGTCAATGAGATAGAACAAAGAATATATGGAGTAAGATCTTTACTTTAGTAAAAAAAAATAATTTGTGGCTAGGATAGGAATAAACCTAGATCACCTTAATTGATTAAAAAATGGGATGATAAATAAATACATTTAAATTAGCTTCTCACATCCCTGCTCAACGATGTAGTTGTGAGACTAAATTGAACAGATGGTTAGAGGATGACCATTTCCAAATCATAAAATCAACCCTGTAAATCAACAATTAGATAATCAAATAAGTTGATGAAATTGATACTAAACATAATTGTTATCCAAACCATAATCCTAGATCGATTCTTCCATTGATTGTGGAAGAACTTGCTCTTTCCTTGGTTAATTGTTCATTAGTCATTTTATTTTATTATTATTATTTTTAGTTTAGTTAATCTCTTAATACATATTTTAGAATTTACTTCTTGAATAAATAAAAAGGATTAGTTTAATTTAGAAAAATTGTTAATCATCTAGTCCTTATGGACAGGATATATAGACTCTTAATACTATATTACTTGTACGATGGTGTAAACTTGTGTGTGAGTTTGAATGTAATCAGTTTTTGGCACCGTTTTCTGTGACTTTGGAGTTAATTGTTTAGCTAAATTACAAAAAAAATTAGTTACATATAGTTTTTTTGTACATAGTTATATTTTTATTTTCTTTTACATTTCTATCATTCTTCTTGATATGGCTACTTAGGAGAGATGGTGTTTAGCTAGATTAGACATTTTTTGGAGTTACATATAGCTTTTTTGTACATGGTTATCTTTTTAGTTTCTTTTACCTTTCTATCATTCTTCTTAATATGTCAGCTTAGGATAGATGGTGGTCGAGTAGTGATGATTCTTATTATTTTTGTGGAGGACCCCACCGAGAGAGTTTTTGTCAAAATTTTGAAGAAAGCGAGTGATTTGTGGTTTCACCAATTGTGGTGGATACTAGCCAACACATGGAGCAGGCAAAAGAATTTCAGCCATTCAACTACCATCTTTTTCTTGAGATTAGCATTGAGAAGGTGAATAAAAGTGAGCATGTTGTGAATGGTGTAAATTTAAAAGTGGAATTTGTTGAGTCTCATTCAAAGCACTTTTCTACATTATATTCAGATGAAAATATATATTTGGAGTCATTTGAAATAATTGAAGAGTGTGAAGATGAGAAACAAGAATACTATATTCTTAACTTTGCACCAAACGAGAAATACAAAAATATGTCTTACTTTAGGGCCAAGTAGTTTAACATGCACCATCTAATACTTGGTTCCTTCATCTTTGTACCACCACCTTGTGAGTGAAGCAAAAAGGATGGATGCAATTTTGGGAATGAAATTTATATCCTCAAGATAGAGGAAAAAGTTGATGGGTCATACCATAATGTTAAATTAGGCACTTGGTGAAAGGCAACCCAATATCTAGTAAGTAATTTTTTATTTTTTATTTTTTATTTTTATTTTAGTGTCATTTGTTTTTGTTATTTTTCTTTTTTAGATTTAGGGAAAGTTTGAGTACCCAAAATTTGAATCTAAGGAGAATGGTTGAGCTTAAGTGTGGGGTGCGTACGACCCTTGATTGAACATGAAGAAACATGTTGCTAGTGAGGTCCTAGAGTGCCTCAAGGATTATCATTAACCCTTGTTTCACGGCATGATTGAAGTATTGGGTGGGATGTCTTTTGATATTTATTTAGGGTTGAAGTATGTTGTACAATTTTCTTTTATTATTTTTTTAGTTGCTTGCTTTAGGTTTAAGAAACAATGAAAATAATCGAAAAAGTTTAAAGAGACAAAAAGATTTTCCTTTTATTCTTTAGATTAGATTAATTTTTCATGATTTTTAGCTTTTTAGTCTTTATTAGAGCATACTTTGTCCATCCCTTGATTTTTTTTATTCTTTTTCAAGGGGAGTCCCTTTGAATCGAGTATCTTTTATTTTTTATGAGTAAATTTTTTTTGGTGAGAAAGAGAAGACCACATTTTTTTCTTCTATGATACTAGCAATTTATGTTTGAGATTGAATAGTACTTTCTTGTGAGTACTTGAATGTAAATAAAAAAAACAGATTTTTGATACCTAGGCTCATGGTTGTGACTCTGTATACAACTTATCTTATTTTATAGTTCGCTATGACACTATTTGTCTTTGAAGTGGAATTAATCCATGTTGATTGATACTTGTGTCATGCGTGGTGAGGATTTCTTGCACATTCCATATGTTGCATCTTATTCTAGAACTTGCCTTGCTTGTTATTGAAGTGAAATAAAAGTGTTGCTCTATTTAGAAGATGATATAGGCTTTCTTTTATTTGTCTTGTGAAATTTTAGCCTTCTCTGATATTATACCACTAGTTATCCCCTTTGAGCTTGTATCCTTTTATTTGGTAGCCTTATTTTTTCTTTAATCTTTTTTATTGAGTCCCTGGTTTTTGAACTATATTTCCTTGAGCACTGAGCATAGACTTGTTATAAATTTGATAAATCTGAAGAAAAAAGTGGTTGAGCACTAAAAAAGGAACCAACGGCAACTGCAAAGTGATAAAAAGTCCCTCTTTAGGAAATGTGACATGAAAAGAGAGAAAAAAGTTATTTGTGAAAGAAAATAATAATCAAAACATTCTTGATAAGATGAGAATACTAGTGAAAATAATAGTTGAAGAGGAGGACGAAAATAAAGTGAAGAAAATAATGAGTGATGAAGGTTAAAAAGTGTAAAGTGCTTAGGAAAGTGTAAGTCACTATTATATAGTTTTCTTATCCATCCCCTAGCCACTATTACAATCGGTTAAACTTATATTTAATTCTATTCGGGTACACTTAATTATTGGAGATGTACATAATGGGCAAGCCTATGGTTCTTTGTTCATACATGTGAATTCTTTCATGAGTGTGAGGATTGTTCTTTGATACGAAGTCTTAAATTATATTCAATCTTTGAATTGAGTGGGTGGACTATTTTTTTCCTTGTGTGGGATCTTTTTTCATGATAGATTGGTGATTTATTAACTTTTTTTGACATAAGTAGGTGAACGAACTTAAATTTGATGAAGTGGAGTCCATCTTTGAGGTTAAAAGGTTAGAGGTTTGCTATTTGTATGTATTTCTTGCATAATGATCGAGAAGTGTACTTGACATTTTGATTTTTTAAATGGTTTAATTGTTTGTATCAACCAAAGTGGTGGCGTTCTTAGCTTGATTTGTTGTGATAAGCTTTATTGTTGCTCGAGGACAAGCAAGATTCTAAGTGTAGGGTGGTGATGTTAGGCCAAAATTATAAACTTTTAGTCATTATTTACCTCATATTTTGTATTTTTATCTGTCCTTTTTGAGTATTGATTTTACGAATTGTGCTTAATATTATATTTTAATCTGTAGGATTTAAATGGTGTGAAGATGAAGAGAATTGGAGCCAAAATTAATTAAATATGGGAATTATAGAAGGAAAACAAGCAGGCAGCTAAATGGAATAAATTTAATAAAATATTAAAAAGTGATTCTTGCTTTTAACTTGAAATTTGTGCATGCCTAGTGATTGTTTCGTCAATGGCGTGTCATGCCCCACTTTATCAATGTGGCACGGAGGATCCCACTCTATAATTAATTTTTTCTAGTCCATTTTGAACTCAATTATTATATTTGAAGTTTTGTTATATGCCTATAAATATTTCATAAATCAGTTTACATATAATTTTTAACCTAGAGAGAGCTAAACGTCGTCGTAGAGGCAGGAGAATATTCATTCTATATTTTTTATCCTTTATTATATATTTTTATATTATTTCTTTGGATGATTTGTTGTAATTGCTCCATGTCTCTGTGGAGCTAAACTTCTCGTTCTAGGATTATGATAGTTGACAATATAATTGTGATACAAAATCAAACCAACAACACCAAGAGCTTCAAGTAGGCTCGGATTTCAGTCCAACAACACAAGATCAACAAGTTTAAGTTTCGGTTTTTCAGCCCACAACACAAGAACAACAAGATAGATAACAATGCTAGTGAATCGAAAAGAGCCCCACACGGCTTCACTAGACTTTAAGATAACAAAATCAACAACAACAACAAGATTAAGAAAGATAGATAACTTGACATATAACATTCAAGAAACTAAGAACCCTAACATCAAGAGAGGACCCTAAGTCTAATGAATATAAACACCAAGTTCTTACGAGGACCAAGAGGCACTCAACGACCTCAAAACCCTTGTTTCAAGCCAAAGAGACAACACAAGTATCCCTCTACTTGTGAGATAATAGGGGCGGCTACTATGAGTGGAAGAGAGAGGAAAGGTTTAGTGTTTTAGGTTACAAAAATCAGCATTCAAAAACTAAGGAATACTCTCTAACATGTCCTATTTATACTACAAACAAAAGGGGTAAAATGACCCATCCGCCCTTTCTTCTTGTGCCAACCTTGGAGAGTAGTTTATTACACATTAGGACCTCTATTCACACATAAAAACGTTTAGGTCCTTGGTTGGTTCAATCACCAACTCACACACGGCCATTTGCATGAACAAAGCTTGGAGTTTTTGTAATTCCCGAGCTTGGCTTCGTGTGAAAGGCCGTGTACCTGTGGAGGCTGCCCTAACCGTATCATCCTCTCCATCTTGAGAGGAATTTGACCTCAAATTCAGCATTTGGTCATCTTCAACCGCATCCACGAGGGAGAGATCACCAACGTTGAAAGTGTTGTGCACTTGATATTCCGGTGGAAGGTCAATCTTGTAGGCGTTGTCATTGATTATCTCAAGTACTTGGAAAGGACCATCACCCCTTGGCAGCAATTTGGACTTCCTTTGAGCTGGAAACCTATCCTTTCGAAGATGCACCCACACCCAATCTCCGGGTTCAAGCACAAGCCTTCTTCTCCCTTTGTTTACCCTTTTTGCAATCTCTTGGTTCTTCTTTTCAAGCTTGATCCACACCGTCTCATGCATTTTCTTCATTGCCTCGGCTCTTTTATTTCCATCTAAGCTGGTCATGAGATCACTAGACAAAGGAGTGAGATCTAAAGGGGTAAGGGGATTCAGGCCGTAAACACATTCAAAGGGAGTCATTCCCGTGCTCGAATGTATTACCCGGTTGTATGCAAATTCCACCAAGGGTAGGTGATCTTCCCATGAAGTCAGTTTACCTTTAACCATAGAACGTAGCATAGACCCCAAGGTTCTATTTACTACCTCCGTTTGGCCATCGGTTTGTGGGTGACAAGAAGTGGAGAAAAGTAACTTCGTTCCAAGCCTACCCCACATGGACTTCCAAAAGAGACTTAGGAACTTGGAGTCCCTATCGCTCACAATAGTCCTCGGTACCCCATGAAGCTTTACAACATGTGCAATAAATAATGAAGCTACACTACGAGCATCCTCGGTTTTAGCACATGGAATAAAATGAGCCATTTTAGAGAATCTATCAACAATAACAAAAATGCTATCTCGGCCCTTTCTAGTCCTTGGCAGCCCCAAAACAAAATCCATCGAAATGTCCAACCAAGGCCTAAGGGGAGTAGGGAGTGGGGTGTATAATCCTTGAGGTAGGAGATGAGATTTCGCACTCCGGCAGGCCACGCATTGACTACAAATTTTAGTGACATCTTTGCGCATTTTGGGCCAATAGAAGTTCTCCTCTAAGATTCCGAGGGTCTTGTCTACCCCAAAGTGACCCATGAGGCCTCCGTCATGGGCCTCCCTCACAAATAATTCCCTCCAAGAACTAGAAGGAACACACAACCTCCTCCCCTTGAACAAATACCCATCGAACCGAGAGTAGGAGGAATGGTCATTTTCCTTAAGCCAACGGTCCCTTCCCCACTCTTCGCATTCCCTAAAAATAGGAGCAAAGGTAGGATCCTCGGGATACAACAACCGCAAGCTCTCAAAACCCATCAATTTCGAAGACAAGGTAGCAACAAGCACATGCTTCCTAGATAAGGCATCGGCAACAACATTTTCCTTTCCCCTATTGTAATGAATTACATAAGGGAAAGTCTCGATGAACTCAATCCACTTAGCATGACGCCTATTCAACTTGTCTTGGCTCTTAAGGTGTTTCAACGACTCATGATCCGTTCGTATCACAAACTCCTTAGGCCACAAATAATGTTGCCAATTTCCCAAGGCTCTAACAAGGGCGTACAACTCCAAATCATAAGTTGAGTAATTAAGAGTTGCCCCTTTGAGCTTTTCACTGAAATAAGCAACGGGCTTACCTTCTTGCATCAAAACAGCCCCGATGCCAACCTTACTAGCATCACACTCTACTTCAAACATCTTATCAAAATCGGGCAATTGCAATAAAGGTGCCGAGATGAGCGTAGCTTTCAAGGCCTCAAAAGCCCTAGCCTGCTCATCACCCCATTTAAAGGGTCCGTCCTTTCTAATTTCCTCGGTCAAGGGGGCTGCTATGGAACTAAATCCTTTGACAAACCTCCTATAAAAGCTTGCCAACCCGTGGAAACTTCAGATTTCTCCAATAGTTTTAGGGGTCGGCCAACTTCGAATAGAGTCTATCTTGGAATCGTCCACTTCCACACCCCTTGAGCTCACGACAAAACCCAAGAATATAACTTTATCAACACCAAAATAACACTTCTCCATGTTGGCATACAGCTTCTCCTTTCGGAGCACATCAAACACACATCTCAAATGCATTACATGATCATCAATAGATTTACTATACACCAACACATCATCAAAGTAAGCCACCACAAACTTTCCAATATAAGGCTTCATTACATGATTCATTAGCCTCATAAATGTGCTAGGAGCATTGGTAAGGCCGAAGGGCATGACCAGCCACTCATATAGACCAAATTTGGTCTTGAATGCGGTCTTCCACTCATCACCGGGTTGCATGCGAATTTGGTGATAGCCGCTCCTAAGGTCCACTTTAGAAAACAAACAAGATCCGTGGAGCTCATCTAACATATCATCTAGTCTAGGGATTGGATGACGATACCTTATCGTGATTTTGTTGATGGCTCTACAATCGACGCACATGCGCCAAGTTCCGTCCTTCTTTGGTACCAAAAGCACCGGAACAGCACATGGACTAATGCTTTCCTTGATGTATCCCTTGTTGAGAAGCTCCTCAACTTGTCTTTCAAGCTCCTTAGTGTCCATGGGATTGCTCCTATAGGCCGGTTTGTTTGGAAGTTGTGAACCCGACACCAAATCAATTTGGTGCTCAATTCCCCGAAGTGGGGGAAATCCTTGCGGAAGTTCTTGAGGAAATACATCTTCATACTCCTGCAACACACAAGAAATCAAAGGGGAAATGGAAGAATTAGTGGGGTTAGTATTAAAACAATGGGCCAAAAGTAACATCGGCTTGTTTTCATCATGGTCCACGAAGAGTTCTTTCCTCCTAGCCAACATCACTACGTTTTCCATCTCCCTTGTCGTTGGGAAAGCCTCGGATGTCCCTACTTCCTCACCTACGGCATCCCCCCCTTTTCTCCATTTTCGGATTCCTTCCCCTTTCCCTTTAACTCTCTCATCTTTTGATGCCACTCATTTACTTGGGAGGGTGAAAGAGGGTGAAGTGTGACCTTTCGGCCATCCTTCTCAAGCGTATACCGGTTGGACCTCCCATCATGTTTAGTAGACCTATCATATTGCCATGGTCTACCTAACAACAAGTGACATGCTTGCATTGGGATCACGTCACAAAGCACTTCATCGTGGTAGTTTCCCACCTTAAACCGAATCACACATTACCTTGTGACCTTTAATTCACCACAATCGTTCAACCATTGTAGCTTGTAAGGACTAGTGTGTAGTGTAGTTGGTAGCTTCAAGAAATTTACCATAGCATGGCTCGCAACATTTGTACAACTACCACTATCAATCACCAAGGTGCACACGCTCCCCTTTACAAGACACTTAGTATGGAATAGATTTTCCCTTTGACTCGGGTCATCCATCGCCTTACTAATCATGACTCGTCTAACCACAAAGTTTGGAACCACACACTCCCCTTCTTATGGATAGACATCTTCACTACCATCTAATTCATCATCATTCGGCCCATTTTCAGCTCCCTCTCCATCTTGAGGCTCGGCCTCATCCTCCCCCCTTTCGAAAACCACCTCCTCACCAAGGTAGTACACTTTCCCTTCTCGTAGGATCACATTGCGCCGGTTCGGACATTCATTGGCCTTATGCCCCCAACCTTGGCACTTGAAGCATTGGAACCCCTTTGGGTTGGGATATTTGTGAGCCTCCGCTTTCGGAGGGAACTTAGGGACTGTTTTGGACTCGGTCAGCTTCGTAGGGGCGGGTTGGTCCTTGTTTTTGGGCCAACCCGAGGGGGTTTGTACCCTTGCCTTGAAGGCTGATCTCTCCTTAAGTTCCCTTTCAATCTATAGGGCCGCTTGGAATATACCTTCAATGGTTTCAAACCGGTGAAGGGTCAAATGAGTGGAGATCTCTTTGTTCAACCCACACTTGAACCGGATGATGTCGTGACTGATTTGCTCCCCACGATGATCAAGTTTCAACATGAGTTGTTGGAACTCGTCAAAATAGGCCATCACACTCTTGCCTCCTTGCCGCAAGCCATATAATCTAGCGAGCAACTCATGACGATATCTCTCGGGAAGGTATCGTTGTCTCATCAAATACCTCAACCGATACCAAGGTGGTGGCTGCCCATCCACTAATTCATTACCAAATCGTTTAACATACTCCCACCAAGTGTTAGCATAGCCCTCGAGGTGAGCTATAGCGTTGCAACTCTTCTTTTCTTCCGAGATGTCATTAACTTGGAAAACTTTGTCACAAGCTGATTCCCAAGTTAAGTAGGTCTCGGGGTCACTTTCACCCTTAAAGATGGGTAGGCTCAACTTGATGGTGTTGATGCCTACGTCTCTCTCTTGGTGTCGGTTTCCCCTATCTCCATACCCCCGGTATCTCCTAGGTTCTCCTCGACCCACTCTTAACTCCTCCTCCCTCATATAAGTATCATCAAAGGCTCCATCTCCTTCATACTCCTCTCCACCGTATCCTTCAAAGTGGGCTGGCCGGCCTTGGCCGTTTTGATTCGGAGGATTTGGAATTTGCGGTCTTTGGGTTAATGGAGCTTGGAATGGAGGGTTCGGATTTAGTGGATGTGCTTGGCGTCCAAATCCCTCTTGTGGAATTGGAGGGGCTTGGAAATGTAGTGGTCTAGTGGAGTCTCGGTTTGGAGGAAAATAGGTAGTTTGGCTTGCGGTATTTAGTGGAGCTTGGGGTGCATTTAGCATTTGGTGGACTATTTCGGGGGTGATGGTTGCGGAGGAGGTCCTATCATGACCATTGGTAGATACATGTAGAGGAGTAGAAGGACGAGAGTTCCTTTGACTCTCCACTTGTTCTAATCTCCCACTAATAGTCGACACTTCCCCCTTTATTGCTGCCAAGTCCCCTCTCACGGCCCCAAATTCCGAATTCAACCTTTCAAGTGTCCGGGTAACGGCCTCAAGAGTGACCCTCATAGAATCAAGGGCATTAGTATCCACATTATGAGACGTAGCTCCTTCCATTGTCAAGGTATTATCCGCTTTAGTTCACCACAAGTTCGTGTTCCACAAGTGTTGTATAATTGGCTAGTAACCGTGAGATTTTTAAGGTATGAGTAAGCTCTTATCCGGAATGGATTCTTGTTTGAAGACTCAAAGAATTCTTGCCGGACTAGAGTCAAAAATCAGCAATTCGTTCAAACGAATAAAAGCACTCAAATAATCGTTGACACGAACAAACGGTTCAAGGAACTAGTTGACAACCTAGTAGGAAGGTACTAGTTTGTTAATTAGTTCTAGGACCAAGTAAGGGAAACCAAGGATCAACAATTAGCAACCAAAGAATATCCTAAGTTGAGCTTATAGCGACGTGGCAGCATGCAATGGTCCCACACGTTCTTCTTCTCTCTCTCTTTTTTTTTTTTTGTTTTGTGTTAATATTCACACAACTTGTTATAGTTTGCAAAGTGTTTTGGTGGGAAAAATAAAATCTTGTAGTATTTAACCCTTTTCAAACTCAGGAAAGTGGGATTTGGTTGACTAATCCCACAAAACAAGGCTCCTTGAATTAGGGAAAAGTGATTGACAAGACTAAAAGGTGATGGGTGCAAGTCTTTCACAACAACTTTATAGCTTGTCTTACCACTTGAGCACACAACAAGATGAACAAGGTGAACAAGTTCAAAAGATGAACACCTCAACAAACTTCATCAACTTCTTTAGCACATAAACACACAACCACCGATTTTTTTTTTTTGGTTATCAACAACATACAACTTTCGGCCACTTCAAGTTACTGCACAATGTTCAAGTTTTCAAGCTCAACTTATGGATCTAGACACTTTAGTGTTGGTGAGAAAGAAACCAACACTAGAAACTCACTAAACAAGCAAAATAACACCTAGATCTAAACATACAACATCATTCTTGGTTTCAACTTTTAATGGACAGATTTTCAGAATTTCTTTTTGGTGTAGTTAGTTTAAGCCGTGAACTTGCCCAAGATGGGTTATGTTGGAACACAACCAGTCTTGCTTTGATACCAAATGATACAAAATCAAACCAACAACACCAAGAGCTTCAAGTAGGCTCGGATTTCAGTCCAACAACACAAGAACAACAAGTTTAAGTTTCGGTTTTTCAGCCCACAACACAAGAACAACAAGATAGATAACAATGCTAGTGAATCGAAAAGAGCCCCACACGGCTTCACTAGACTTTAAGATAACAAAATCAACAACAACAACAAGATAAAGAAAGATAGATAACTTGACATATAACATTCAAGAAACTAAGAACCCTAACATCAAGAGAGGACCCTAAGTCTAATGAATATAAACACCAAGTTCTTACGAGGACCAAGAGGCACTCAACGACCTCAAAACCCTTGTTTCTAGCCAAATAGACAACACAAGTATCCCTCTACTTGTGAGATAATAGGGGCGGCTACTATGAGT
Source organism: Capsicum baccatum var. pendulum (assembly GCA_030864225.1). Taxonomy (NCBI): domain Eukaryota; kingdom Viridiplantae; phylum Streptophyta; class Magnoliopsida; order Solanales; family Solanaceae; genus Capsicum; species Capsicum baccatum. Next base: position 126,139,582 of record CM061561.1, read on the forward strand.
GGAAGAGAGAGGAAAGGTTTAGTGTTTTAGGTTACAAAAATCAGCATTCAAAAACTAAGGAATACTCTTTAACATGTCCTATTTATACTACAAACAAAAGGGGTAAAATGACCCATCCGCCCTTGCTTCTTGTGCCAACCTTGGAGAGTAGTTTATTACACATTAGGACCTCTCTTCACACATAAAAACGTTTAGGTCCGGTTCAATCACCAACTCACACACGGCCATTTGCATGAACAAAGCTTGGAGTTTTTGTAATTCCCGAGCTTGGCTTCGTGTGAAAGGCCGTGTACCTGTGGAGGCTGCCCTAACCGTATCAAATTGTTTAGTAACTTTTTATTTGATTTTCCTTTATAGTTGTTCTTATATTCATGTGCTTACTATTTTAATGCTTAGCTACCATTAAAATAAATTTATATTCTTACTGTGAAACCGAAAGGAGAATCAATGAGATAGAACGATAATATATGAGTAAGATCTTTACTTTAGTAAATAAAAATTTAATTTGTGGCTAGAATAGAAATATATCTAGATCACCTTGCTTGGTTACAAAACTAGAGGATAAATAAATATGTTTGAATTAACTTCTCACATCCTCGCTTAATGATGTAGTTGTGAGACTATTTTGAATAGACGATTAGAGGATGACCATTTTCGAATTATAAATTTAACCCTATAAATCAACAACTAGGTAATAGAATAAGTTGATGAAATTTATACTAAACATCATTGTTAGTGAAACCATAATCCTAGATCGATTCGTCCATTGATTATGTAAGAACATGCTCTTTTCTTGGTTATTTATTCATTAGTTATTTTCTATTATTATTATTTTTTAGTTTAGTTAATTCATAAATACATATTTTGGATTTACTTCTTGAATAAATGATAAGGATTAGTTTAATTTATAAACATAGTTTATCGATAAGTCCCTGTGGGTATGATATCTGGACGCTCAATCCTATATTACTTGTACGATCATGTACACTTACGTCTGTTTTTGTATTCAACACCTCATCCACAGAATGGTTCATCCATTGAAATTTTAAAGATACACTCTCCTTTGACCTCAACATGCAAACCCCTCTATCTAAAGGTAGCCACCGGTTCTATTTTCCTTGTCGAGCCTTAAGAGTAACATAGTTTAAACGTGCATTATTTTTTCCATTAACTATTTTACTAATGATATCAAAATGCATCCCAGATATGCCAGTTAAAAAAACTTAACAACCCTGCTTAAATCATTCGAGAACATTATAATCCCCTAGTAGAACAAAATACTCCCGAACAAGTCTGAAGAATTCTTCATATGTCAGCAAGCAATCTCAAAACCTTTTACTCTAGTTTCAACTACTTAAATAACTTATTCACCAAGTCTGTAGGTTATAATTATCTTCTTATTTTATTTTTAACCTGGCAGGTATCACTAAAGATTTTGGTTCACTTTTAATGATTTCAACAATTACCACTAGGAAGTTACAACCCACATAATTATTACTCTCAATTCTCCAAATATTTAATTTGGATTCCTCACTCATAACCCATCAACAAGCACAATAGGACATATTTTAACCTTAGAAAATAGGAAACAAATTAATAATTTAACCAACCACTTAGGCATGCTTATCTAATTTAAGTTTTCCTCAATCACACAAAATCATATGCTTAGAAAACATAATAAGACCAAATTTTTAGGACACATAATTTGCCCTAATCCTTAAATCCTTGATATAAAATACCCTCTGACAATTAGCCTTTAAAATCTGAGGTCAATTGATTGACAAGATCGACAATGGACTAGGACTCGATAAAATCTTTGTCCAAATAAAAATCCTCTAGCTCAAAATTCCTATAGGACCCCAAGGAGAGTAATCTAAGTATATCGGGCTCTTCACACCAAGGTGCTCATCCCTCAGTCTAATTTTCTCAAACAAAACTCCAACTTTCTTCATCAATCTAAGGATTTTGTCTTAAGATGGCTTCTAAGGATGAAAAGCCATGGACAGGACTAACGGTGCATATTTAGCAGATCTAATACACCCCGTGAGTTCAAATTATTTCCTAATAGTCTCTCTATATATTTGGCCTACTCGCCATTCTCATGATGCAATTCCTTAATCTCTTTGGCCCAGCTATACCCATCTATCTCCTTTAGTGTTATGTTCCTCTCAAATATTAGAGCCTCGAGATTAGATACCTATTGATAAAGGACATTCAAAGAAGCTAACCGATCTCTCAAAGCAGTTATATCCTTCTCAAGGCTGGAACATCATGATAAGAGATCTTTTCTCTTTTTTAGGACCTATCAAAGACCCTTTACAACCAAAATACTAGCCTAAAATAGATGATAAAGAAACTTCATCAGAGTAATAATAAACAACAACCTTTAGCAGCAATAAATATACACTTTAATAAAGAGTGCTAAAATTTTATCGGTATTAGTTAATTACCATTGGACACAATGTCATTATAGGCTTTAGGGGCATTTAGAAAGACAACTAAAATGTAAGTGTCACTTAGTACATACCTGTAAAAAAATATATTTAGTGGCTATTAAGTTATTGTCATTAATTAATTTTCCCTAAAGATCATTTTTGGTGTAGTGAAAGTACCAATCAAAAGTTGAAAAAAGGATAAACACTTAACCTAGAGGTAGCATGACTATTGATATGGGACAAATGGTCATCTTATCTTTTTATGACACTTTGGAGGCCAAAACATAGAGACTCAAGACTTGGTCACCTCGAGGATACGAGAACATTCATGGAGAACCTTTTTTGAGCCTACCATTGAGCATACCATACATCAAGGCAGTGAGTGGAAGATTTCTTGGAGCATTGAAGACTTTATGACTCATGCTTTCGAAACTTAATGGCACATAATTTTGGGTCATCTTCATTGAGGACATTTTGGTCACTTTACTTCACCCAAAATGCACTCCATGGCCGCCCCTATCATTAAGGGTAGTGTAGTCATTTTGTCTCCTTTTGTAAGATACTATAAATAGGACATTGTAGATCTTCTCTTATTAGTTGTTGAATGATGAAAATATGATACATTGAAAATCCTCTCTTTTGAGAGTAGACCATCTTAGTGTAGTTCTTAGTTAGGGCTTGGACTAACCACTGTAGTTTAGGGCTTGGAAAAGCCAATATTGTTCTTTGCTTGGAAATGGTGGATCTTGAGGTGAGTTGATTTCCTTAGCGGTCACCGTAAGAGTGTGGGTTTGTTTTTATACTCATTATGGGTTTTTGAGTTTAATATACTCTTTAGTTCTTAATATTTGTAATAATCTATGTCTCACTATCTATTTTTTACCTTTTATGCAATTGTGTTAGTGCTTGTATCTTGTAATCGTTTGTTCTTGTTGAATCTGAATCTTGTGATCCTCTTGTTCTTGTTTATTGTTGTTGTTTTGGTGATAAAACACCTTGTAAACTCATGATACTTGTTTTGTTGTTGTTGGCCAAAACTAGCACTCCAAGCGGTCCTCGAATTGCTCTCAACTTGTGGACTATTTTTGTGTAGTTTTTTTATCTTTTCGTGGTCTTTCTTGTATCATTTGGTATCATATCATGTCTTTATATTTTTTCCAAAATATTAATCATGGTATCATAAACTTGAAAATAAAAAAAAGGTGTTAGAAAACTGAAAAATAAAAAAGAAGCAAATGTGTCCATTATTTTTTCTTGGCCGAAATTGTGTTGTTGTAGTTGTCTGGGCGAAGTTTAAGTCTAGATCTTGGTGTATTTTTACTTGTTTTTTTGTTTCTTGTGTTATATTATTTCTTCACTAACATCATTGAGTCAAGATCCAAGTTGATCTTGAACAATTCTTGTTGGTATTATTGTTGCGGTTCTAAACTTGAACATTATTGGTGTGTTTTGGTGTTGTTGTTGTGGACTAAAATTTGAAGGTGTGATTTTAATTCGTGTTGTTGGTATTTGGTTGAGGGTTTTAAGTTTGAAAAAGATGTTGTTAGTTCTTAGAGCTCAACGTTAGACTTGGTATTCAAACGCCTATTGAATGTTCTTATTGTTCTAGACCAATATTCATGTATAGTTGCAAGAAGACTCTTTAATAGTATTGTTTGATCCAAACACAAGTAGTGGGAAGAGAATCCCTTATGTTTTTCTTGAAATTAGTCCCCAAAAATCTATCAAAAGGGAAAGGAGACAAAAGATCTACCAAAAAGAATAGTTACCAAAAGAAAGAAAGACCACTTTCCTAGGTGTCCAAAAGAGGAAAAGTCCACCAACCCCTCAAAAAGGTGTCTTGCCACAAGGTGTAAGACAAGTCAAACCTTTTTAAAAGGTGAAAAGGGCTCCAATCTTGTTGTTGTCTTCTCCAAGGGTGGGTAAAACCTCTTCAAGAACCAAAATTCAAACTAAAATTTCAAAGTTGGGAAAAATAAGAACCTTTCAAAAACCACAAACAATCTTAGACCACCACATCACCAAATTCCGTACAATACCAAAACTTTTGGCTTAAAATATTTGATTCTTAGTTTCTTGTTGTTGATTCTTTGTTTCATTTTGTCGATTCTTAGACTAATTGGCAACTAGTAAATACCTACTAAATTGTAAATTAGTTTTTGAATCTGTTTCTTTTGTATCTTTGATATTTTTCAGCTTTTCTAATTTTTAACTCGTAGTAACTTCTTCGTTTCAAGTTTGTAAGTGAATTTTTTTATGTGTCTTGAGTCGATCAAACAAGAATCCATTCTGGCCGCCAAGTAGAATTGACATCCTATTGACTACCGAAGTATAAGCAACTTTTAATATTCATCGCTCTAGTTGTGGAAATCACAAAGCTGAGTGTATACGAGTGCTGGTGAGAATCTTTACTACTAATCTTATTTGTTCATTGTGTAGGTAAAAAGGTGATATAATATGTCTTTGATAGCCGAGGATTATTGTGGCTACGACATGGGAGGCTATGATTGAAGTAAGGGTTTTTATAGGTACAAAGTTGAAGGAGATTGCAGAGGCTATGAAAATAGCCATGATCAAAACTTGAGCAGATTTGAGAATTATGGTTTTAAGGAAGCAAATGAGGTGAATGAAGTGCCTAGCTCTTATGGTGAATTTGTACATAATATGGGACCTCACGATGGATCTTATAATAACGTTGGGGAATATGAGAAGTCTTACACTTCTCACTCCAAACCTAGATATGGTGTTAGGTATAACCCTTTTATTTGTAAAGCTTATGAGATCTATGATGAGAGTACACGTGAAGAGTGTAAAGATTCATATTCTCCACCTTGTATTACTTATTATCAAGGTATATAGTGTGAATGGCTATACTAGATCTAGTGGAGGTTGTCCAACAAGAAGAAGAGGGTATGCATCTCCAAAATCGAGGGCTACTCATGTGCCTTACAATGTTGATCAGAGAAGGAGTGTACACTCTGAAAAGGTTACCATTTTTGGGATGTCGGGCTGCCTCATTATGTTAAATGATAGGTACTATAGGAACTACATCCTTCCATCCATTATTGACTACTTGGGATTGTTTTGAGAGCCTTTACATATTCCATACTCCTTGGAGGGGTTTAAGGTTACTGAGAGGGTAAAGGTTGTCTTCTCCTAATTTGAATACCGTGAGGAGGTATGGTGAGATATTCTTCCCTTGACTTATGGCCTTGTATGCTTAGGTGTCGATTGGTTTGCACAACATAAGGTTCCAAATATGTAAGATTAGCCTAATGTTGTAAGAGACCGATGGGGAAACCACCTTGTGATGTATATTCTACCCGGACTACAAAGAGAAGTATTCACCTACTCCAATCCGAATGATGAAGAGAGATAAAAGATTAAGAGGAGTAAGGTTGTACAAGGTGGCAATCTAAGAGTGGAAAAAGGAGAGGTTTTATGGAGAAAAGTGAGGGAATTACCACCAAACCATGCTAATGATATTTTTCCTTCTATTTCTAAGGACATTTGTGTAAGTTCCAATATGGCAAGTGAAGAAGAGAAATAACAAAGAGAAGTTTCTACCAAAACTTGTGGAGGACCTTCACACCATAGCAAATAGGAATCTACTCAAGATCTTCAAGGTAAAATAGATAACTCTTGCACTTTGGTATGTTTGAATGATAATTGTGTGGCTAGTATCCCATTGAGTATGAGTTGTAGCTTACTTACTTGTGAGTCTAATGATTCTTTGACTCTAGTTGATGATGTACATGTTGTGAGTGTGGATACACTAGTTGATCCTATTGATGACAAATTAACTCTTCTTGTAAGGGCAATTTATGTCCACTTAGTGTTGAAGCCAATATATTAAATGGAAGTATATCATCTTGTGTAATTGGTGTTGATCAACTTATGTGTGAAACTTGCCTGCCGCTTGAGGTTATGTGTGATGTTCTTAATAGAATTCAAGTAAGTGAAGTATTTAAAAATGTTGGTCAACAAAATGTTAGTGAACTTGAGAGTTATTCTTAGGGATAATCTTGTGCTTGAAATCTCTTCGAAACTTGATATTAATTTTTTAGAGAGAGATGAATGTGTTTGTTCTGAATTTGCCTGTTAAATAGATCATGCTCTCTTTAGGTATAATGTCTTGTTTAAAGATGACATAAACACTCTTAATAGACCTAGTGGTGAAAATAATGGTATAGCTTTCCTAGGAAGCTATAGCCTATATCTAACCCACTATGGTGTGACAACATTCCACGTAAAGATGGAAATCTCTTCTTGAAAGATGAGAGTACTCTTAAGGGAAAGGAATGTGTGGTCTTGGAAACTACTTCTCTTTCTACTTGTGTGACTTTATTGTTGAGAGTACTCATGGTGATGATTGGGAAACTAGTAGTGAGTACACACATGAAGACGCCTTAGTAGAAGTCGACTTGAGTGATACCTTTCTCTACTCTCTATTTTCTTCGGATGATATATATGCTATTATAGAGAGTCTGTCATTTAGTTTGGGTAGACACCATGGGAAAGGAGAGTGTTGTCTAGACCCGTATCTATGGACACTCTTCTCGTTTGACCCCAATGCAAATGTATAAGTGGTGAGGTTGGTGCACCCAACTTGTTGCTTGGTCTATATGACAAGAAAATTTCACTCTTGGTGAAACCCATAACCAAATCCTTTGTACATATTTCATTGGGTTTTTAATATTTCATTCAAAGGATCCTTGGTTATATTTCAAATATGTGCAACCTTCTCATGTTGACACGATTTATTGAGCTAAACGTAACCCTCATTCCATGAGGAGTTTGTATTTGTTTGTCCTCTCTTTATTTTTCCAAGATTTGGATTCGAGGTCGAATCCTTTTCAAAAAAAGTGGAGGATGATATGGGACAAAAGGCCATCTTATCTTTTGATGACATCTTTGGAGGCCAACACATAGAGACTCAAGACTTGGCCGCCTCGAGTATACGAGAACATGCATGGAGGACCCATTTTGAGCCTACCATGAAGCATACCATATATCAAATCCGTGAGTGGAAGATTGCTTGGAGCATTGAAGACTTTGGGACTCACAACTTTAGATACTTAATGGATCATGGTTTTGGGTCATCTTTACTGAGGATATTTTTATCACTTTACTTCGCCTAAAATGCACTCCATAGCCGCCCCTATCATTAAGGGTAGTGTAGTCATTTTGTCTCTTTTTGTAAGATACTATAAATAGGACATTTTAGGTCTTCTCTTACTAGTTATTGAATGATGAAAATATGAGACATTAAAAATCCTCTCTCTTGAGAGTAGACCACCTTAGTGTAGTTCTTAGTTGGGGCTTGGACTAGCCATTGTAGTTTAGGGCTTAGAAAAGCCAATATTGTTCTTTGCTTGGAAATGGTGGATCTTGAGGTGAGTTGATTACCTTGGAGGTCACTATAAGAGTGTGGTGTTTTTGTTACATTCATTAGGGGTTTTTAAGTTTAATATACTCTTTAGTTCCTAATCTTTGCAATAATCTACGTCTTACTATCTATCTTTTATTTTATTACAATTGTGTTAGTGTTTGTATCTTGCAATCGTTTGTTCTTATTGAATATGAATCTTGTTTTCATTGTGTTTATCTTGTTCTTGTTGTATTATTTTTGTTTTGGTGATAAAACACCTTGTAAACTCGTGATACTTTTGTTGTTGTTGTTGGCCAAAACTAGCACTCAAGGGGGTCCTTGGGTTGCTTTCAATTTGTGCACTATTTTTTTGTAGTTCTTGTGCCTTCCGTGGTCTTTTTTGTATCAACCATCCATTTATCAATCACTTTGTTGAGGCAGCATTTATATTTTGACAATCTTTCATAGAAGCCAAAAGATTTAATTACTTAACTACTCCCATTAGTCTTGACGTCAAGTTAACCTCAATGGAAATTTTCAAAGGATCCATATAGCATTGTACATTAAGTTAAGCTAGCAGAGGCTTTATGAGAAGCACGATGAGTAGCTAAACTTGTCGGCAAATAGACTCTTGACACAGGAAAGCCACGAAGTTCTAAAAATGGTGAGAGATAAGAAGTCAAAAAGATAAGAATATGAGTATATTTGCATTAAACTATCTTTGGGAACCATTGCATGATATAATGAGGTTATTGAAATAGAATGGTTTAATTTAATGAACAAAGGGGGTTGTTTTCCGAAGTGAATTGAATTTTACTGGCATGATGATGTTACCTTGCAAGTATGGTTGGTATGACTATACCAATAATGTATGCCTTAAGGAATGTTGTGGTTCAACTGATGGGAATGCATGAAAAATATTTTGACTGGGCTTAAAGAGGGTTGTGTAGCTGGGTCATAAAAGTAGAGGTCCTGAGGGACCAAAACTAAAAATTGCAGTTACCGCACAGGGGTCGAAATAATCGGATAGTTCGAGTCCCTTTTATTAAATGATTGGGTGGTTAAAGTCCTCCATGTTAAATTAACGGATTCTTAAGTCGTCCTTGATTTATGACCGAGTGGTTTTAGTATCATATGGTACATATATACATATGATTATTTCTCTGGTTTGTGTGGCTACACGTACTGAGGCCCTTTCAATAGGAAGAGTTAGGCCCAGATAGCCCGTAGGTGCCTTTTTATAGTGGTTGAGCTATATAATCCAGGTTAATATTTTAAAGTCTATGTTAATCCTGGTTCCTTAGCCCAGCGTGTTATATTCATGTGTATGTATATGTATATGATTGTGTGCAATGAATTTTGATGATTTTAAACTATTGATAATGATATTATTTTATCACTCCCAGAGTTACATACTAGCGCTCAACCCGCTAACCATGTATGAATTTTGTATCCCGACATGATGCAGGAACCGGAGACACTTCTACTTTTCTTGGGCATTGATAGGGTTTCTAGATTGTCAGTACTTAGCTTGAAGTGGTGATCATTCTTCTTCTGGAAGGCCGTTTCTTCTTGGTATAGCTATTATCATAGTTTTTCCTTTAGACTTATTTTGTCCATCATCGAAGACATATTCCGACTTCAATTGATTTTCAGTTCAGTTTTGAGGCTTTTGGATTAATGTGGACTAGGTATTGGTTGATGATGTATCTTAGACTTCTTAAGCCTATCTTTAACTATCTTGTTATGTATTCAGAATTCAGCTATTATTAGTGTATTATGTTTTGCTCAACTAGGCAAAGGGGTGGTCTAAGATCCACAGCACACTTGAGATGCCCGTCACGGCCAGGCCTTAGTTCGGTTCATGACAAAATTTATATTAGAGCCTAGGTTTATGGTCAATTAGGTTTTCACAAAGTCATTTTAAGTAGAGTCTCGTGTATGGGTGTGTAGCACACCACACCTATAAGGGAGAGGCTACAAGACATTTAGGAATATTTCTCTTTTCTTGTTGTTCTATTCGATCTATAGAGTCTAAGGCCTTGAATCTCTTCTAATTGTCATTTATTCATATTTCAGATCATTCCTCCCAAAATATTTGATGCTCGTAAAAACTCTTCATTCTTTCTTGGCAATATGTAGACATAGATCATCCTACTTATAATGTTCAAACTCAATCCAGGGGTCCAGCTCCTGTTTACTCATGTGGAGTTCCACCGATTCCATCTAGACCTTCTCAAAAACCTCAGGATGATGTGTCTAATGCTTGATCTTTCTATTCAATCCATTTGCTTACCCAATTGGTATCCTCTCAGACTGAGTGTGTTACTTCTATTGCTCTATCTTTTAAGGTCACTAGAGTTGGCCAGTTTATGAGGTTGAGCCCTCTGACTTTCACTAGTTCAAAGGTTGCAAAGGATCCATACAATTTCATTGATGATATAGAATTATCTTCATAGTTATGAATGCTTCTAACTCTAAGGATGTTGAGTTTATTGCATACCAATTGAAGGATATAGCATATTAGTGGTATGAGAAGTTGGAGAAGATAAGGGGAGATAATGCTAAGCTAGCTATGTGGAATGACTTATCTAGTGCTTTTCTAGATTGCTTCTTTCCTAAGAAGTTGAGAGAGGCAAAGGCTGAGGAATTTGTGAATTTGATACAAAGCAGATTGACTATGAAAAAGTATGCCTTGAAATTTCATCAGTTATCTAGTTATGCTCCAGAGTTCATGTCATCTATGAGGGCAAGGATGAGAAAGTTCACTTCGGGCTTGTCTCGTGATTTGGTTTTCAAGTGCAAGGCCACCTTGTTAAACAATAATATGGATATCTCTAGAATTGTAGTGTATATGTGATAGGTTGAGGAGGAAAAGAAAAAGCAAGCTGAGATAGGGGAAAGTAAGAGTAAGACATCTAGGTATTCTAAATAGGAAGAAGGTTATAAAAATAGTGGTAGGGATGGAAGGTTGTGGTCTAAGAAAAAATAGGGAAATTTTAGTCCTTATTCTATGGCTAGTGATCCATATCCTAAGTCATCTGGTGATTGTCTCTTTCAGACTCACAGTAGATTTAGGGCACAAGGTGCCCAGTTTCAGGCCAGTGGAACTCATTCAACCCTATCTTATCTCTTTTATTGTTTTTGTGGCAGAGCCATCATAGAGTATGTGATTAGGGAATAATAAAGTTCTTTAAGTAGAGTCAGCTTGGTCACATGCAGCGAGATTGTCCTTCAGAAGTTTCTTCTGGATCTAATAAGGTCCCTATTACTACTTCTTCGGCTCCTACACCAAAGATTACTATTTCTAGTACCTATTTTCATCAAAATTGTTTGTATAATCTTGCCACCCATCAGGAATCTAAGGCTTCTCCTGATATAATCACTTGTACATTACAACTTTTTTCTTGTGAAGAGTATTGATTGCTTGATCTGAGGCCTGCTCTTTCTTATGTAACCCCTTATGTGGCTGTTTATTTTTATTTTGATCCTGAGTATATAGCAGACCCTTTTTTTGTGTCTACTATGGTGGGTGATTTTGTGATTGCTAAAAGAGTTTACAGGGATTGTGTGGTATTTATATTTAGTAGGGAGACCTTGGTGGATTTGATAAAGTTGGATATTCTAGATTTTGATGTTATCTTAGGGATAGATTGGCTCCATTCATGGTATGCCTCTCTAGATTATTAGACGCATGAGGTCATTTTTCAAATTTTCTAATGAACCGATTATAGAAATAGAAGAGAGTTCTCTGGTGCCTAAGGGAAGGTTCATTTCTTATCTTAGAGCTCAAAAATTTCTTTCTAAGGGATATCTATATCATCTAGTTTAGTTTAAGGATTCTAGTTTCTAAGGTCCTTCTTTACAGTCTATCCCCGTGGTTAGCGAGTTTCCCAAAGTATTTTTTGACAATCTTCTTGGTATTTCTCCTGATATGGAAATTAATTTTGGGATTGACCTTCTATTGGATACCCATCCTATCTCTATTCCTCCTTGTATAATGGCTCCGACTGCATTGAAAGAACTTAAGAAGCAGTTGGAATATTTTCTTAACAAAGGTTTTATTCATCCTCGATCTCCCTGTGGGGTTCTCCTATTCTTTTCGTGTGTAAGAAGGATAGTTTCCTTTGGATGTGTATAGACTACCACCAATTGAATAAGGTGAAAGTAAAGAATAAGTACCCTCTCCCTAGGATTTATGATCTCTTTGACCAGCTTCTGGGTGCTAAGTACTTCTATAAGATTGATCTTCTATCGGGTTATCATTAGCTGAATATTAGGGAAGTAGATATCCCTAAGGCTGCTTTCCATACCCAATATAGCCATTCTGAGTTTTTGGTCCTATCTTTTGGGTTGACTAATACTCCGATGGCATTTATGGATCTTATGAATAGGGTATTCTGTTAGTTTCTTAACTTGTTTGTCATTGTGTTCATTAATGATATTTTGGTATATTTGAAGAATGAAGAGGATCATGTAAATAACCTCCATATAGTATTGCAGACCCTTAAGGATCCGCAGTTATATGCTAAGTTCTCAAAGTGAGATTTCTGGTTGAATATTATTACTTTTTTGGGTCATGTTGGTTCTAGTGAGGGGATCATGGTGGATCCACAGAAAGTTGTGGTGGTTAAGAAGTAGCCTACACCCACGACTCCAACTAATATTTAGAGCTTCTTGGGTTTTAGATGGGTATTATAAGAGTTTTATGGGGAGTTTCTCTTTGATTGTTGCCTCATCGACTAAGTTGACTCATAAGAAGGTGAAGTTCTTATGGTCTGATAGTTGTGAAGGTAGTTTTGATAAGTTGAAGGATAAGTTGACTTTGGATCTAGTTTTGACCCTACTCGAGGGTACTAATGGTTTCGTTGTATATTATGATGTTCCCATGGGGGACTTGGTTGTGTTTTGATATAGCATGGTAGGATGGTGGCGTATGCTTTTAGATAGCTTAAGTTTCATAAGAAGAATTATCCAACTCATGATTTGAAGTTATTAGTTGTGGTTTTTTCTTTGAAGATTTGGCGTCATTACTTGTATGAAGTTCATGTTGATATATATTCTGATTACAAGAGCCTATAGTATGTGTTCACTTAGAAGGAGTTGAATTTCAGGCAGAGGAGATGGCTTGAGTTGCTCAAGGACTTTGATATGAATCTCCACTATCATCCAGGTAAAGATAATATAGTTGTTGATGCTCTTAGTTGGTTATCCACGGGGATCTTATCTCAAGTTGATGAGGAGAAGCATAGTTTGGTAAAGTTTATTCACTATCTGGCTAGTCATGGAGTTCGTCTTTTGGATTTTGCGAATGGTTGAATGATCGTTCAGGAGGTGGCAAGTCTTCTCGCGGTACTAAGGTAAAGAAGAAGCAGGTTTTGGATCCTACCTTGATGCAAATTAAGGATGAGGTAGGTCAGTAAAATTCTTGGCTTTTGAGATTGTTGGTAATAGTATCCTAAGGTACCAAGGGAGATTATGCATTCTCGTTGTCTATGGGTTGTGGGAAAGGATTTTTGATTCGAGGTATACCATTCATTCTAGTTCGACAAAGATGTATCATGACTTGATAGAGATTGATTTGTGGAAGAACATGAAGAGATATGTGTAAATTTCACCGCTAAGTGTATAGTTTGTCAACAAGTGAAGATTGAGTACTTGAGGCCTAGTGGATTATCTCAAGAGATTGAGTTTCTTGTATGGAATGGGAAGTTATAAACATGGATTTTATTACCAGTCTTCCTTGGTCTCGTAGTCAGTTTGATTAAATCTAGGTCATCATGGATAAGACACAGTCTGCTCATTTTTTGCCTGTAAGGATTAATTTTTCTTTGGGGGATTAAGCTAAGCTTTTCACTTAGGAGATCATCAATTTTAATGGTGCTCCAATTTCCATTATATCTAATTGTGGTACACAGTTCTCATCATATTTTTGCCATTCTTTTCAGAGTGTTTTGGGAAGTAAGGTGAGTTTTAGCACAACTTTCCACTCTTAGATGGATGGAAAAGCGGAAAGGACTGTTCAAACCTTGGAGGATATGCTAAGGTTTTATGTAATTGACTTCAGTGATAGTTGGGTTGATCATTTGCCTCTCATAGAGTTTGAGTCTAATAATATCTGTCACTCGAGTATTCAAATGGATACATTTGAGGCTTTGTATGGTAGAAGATGTTGGTCTCTTATCGGATGGTTCAAGGTTGGTGAGGCGAGGTTATTTTGTCCTGACTTGGTTCATCAATATATAGATAATGTGAAGGTGATTAGGGATGGGTTTATGACTACACAAAGTCTCCAAAAGTCCTACGCGAGTGTGAGGCTGAGGGAGTTGGAGTTTGATGTTGGCAATTTGGTATTCTTGAAGGTATCTCCCATGAACGGAGTAATGAGATTTGGAAAAAAGGGGAAGCTCAGTTCCCAATATATTAGCTAGTACTTTATCTGATGGAGAGTGGGCAACGTTGCTTATGAGTTGGAGTTGCCTTTTAGTTTGGATTCCATTCATCAGGGTTCCATATTTAGATGTTAAAAAAGTGTGTGGGTGATCCTTCCTTGGTTGTCCCTTTGGACAGTGTTGGATTTTCAAATTCCTTGTCTTATGAGGAAGCCCTGATTAAGATTTTAGATTGGCAAGACCGCCTATTGCGCACCAATGATTTGTCTTCGGTGAAGGTTCTATGGAGAAACCACAAGGTTGAAAATCCACTTAGGAAGCTGAAGAGGACATAAGGTCAAAATATCCATTCCCATTTTCTACTTAGGATAATCGTGCTAAAGGTATGGGTATTCCTTAATGTCTTTATTTTTTGTCATTGTTAATGATAAGTGTGGTTGTGTTCTATGTTAAATCGTGCTAATGGATGCCTTGTCTCATGATTCGAGTATGAATGATCCTGGGGGAGGGGGGAATGTAACACCCTGGATTTTAGTCCCTAAAAATTTTTGAGATTTTGAACTCACTGCTCAACCAACGACTCACCCTACGAGTCGTAAGGTGTCCTTACGAGCCGTAAGGTGTCCTGACGAGCCATAGGAGCCAAATCATCATCTGACCAGTAAGTAGTGTTTATGCTACTATATTGATTTCAACTATAGGTCCTGAGTCATAAATACTCATTATGAGTCATGGAGTCCAAATCGTAGGGTGACCAGTATGTACCCCAAATATTTCTGCCTTAGTTACGACTAGGACCCTATGAGTCATAAGGTCTCCCGGTGAGTGGTGTGGTATGACTAGGGTCCCTCAGCTACTATTCAGACTATGACTAGTGGTGACAAGACGTAGTAAGCCCATACGAGTCGTATAGTGACCCGTAGTCACTGGCAATAACTTTTCAGCTTTTAATGAAGGGCACTTTGGACATTAACCTCATTACCCACTTAGACCCCAGGTACATAAAACACCTTGGGGCCCATTATTTCCTACCGTTATCATTCATAAACACTCTCTTTACTCTCTCAGATTCCCCATTTAAAGAACAAGCTAAGGTTTCTCAAATCTGGTCATCTAAAGGTTCAAGGGTTGATTTCTCACCATAATTTACTTTAAGTCATATTAATCTTCCCCAAGTATTTTTTTCATCAAAAGCATGTGTTTATAATTGTACCCATGCGATTCAATTGATGATTTTAAATATGGGTTGAGGGTTATTGAACATTATTGAATTAATTACTTTTCACATGGCTTTTATGAATCATGAATGGTTTGAATTGATGGTTTTGAACATGTGGGGTGCATGGCCATGGTGAATAAACTATGTGATCATGGTTTCCCCTAATTTCGTTAATGTGGACATATGAATTAGTATAACCCCAACCAAATCTTTTAAAATTGGCTTTGAATATGAGTATAGTTGTGTTGATCTACATTTGGGAACCATTGCATGATATAAACACGTTATTGAAAAAGAATTGTTTGATTTAAGAACAAAGGGGGTTGTTTTCCCCAAAGTGAATGGAATTGTACTGGCATGATGATCTTACCTTGAAAGTGTAGTTGGTATGACAATACCAACAGTGTATGCCATAAGGAATAGTGTGGTTCATTTAATGGGAATGTGTAAAAAATATTTTTAACTGGGCTTAAAGAGGTTGTGCAGCTTGGTTGTGAAAGTAGAGGTCCCTAGGGACCAATACTGGAAAATGCATTTGCCGATGCAGGGGTCAAAATAATTAGGTAGTTTGAGTCCCCATTATTCAATAACTGGGTGATTTGAGTTCCCCAAGTTAAATGACTGGATGCTTAAGTCATCCTTGATTCATGACCGAGAGGTTCGAGTCCCCCATAGTATGTATATACATATGATTATTTCTGTAGTTCGTATGGTTACATACACTAGGGCCCTTTCAGCTGGAAGAGCTGAGCCCATATAGCCCATTGGTACCTTTTTATGATGGTTGAGCTACACAATCCAGGATAGCATTTTAAAGTTCATGTTAAACCTTATTCCTTACCACGGCATGTTGATCATGGCGTTATTTTATCCCTCCACTGAGTTACATGCTGGTGCGCTCAACACACTAATCGTGTTTGGATGATGTATCCCTATGTGATATAAGAACCGAAGCCACTTCTATTTTTCCTGCGCGGTGATAGGATTTTCAGATTGTCAGCAGTCAGTTTGAAGTGGTGAGCCTCTTTCTTTCGAAAATTCATTATTTCTTGGTTTATTTATTATCATAGTCTTTTCTTTGGGCATGTTTTGGCTATCTTCGAGGGCATGTCCTGACTTAAATTGATTTTTGGTTTGGTTTAGAGGCTTCGTGGATTGCTGTGGACTGGGTATTGGTTGTTGATGTATCTTAGACTTCTTGAGCCTATCTTAACTATCTTGTTATATGTTTAGAATTCAACCACTGTTAGTGTATTTGATTTAGTTCGACTAGGCAAAAGGGGTGGTGTTCGTTCCATGGCAGACTTGGGATACCCATCACGGCCAGGCCCTTGTTCGGGCGTGACAACATACTTTCTATTTAGGGTCACAGGAGATCCCTTAGTAGAAGGCATTCCGAGGCTATAAACTCAATCCCTTGCTCCCTCCATTTTTTTGTTCTCTCTAAAAGCTGATTTATCTTAAGGTCAACTCTAACAAGAGTGCTCGATAATGGGTCGGTGATAAGCCCCCATCTTCTAAACATCATTGCATTGAATGGATTCCCCAAAAATAAGCCCCCTCATGGAAGGCCTCGACCTTTTAGTCTATTTCTTCTTGGTAGGATTAGTTATGACCTTGGAGAAAGGGCCACTAGTGGTGGCTGTGAAAGTGTCCAATCCCCCACAATGCTCCCTACTAACCAAATTAAGGGCAACCACCCAGGAGGAAAAGTTATAGAACCAAAAAATAGACCTAAAAAGAAATACATCAAAAAATACATATGAATAACAAATAAACTATGAACACGGGATAATAAAATTATTATGGTTTCTAGTTATCAACCCAAAGTGATTGTATAAATAAATCCATGAGCATTCAATAACAGCAGATGTGCTCAAAATCTTATCGAACCACTGTGGGAATAAAATGGAGAAAAGACATTACCAAATGAGAAACTAATCTAGGAGATGCATGGAACAACTAATGATCAACAGTTAGCATAAAAAGGATTGGGGGCTAAGGGAGATCATCTACATCACTTTCGATTGGAATTCAAGTTGTGGGATGATATTCTTACACGAATAAAGAGGGGCCAATGCACCAAATTTATTAGCCCAACCTCAATACCAAAGAAATATTTCCTACCATGACCAGACAATTAAATTTCCCTTATTGAACCATGCAATAAGAATAAAGAAGAAGCAGAATATTCAATAAAAACTCATCGCCCATTGAGACGGCGAGTGCTTCGAGGCATGCAATGACTCTCTAAACCCCTAGGCCAAGCTGAATAAGGCAAAGTTTTTAAGGTATTACAAAAAAAAGTAATCACTTCATCTACATGGTCACTTAGACCTATATTAAATGGGTAGGTGTAGACAAAGATTCAATTAGACTGAGATAGCTTCAAACTCATAAGAATGGGGATATTCAACTTGGAATTATTAATAGCCTAGATGCAATATCTTCTGATGGTATTTAGGTTATTTTTCTTCATCAAGGAGACTAATTCACCTATTGACATGTCCTCTTTTTTTTGTTTCTATAACTCAATGACCTAAAGTCCATATGGAAAGAGTAAGAATTGGGAAGGATTTTGTCAATACTAGTCTTGGAGAACATCGACTTTTTATCCCCACCTTTGAACAAAATGTTAGACATGGTGAAGTGAAAAGTGATATCAATAAAATTCACTCAATGCATATTTGATAATTTAAGAAAGAGAACTAAATACATAGAGCGGTGGGCGCACTAAACTTTTAAAAGGGAAATAACAGGAAACCAAACCTAAAGAGAACCTTGGAAAGAGAATAAATTATTATATATTCAGGTGTCTAAGGGTCAATTTGTGATCAGATGTGGTATTTAGGAAATGTAGTAAGATAATGATCTTTAGCTCACTTTTTGCCTCCCAAGAACTAGATGGAGTATGCCTCAAAGGATGGGGGACTATATGTATGAGATAATATTAGAACAATTACTTGTGGATAGGTCGAGTAAATAATTTGAGTGTTTGGCATATGCGGTGGATGTTATAATTACCAAAGGACACTCTCAGGGATGTCACAACTAGAATGCGCTCTTAAAGGACAAAGAAAGTTCCTAATTAGTGACTTGGCACGAAATGACAAATAGTGGACAAAAATATCAGGTCCCTTAGATACATGGATGAGCTTCATAGGATAAATCCAATAGAGTATCACAACCAACTCATTAATGAATCAGGATAGGTAGCATTCACACATAGGCGAAGATCCTTTAAGTCAACCTTACTCATTTGTAAAGGGATCTTCCTCTCCTCCCTCTCTCTCTCATTCAGTATTAATACAATACTTGGCCCCCAAGTTTCTTTTTTTATTATTACTTTGTTATAGCTTTCTAGCTTCACTTATCTTTCATCGACAAAAGATCTCGTTCCTTGATAGCTCTTGTGGAAGACCTAGGCTCACTCATGCTTTTTTGTCTTACTTATTTATTATTGTCTCTTTGATATTGCTACGTTCTCTTAATCGTTAACTACGCTAACTGCTAACAAATCAAGCCTTGGGTAAAGTTAAATCCTAACGCATTCTCTTAACTCACCTGCAAATTCAACTATATGAAATCCACCATGAACAGTAGGAAAAAGGGACAAAAATATCTTTCTAATTTCATTAACTGGTTAAATTTTGCCCTCATTATACTATGGGTCCAAATATGCCCTTTCTATTTCCAAACATCACATGTTTACCCCTAAATTAGATGGACTCTCTAAATCAAATTAAAAAAAATACAATTTCACTTAAAGTTACACAATTATATCTTCTAACCCAACCCTATTAACCCAATAGTTTTAACCCATTGAAATAATACTCAATCCCATTTCTCCAATTCCGTGATATTTGCTTGTATTTCTTTTATATAATCACACCTTGTGTATATGGTTTGATATCAAACATTTTACCTGCTAATTAAACACCATACATATATATTCCTACAAAACATACTACTTAAAATTGTGGATTGATTGAGGTTTACTGAAGAAAAGATGGGAAAGAGAAAAAATGTAAGGTATGTGTGATGGTTCCTTACTTGGCCAAAGTACAAATTTCTAAATTTGATATTCTTACATCTGTTGCAAAAGAAAAGTAGCATTCAAAAATTGTATGTATCTATTTTATTATGATGCATAAAGAATTTTTAACTGATTTAAATGATCAAGAGATTTTGGTGTTATTTCAATGAGTTAAAATTATTAGGTGGGTCGAGTAGGGTGAAAAGACATAATTCTATAATTTTAAGTGAAATGTTAATTTTTAATTTGATTTATTGATTCAGCTAATTTAAGGGAAAATATGTGAAATTTTGGTATGCTGAGGGCGTATTTGACTCTACAGTATAACAACAAGGCCATATTTGGCCCCATATATAATGAGGGGCAAATTTAATCAATCAATAAAAGTAGAGGGATTCTTTGACCTTTTTACCTATATAATATCATGTAGAAATTGTTCAAGAAAGTATTAGGACCCATGATATATGTAGTTTTGATGATGAGCAGCTGAACTATAAGAGATCAGGTCACTGGACGTGTAAAGTATTGCATAGCTGGCATGAATCATCTGCATAGTTTTTTTATCTTATGTAACAAACTTCCAGGTGCTATTTTGTACTGACTTGGATAGCTGGTCTAATGATCTTTCAACCCTGATCATCACTCAGCTATAAAAGGGAAGAGGTCCCTCTTTATCAAATGGTTTTTGCAAATTCTATTGACTGAAAAGAGAGGAAAAAAACTCCATTTCAAGATTGTTCAAACATTGCTCATATTCTTATATTTGTAATATGCTTCAAGAGTGAGTGAATGTTCTTGAGTGTTGATTTCTAAAAGAATTACTTAAGTTATAAGAGTAATGTCTTGTTTTCTCAATGAGAGAGTTGCTTAGATTGAGTTTCCTAAGTATGAGACTGATTAGAGGTAATCAGCGTAGAGAGAGTCCTTGGTAGAGTTACCAAGATGAGCTAGTAGTAGAGTTGCTACTAGCGCAAGCAGCCTAGAGTTAGACTAAAATCTTGACTATAATCAAGAGGTTAATTATAGTGGATTTGTTTGGTGCTTATGAGGGAAGGATGTAGCTTTTCCCTTCCTGGTTTCCGCATAAAAATCCTTGTGCATTTACTCTTTTTTATACTATCTTTAGTTTTCCTGCACTCTATTATTTGATTGCATGTGATTGATCTTGAGGGACCTAGTCCCTTACTATGTAAAGCTTACCCCCAAAGGTTCTATCAATTGGTATTAGAGCCTGGTCACTCTAAAAGGTTCACACCTAGAGTGTCTTGGTTGGAATGGCTTCTCCACCTAATCTAGAAGAATAAACATCTACAACTAGACCACCAAGATTCAATGGATAGTATTATGGGTGGTGGAAAACTAGGATGTTTGACTTCATCATGGCAAAGGATAGTTATCTGATGAACATTATTCATGATGGTCCTTATGTTCCTATAAAAGAAGTCAAATAAGGAGATGTGACGAATGGTTGTTAAAAACAGGAGGGATTTCAATGATGAAGACAGAAAGAAGATTAAAAAGAACTACAAGGCCAAGAAGTTGTTAATATGTGGAATAGGTCCTGATGAATACAATAGGATCTCATCTTGTGAAAATACTAAAGAGATATGGGATTGTTTGAGGACTGAACATAAGGGAACTATAGATGTGAAGGATTTTAAAGTTGGCATGCTAACAATACAGTATGAAACCTTCACTATAAAAGAAGAAGAGACAATAAAATAAATGCATACAAGATTCACTTCCATCACAAATAAGCTACACTACTTAAGAAAAGTGATTCTATTATATAAACAAGGAAGATTTTGGTTGTTCATCCTAAGTCATGGGAAAGCAAAGTAGATGCCATAACTGAGGCAAGAAGTTTGAAGACCCTCACTATGGATGAACTTATTGGAAACTTGAAAACTCATTAACTCAAAAAACAATATGGAGAAGAGAAGAACAAAGTCTAAAAGGAAAAATCTCTAGCACTAAAAGCCTCAAAGTCAAGTTCAAATGAAGAAAACATTGATGTTGCCTACTTAGCAAAAGGAATTGTTAGAGCAATGAGGATAGGTAGCTGGTTCCAAAGAAGTGAAAATAGCAGCAGAAAAGATATCACTATAGAGGTGTCATAAATATGGAAGTCCTAAGCATTTTATCAAGGACTATCCCATGCACAAAATAGATCATTAGGATTACCTCAAGGATGCAGGTAACAAAGTAAAGATCAGGTACCAGGTCCCTGACATTCAAGAAGGAAGGTTGCAATTGATTACGCAGTAAAGCAAGCTCTGGTAGCATGGTGAGATTCTTCTAGTGATTCAATTAATGATGAGAAAACTGAAGATGTCTCTATGAAAGTAGTGGAAAATGGTCTAGTTGTTTATGATTTCTTGTTTGCACTCAACGCAGAAATAGAAGATAAAAATAAAAAGGAGGTAACCCTATTCAACGTTAAGAAGAATTTCTATAGTTACACTTCTAAGAAGATAAAAAGGCTTGTGAGTGTGTTGATAGACTCTGCAATATGAACTAACTCTTGGTTTACTATTGATTCTTTTTAATAATACCAAAAGGGGGAATACTCTGACTTCATGTGTAAGGATTATATGTGATGGGTGTGATGTGCAGGGACTAGGTATCATGAAATGAGCTAAGAAATATGTGTGCTAGTATGTGTTCTAGTGTGATCATGTGGTGTATACTGATAGGGGGAATAAATTGATGTGGTAAGTGAATGATAAGGCACAATAAAAGGGTAAAGAAGAGTTTTTACTGCAAATGACAACAAGGGACCAGGTCCCTGTGTTGCGTGAAAGAGGAAGCATGATGATAAGGGGAACATTTATCTTCAGGTGATAATCACATTGATTGACTGTGATGAATATGCACTGATCTCAAATTGTATGGATTGGTTTGCCATCATCAAAAAGGGTAAAAATTGCTATATATAGTTTTGATGATGAGCAGTTAAACTGGAAGGGACCGGGTACCTAGATGTGCAAGGAATAGTACATTTGGTGCGCGTTATCTGCGCAGTTTTGTCCTTTTGTGTAACAAACATCCAGGAGCTATTTTGTATTAAACAGGACATCTGGTCTAATGATCTTTCAGACCTAATCATCATTCATCTATAAAAGGGAAGAGACGCCTCTCCATCAAATGATTTTTGCAATTTCTAAAGAGTGAAAAGAGAGGCAGCAAAAACTCCATCTAAGATTGCTCAAACATTGCTCATATTTTTTTCTTTGTAATATGCGTAAAGAGTGACTAAGTTTCTGGAGTGTTGATTTATAAAAGAATCACTCAAGTTATAAGAGTAATGTCTTGTATTCATATTGAGAGAGCTGATTAGGTAGAGCTGCCTAAGTGTGAGACTGATTAGAGGTAATCAGTATAGAGAGAGTCTTTGGTTTAGTTACCAAGATGAGCTGGTAGTAAAGCTGTTGCTATTTCAAAAAACATAGAGTTAGGATGAAATCTAGACTGTAATTAGGAGGTTGATTATAGTATATTTATTTGGTGTTTGTGAGGTAAATTTGTGGCTTTTCTCTTTTTGGGTTTCCACATAAAAATCCTTGTGCATTTACTTTTTGCACTGTCTTTAGTTTTCCTGCACTCTATTTTTTGATTGCCTATGATTGATCTTGAGAGACATGGTCCCTTACTATATAGTGTAGACCCCCAATGGTTCCATCAACCCCAAAGTTAAAATATTGGTTCAAAAATGGTATTATAATTGAAGAAGATAATTATGAATTCTCTCAACTAAAAAACTCTAAGGATTCATCCAATTAAGACTAAAATGCTACTATAAAATGGATTTCACTATGTTAATTTTTTGGAACTAAATTTCATTATGATAACCTCAAAGCTCTATAATTAACTATATCAACCTTTTACAAAAGGTTAAACACATCGCCAAACTCCTAAACTTGCCATGAACTTTCACTTTGGAACCTAAAGAGTACATTGTTCATATAAACACCTAAATCAGCCTCCAACTATATCATTTTGACACCTTTTATCTAGTTGGGACGTCGTGCACTCTCCCTTCAAAGGCACGTTGAAGGCCTTTTTTTGCTGACGTGGCATCCTGGTTAGACCACCAATGATAATATTGACCTACACCTACATATAATATCTTTTTCTCATTTTCAATTCTCTAATCTAGCCCTAATTTACCGAATTCTTCAAATATCAATATTCTTTTCTTCACTTCTTCATCTATTTTTTCAATAATTCTCTAAAAACAAATTTGTATATTCTAACTTATATAGAAACAAAAAATGAAAACTTTAGCCAATTGAATAAAAGAAACACAAAAGAAATCAATGTAGAACCACTAGGAAATAATTATTATTATATTTTTGGATTTTTTGATGAGTCAATCAATGTTTCCAGCATGGATAATACTGCATAATTAAAACAGAATCCTTTATATCCAAAAGCTTTCTAATTCCAATTTATTTTATACCAAATATAATCATCAAAATTGAAAGTGAAATGATTAGGAAGAGGAGTGCATTAATTGTTATTAGTGGAAAATAGCAAAGAAAATGGATATTTCTTAAACAGTTCTTGTACATTATTGAAATAAAATATTTGGTGAAAACAACATATGTAGCAGAAAAAGCTTATCAATTTACCTTCTTACGTTAATCTAATACACATTTGTCCTTACATATCATATTAAAGAGAGGTGATGGTAGAGTTGGAAAAAAATACAATGTAGAAAAAGATCCAACAATGAAAAATCAATTGAAGAATAGATTTAAATTGATATCCAACCTTCATTGAAGTAGTTCTTGAGAAAATGGTGAAAGCTTGTTTCACATTTCAATGGAGAAGGGATCGAAGATGATCACTGGAAGGGAGTAGGGTATGATTGTTTTATTGAAAAAAAGGGTGCGTTAGAGAAGAAGATCTATATAACAACTTAATTTTTGTTGATTTATATAAAATATTTATTTTTATATGATTTAACTATTTTACCCCTCTCCATAGTTGCTTTGTGGTATTTATAAGGTGTGGGAATGATTGGCATGATTTCCAATGTATTTGGTGTGATTTATGTGATATCGTGGTTTTTGGTGGCTTGAGAAGCCTTATATAGTTGACTTCAGTCACCAATTATTGATATGTGCATCGGGTGGCAAAACAGACTATGCCAGTATATTTGAAAGGTCAATTTTAGGATGGTAACATGGTTGAATGGTTTTATGACTTTTATATCTCATTTTGACCCTCGATTCAAAAAGTTGTAAAATTAGATTTCAGGGGTCAACTTTGTGAAAATGACTTTTTTTTAAAATTCAATATCGCCATTGAGTCCAAAACATCAAATTTTATAGGGTAACATATTTCATTTGCGTTTTAAGAATTCCAAATGAATTCTGAGGGGTTTGCAGAGACTTGGAGAACTTCAACTCTCCATAGTTGGTGCACCTCAGCCAGTTCAGCCGTTAAAGCACCACTTTGGCCACTTTACTAACTAGCTCTAAAGAGTCATGTGGTCACTTTTAAGGCCTACTGCCCTAGAAGCAAGGGCACTCTAGCATCCCTTGTCCGCTTAAATGGACTGGCCCTCTTGGATAATATCTCTAAAGCGGTAATAGACCACTAAAGTAGTTAGTTGACCACTTTAGCAGCACCTGTACCCTAAGTATAAATATTTCTTTTCCCATTTTGTCAGCATTTTTTAGATTTGGAGCTTAGACTTTCACAATTTTGACCAACTCCTTCCATTTCTAAGCTTGTATAAGCTTTAAAACACTATTTTAATTACTTTTCTCTAATTTGTTTCATTTAATTCCTGTTTAAATGTGGATTTAAAAGTGGAAAATTGGGGATTTTGATCCAGAGGGCCTAAAAGTTGTATTTATTTGATTTAAATATTGATTTCAACCCCTTTTCACTTGGGTGAGTTTCCAATCTCATAATTATCACTTTTCTCTCAGTTTTATCTTTAAAAGAACTCCAATTATCGATTTTTAAAATGGATTTTGGAGGTTTGCTGGTAAGGCTTGAAAATGGCTTTTCATTGATTTGGATCTCGTTTCTAATTTGTTTTTCTTGGGTTTTTAGTTGTAGACTCCTAAGAGTATGGGAAACATATTTTAATAATAAAATTATAATTTTACCCTTCTTTTTTGAAAGCCTATTTTGGTGGTCTATTTTGACCCTGACTCAAAATTAGGCAATATGTGTATCTTTGGTTTTCTCTTGATATATCGATTCTATATTTCTATATCTTAATTCTGTTCATGGGAGTAAGGCTTTATATTGAAGGCTTTGGGGCCAGTTTTCAGCATTTGAAGTAGGTTATGGCTTAATTTTCTTCAAAATGGGTTGGGCCGTTAATATTGGTAGAAAATTATGTTAAGGGTGTGAGAACCAAGCATGAAAATACTATATTATTATGGTGTGGGGTGCCTATGTATTGATTTTATTTGGTATTTTTGGAGTATTAATTGTTATGTGTGATCGTGTGAGGTCCTATATGACATTTGAAATATTAATCGTGTTTTGGAATATCAATTGCTATGTGTGACCCTCATAATGTCATCAAAATAATCTCCCGATCTTGACAGGCATATAAATATATATCATCATAATCATCCTCCGGCCTTGTCGGACATATATCATCATAATCATCCTCCAATCTTCTACCAGATGATATCATCATCATATGGCCAATAGCATGATTATTATAGTATTTAATAGCATAACCATTAACATAGTATAGTAACATGATTATTAATCATAATTGAAATCATGAGTTCTAGCATAACCAATAGCATGATTGTCAACATAGTAAATAAGCAAAATCTTTGGCATAATCAATGTCATAATCACTAATATAATCAATAAATATGCTCTTTAGCATAATCCATAACATATCAATGTGTTTTATCAAAACATAGGCAATAAATTATCAAGATCCTAATTAAGGGTTTATCATTAGGTTGATCAATTTCTAATCTATGGGATAAACTATAGCTTATTCATAGCATAATCAATGGCTGAATCACCAATGTAGTCAATAAGCATGGCATCTAGAATTAACAAAAGCATAAATACTAATTTATCGATGAGCATGATTACTAGTGTGGCTAATAGCTCATTCGTTGGCTCAATGAATAGTATATTTTATGGATTAACCAATATGATAATCAAGGGTTTATTCAATAATATATTCGGTAGTCCAAACAATAGCCAAATCAATATCATATTCAAGAGCTTATCAATGATCATAAGCTTAATCAATAACTCATTCATAGCATCTCAATAAGAATCAAACATCATTCATCCTAACCAACAAGTCCAAATGCGTCCAAATATCATCAAAATAACCATCATCCTAGATGTACACAAGCGTATCAAGGGTTTTTAGTAACTATAACAAGTCTTTCCCTAAGGTGGGTTGAAGTTCCCACTTCTAAATCCCTAAAATCATTTATCAATAAATATTTACCATAGACAATACTAAAGCTATCCAAATCCACTTTTAGATGTTAAATAAGTCACAGCTAGTCCTAAGATAGCAATTCCTCCTAATAGTGAGCCACTAAGTCGATTTCACCTAAAGTAAGGTGATTTAGATAAGTTCCATCCTAAACTTAAGTGTCCAAGGAAACCTTATCATTAATTGAGAAACTAAAGTACTACCATCCTAATAAGAGCCTACAAGGTCAATTTCACCTAAGATAGGAATAACTAAGATAATCATGCCAAAAACGATAGTCAAAATAGCCTAAATGATACAACTAATCCCAAGTACTTTAATTTATCACATCAATACCTAAAACCATCCCAAATCTAACACAATATCATAAATATGCTATGAATTATCTCAATCTAAAAAGAGATAAAACATACCCTACTTGGATGCCGAAGAAGCTCATAGATCCGCTAAATCATCCTAGTTTACCTGACGTTAAAGAAAGCTCATAAGATCCGCTAAATTATCTCTTTTCCATTTCGAGAAGCTTCTGCAATATTCCAAGCTATCATAATCAGATTTTAATCATCAATAAAAGTATAATGATATCCATATTGCACCATTGTGCTTTGGGTCCAAAAATTACATCAAAACCTCATGTGGGTTCCACTCACGGAAATCATGTTTCTAAAACCAACCCAACCTTCTCACATTCTCAAGGAATCATTACCTATAAATTGGTGAAATATAAGCTAAATTAGAGATAATATCAATCCCTCAAGGTTTTGAACAAAAAATTAGGAAAATCTACCAAGAAAAGGGTAAATTATTACCTCAAATCAGAAGATAGTCATGAAAATTGGAAGATAATCGCGGACTCAAGTGTTAACTAAGCTTCCAAATCACCCACAAGCCTAAATCCTACTTAATCTCACCCTTTAGGATTTAAGATCTAAATAAATAGATGAAAATGGCTAAAATCGTGAAATAAAGTATCCATTTATACCCAGCCCAGGCCCTCGAGTTTTGATAACATAACTCGAGATATCATGATTGTAATATATTTCTACTGCCACATAAGTTACAATCACAACCATCAGTACATTATCACAGAATCTAGGCCTACTCGAGCGAGTCGTGATCACGATTCTAAGAGTCGATATTGCGGTACACCAGAAACCTAATGTACTAGATTTTTTCAAGTTCGGAATGGACTTCAATCAGGTGCTGTAGATTCGTTAAGAACCCTGTATATACAAACATACTATGTGACCATATCAAATTTGATATTCCAGACTCAATGGCACTGTCAAAGTTTCTGTCTGAGGTTATTCTAAAGCTGCTGGAATAGTCAGAATTTATATTTAATGTTGTTTGACTAAAGTTTTCACCTGAGAAGCATTTGGAACAAACGAAGACTTTTCTTTTTTAGTCAAAATAAAAAAAATTATTCTAACTAGAACATTTAAAGTACAATTTTCCATGTCCTTAATAACTATTACAATTCCAATTTACACTACATTAAATCGGATAGTTATTCAAATTTGCTAGTATATCTTTCCATTTGTTCTGCTGTTGGCCTTTTATATGGACTTGAATATAGATATCTTTAATTAGCTATGTGTTGTTCTTTCATTGATCTTTGATCTACGTGTATTTCTTTCCATCCAGATTTGATAAACTGTAGCAGAAAACAAACATATGAGGACCTGCGACCTTGCTTTTAAAGTGTGGACACTAGTAGTCGCCATGTGATTTTAGCTGTCTTGGTGTGGATTTGTCTGTGAATATGAATCCATTTTAACAAGGTTCTCTAGATGTGTTTAGCGTATGTGCATTCAAAGAATAGATGCTAAAAATTTTCTTTAGTTCCTGAATAATAGAGTACACAGCCAGTAGTTACATTTATGCACCATTTCTCAAGGCCTTCAACTGTTGCTAACCTCCCATGTAAAGCCTACCATATTATGAACTTGTGTCTTGGGATGGTTCCTGGTGATTGCACCAAGTTCCTCCATATTGCCTTGGGGTATTGTGGCAGCATGGAGTAGTACAATTTCTTGATACTAAACTTTGATCCCACTATGAACTGTTCTAGATGTTGTAATGGGTTTCTAGGTGGGAGTCCTTGCTTTGCATCAAATATTTTCCTGACAAGCAAGCATGCTTGTTTAGGTGTGCTCACTGACTCCAATTCCTTGCCTTTGATATAGAAGTTGTGAATCCACTGTACCCACAAGGTGTCTTTCTTATTTGATAATGCCCATAATAGTTTGCATATAACAACTTTGTTCCACCTCTCAAACTCTATTATGTTCACCCATCTAACACCTTTTGGTAAAAACATGGTTTCCCAAGAGACTGGTGACTTCTTTGAATTGTTAACACCACCTGTCCAGGGGAACACCCTGCAAATATGTGTGACCATGGATATGACCTTTTTGGCAGTAAGAACACTTATGCCCAGTATGTTTGCATTTCAAAAAGCATACTTTTAATCAGTTGCAATCTACCACTATAGGACAAGAGTTTAGCAGTCCAACATTTTACTCTTGCTACTATTTTCTCAACTAGAGGCATGCATTGTTGAATAGTTAATTTCCTGGATGAGAGTCGTACCCCTAAATATTTAAAAGGCATTTCCCCTAAAGTGAATTGCATATACCTCAAGATCTGTTGTTTAAACTCGTTAGTTACCCCTACTACATAAAAAGAGTTTTTCTCTAAATTAGCTTTCAGCCTTGAGACAAAAGAGAAGTTGCTCAAAAGCCTCCAAAATTAATTAGATAGACAATTGGTCTGCTCTGTAACATAGCAATAAGTCATTAACAAAACATATGTGAGTGAGTTGCAATTTGTCACATCTTGGGTGGTAGTTGAAATTTGGATTATGCCTCAACTGCTTCAGTAATCTATTTAAGTACTCCATCACCAGTACAAAAAGATATGGGGAATAGGGTCCCCTTGTCTAAGTCCCTTCTTAGCAGCAAATTTCTCTGTTAAGCTCCCATTTACAAGCATAGTATAACTAATAGTAGTTATACAAGTCAGTATCCATTCAGTTATTTTTGCAGGGAAGCCATTTTTAACAAGAATTATCCTAAAGAATCCCCACTCAACTGAGTCATAAGCTTTTCTAATATCTATTTTCATGAAACATCTTGGGAAAACAAGCATACTCTAGAATATTATGCCCCCATTATCTAAAATACTTCTTTCCACAATAAATACAGACTTTGAGTGACACTATAACATCTACCATTGGCTTCAATTTTACATGAGGATCTTAGCTATAATTTTGTATAAAGTAGTGCAATATGCTATTGGCCTATACTCCTTCACAAAATTAGGACTATCTACTTTAGGGAAAAGGGTGATGGTTACACAATTAATTCTCTTCAATAGCCTCCCATTCTCAAAAAAATGTAAAATTGCCTTAGTAACCTCTTGTCCCACTACTAACCATTTACTTTTAAAAAACCCTATTGGAAAACCATCAATACTCGGTACCTTGTCATAGGGAAGGTGTTGAACTATCTGAAAGACCTTTTACTCTATCACTTCCTATATTAGTTGCTTCTTTTGCTTATTATTCAGACAAGGACCATCTCTTTCTATGTCAATATTGAGGCAAGGAAATTCACTTGCTACAGATCAAAAAAGTTGTTGAAAAAACTGAGTGAATTCCTGTTGGATTTGTGGTGGCTCTGTGATTCTCATTCCTAGTTCATTACAGATAGACCCAATTTTGTTCCTTGCTTGTCTATGTTTGAAATGAGCATGGAAGAATTTTGAGTTGGAGTCTCCATATACTCCCTGGACTTCTACCTCAACACCTGTTCATTTATCCAATCCCACTTTTGGAGTTGAGCAGTGACATATTTCTCTTGCTGGATTAAAGTTGTGTCAAACATATTAGCATTCAAATCTGCTTGCACTTGTTGCAACTCTGATCTTAGTTATTGTATTTTTTCCTCCAGTGAGGACATCTTATGGTTTATATTTTGATCTTTAGTTCCAATCCTCAGCAACTTCTGCCACACTGAGTACATTGCATACCTCTGGATATTATACCCCCAAATTTCTCTCACCATACTCTAGAAATTGTCTTATCTTAATAGGACATTCAGTAACCTAAAAGGTCTTATAGTAATATGTATCTAAATCTATATGTTGACAGTGATTGGTGAATGATCTGAGTATCCTGGTTGTCTGAATACAGCCTCTAGAGCCCCAAACTTCATAAACCATGCTGTATGTCCTAGTATCAATCTATTTCCTATATATTCTAGCAGTTGCTTCTCTCCTGTTACACCAAGTGTAATCACATCCATGTTTAGGTAGCATGCCTAATCCTAATTGCTCTATGCAGTCCTGGAAGTCCTGTATGTCAGTTTGTTGAATAGGGGCCCCATTAAGCCTGTCAGTTACAGAGAGACCTATATTAAAATCACCTAATATGATCCAAGGGTAAGTTATATACTGGTGAATTCCTTTCCACTGCTCCCGCATATCTCTCTTACCTATAGTTGTATTGTAACCATATACAAAAGTCATAAAACTAGAAAATCTGGATCCTTTATCCTCCACATAACAGTGAACCTGTTGTGATGTAGCTAATTCAATTGTGACCTTAACTTGTTAGTGCTTCCAGCATAGCCACATTCTTCCTGTCTGATCCATATTATAGTCAATTGTACAAGTCCATTCCTTACCCAGCATTTTTATGATGGTATCTTTTTTACTACCTTTTATTTTTGTTTCTAAGCAACAACAACAACAAACCTAGTATATTCCCACCTAGTGGGGTCTGGGGAGAGTAGAATGTACGCAGTCCATACCACTACCACTAAAGAAGTAGAGAGGCTATTTTCTATAGACCCCCAGATCAAGACACAAGACAATATACAAAAATATTCAAATCATGAAACATAATAAAACTAACAGAGATACAACACCCCCAAAAGTAATGTACAATACCAAACAAAAAACACCAAAACTCTCTTAACTATGGACTATGATTCATCCACCCATCTTATCCCTCTATCCTAGTGTGTTTCCTCCAAACCTTCTTATCCAGGGTTATGACCTCACTGAGATGTAACTACTCCATGTCACGTCTAATTACTTCTCTCCAGTATTTCTTCGGTCTACCCCTACCCCGCTTGAAACCATCTAAGCAACCCATTAAATTAATTTTATTGTAATTCAGAAAGAATTTGAACTCTTTCTGTTTAAAGGGTTGGTTCAGCCCTCTTATATTCCAAGAGAAAAAAATCATGTTAGAGCTCTAGGGGCTACTCAGGACCCTCAGTAACTCCAAATAAACTGAATTGACTTGCCTAATGGAGGGTTCTTTCCTCTAGTCCCCTAGTTTTGCTGCAACCTTCAGCTGAATTTGCAGTCTATTCTTTCTGTATTATCTCTTTCCCCTTGATTCTCCTGGCTTCCTTCTTTTGTAAGTTTTTAGTATCAGCAGCTCTAGTGTGATCCTGTTGACTTGGTGCAGCTGTAGGGGCAGTTTTTGGCATCTATTATGGAAAACCCAAGCTCTGTTCCTGTACTGGTGCTTTAGAAGATTTAGGGTGTTGTTTTGCTTATTTCTTCAGTAAACATTTGTATGTCTCATGTCCTAAAATCATACAATCTTGATAGTACTCTGGCCACCAATCATAATCCAAATTCTGATTTTTGGTATTACTATCAGGCTCTTCAATCAATATACTTTCAAGTAATGGTTGTGTCACATCTATTTCTATTAGTATTCTAGCATAGGAAATCCTACCCTCTCCAGCAGTTAGGCCATTAGTGTGTACTGGTTTACCTAAGTAGCTTGCTATTCTACTCAAGTTCTCGATAGACCAGTATTGAATTGGTAGGTTAGGGAAGATAAACTATAGTGGCACTTGTTTTAGAGACTCTTTAGTTCTCTGAAAATTTAGAATCCATGGTTTCAGCACAAATGCTCGATAGTCGTATGTGTATGGTCCATTGTTAAGGACTTTTGCTCTATCATCTTCATTCTCAAACCAAAATATGAAATATCCATCATCATGTAGGAAAACTCGAGGTGTTGCCACAAATTTCTAGAATGTATACACAAAGTGTAACATCTATTTAAACGATGGATTTTTTCCAACAACATATCCTATTAATACACAATCCCATTTTCTTTGTTATTTTTCCACTTCATCCAGAATCAATTTGACCATTTTAACCCCATTCTTCATTACAAGCGGGAAGTATTGAAGTTGCTTACCCATTATTGGAAGCTTGCTTTGCTGCTTAGCTGGTATGGAGCTTGTCGAGAATATGAGCTTTCTCATCTCCTGCGTTGATCCCTCCCTATGTTTGACATTATGGGGTGGAGTTTGGGTGGTTTGAGCATTTTGAGGGTTTTGGATTGGGACTTTTGTCAAACATTTTGCACCACTACTAGTCCCCATCATCCATTCAGCTAGTTGGGTTATAGGTAGTGGCTGAGGAACACCTGTTTCCAGTGTAACTATTCTCGCTGCAGAGCCACTACTAATCCCTGTTACTTTCTCAGCTAACTACAGTAGATATTATTGAGTAACTCCCATTGCTAGAGAGACTAGCTTCTCTTTTTATGCAGATATTATTGTTGTGTTGCCGATGGTCCTGCAAGTGTTACCTTGGTCATGATTTTCGCCTTCTCCTATCATTTTTGAGCCATTTCTAATGTCGGCATACATTATCTATCGTCATCTCACGTGCGCCATATTTCTACCAAGTTCTAGGCCTCAGAATTATTCAAAATAGAGAAATGGCTTTAAAAAACAAACGAATTGCCCAATAACCAAACTATCAATTCTAGAAAGTCATAAATGAATTAGGGCAGCTATAGAAAATTCTAATGGAGAATAAGCAGAAATATGGAAAATAACCTAAAGGGTCATTACATAAGGTCCAGTGGAGACATCAATCGGTAGATAAGACTACTTGAAAGGTCGAGTCTAATAATGCATAGTTTTTATCCTTGGAATTTTGATGACTCAGGTATTTTCCTTGCTTTTAGTTTGAGGAGAACTAAATTTTTAGTAGTTAATGATGCAATGACTTGATTTTTGATGATTAATGTGACATATTTATTTATGTGTGATTTGACCATTTTACCCTTCCACGTGGTTGCTTTGTGGTATTTCTCAGGTGTAGGAATGATTATCATGGTTCTCGGTGAATTTCAGTGTAATTTATGTGATATATTATTTTTGGTGGCTTGAGAAGAAATAAATGTAGACTTTGGTCAATATTTATTGATCTGTGCATCAAATGGCAAAACAAACTATGCCACTAGATTCAAAATGTCGATTTTAGGATGGTAACATAGTTGGTATAGTTTTATGGCTTTTATATCTTATTTCGACCCTTGGTTGGAAAGTAGTGAAATTGAGTTTCGAGGGTCAACTTTGTAAAAATGATGTTTTCTTGAAAATCTGATATTGACATTGAGTTTGGAGCATCAAATTTGATAAGGTAGCATAATTTTTTTGCATTCTCGAGATTCCAGATAGATCTCGAGGGGTCCGTGGAGACTTAGAGAATTAGAAGTCTCCACAACTAGTGCACCTCAACTGGTTCATCCACTAAAGCACCACTTTAGACGCCTTAGCGGCTATCGCTAAAGCATCGTATAGTTGCTTTAGTAGTGAGCTGTACTGGGAGCAAGGGTGTTTTAGCAGCCCTTATCCACATTCAAGTAGGGTGCTAAAATGGCCTTTGTCCTCTTTAGCAGACTAACCCTCTTAGCAAATACTACTAAAGTGATAATTGTAAGACCTCAAAAAATTCTCTCATAGTCTGAACCTTAGAGCGTATCAAGTGAAGTATAAATTCAGCCTTAAAAGATTGAGAAGTGAATTACCAAGTGATAAATATTTTTAACCACATAGAATTTTCCTAATATCGATTTTTTGTCATGTAGAGCATTGAATAAGCTTTCCATCGATACCAATTTTATCAAAATCCGGCATCAGACGAGGAAGTTATGGTCGTTTTACTAAAAGCAGTCAAAACCGCCCAGGTGTGACTGCGGGTTGATGGACCGTCAAGCTTACGATGGACCATCGTCCAAACCATCACAAACAAAGCAGTGACTAGCCCAAGTGCGATGGCCAGGACGATGGACCGTCAAGGCTACGATGAACCATCGCTAGGATCGTCGCCGCTGAGGCAGTATGGCCTCATCCTGGCCAACATGTGAGGGATGATTCGATGAACAGTCAAGTGTATGACAGACCATCTCTTAGACCGCCATATCAAGGTAGTGTATCCTTTTTCTGATCGACATGTGACGGACGATCCGACGAATCGTCAGACTAAGCAACGGACCGTCGCTTCGACCGTCGCAGCTCCCGTTCGGTATTTTTAAGTAAATTTTAAATGGACTTTTTTATATTTTTCCACTCTTTTAAGACCCTATTTATATCCGATCAAGGATTACAACTTCATTCTTCATCTTCAACATCAAAATCTAGGGTTTCTACAAAATCAAAACCCTTTTTTCTTCTTTAAGAGAAATCAAGAAATCAAGAATCTCCTCCAAGAGCCTTCAAGAAAGAGTTTCCTAAGGTATGCAGATGTTGATGCTTGGGTCCCTTTCATCCAAGAAGCTCAAGAACCCTTTTCTAAATTTCAAAAATCTAATGTTTATGAGTTTTCATGATTTATGTGAATTGAAATTGTAGTTCATGCTATTATTGAGTTTTTAATTCATGTTTTGTGTATAAGGTTTCAATCTTTGACCCTAGTATGTGATATTCATGTGATGTTCATGATAAACCCTTTTTAAATTTCTTGTTAAGTGACGTGTTCATGTCAATTAAGTGTAGAAATTGTTGAATAAGAAAAGCATGCTCCCCATATGTTTGATAAAATGCTTATGTGAAAGAATCAGAGCCATTATAGCATGTTGACTAGAAACTCCTAATTATATGCAAGCCCATGCATACCAAGTGTTTGTTGAAAAGCCTTAGTGAATGAATTGTGATATTATAGCATGAAATTCTCCAATTATGTGCTCTTTAATGCATGTTAAGTGTTTGATGCAAGACCTTGCTAAAAGGAGTATGAGCCAATAGTATGTCTCCTTATGTTACTACATGTTTATGATTCCTAAATACTTGAGGATATGCTTTAGTGATTGTGATGGTGAATGAATGTCCATGGTTTTTATTATTCAAGAATGGTTATGTTTTACTTTTATGTTATCGAATCCTGGGGTATTTATTCCCGACAAATTAGCTGCAGTCTAGAGCCCGTGTCAGTTTCCTTGATAATCTCAGTTAAGCCACGATTCTCAGAACTCAGTAGGTTATAGGACTCTGTACTCTCAGATAGATACAGAACTTAAGAAATCTCAGAAATCTCAGTATTGCTAGTATTCTAGCCTTAGTTCAATACTCAGCTCAGATCTAGTAGTATTCAAGTGTTCAGTTTGAAACTCAGTATCATTCGGTTAAATAACAAGATTCAGCAGTATTTCATCAGATATGGAACCAAGTAAATTAAATGTAACTCAGTCAGATCATTTGAGAAATATGATTAGTAACAGATTCAGCTCAGTTTAATTTTAATTAAGAATAAGTTTAGAGTCTTTCAAGTTGGGTGTAGGAGCTAGCATCAAGAGAGTGCAAGGATGGCGGCTCCCCGTTAGAGAGGCAGAGTCATTAGGAGCAATCCCTGAACTCAAGAACTGCGTAGCCAGTGCAAGAGCAGGAGTCACCCATTAGAATAAGCCTTGACTATTCTACTGCCTTAGGCTTAACTTCCTGTGAAGGTCACCCGTTAGAGAGGCTTGACAAGAGTAGAGGTCTATACCCGTGGCACAGTATTGATACCCTTCCAGCTGGGGTTACAGGTTGAACCCCACCAATTCAGATTTGGGGCATATCGGTTAAGTGAGAACTCCCACAATTGCAGTTTCAGTATTAGTCTTCAGATAGAACTCAGAAATTGGGACTATCAGATACAATCACCTATCTCAATAAGGAACTCATATAGTTCCATTGATTCATATACCACCCACTAGATAGGCATGGTCTCACATAAAGATATTCAGTATTAGCATTATCAGATCCAAAGATCACCCGTTAGATAGGCTTGATCTCAGTCTCAGATTTAGTTGAGTAATCTCATTATTAGATTCAGAGATTACCCATTAGATAGGCCTGGTCTCATTTTCAGATTTAGTTGAGTAATCTTATTATCAGATTCAGAGAACACCTATTAGATAGGCCTGATCTCAGTCTCAGATTCAGTTGAGTATTCTCATTATCATATTTAGAGAGCTTCTACTAGATAGGTTGGATCTCAGACATAATAATTTCTTATCATTGATAGTAGATTCAAGGATCATCCATTAGAGAGGTTTGATCTCAGATTTAGTCAGTCGAGAGTAGCAAGATTAGAGTTCAGTCACTGATATGAGTAGATTCAGTTAATCAGCTTCAGTATCATTAGTTTTTGAGATCACTCACTAGAAGTACTGATCTCAACTTTGGTACTCAGTTATCAATATCAAAAGATTCAGTTATTCAGTATCTCAGTATTAGTAGTGAGTTCAGATATAGTAAAACGGTATCCGAGTTTTAGTATTTTGAGTCACGATAATTTCAGTTATGATTTGTGCATTCATGCATGTGTTCTCATTCAGTACTCTCATGATTATTCAGTTAAGTAATTATTCAGGCATAAGCCCTTTCATTTAGCCTTACATCTTCATACTCGGTATATTCTTGTACTGACGCATTCATGCTATAGTGTTTTATTTGACACCATAGGTTCAGAGGAACGAGATCCAAAGTACCCCTATGTCACGCCCCAAATCCTATTAAGGCGGACTGGCACCCGTTGCCGGTAAGGCTCGGGAGAACCAACCTGTAGCAATACATTACCTATGAACATTATAAGTTACTTTTATACTAAACATGCCCTCAAAAGATAAATGGAACTAGCAAGCCAAAAGATGTTGTATGACTAGGCCGTTGGAGCCACAATGTCTACGATACGATACATGACCATACTATACTTTACATAGTCTACAAAGCCTCTAGACAAGAAACATTATCTTATAAGGGTCGGGACAGGCCCCGCCTCATGATAAGATACTATACAACGCAAAAAGATATGATAAGACTCAAAGCCCCGAAGCAACCTGGAGCTCAGTGACTGCAGTTGATATCCTGTACTCTTACTGGGGAGGTTTATTAGCTTCTGCACCTGCAGCATGGAATGCAGGTCCCCCAACAGGGACGTCAGTACGAAATAATGTACTGAATATGTAAGGCAACATGTACTATATATGAGATAAAAGCTCAAATGAAACCATACACTGCTGTAAGGTAAAAGACCACCTTTATGAATATTGTGGAGTCATGCATCTTATAACAATTATGTTACTTTACTCTTATCACTTGTATAATCTGTGCACATCATGTAATACAAATGACCAGCTGATCAGTGGTAAATCTATATCAGGATCGACCCATGCTAGGCTTTCCTTTCACCCCTGGGATACCCCCTGCAATACTGGGATTGACCCATGCTAGGTGATTCTTTCACCCCTGGGATACCACCCAACAGAAACAACTATATACATATATCTTCTTATTACTTTTGAGATGAATCTTTGGTGGTCGTAACATTTGAGCTATAAGACTATAAGCATGACAAATGACAAGTATGTGACCATGTAACATCATATCATAATGAAAAGAGTGGGTTATACAATTAGTGAAACCTGTAGGACATAAACAACGTATGAACTTTATTTAGCTAAAAAGAAGACTCATATGTCATGGTATCCAATGTATGTATGCAGCAGTGACAATGCTCAAATCTGGACACACAAATACATGTGAAAGAGTGGAGTGGTTATATCGAAGTTTGTAAAGATCTCTATGTGCCAATAAAGACTTTGGATTCCATGCCAAATAATAAGAGATCGAATAGCCTTACATACCTCGACATATCAACTTGTTTTTACCTCGAAATGACTTCTTTTCTTCCAACTATTTATCTACAATATCATGTTTTAAAGCTAGTATTAGCAGCTAATCAATGCATCTGGACAGCCCAATCTCACAAAACACAACACTTTGGCAACAAACGTATAACCATCGACTCAATGGTGTTATTCCGACTTTCTCAATTCTAACTGTCTTCAACCAGTACACATTATCATATACATGATGTACACAGCCTATATCAGCTCTACAACATGCTGGCAACAGTCCATAACTACAACACAGAACCATTTTACAAAACGCTCAACTAAGAAGCACAACATCTCGTCGTCTCCCTACATTTCGTCGTTAACAATTCATACTTGTCCCAACTTTGAACCAGATGCTCCCAACATATATATACATCAAATAAACCTTAACACAGTCACAAAATAGCTCAAAACACAGGGGGGGAAACGTGAAACATCAGCCCCCTCATCAAAACAGTCCAATACCATTTTGGAAGCACATAAGATCATATAAGGATACTTGTTTCCAAAGAACTAGCAAAACAGTCCAGCAACCTTGGCAACCATATACACACTATAACATATTAATAACCTCAACTTTATATCATATCAAAGTCAAAAATCAGGGTAAGAATCGTTCCAAAGCCAAGAAAATCAAACAACAACTTTCAGGACACAAGCTGTCCAGAAATTCCTGCACAGTACACCAGCCAACTTATCTTGTTTTCCATGGAAAATTCATATCAAGTATATGGTTATTTTTACATACCTTAACTCCCAAGGTGTAAGTCTAATTCAAGAACTCAAAAAGTAGCCTTTGGTTGCCTTCCAAGGTGAAGAAATGCCAAGAGAAACTTAGAGAGAAAAGCTGAAAATTTTTTTGGTCTCCTACTAGTTAACCTAAGGAGCTCGGTTTTGGTCCCTTTTTAAAGGGGCCTTAGACCGACTTTCTCCTAATATTTGCAACTGATTAACTCAAGTTGGTCAATGACCAATTTTCCCCTTTCACTTGAGCCTTTTGGATCTCTAAATCAATGGGCTTTAGTGGCCCATTTTCCTTAATCTTTCTTGCACTTTGTTTGGGCCCAATTTTGTTAGTAGTGAATGAATGTAGTTGGGCCTATTATATAAAAATCTTGGGCTGAACATCTTGGCCCAATGTAATTCTAAACCATTGGCTTTAATAGCCTCCCTAACTTGGGCTTCGTTTGTCGCAAGACTTGGAAAGTTTCGGCGTTAAGCCTTGTCTTCGTTCCCCTTTCTTTTTACTAACGTCTAGACTTCAAGTGAGTTCACTTATGAATGAATTATTCTCCCTCATGTATATATACATTTTTTTTTAAGCCAACCACACAGGTGACTCACCTGCTAGCTTCCTAAGTTCCATAAGCACGTCAATGATTTTCTCCGTTTAAGGCCACAGTCTCTAAATAGACTTCCATATAGTGCCCCAATCTAACACTTGAACACTTGAAAAAAAAGTTTTGGTAGTAATTAAATCAAGTCGTATGTCATTTTATGTGAACATTACTAGTACATGTAAAATGTGGGGTGTTACATCCTCCCCCCCTTAGGAACATTCGTCCCGAATGTTAACATAACTGTATAGTCTAGGCAGGTTTGAATTTCTGATCACACAACTGTTAATAACATAACTAGTATTCAAACACATACCTATTAATGTTCCTCCTCTGTATCTTTTGGTCCCTCCTTGTCTTCAAATAGATGAGGGTATTTGGATGTCATTACTTCCTCCGGTTCCCACGTTATTTCTTCTACTTGGTTGTTTCTCCAGAGTACCTTTACTGATGCAATTTCTTTGTTCCTTAACTTTTTAATTTGGCGATCTAGAATAGCAACCGGTACCTCTTCATAAGTAAGATCCTCTGTGACCTGTACATCTTCTATAGGAGTGATACGAGAGGGGTCACCTATGCATTTTCGAAGCATTGACACATGAAACACTGGATGAACCATTGAAAGTTCCTGGGGTAGCTCTAATTCATATGCAACTTGTCCGACCCTCTTAGTAATCTTATATGGCCCTATGTAACGTGGGCTTAGTTTCCCTTTCTTACCAAATCTCATAACCCCTTTCATCGGTGATACCTTTAAAAATACCCAATCTCCAATAGAGAATTCCAGCCCTCTTCTCCGCATATCTGCATATGATTTATGACGACTTTGGGCTGTTTTTAGCCGTTGTTGTATCACCTTAACTTTTTCCATGGCTTGTTGGACTAAATCTGGCCCGAGCAAGGTGGTTTCACCCACTTCGAACCAACCAATTGGTGACCTACATTTCCTCCCATACAAAGCTTCGTAAGGCGCCATCTTGATGCTCGAATGGTAGCTGTTATTATAGGCAAATTCAATAAGGGGCAAGTGTTCTACCCAGCTACCTTTAAAATCTAATGCACAGGTTCGCAACATATCCTCAAGTGTTTGAATAGTACGCTCTGCCTGGCCGTCTGTTTGGGGATG
This sequence comes from Capsicum baccatum var. pendulum, assembly GCA_030864225.1. NCBI lineage: Eukaryota > Viridiplantae > Streptophyta > Magnoliopsida > Solanales > Solanaceae > Capsicum > Capsicum baccatum. The sequence goes on from CM061561.1 coordinate 126,180,943, forward strand.
GAAGGCTGTACTCAAATTCACTTGCGTCCCTAAACTCCTTTGAAAGGACTTCCAAAATTTTGCCGTGAATTGAGCTCCTCGATCAGATATAATAGAGAGTGGGACCCCATGTAGCCTAACTATCTCTTTGAGGTATAATTTGGCATATTCTTCAGCTGTATAATCACTTCTAACTGGCAGGAAGTGCGCCGACTTCGTGAGTCTATCAACTATCACCCATATGGAGTCAAACTTATTAACTGAACGAGGCAAACCAGTTACAAAATCCATATTAGTCATATCCCACTTCCAAGTTGGAATCTCTATACATTGCATGTAACCACCTGGCTTTTGGTGCTCTACTTTGACTTGTTGACAAGTAGGACATTGAGCCACAAACTCTGCAAGGTCCTTTTTCATGCCTCCCCACCAAAACACTCCCTTTAGGTCATGATACATCTTAGTAGATCCTGGGTGGATGGAATATCTTGAATGATGGGCTTCTTCCATTATTCTCTTTCTGAGTCTGTTAACATCAGGAACACACAATCTATTTTGGCAATAAAGTACTCCATCTTGTGTAAGCCTAAACTCCTTCATTATACCTTGACTTACTTTCTCCTTAAGGCATTGTAGAATAGGATCATAATACTGTTTTTCTTTCACTTCCCTTATCAATGAAGAATCGGCAGCATTATGTACAATAATGTCCTTTCTTGGAGTTTCGAGTAGACGAACACCCAGATTGGCTAGTTGACGCAGATCCTTAGCCATGCCTTGCTTTACCCCTTTCTGATCACTGGTACCCATGAGTGTCTTACGACTTAGAGCATCAGCCACCACATTTGCTTTCCCTGGATGGTATAATATATCAATATCATAATCCTTTATTAACTCTAGCCACCTCCGCTGCCTCAAATTTAGATCTTTCTGCTTGAAAATATACTGTAAACTCTTATGATCTGTATATATGTCCACGTGCACCCCATACAAATAGTGGCGCCATATCTTTAAAGCAAATACAACCGCTGCTAGCTCAAGATCATGTGTTGGGTAGTTTTTCTCGTGTGGTCTCAATTGTCTCGAGGCATAAGCAATCACCTTACCATGTTGTGTTAGTACACACCCCAAACCAACTCCGGAAGCATCACAATACACTGCATATCCCTCTGAGCCTTCTGGAAGCACTAGCACAGGTGCTGAGGTTAGCTTGCTTTTCAACTCTTGGAAGCTCCTTTCACATGCATCATTCCATTGGAATTTGGTTTCCTTGTGAGTTAACTTAGTAAGAGGTGCAGACATAGAAGAAAAACCTTCAACAAACCTTCTGTAATAACCTGCCAATCCAAGGAAGCTTCGAACTTCTGTAGGTGTCGTTGGCCTTGGCCAATCTTTCACAGCCTCTATCTTTTGTGAATCCACCCTTATTCCTTCATCCGATACAATATGGCCCAAAAATGCCACTGATTTTAACCAAAATTCACATTTGGAAAACTTAGCATACAACCGGCGATCACGGAGAACTTGTAGTACTAGTCGTAAATAATTTGCGTGGTCCTTTTCTGACCTTGAATACACCAGAATATCATCTATAAATACTATCACGAACACATCCAGGAAAGGCTTGAATACCCTATTCATCAAATCCATAAAAATTGCTGGTGCATTCGTTAGCCCAAACGACATAACAAGAAATTCAAAGTGACCATATCTGGTTCAGAAAGCTGTCTTAGGTATATCTTTTTCCTGCACTCTCACCTGATGATAACCTGATCTCAAATCGATCTTTGAAAAGTATTTGGCACCCTGTAACTGATCAAACAAGTCATCAATTCTGGGGAGGGGATATTTATTCTTAATTGTCACCCTATTCAGTTGTCGGTAGTCAATACACATCCTCAATGTGCCATCCTTTTTACGCACAAATAAAACTGGTGCACCCCAAGGGGACACACTAGGTCTTATAAAACCCTTTTCTAACAAGTCTTTCAGTTGCTCCTTTAATTCACGTAATTCTGCCGGGGCCATTCTATATGGAGGAATAGAGATAGGCTCGGTGCCTGGTAATAAGTCAATACCAAAATCTATTTCTCGTTCTGGAGGCAAACCAGGGAGTTCCTCAGGAAAGACATCAATAAATTCATTCACTATTGGAACAGACTGGATAGTTGGTGATTCTGCCTCCATGTCTCTCACTCTAACGAGATGACATATATATCCCTTTGATATCATTTTTCTGGCTTTAAAATAAGAGATAAACCTCCCTTTTGGTGCCCCAATATTGCCTTCCCATTCAAGGACTGCTTCATTTGGAAAGAGAAAGTACACTCTCTTGGTTCGGCAGTCAACGGTGGCATAGCAAGAAGCCAACCAATCCATACCCATTATAACATCAAATTCTACCATTTCTAACTCGATAAGATCAGATAATGTATCTCGGTCGCAGACAGTCACTATGCAGTCACAATAGACTCTTCTAACTATAATTGACTCCCCAGTTGGTGTAGACACCGCAAGTGGTTTATTCAATAATTTAGGTGTTCTACCAAGCTTCCCAGCAACTAATGGAGTAATATATGACAATGTAGAACCAGGGTCAATTAATGCATACACTTTATGTGAGAAGATGGACAATGTACCTATAACCACATCGGGTGAAGCTTCCAGGTTCTGTCGAGTCCCTAGAGCATATGTGCGATTTTGGGCCACGCTGGAACTAGCTGCCCCTCTAATACCTCTGCCGCGACCTATGGGAAATTGCTCACCTCTACCTGATGGAGGCACTGATGATGATGATACAACAGCTGATCTAGTAGGTTGTGCCATATCACCCCTGCGTCTTCTTGGGCAATCTTTTATTACATGCCCTGGCATACCACACCAATAACAAACATCCGTTCCCCTGCGACACGCACCTATATGATATCTCCCACATTGTCTGCAAGGCTGCCTAGGAGGCATTTGCTGGCTTCCCGAATATCCTGTTGTCCGTGTACCTTGGCCCTCACTTCTCTGCCCAAATTGATCATTTCTAGACCCTTGAAGTGGTGGTGGAGCACTAGCTGTAGAATAAGAGGATGATGGCCTGGGTGGCCTATGAGAAAATCGTGGCCTAAACTCACCCTGGGGTGGTGTAAACTGTCCTGTAGATCTGGCCCTCTTGAATTGCCCCCTTTCTATTTCTTGTGCCCTCCTTCTTTGTCTCTGATCCTCCAGTTTCTGTGCAAAAGCTTGCATCCTCGCTATATCCATGTCTTTATTTAAAGAGGCAATGGTACAATCTCTAACCAAATATGAATCCAACCTATCGACATACCGATGGACTCTATCTGCCATAGTAGGAACAACATTAGGAGCATACCTGGCCAGAGAATTAAATTTAAGACTATATTCCCTCACGCTCATATTCCCCTGATGGAGGTTCAGGAACTGATCTGCACGGGCCTCTCGGATCTCTAATGGCAAGTAATGATCAAGAAAGGCCATTTTGAACTCCTCCCAAGTAGTTGGAGATGTATCTATGCCTTTGGAATGCTTCCAGGCTTCGTACCACAGTATAGCCACACCCTTCAATCTATATATTGCCAACTCAGCAGCTTCCGAACCACTTACATGCATAACATCTAAGGTGCGTTGGATCTGATCAATAAAATCTTGTGGATCTTCATTTGGATCTGTCCCAGTGAATGATGGGGGGTCTAAGTTGAGGAAATCACGTATTCTCGTACTGGCTGCCCTACCTGCACCAACTGCACCTGCAACTGGGCCTTCTTGTCTTTGACCTTGGCCAGCAACTATACAAGTCAACAGTTGAACTGCATTTCTCAAATCCTGCACAGAAGCATCAACAGGTGGTTCTCGGGGGTTTTCACTACTTCCTGGTGCATCAACAGATGGAGGGGTTGGAGATGTCTGTGATAGAGACTCATCTAGAGCCTCACTCTGTCGTCTCGCCCGATTGGGTATACCAACTACCACTTCTACTTCCTTTCCTTTACCTTTACTCTTCCTTGTCTCTGGCATACTTACTGTACAAAATAATTCAGGGATTAGACATGGTACACTTATAATATTTGGCTCTATGGCACGATCTAAAGAATGAAAAGAAGTGATAACTCCTAAATGCCACGTAGCCTCTTGTTTATAAATGTGGTGCACAACACATCGATAAACATGATTCTACATAGACACGGCTTTGTAGACTCCCTAGGACAAACCTCTCTGATACCACTTCTGTCACGCCCCAAATCCTATTAAGGCGGACTGGCACCCGTTGCCGGTAAGGCTCGGGAGAACCAACCTGTAGCAATACATTACCTATGAACATTATAAGTTACTTTTATACTAAACATGCCCTCAAAAGATAAATGGAACTAGCAAGCCAAAAGATGTTGTATGACTAGGCCGTTGGAGCCACAATGTCTACGATACGATACATGACCATACTATACTTTACATAGTCTACAAAGCCTCTAGACAAGAAACATTATCTTATAAGGGTCGGGACAGGCCCCGCCTCATGATAAGATACTATACAACGCAAAAAGATATGATAAGACTCAAAGCCCCGAAGCAACCTGGAGCTCAGTGACTGCAGTTGATATCCTGTACTCTTACTGGGGAGGTTTATTAGCTTCTGCACCTGCAGCATGGAATGCAGGTCCCCCAACAGGGACGTCAGTACGAAATAATGTACTGAATATGTAAGGCAACATGTACTATATATGAGATAAAAGCTCAAATAAAACCATACACTGCTGTAAGGTAAAAGACCACCTTTATGAATATTGTGGAGTCATGCATCTTATAACAATTATGTTACTTTACTCTTATCACTTGTATAATCTGTGCACATCATGTAATACAAATGACCAGCTGATCAGTGGTAAATCTATATCAGGATCGACCCATGCTAGGCTTTCCTTTCACCCCTGGGATACCCCCTGCAATACTGGGATTGACCCATGCTAGGTGATTCTTTCACCCCTGGGATACCACCCAACAGAAACAACTATATACATATATCTTCTTATTACTTTTGAGATGAATCTTTGGTGGTCGTAACATTTGAGCTATAAGACTATAAGCATGACAAATGACAAGTATGTGACCATGTAACATCATATCACAATGAAAAGAGTGGGTTATACAATTAGTGAAACCTGTAGGACATAAACAACGTATGAACTTTATTTAGCTAAAAAGAAGACTCATATGTCATGGTATACAATGTATGTATGCAGCAGTGACAATGCTCAAATCTGGACACACAAATACATGTGAAAGAGTGGAGTGGTTATATCGAAGTTTGTAAAGATCTCTATGTGCCAATAAAGACTTTGGATTCCATGCCAAATAATAAGAGATCGAATAGCCTTACATACCTCGACATATCAACTTGTTTTTACCTCGAAATGACTTCTTTTCTTCCAACTATTTATCTACAATATCATGTTTTAAAGCTAGTATTAGCAGCTAATCAATGCATCTGGACAGCCCAATCTCACAAAACACAACACTTTGGCAACAAACGTATAACCATCGACTCAATGGTGTTATTCCGACTTTCTCAATTCTAACTGTCTTCAACCAGTACACATTATCATATACATGATGTACACAGCCTATATCAGCTCTACAACATGCTGGCAACAGTCCATAACTACAACACAGAACCATTTTACAAAACGCTCAACTAAGAAGCACAACATCTCGTCGTCTCCCTACATTTCGTCGTTAACAATTCATACTTGTCCCAACTTTGAACCAGATGCTCCCAACATATATATACATCAAATAAACCTTAACACAGTCACAAAATAGCTCAAAACACAGGGGGGGAAACGTGAAACATCAGCCCCCTCATCAAAACAGTCCAATACCATTTTGGAAGCACATAAGATCATATAAGGATACTTGTTTCCAAAGAACTAGCAAAACAGTCCAGCAACCTTGGCAACCATATACACACTATAACATATTAATAACCTCAACTTTATATCATATCAAAGTCAAAAATCAGGGTAAGAATCGTTCCAAAGCCAAGAAAATCAAACAACAACTTTCAGGACACAAGCTGTCCAGAAATTCCTGCACAGTACACCAGCCAACTTATCTTGTTTTCCATGGAAAATTCATATCAAGTATATGGTTATTTTTACATACCTTAACTCCCAAGGTGTAAGTCTAATTCAAGAACTCAAAAAGTAGCCTTTGGTTGCCTTCCAAGGTGAAGAAATGCCAAGAGAAACTTAGAGAGAAAAGCTGAAAATTTTTTTGGTCTCCTACTAGTTAACCTAAGGAGCTCGGTTTTGGTCCCTTTTTAAAGGGGCCTTAGACCGACTTTCTCCTAATATTTGCAACTGATTAACTCAAGTTGGTCAATGACCAATTTTCCCCTTTCACTTGGGCCTTTTGGATCTCTAAATCAATGGGCTTTAGTGGCCCATTTTCCTTAATCTTTCTTGCACTTTGTTTGGGCCCAATTTTGTTAGTAGTGAATGAATGTAGTTGGGCCTATTATATAAAAATCTTGGGCTGAACATCTTGGCCCAATGTAATTCTAAACCATTGGCTTTAATAGCCTCCCTAACTTGGGCTTCGTTTGTCGCAAGACTTGGAAAGTTTCGGCGTTAAGCCTTGTCTTCGTTCCCCTTTCTTTTTACTAACGTCTAGACTTCAAGTGAGTTCACTTATGAATGAATTATTCTCCCTCATGTATATATACATTTTTTTTTAAGCCAACCACACAGGTGACTCACCTGCTAGCTTCCTAAGTTCCATAAGCACGTCAATGATTTTCTCCGTTTAAGGCCACAGTCTCTAAATAGACTTCCATATAGTGCCCCAATCTAACACTTGAACACTTGAAAAAAAAGTTTTGGTAGTAATTAAATCAAGTCGTATGTCATTTTATGTGAACATTACTAGTACATGTAAAATGTGGGGTGTTACACCCTAGCAGCTCAGTCCCAATCAGCAGCAGTAGATGTAGCAATGAGTCCTCTTCATTCGAGGATGATCCTTATTTTATTATCATATTAGATTTAGTTTATTTTTAGTAGATGGAGTTAGTTGGGTACATGTCCCATCACCTCCATAGTTCAGACAATTTAGAGGCTTTTCGAATAGATATATCAGTATTTAATTTTTAGTTTTAAGTATTTTTAGATATTTTGAACCTTATGGCCATTTTCTGCATTTATTATCTATATTATATAGTGCTTAGGTACAGATATCAGTAGAGGGCTAGCTTGTGGTCCTTCGGGATAATGAGCACCGTGTGATATTTCGGTTCTAGAAAATTGGGTCATTACAATAATAGACCACTAAAGCGGCTAGTTGACTGCCTTAGCGGCACCTGTGGCCCTAAATATAAATATTTTTTTCACATCTTTTTCACCATTTTTGGAACTTGGAGCTTATTGTTTCGTAATTTTGAGCAACTCTTTTCATTTCTAAACTTGGGTAAGCTCTAAAACACCTATGTCAATTACTTTTCTCCAATTTGTTTTCTTTAGTTATTGTTTAAACACGATTTAAAAGTGAGAAATTGGGAATATTAGCCCAAAGGGCCTAAAAGTTGTATTTCTTTGATTTAAACCCCGATTTCAACTTGTTTTCACTTGGGTGAGTTTCTAATCTCATAATTATTACTTTTCTCTCAATTTTAACTTCAAAATAATTTCAATTCTCAATTTTTAAAATATATTTTGGAGGTTTTACTAGTAAAGCTTAAAAATATTTTTTCATTGATTTGGACCTCGTTTCTAACTTGTTTTGCTTGGGTTTTCAGTTGTAGACTCCTAAGAGTATGGGGAACATGTTTAAAAAATAAAATTATGATTTTATCCTCTTTTTTTTAAACCCCTTTCCATAGTCTATTTTGATCCCAACTCAAAATTAGGTAATATGGGTATCGTTGGCTTTTTTTGGATGCATTGATTCTATATTTCTATGTCTTAGTTGATACAAAATCCGTTCCTAGGAGTAAGTCTTTGGATTGAAGGCTTTCAGACCAATTTTCCTTATTCGAGGTAGGTTATGGCTTAACTTTCTTCAGACTGTGTTGGATAGTTAATATTAGTAAAAAATTATGTTAAGGGTGTGGGAACTAATCAAGAAAATGGCTATATTGTTGTAATTTGCCTATGTGGGGGCCTATATATTGATATTATTTAGCGGTTTTAGAATATTAATTGCTATGTGTGACCGTGTGGGGTCCTATATGACATTATTAGCCTTGTGTATGTGGAAATTAGTTATAATCCTATTTGATGAAAAGACCTAATATGGTATAAATGGTGACTTTTAATGTATTTCATTCTATTGGCATACGGATTATGTTGGATTCATGGATGGTTAGATTAATGAGTGGATTTTGCCTCACTTGGTTGGTATAGTGTTTGAATATGGAAATTTCTCATTTTGTTTAGTTGTGATCATTATATCCTTATATTATATTCATTCATGAAACATCGGTTACTGATAATACTAGGAAAACTGGCTTTTTCTAACAGAAAATATGACATCCTTAAAACCTTCTACTTATGTATGTGCTAGAGAGGAGTTAAAGATATTAGTTGAACATGCGTTGACGAACCTCCCATGGATCCTATGTTGGGAAGCTTTAGATCCAAAGGTGTATATAGAGGTTGTGCGACAACCTCTGGCATCATTATCATTATTTGTAATGACCCTCCAGGACATTTCCTTGATTTGCATATATTTACAATATTTTAAGCCTTTCTACAGTGGCTACAGGTCATTTATGACTTGCTGAAACTGTCGATTTGGTAATTGAATAGTTCATTTAGATTTTAGGGTTATTTCCCAATTTTGAAGTTTTTGTTGTTTAGGATTTTGTCTCAAAAAAAACTCCTAGTAGATGACCTCGGATGATAATTCCAATAGCGCCACAAGCTCTAAAATATTGATTTTAGGCTAGGAAATCCTTGGTTCAAGACTCGAAGCCTTTGGACTCCTTTTGGGCTATACGACGAACTATGTGAAAAATGAAACTATAGGTGTGGTCCCCACATTTAGTCTAAACTATCTCAAATGAAAGTTTTGATGATTCCATTGGATCTGGAATGTAGTTTACAATTAAAATTCATTATTAGATCATGTTCATAGGATTCCGGATGAGTTCTGAGGGTCAAAAACAAGTTTTTGACTTTGTTGGTGCATCAGTTTGCTGCTGGGTAAATCACGATTGCTACATGCATTTTATGCCTTGTAGATTGCAACTGCAATTTTAGAGTTGAGATCGCGGCTCACGACCCAATATTTGATCCATTTCTTCAGCCCAATTTTCCAACACTCTTTCCAGTATTTTTATACCATTTTGAGAGCTCAACGAAGGTAAAAGAGCGGGAGATCTTCCAAATAAGTAAGGTAATCTTGCCAAATACTTTTTGGTCAATTCTCGTTGATTTTCTCTTAGATTTCCATCCAAATTCATTGTAAATTCTTAAAAATTAGATCTTTGAATTTCTAAACTTAGAGGGTAGATTTGAGACCCGATTTGTGTCCAGTTTGTGCTCAAATTTTGAGCACTCATTCCTTATCCTTCGAGGGACCTTATGATGGGTTCAATTTTGAATTCTATTTGAGGACCCTGTGGGCCTGTCGTTGACCCAAAATTTGACCCGACCTATTGTATGGCAATATGTGTTTCATTTGACTCCTAATAATACATAGATTATGATTTTAATAGCATAGTGGCATTTAAGAATCTTAGAGTGAAGACAGACGTTTTGTGTACGATTCAAGGATTTGTGGTTCGGCATCAAAGTAGGCTTCCATATACTCTACTTCACAAGGTGATGTGTTTTATATATTGCATGTAAATGAGAATGTTAAGTTGATTATGGGTAGAACACCGTGACTTGGTTTTGATTATTGAAGTTTAGGGATTGGATAAGTGATTTGATCCATGAGGTGAAATACTTACTATACTCCTAGGAATCCATTACCTTCTTTTTATCTAGAAATGGGATTCATGGTATGATTATGGTATTATTCTAGATCTTAAAAGTATTTTAGGTGTTGGGAGAGTGATTATTATGATTAGCCTTCTTTGAACTATTTAGCAATCTTGAAACCATAATTTAGGTGGAGTTAACTTAATTGCTCATATCCTAGGTGAAATTCCTTTCTTAGGTCTAATTATGGATTATGTACTCTCTATAAGTAAAGTTAGATACCTTGGCCTAGTCTAAGGTATAGAATGCTTAAGCAAGGATTTTGAGAATTAGAAGTGGGTTCCTCTGGCCTACCTTAGGCCAAGACTTGTGTTAGCCTTGTGGACTTATTTATGTATGTTAGACATAGTTGAGACTATTAAGCCTGTAATATTAGGTTACTCTATGACTTGGTCAAGGATGATGGTTTTCTCGAATTATGATTAATGTCTCGTAGCCATGATATGGCTTTTGAATTTGATTAACGATATGGAATGTCGACATATTAAATGATATGCCTTATAGATATGATTTTTCCCATAGATATGATTTACCTCATTGATATGATATGGTCTATAGATTTGATATGCCTTATGAATATCAGATGCCTTATAAATATGAGGTGGCTTATAGACATATATATTAATATATATTCCAGATATGCTTAATATTATAAGTTATAATGCAAGTCTTGATATAGTTTATGGGTGTGGCTAAGAATATAACATATGATTATGCTGAATATACATTTGAGCCTCAGGCTGTGATTATGATGTTGTAGTTGTTTCAAACATATTATTGGGCCCAAGACCGTGTTCATGATATCGAATGGTTCAGTTCTGGGAAGTATTCCATCCTCGTAAAGAAAATGGTCATAGTTTACCGACAAATTGATGCTTAAGATTTCATTGTTTGAATATTGGTGATGGCATGCATAGATTTGGTACATTTATGATCACCAAATGTGGTACATGGTACGATTCCAACTAGAATATGATCCTACTAGTATTTTTCCTAAAAGAGGATTAAAGACTACTTTTCATTTTAAAAATGGATTACTTTATAATGGGAATCATATCATCATAATGGATGACTTATGTGCATTGAGGTTGAAAATAGTGTTTTAAAGATTTGGCTGAGGTAGATTCCGGTCCGTAATTTTACTACTATTTACTCTAACTAAGAGATTTTGGTACTATCACGACTCAAACTAGGGCCTGTCCATGACGGGTATCTCAAGTCCCACTTGGACCGGAGATCACCCTCTCTACCTAACCTAACCAACATATCAACCACAAGTCTCGGATGAATTTCGAACATATAATAAGATAGACCAAAATAAGACTAAATATAGCTCATAAAATGTCTAGTCCAATCCGACAAACAACACACTAAACCAACACACCCATGTCCATAATAATCTAACAAAGCCTCGATAAATGTAAAGTCAATAAAATGTCAGGACATGCCCCCGACAATAGCAGAAACTAGGTCTAAACAAAGTCTAAGACAGAGAATATAAATATCATGAAATAAATTTCTTCCAAAAAAGAGAATCTCACTACTTCAATGTCAACTCACGAACCATACAAATACCTATCACTGCATAAAAAAATAGTAGTTTCGATCCTTGTATCGTGTAGGGATACAGCATCTGAAGACGGTTAGTAATTGGAGTGCTAGAATATAACTCAATGATAAGGATAAAATAATGCCTTTATGTAAAACCAAGTCAACCAACATATGCAAACACAAACATATACATATATATTGTGCCGAGATAGGGAACAAGGCTTAGCATGAACTTTGAAAACATTTACCTGGGTTGTGTAGAATAATCGTCATATAACAAGGCACCCATGGGCTATATGGTTCCATCTCTCCCCTTGGTGGAAGGGCCCCAATGCGTGTAGCCATACAAACCAAAGAATATCTATATTTGTATATGCCATTATGGGGGACTCAAACCTCCCAGCATAATCAAGGTGACTTAGCACCAATATATACAATATTGCTGACTCGAACCTCTCATTCATATACTCATTCAGGGGACTCAAATCTCCCAGTCATATAAACTCCCACGTTGGCTAACGCGGTTTCCAGTGTTAGTCCTGAGGACTCCACTTTCATTTCCCAACTACACATCTTGATTTAAAGCCCATTTAAAACATTCTTTACACATAAACACAACCATTAGTCCAATTACTTACCAAAGGCTTCTCATTGGTATCATCATACCAAACCTTCTTGCAAGTGTACAGCATGCCATAACCATTATCATTCAACATTGGGACTCAAACTCATTGTCTATACAAAGACATCAATTCAATTCAACATTTAGGGGCTCGAACCCATTTAGCCATTTAAGCCACCAAGGTTATAATTCAAATCAACTTATGGCCAACAAGGCCTTGATGAAACCATTTACCAACCATTTATATTATTTGGTTAATGCCTTAGTTCAAATCGCAATTCAATTCATTTTATGGCCATCAAAACCCTTACAAAACTATTCATCCTTCATTAACATTCTTATGCCAAGCATTAGTTTGAAACACAATTCACCATGTGATGAAATTCTTCTCAAAGGCATTTTCACAAACTTGTCGAGGGCATACCATTATCAAACAATTATTCAAGTCAAAAACCATCAAGTTAGGGTTAACCATGACCCATTCATTAAACCATAATTCCTATATACCCACATATGCAAAACCATTATCAAAAATATGTATGAACACAAGTGAAATCAGGAGAGAATAATACTCAACATTATACGTTTAAACCCTCAACCATAGATTTCAAAACCACCATTTATGATTCAAGAACAATGTTCAAAACACATGATTTTTATGAACTAACAATGAAGGAAGAATCACATGCCTGAGTTACGAAGATTCACAGGGAGATTTTGATCCTTAAGCCTTTAGATGGCCACTTTGATGAAACCCTAGCCCAATCTTCTCGAGATGTTTTTAGAGAGTTTGGAGAGTGTTTTGATCTTGCAAGTAAAGAATGAGGGACCAAATAGTGTTTAGGATGTGGTGTTTTAAGGGATTGGGGTGGGAAATGTCTAAAATACCCTCAGCTTAAAAGTTGTAGAAGACCCGTGGAAGGGTATGGTTGGACCCTCCACTTGTACCCACATTATACGAGTGGTACCTTGCACCCGTACCTTGATCAAAAAGTCTTACATCACACTCTATCCAACATACGACTCCTTAGACTAACTCATACCCTAATCATACGACTAGTACCCTTCAAGTCATACCCTAAGTAAAAATATCTAGGCTAGACACTGGAAAACGTACGGTTGGCACTATACTTCTCGTATCATGTACATATGACTCGTATGGATTCTTTTCATACCAAGATAAAAATTTGGCCAATATAAACTGACCATCATATGACTAGTGTTTTAAACCCGTACCAACACCATACAAGTCAAGGGTGTGAGTCATATGATGATCAGAGGATTCAAGAGTCAGGAAATTTTGTAAGGACTAAAGTTTAAGGTGTTTCAAGCCCTTTCTACACTCCAATGATGATTTAGTCTTAAAGTTTACCCTGGGCAAGGAATTTATAGATTTACACTTTTTTGCCACGGATCTTGCCATGTACTTGTATATATATACATATATCTATGGCATTGATGATATGAGTTTTGGGTCAAGCCCGATAATTGATGATGGTATTGATTATATTAGTTATGATCAAGCCTGATGATTGATGATGGTATTGATGATATGAGTTTCGGGTCAAGCCTATCAATTGATGATGTTGAGGATATTGATTTTATATATATATATATATATATATATATACACATGTCAAGTTCGAATATTAATTATAATACTGATGATGATATAATGGTTAAGATCTTATGGACTCACCTCCCCTTCATTCATGCTTATGCATTGCCTATCACTAGTATGCACCTATCTATCAGTTATATGAGGGGTTTCATAGGTATAGGTATGAGTGATACTTGCAGTATATTGTGTGGAGCTTGTATCTATCAGCCTTATGGAGGGTTGCAAGGCATGGGCTCAGACTGTTGTTTGACTGAGTGTTGATTAAACCTTTTAAGCCTATGGCAGTGGGGATTTATCAAAGGATCGATTAGGTATTGTGTGTCCAGATTATATGATTACTCATGTTGTTATTGTTACCTTGGATTGTGACTGTAATTACTATTACGGTTAATCTGTAACAAGTTGATTATTGGGTTGGTATTGCAATTTGGGGTACGATTCTAGATCTTTTACTTTGTGGTTATATTTATATGCATAATTATCCATTGGTTAGGTATTATGGTTTTTTACCCTAGTATTATGATTCCTTTCTTTGCTATCTCTTTATTGTGGTAGTTATCTAATGACGCCTAAATTACATCTCCAATAAAAGATAAAACGGTAACAGCAAAATATAGAAACCCAACTTAGGTTAGGGTAGAACCCACAGGGACTATATGAATTATCCCACTAGATTACTGAAGTCAACAGGAATTATTGAAAAGTAAAGGGGGTTTGTTGTTGTAAACAATAATTGAAATCAAATTATTTGGTTGTAAACAGTCAGAAATGAACACTAGGCTTGTGTTCCCCCTGGCTTCTAACTCTATAAGCGTGCTCAGTCCAGTTATAAAACTGTTATGCATGTAGAATCTGGTAAGTTAGATATCACCAACCACCTCTTAGCATACTTTGGTGAATTTCACACATATCCTCTCGGTCTCAAAGTTTCGCCTTACTAAACCTTACCTTGGACCCAAGTTTCAACTATCTCCTCACGGTCTCAAGTTGATTATATGAAATTTAATCGTCTTAAGTATATAATATGGATTAGCTTATTTTGGAAATTAATCCCAAATCATTATTATGATCTCCGTTTCCCTATATCTACCTCCTTCTTGGGTTAGTAGTGAATATAGGTTGTATTCTAACATTTCCAACTATTAAGAAAGCAAAGAACTCAAAGAAAACCACAATTCATACAACAATAATAATCTAGAAGAATTGACCACTTCCCCTACTTCGTTACTTGACGAGGGTTCCCACAACCTTAGCTAAGGGAATTAGCCACTCATTGTTGTGAAACGATCAAAGAAAATCATAATTGAAAGAATTCAAACAATATCACAATAATCAATGAATAAAACCCAAAATCTTCAACTAAATAATCAACCAAAATCAATACAAAACAATCCCAAGATCAAAGTCGAATCCTGGAATCAACTATATGTTAGTAAATATCAAAAGTGCATAAACTAACTAAAAACATCAAAAAGGTATATATAGAGTACAATAAAACTCTAGGAAACACATCCTATACAAAGAAGGAAAATTGAGGTCGATGACCACTTGCTGGGCCACCTATGGGCCATAGGTGGAACCTCCAGCCATAGATGCTCCTACGTAGGAATCTGCCACAAAATCAGTCCAAACACACTACAATTCCGAGAGCTTGAAGATAACAACTCCAATAGGTGAAGACAACAATAATCACGAAATTTTGAAGGAATACCAACACCAAAACAGTAGCTACACAAGGAGAACAAGAAGATAACAATAACATCAAACAATGGTTCAACAACACAAGATGATAGATTACAAAGAGTACAATGTTAACAACAAGAACAACAAATGGCAGTAACTATAGTGAATCGAAAATCAGCCCCACACAGCTTCACTAAGTTACTGCAAAGCTTCAAGAGTACAAAATGAAAGATAGTAACTTGACACAAAGATATCTTAGAATCTATGAACCCTAACTTGAAGAAAGGACCCTAAGACCAAAATATTTCAGCACCAAGTTCTTACTTAGACCAAGAGGAACTCATGGACCTCAAGATCTCAAGTTTCTAGCCAAGAAACAACACAAGTGTAACTACACTTGTTGGACAGATTTCAGATTCTACTCTCAAGAACAAGAGAGAGAGAAATATTCAATGTTGCAAGACTTGTTGTTGTGAAATATGAAGAATGAACTAAGTGCTGAAAATAACCCTAATAGCATCTATTTATACTACACACAAAATGAAGGACAAATGACCTTCCTACCCTTCAGTCATGGGGTGCCCTTAGAGTGTAATTTATTACACTTCAAGGCTCATTTTCACACTTAAAAACGTTGAAGATCTTTGGCGAATCAAGTACCAACTCACACGCAGCCATTTGCATGAACATGGCTTGTAGTTTTTGTAACTCCCGAGCTTGACTTTTTGTGAATGGTCGAGAACGTATTGGACAGCTTTGTACACCCATATCATCCTCTCCATCTTGAGAGGAATTTGACCTCAAATTCAGCATTTGGTCATCCTCAACCGCATCCACTAGAGAGAGGTCACACACGTTGAAAGTGTTGTGTACTTGGTATTCCGGGGGAAGGTCAATCTTGTAGGCATTATCATTGATCCGTTCAAGTACTTGGAATGGACCATCGCCTCTTGGCATCAATTTGGACTTTCTTTGAGATGGGAACCTATCCTTTCTAAGGTGAACCCATACCCAATCTCCCGGTTCAAGAATGAGTTTCTTTCTTCCCTTGTTGACTCTCCTCGCAATGTCTTGATTTTTCTTCTCAAGTCGAAGCCGCACCTTCTCATGTAACTTCTTCATTGAATCTGCCCGCTTGCTGCCATCTAAGCTAATCATAACATCACTGGACAAAGGAGTTAAATCCAAAGGGGTAAGGGGGTTGAGGCCATATACGCACTCAAAGGGAGTCATTCCCGTACTTGAGTGTATGACACGGTTGTATGCAAACTCAATCAATGATAGGTGTTCCTCCCAAGAAGTCAATTTTCCTTTTATCATGGAACGTAGCATAGCACCTAAGGTCCTATTTACCACTTTCGTTTGACCATCAGTTTGTGGGTGGCAAGATGTAGAGAATAACAACTTGGTTCCAAGCCTACCCCACATAGATTTCCAAAAGTGACTTAGGAACTTAGAGTCCCTATCACTCACAATGGTCCTTGGAACACCATGCAACTTGACAACATTATCAACAAACAAAGAGGCCACACTAGGTGCATCATCACATTTAAAGCATGGAATAAAGTGTGCCATCTTAGAAAACCGATCGACCACAACAAAGATACTATCCCGAGCTCGTCTAGTCCTAGGCAACCCTAACACGAAATCCATAGATATATCAAGACAAGGGCGTAAAGGAGTGGGTAGCGGGGTGTACAACCCATGAGGTAGGATCCGCGACTTGGCTCCTTTGCAATCTATGCATTGGCCACAAATCTTGGCCACATCCTTGTGCATTTTTGGCCAATAGAATTGCTCCTCCAATATTCCAAGGGTCTTTTCGATCCCAAAGTGACCCATTAGACCGCCATTGTGTGCTTCCCTCACAAATAACTCTCTCCAAGAACTGGAGGGTACGCACAATCGTCTACCTTTAAACAAGTATCCATCAAACTTGGCATAGGGATTTGAACCCCTAGCTGAATCCCACTTGTCCCTACCCATTTCTTCGTCCATTCCCTAAAGATAGGAGCAAAGTGAGGGTCCTCGGGATACAATTCTTTCAAACTCTTAAATCCCATTAATTTTGAAGATAATATTGACACAAGAACATGTTTTCTAGACAAAGCATTGGCTACTACGTTGTCCTTACCCTTTTTGTATTGAATAACATAAGGGAAGGTTTCAAGAAACTCAATCCATATTGCATGCCGCTTGTTAAGCTTGTCTTGTGCCCGAAGATGCTTCAAGGATTCATGGTCCGTTTGGATCACGAACTCCTTGGGCCACAAATAGTGCTGCCAAGTGGCCAAAGCTCGAATCAAGGCATACAACTCTAGATCGTACGTGGAGTAGTTTAGAGTTGCTCCTTTGAGCTTTTCACTAAAATAAGCAATGGGTTTTAAATCTTGCATCAAAACAGCCCCTATGCCCACTTTACTAGCATCGCACTCAACTTCAAATGTCTTATCAAAGTTGGGCAATTGTAATAAAGGTGCGGAAACGAGCATAGCTTTCAAGGTTTCAAAAGCCTTAGCTTGCTCTTCACCCCACTTGAAGGGTTGGTCTTTTCGAATGACCGCAGTTAAATGAGCGGCTATGGTGCTGAATCCTTTGACAAACCTTCTATAAAAACTAGCTAACCCGTGGAAGCTTCTTACTTCGCTAATGGTTTGCGGGGTTGGCCAATTTTTGATAGCATCTATCTTGGATTCATCCACTTCGACCCCTCTTGAACTAACAACAAAACCCAAGAAAACAACTTCATTAACACCAAAAGAGCACTTCTCCAGATTTGCATACAACCTTTCCTTTCTAAGGACATCAAACACACATTGTAAATGCATCACATGCTCATCAATTGACTTACTATAGACCAAGACATCATCAAAGTAAACAACAACAAACTTTCCAATAAATGGCTTCATCACATGATTCATTAGCCTCATGAAAGTACTTGGAGCATTTGTTAGGCCGAATGGCATAACCATCCATTCATAGAGACCAAATTTAGTCTTGAAGGCAGTTTTCCATTCATCACCGGGTTGCATTCTTATTTGGTGATAGCCACTCCTTAAATCAATCTTGGAAAATAAACACGAACCATTCAATTCATCAAGCATATCATCTAACCTAGGGATAGGGTGACGATATTTTACCGTAATCTTATTGATGGCTCGGCAGTCCACACACATACGCCATGGTCCGTCTTTCTTAGGCACCAGTAGCACCGAAACCGCGCACGGACTCATGCTCTCCTTGATATACCCTTTGTTGAGGAGTTCCTCAACTTGACATTGCAATTCTTTGGTGTCCGTAGGGTTGCTTCTGTAAGCCGGCTTATTTGGCAATTGTGAGCCCGGCATAAAGTCAATTTGATGCTCAATTCCCCAAAGTGGGGGCAATCCTTGCGGAAGTTCTTTAGGAAATACATCTTCATAATCCTGCAACACACAAGAAATCAAAGGAGAAATACAAGATTAGTGGGGTTAGTATTAAAACAATGAGCCAAAAGAAGCATAGGCATGTCCACATCATGATCTAAGAAAAGTTCCTTCTTTCTAGCCAACATCACCATGTTTTCTTGCCCATTTGACGTTGAGGCAGTCCCGGAAGTTCCTACTGCCCCACCCACGGTTTTCCCCTCCTTTTCACCATTTTCGGGTTTGTTTCCCTTCTCCTTCAACTCCCTCATCTTTTGATGTAATTCATTCACTTGTGATGGCAAAAGAGGATAA
Source organism: Capsicum baccatum var. pendulum (assembly GCA_030864225.1). NCBI lineage: Eukaryota > Viridiplantae > Streptophyta > Magnoliopsida > Solanales > Solanaceae > Capsicum > Capsicum baccatum. The sequence continues at coordinate 126,200,104 of CM061561.1, forward strand.
AGAGTAACCTTTCGACCATCCTTCTCAAGTGAATATCGGTTGGTCCTCCCATCATGTTTGGTAGACCTATCATATTGCCAAGGTCTACCTAACAATAAATGACATGCTTGCATTGGTATCACATCACAAAGAACTTCATCTTGGTAGTTCCCTACCTTAAACCGTATCACACATTGCCTCATGACCTTCAATGCACCGCATTCGTTCAACCATTGTAACTTGTAAGGGCTAGTATGAAGTGTAGTTGGTAATTTCAGAAAGTTTACCATAGCGACACTAACGACATTCGTACAACTACCACTATCAATCACCAAAGTGCACACATTCCCCTTTACAAGGCATTTAGTATGGAATAGATTTTCCCTTTGGCTAGGGTTGTATATTGCCTTACTAATCATAGCACGTCTAACTACAAAGTTTGGAACAACACACTCCCCTTCTTGTGGGTAAATAACTTCACCACCACCACCATCATCATCATCATCATCATCATCATCAAGTGGTCTATTTCCAGTTTCCTCTCCATCTTGAGGCTCGGCCTCATCCTCCTCTTTTTCAAGACCCACCTCCTCACCAAGGTAATACAATCTCCCTTCCCGCAGTATCACGTTACGTCGATTTGGACATTCATTGGATTTATGCCCCCAACCTTGGCACTTGAAACATTGGAATCCTTTTGGGTTTGGATACTTGTGAACTTTTTGTTTTAGAGGAATTTTATGGATTGTTTTGGGCTCGGGCAGCCTTGTAGTGGAGGGTTGGTCCTTGTAGGCCAACCCGAAGAGGATTGAATCACGTCCTTGCTTCTAGGCCAACCCGAGATGGATTGTCCCCTTGCCTTGAGCGACGACCTCTCTTTAAGCTCCCTTTCAATCTCAAGAGCCGCTTGGAAAATACCTTCAACGGTATTAAATTTGTGAAGTGTCAAATGAGTGGAAATCTCTTTGTTCAACCCACACTTGAACCGGATGATGTCATGACTGATTTGTTCCCCACGATGATCAAGCTTCAACATGAGTTGCTGAAACTCATCATAATATGCCATTACACTTTTATTGCTTTGACGCAAGTTGTACAATCTAGCAAGTAATTCATGGCGATAACTCTCGGGAAGGTACCGTTGCCTCATCAAGTACCTTAACCGAAACCAAGGTGGTGGCTGCCCATCAACTAATTCATCACCAAAACGCTTGACATACTCCCACCAAGTGTTGGCATAACCCTCAAAATGAGCTATGGCATAACAACTTTTCTTTTCTTCCGAGATATCATTAACTTGAAAAACTTTGTCACAAGCTGATTCCCAAACTAAGTAGGCCTCGGGGTCACTTTCACCCTTAAAGATAGGTAAGCTCAATTTGATGGTATTGATGCCTACGTCTCTTTCTTGGTGTCGATTTCCCCGTTCTCCATACCCTCGGTACCTCCTTGGATCAACACGGCCCCTTCTTAGCTCCTCTTCTCTCATGTAAGCATCATCAAAGGCTCCATATCTATCATACTCCTCTCTACCATGTTCCTCAAAGTGAGCTGGTCTATTTTGGTGATTTGGAATCTGATTTGGAGGCATTGGTATTTGTGGAGGTGGTGGTCTTTGATTTGGTAGAGTTTGGTAGGGTATGTTTAGATTTATTGGAGGTAATGGACGGCTACATACTTCTTGTGGAATTGGAGGAGTTTGGAAATGGTGTGGTCTATTTGCTTCTTGGTTTGGAGGGAAAGTAATGGTATGATTTGGGGCATTTAGTGGGGCTAGAGGTGGATTCATTATTTGGTGCAATGTTTCTGGTGAGATAGTTGTGGATGAAGTTCTTTCATGCCCAATTGAAGGAATATGATGAGGAGTGGATGGATGAGAGTTCCTTTGACTCTCCACTTGCTCCAATCTCCCACTTATCGTAGTCAATTCTCCCCTCACTGCCCCAATTTCCGTGTTCAACCTCTCTAAACTTCTGGTAATGGCCTCAAGGGTGGCCTTCATAGTGTCTTGTTCAGTAGCACCCCCACTTTGGGATGGGCTTCCTTCCATGTAAAGGTGTTACCTACACAATCAGCAAACAAGTTAGCGTTAAACCCCTCCTTACTCACACTCTCTCGGTTCACTCACACTTGAGCTCCACAAATGTTGCAGATTGGCTAGTAACTGTGAATCCTTAAGATATGAGTAAAGCTCTTGTCTGGAATGGATTCTTGTTTGAAACTCAAAGAATTCTCGACGGACTGGAGTTAAGAAGTCACAACGTATTCAAATGAATAAAAGCACCCAACTAAACGTGGACACGAACAAGGGCATTCAAAAGGACTAATTGACAACCTAGTAGAAGTGTACTAGCATGTTAATTAGTTCTAGAACCAAGTAATGAAACTAGGAATCAACAATTAGAAACTAGAAAACCTAAATTTGAGCTTATTAATGATGTAAACAGTAGGCAATGGGTGACGTGAACAGTAGCTAATGGGTGACATGGCAGTATGCAAAGGGTCTTGGTCCCACACAATTTAAGCACCAATTCTGAAATTTTAAATGTTCACACTATTTGGAAAGGGTGACAATTGGTTTTTGGTAGGGAAAACATAAGTCTTGAAATAAGGAAAAGTATTTTGTCCCACAACACAAGGTTCTTGAAACAAGAAAAAGTGGTTTGTCCCACAAAACAAAGTTCTTGAAACAAGAAAAAGTAGTCCCACAAAACAAGGTCTTTGGAATGAGGAAAAGCTGAAAAAGTAGAAGTCTAGTCTAGGAAGTGTTGGGTTCAAGGTTTCTCACAACAAGCTTTACATCTTTTCATCTTCACCTTTTGAATCTATATTGCCCTTTTGATTGTCTTAAGTTGTAAGAAAAGATGAAGCACTAGATGAACACCACAACAACCTTCAAGAACACAACAACTTCTTCAGGAACACAACAACAACTTCTTCAAGAACATAACACAATACCACCAATTGTCAAGAACAAGTAACAACAAACAGCCAGCCACAAGGCACCACAACTATGGTCAATATTATAAGCTCAAACTTTAGATCTTGACACCTTTAGTGTTGGTGAGAAAGAAACCAACACTAGAAACACTCTATACAAGCAAAATACTACAAGATCTAGCTAAAAAAATAAGAAAATCTCGGCCCATACAACAACACATCACAATTTCTGGCCAAGAACACAAAGGTAGCAGATTTGACGATTTCTGGAATTTTCAGATTTCAATTTTTTTTTTTTTTGTAGTTTTTAAGTCTCAAGCCCAAGATTGATCTTGTTAGAACAAAATCAAAGATGGCTTTGATACCAAATGATACACTACTATCTTGGAGCGTATCAAATCTGCCACAAAATCAGTCCAAACACACTACAATTCCGAGAGCTTGAAGATAACAACTCCAATAGGTGAAGACAACAATAATCACGAAATTTTGAAGGAATACCAACACCAAAACAGTAGCTACACAAGGAGAACAAGAAGATAACAATAACATCAAACAATGGTTCAACAACACAAGATGATAGATTACAAAGAGTACAATGTTAACAACAAGAACAACAAATGGCAGTAACTATAGTGAATCGAAAATCAGCCCCACACAGCTTCACTAAGTTACTGCAAAGCTTCAAGAGTACAAAATGAAAGATAGTAACTTGACACAAAGATATCTTAGAATCTATGAACCCTAACTTGAAGAAAGGACCCTAAGACCAAAATATTTCAGCACCAAGTTCTTACTTAGACCAAGAGGAACTCATGGACCTCAAGATCTCAAGTTTCTAGCCAAGAAACAACACAAGTGTAACTACACTTGTTGGACAGATTTCAGATTCTACTCTCAAGAACAAGAGAGAGAGAAATATTCAATGTTGCAAGACGTGTTGTTGTGAAATATGAAGAATGAACTAAGTGCTGAAAATAACCCTAATAGCATTTATTTATACTACACACAAAATGAAGGACAAATGACCTTCCTACCCTTCAGTCATGGGGTGCCCTTAGAGTGTAATTTATTACACTTCAAGGCTCATTTTCACACTTAAAAACGTTGAAGCTCTTTGGCGAATCAAGTATCACACGCAGCCATTTGCATGAACATGGCTTGTAGTTTTTGTAACTCCCGAGCTTGACTTCGTGTGAATGGTCGAGAACGTATTGGACAGCTTTGTACACCCATATCAGTAGGTGCCCTAGGACCAAATTCTTCTGAATATTTCTCTAGACATGGCTCTTCTACAACATATTTTGACACCTATGGACCGTGGGTGGCACTTATGGCTATAGGTGGCAGGGTTAATTTTTTTTGCTTCTATTTCTCTATTTCTCAGCTTCTCTGACACATATTCTGCCATCTATGCCCCATAAGTAGTATATACAGCTGTCCAAAACTTTAGTTTTCACTCATTTTCTTTAGAATAGTTCCAAAACTTGATTTCCTACAAAACATAACACAAAACACATCACATCTAACAAAAAAACCTAAGTAACTTGTATATTTTCATCATTTTAAGCATCAAAAGTGCTATGAAACCATAGCACATCAAAACTCTCAACTTAGAACATTTGCATATCCTTAGGCAATACAATACAATTAAACATAATATGACGCTTAACTAAGTGAAACCTAAGCTATCTACCATAGTCAATCATCAACTTTAAACTCAAAACATTACCTCTTCCCCTCCTATTTCAACACTTCAAAACCAACTTTATATATACATGAAGCTCAATAATGTAACACAAGGGAATAAAGATATGGCATTACATTAGCAACAAACAACTGTGCATATATACAAGTTACACTACCTAAACAAGTAAGCAGCTAGCCATTCGCCCCATGTGCCATCACAACAAAGAAGTCACACTCACTCGCATGAAATCATATATGTCAATTCGAGGATGGTCAAGAGACACTTACACTCACAAGAGAAGTTCCACCAATGCACATTAAATACCATAGGCTTGCCCTTATTTTTTAACTAAGCTTTTAGACAGTCGGGTTAAGATCACTATAGGAATTTATTCGGCTTGTAATATAGTCTTGAGGGACTAGTATTATATATATGGACATTTTTAGTTACTAAGACACCTTGGCACTACACTTACTTTGGGGTCCACTTATCAACTAATTATCTTTTATTCCACCCTTATTTCTCCCTTTTTATTCTTTTATAGAACATTCAAGTTCGGTGTGGTTTCTTTTATTCATTATTTTCCTTCTCTTTCAAAATTTTTTCTCTTTCTTTTTCTACCACACCCAGCCCTACTATATTTTCTTTTATTCTACCCTTTTTCGTACCCACTTCTAATTAAGCATCTCTATAATAGCCACCCTCAACTTAGGCAATTTTTCTAAGTTGAGGTGCACAATGTCCAAGGAGGACCAGGGCCAAAATAGGTTCATTGTAATATAAATGGGAAGGTGAAAGGTGAACAAGAAAAAAAAAATAGGCTATACAGGCTCAAAATAGGGATCAAGGAATACTTATTCACACATGGAAGGTCATTTAGGCTAAAAGTGGACAAATATCAAGAACAACCTATGATCATTTCCTAACCGACTATCCTACAACTTAGGCAAGACTAACCGGGAAAGTTCTAGAATCAACACACAAAGGAAGCTAAGTAATATCTCACACACATATGGCACAGAGTCACACCATAAGCTACTACCTATCCGGTTCATGCAATTGTTAGCTATGTTTATTATATCCCTAATCCTAATGCCATAACGAGATTCACAATGGGCATAAAGATATACACATTATATAGTTCTAAAATAATTTTTTAGAGGGGTATCGTTATCTCAAAAATCAACAAAAAACATGTCAACTTCTCTCGAGATATAATAATCTCCTAATTACATAAAAAAAATACAATACGACATGAAATTAACCTAGACATGACGGTTCTACAATCATACTACGATAGAAAAAGAAGCACAGCAATAAAAATGCACAGCGGCTATGGTATACCCCACCCCCAACTAAGAGACTATACACTATCCCCAGTCTGTGAAAATAATAATAAATCAAAGAAATAAGGACATACCTGGTACACACTTAGTATATGTGTCATACTCACTCCCCTCATGAGGTATCTCGACTAGTAAAAGCGATGGTGGTGGTGGTGCATTACTAGATGATGCACCCGTAGCTAGCTCAGCACGCCTCTTCATATCCACAAATATAGTCTCCCTTGAATCATATGTGGCCTATTTTAAAGACTAATCAAATGTCAAGTCAATATCCTGTAGAACCTCCTATCTACCTCTCTTAGTCCCAACTATGGGTACGTCTCCTTATTTTCATGAATAAATCAAAATATCTAGTACCATGAGGAGGTGTCAATTTCCCAATTGAAAGTATCACTGGAGGGATTGATGAAATATTACACTTAGTGAAAAAGCATATCTTTGTTTATAGTGTGGCCACCTTCTTCCTAATCTCACCCATATAGGGTGTCTCAATATCTCTGAACTGGGATGACACTCAACCCTCAAAAGCATCTATAGGAATGTACCTCATCTCGTAACTCGAACATCGCATCCCTGTGTATAGCTTGTAATCTGGTCTTAGTTGCTTCTAGTGTCATCTGAATCCGAGGTCAGATCTGTCCATACAATGATGCCACCTTGACCTCAATATTCTCTAGCCGGGTGGTAGTAGCATATTGACGCTCTATTGTGATTTGCAAGAACACTCGAACTACAAACACCATACATGTGGCAACAGTTGTAGTAAAGGGATGGGGGGCATTGAAGATATCCCAAGTGGATCCAAAGTGGAAGTTGGGATTGAAGTAGATGTAGTGTTCTCATATCAGGGGCCTTACTCTACTCCTCTATCCAAAAATGAAAACCTACATCAACAACCCCTCCCTATCTATACTTAGCACTGTAGGAACTGATGGACCTTCAGACAAGGCCAGAATCACTACCGGAGGTGCATGTGATCTTTGGTCAAGGATCGGGTTTGTTGAATCCTTGATCATACGCGTCTGGGCTACACCCCTTACCTCATCTTTATGGTCAACACCTGGCACCTCAGGCACATCGGCCTCATTACATAGTAACTATATAAGGCAAGGAAAGGGCAGAGTATTCAACTCATAAGAATACGCTCATGCATATTGTACCTAATAATAGTTGCAAAATCAATATCATAACCAGTCGTTATGCTCACAATTAGTGTTGCACAATTCCATGTAAGTAAGCTATCTATTGCAGTAGGACATAAATGATAATGCACTATTAACCACAAAAACTTTGCAATGTAATTCAGCACCACCTTCTTAAACACACCTTTCCCCTTAACCCATGGGGCATCCATACCAAGGGGCAAAATATAAATAGAAATCTATCTCGCCAAACCTACCTCCTCACTATTATATTTAACATCTCGCATATCAGATATGTTATTTGTTGATCTTAATTGGTGATTATACTCTATTGTAGAAATAGGAGCAATATAATTAGGCTAAAAAGAGCTCAATATATGGTTGTCATTGAAATATACACCAAGACACCTCTCACCAATATCTTCTCACTGGGGTTGTTGTGCCCGCCTACTGCCTCTAGGTGTGGTCAAAGATACTGTAGCATAGTAGAAGGCATAAAACTCTCATGCCAATGCTTTTCTATATAAACCCAGGGGTCTAGTCATCTACCTCAGTAAATACTAATCAAATATAGCACACAACTGTGGTGTTCCAGTTAACCAAGCTCAATTAATATTTCTCTCCTCCCAGATAGTCCTCTTGGGTTGGCTTGTCTTAGTCATAAATATATCTCTCATAAATAGTTTGAAGACCCTCAACACACCACCTCGGGTTCACCTTATTAATAATCTTAATCAAGATATGAGTAGGGTAGAAAACCTGGTCTGTCTATGTTGGTGGCTCCAGGTAGGATGTCTGTGTAGTACACTTCTTAGACTGGGGTACTACAGATGATGGCTCGAGAACTAGTGCTACAGACTTATCTAGGGACCCCTCCTCAGACTAGAGGTCCTATGTAGCTACCTCTGGAAGGGACTCAGACTCTATCTCAATATCATCATCATCCTTTTCCTCCTCGGGTTGGGGAGAGTATGGCGGTAATATCCTGGCTAAATTTATCTTCGGCCAAAAACCTAGTATGTTGGTTGTGGCTATCTGCGCTCTAGTCTGAGTAGAAGTGGGTTGTCAGCCCTACTATGACTGTTCTGTGAGCTTGATGCCCAAAGTCTCCTTAATAATATACTTTACAACATCCTATCTCTGGCCCCTAGTTCATGGGCGGGATGCTCTGGTCGGGGTAATAAGATACTCTTCCACCAATCCACTTCACTTATGGGATTCATCCCTTCACCTCGATGGTCCTTCCTTCTTCTTGGAAGCCTTTGGGCCATAGTACCTAAAAAATAAAGTATTAGTCCCCGAAAGATAGTAAGGGGTTGCAACATTTATAGAAAAACTAAAAATTGTGAAACCTTAAATTTTTCCTAGATTTTACATCTCTATATCTTATACACAGTCCAAGCATGTCCAATATTTGCAGATAAAACTAGAATCAACTTTTCAATACATATGCGGCATACAAGACTCTTGGTATTCCTTTACCTTTTCAAACTTTACTTCCATTTGGGGCATTATCATAGAATATTTATTAAAGAACAATGTCCAAATTTAATCTTTTAGGCTTATTCTAGGCTCCTAAATATAAGTTTGTTGATTTTTACATATTTTGCATACAGATGAACATATCAACTCACTTATTTCAAGTTTAGCACAATATACTACTATTAGGAGCAAAGAATAGTTACCTTTTTATTCCAAGAACCGGAAGTAAAGCTTGAAAAGATGAAGAAACCCTAGATTTGACACATAATACATGCAATTAGGACAAGTTGGTACCTAGAAAAAGTAATTTTCTTGTCTTATTTTAAAGTGTGGAGGAAGTTGGTAATTAAATTTGAGTAGGAATTTGAAATTGAGGGTTTAGTGGGGGTTTAGGGTTAATTTTGGGGCTTAAATATCCCTGGGGGTGTGGGTTTGGTTCACTCAGGGTCCTATTAGGCCTAGTTTTTAAAATAAAACTAGTCCAAAAAGTTTGGCACTTACGGCACCACCTACGGCCGTAGGTGGCCAAAATTTTTCTGGTCCTAGTTTGGTTCTCTAGAGTTTTCATTTTGACACCTATTATTCAACTTATGAGTTCATAAGTGGTATTTACGACATCATAAGTAGGTTCTCAAGCTTAAAATCCTGAGATGCCTAAAAACATCCTCAAATTTTTTTTTGACATTTAATAGACAACTTACCTGGCCCGCATGGGACTTATGACCTTTATGAGTTGGTCACATTGTCCCCTTACCTGGAATATCCTAAATTAAGCAATGTAATACCATGTTCCAGGTTGTTCCTCATGCTAATTCACATATAAAAACTAAAAACAATGTGAACACTAAAATATAGGTTGTCTCTAACCCAACATTTGATTTAATGTCGCGGTACGACATGGCTAAGTTGGTTACTCGGACTTCACCAACAAGCCCATAGGATGTATACCATACGATACTTGATTTAACATTGCGGAATTATGCGGGTACCTTGATTACTAAGAATTCATTAAGGTACCCAAAAGAGTATCCTTCTGGGTCATCAACATAATGAATAACTGACACCATCCTTATGTCGATTGGTTGTTTCATAGTTCGGTGGACGTTGAATATGACTTCCTCATTATTAAATCTAAACTTGAGCTCCCCCTTATCCATATCAACCATTTCTCTACCTGTGGCCATGAATGATCTTCCCAATATGATGGGCATCTCGAAGTCAACCTCACAATCCAAAATGAAAAAGTAAGTTAGAAAAATAGAATTGTCAACTTTCACCAAAACATCAAACGATATGCATATAGGATTCTTCACTGTAGTTCTGCCATCAACAACTGCATAGTCATTAGTTTTGGAGGTTAAAGTCCAATTGTTTGAATGTAGCCAGCGACATCAAATTAATGTTGGCTCCCAAGTCACAGAACACTTTGGCAAACCTGGATGTCTCAATGGTGTTGGAATCATGAATCCTCTATGATCACCCTTCTTTGGGGTCAAAGACTTAGAAATAACTACACTATAGTAGTGCAATCCATCAATATCCTTAAAACCACAGCTCTCTTCTTCATCACAATTCTTTCATAAACCTAGTGTACCCAGGAATCTCTTCCAAAGCATTAAGAAGAGGAATGTTCAAGCTCAACTTTTTTATCATGGCAATGAACTTCTTAAACTTTCCCTCTTCCTTCTTTTGCTTTATCCTTTAAGGAAATAGTGGGGAAGGTCATGGAATTTGCTTCACTACATGGTCATCGACCTTGCCTTTACCTTTGTCCTTCTTAGCACTATCATCAACACATGGTGCCTTCTTTGACTCCACGTCAGGTGTCTTAATAACCATAGCACTATCATTCCTCGGCTCATTAACAGTAAGCAAAGGGGGGTCAACAGTAGACTTACCACTCCAAGTGGTGATAGCTAGACCATCATTCTTAGGATTCTGAATTGTGTTGCTCGAAAGGGTGCTTGGATGTCTCTAACTCAAAGTAGTAGGTATTTGCCCAAATTGTTGCTCTAATTACGTTATCGCAGTAACATGTGATTCCACCTTTTAGGTCAATCTCTAGATATCTGCCCTAATTTCCTTAAGGCAAGTTTCCTAAATTTCCTAACCTTTAATAAGTTTAGACAACATCGCCTCCATCCTCGACTTAGTATCACGACTGCCTAGCAAAACACACCTGCCTCCCTTTATTCTCCAGTCACTATCACGCTCTCTACTATGATCTCTGTACCTATTTTTGTGATAGTTTCAACCTTGGTTTCCTTTCCCCTCAGCTTGGAAACCTACCAACTCATGATCTATATACTTGGATTCCTCTGCTAAATTAGAATCATAATATTTAGAGGCCTTTCCTTATAAACTATTGCATTTACCTTCTCAGAATTAATTATTGTGAAACTCTTTGTTAAGATCCCAATATCAATTCTAAGCTACGCAATCTCATTGACCACATAATCATTAACCACTAAATACTCGTTGGTAACAGAAATGGCATAAGTGCCAACTCCTCTCTCATCCTCCTGAGTATGCCATCCTCGGTTGGTGATAGAGATCAGGTCTAAAATCTTCAATGTTACTTCACAGTGTAGATGCATGAATACTTTACCAGTGATCATATACGCTATATCTTGGGAACTGATAGTCAGGGCTTGATAAAATATTTGAAGCAAATTTGTCCCTAAAATACAATAATTGGGTACCATGATCAACTTCTTCTGAAACTGGAACCATACCTCGTACATCAACTCAGAATGTAGTTGCCTGAAGTTATATATCTCATCTTTAAGTTGCAACATTCTAGATAGGGGGAAATGGTCTAAAAACTGCCTGTGCTACTCATTTCGGGTAGTAATCGATCCTCGAGAAAGTTTTCCCAACCACAATGAAGCTTTACCAGTCAACAAAAAAGGAAACAACCTCAGCTAGAGCGCTTCCTTATCTACCCTAAGTATAGTGTATGAAGTGAAGATTTCAATAAACTTTGCAAGATGCATATTTGTGTCATCTGTAGCCAAGCCCGCAAACATACCTTTCGAGTTCAAGAGTTGGATCATAGCACTAGTAATGTCAAACTTTACACCTGGTGGCAAAGCAGAAGGAATGATGGCTCCTATCTCAGCAGGCTTAACGTAACCCATATCCACTTCTATATCATCATAAGGTGGTAAGTACTAATATGTTGGGATTACATAAGCTCTACGACCTCTAACTCTATCTTAATTTTTGTTGAGTGCTGCTCGATGATCTACTCTAGGTCTCTATCTAGAGAGCTCTGCATCCCGAGATAAATGTTGAAATAATGCATCCCTTCTCTAGTTAGCAGTTGCATCTACTAACAACTGCTCCATTTTTTATTAGCAATGTCCTAAACTCCTATTGAGGAGGTAGAGGCACAGCATTAGGTTCATCCCAAACCCCTTCAAGATGGCCTGTATGTACTTGATCCATCATCATACGATTAGGTTGTAAGATTTTTTTTGGGTTAAGATTTAGTAGGAGTAAGGGAATTCCTTGACTCCTTATGTTAGGCATACACCGGTGTACACCCAACTAAATAAAGAAAACTAAAACCCATAAACATCAACAAATTTGATCAACAATTGCACTGTAATCCCCAACAATGGTGCCAAAATTTTGATGACGCCCAAACTACACCCCAATAGAAGATAAGGTTGTTGCAACAAAATATAGTAATGCACTCAGGTTGGGGTCAAACCCACAGGGACTAGGTGAATTATCTCTCTAGTTAACTAAAGTCAACAGGCAGTACTAAAAATTAAATGGGGGGTTGTTGTTGTAAATAGTAACCGAAATCAAATGCTTTGGTTGTAAACAGTTAGAAATGACCAAGAGGCTTTTGTTCCCCCTAGATTCTATTGTGCATATAGAATTTAGTATTTTAGATATCATTAACCATGTCTCAGCATACTTTGGTAAATTTCACTCATCTCCTCTCAGTCTCAGGGAGTTGCCTTACTAACCCTTACCTTGGACCCTGGTTTCAACTATCTCATCTCAATCTCAAGTTTATTAAATAAAAGTTAATCATCTTAATTAGATAATGCAGAGTATCTTATTTTGGAAATTAACCCCAAATTACTATTGTGTGATATCCTTTCCCAATCTCTACCTCTCTCTCGGGTTCATAGTGAATACAGGATGGATCCTAACATTTTCAATCATTATGAAAGCAATTAACTAGAACAAAACAACAACGCTTACAGCAACAACAATCTATAACGATTGAATAATTCCTGTCATAACCCAATTTCTCAGGTGATGATGGCGCCTATAATAACCACCAGTAGGCAAGCAACCTTGTAGTCTGAATTGGCTAGTAATAGATTACCCAATTATATATAGAATATAATGTGAAATATAATGCGAAATAGATGAAATAAGAGAATCAAATACATGATAAAGTCCCAAAACCTAGTGGAATTACTACAAGAGCTTCTAATATAATAAGAGTACAAGAGTTGAATTGACGAAATAAATTACACTGATACAACTTATCTTTGAATTCAACATAGAGAAAAATCTAGTAAAAAAGAGGGAGGTAAGTAATACTTCAAATGTTAGGAGCTCATTCTAAGTCTCTAACAATGGCTTCTCCATACGATGCACACATCAATAGTGATAACCCGTACTATGATCTACAAGTTGCAGAAATGTAATATGAGTACCAAATAGAAGGTACTCAGTAGGAAACTATCAAATGAGTTCCAATGATAAAGAAGATATATATCACATATAAAAAGAATGGAAAACTACACCCAAATGTCTAGCAACCACATAAGACAACTAATGAGATAATGAGGATAAACTATCCTATTCATGTCCAAGAGACTAACATATTAAGGCTAAAGAAGTAGTAAGAATGTACTATCCTATTCCATCCATACTTAGATATCTCATCACTAAACTCTATATCTCTTGCCAATATACAAGTAAGAATAGAAAAAAGATACATATAACTATACAAGGCCAAGGAATGAGTATATAATCCGAGTAAGTAAGGGAAAAGAAGGATATACGGCAATAACATAGCTACATATAGCTAAGTATGCATATATATATATATATAAGTATATAACCAAGGTCTACTCGAAGTACAACCTAAATCATCAAACTAGCTATATAAGACCTCTTAACCATAGCAGGAGATAGTGCTAGGATACTCAGGGTTCTAATCCATATATCAAGTCATCAAATAGTCATGCATAGTAATATAATCGTAAGATAAAAGAGGTCAAAATCATACCTCAACTCTTATACTGAATCAATGACCAAGATGTCATAAACTAGCCATAATAATGATCATAGCAATGAGAATAACAATATCAACTACAACGCAAGTAAATAGCTATTTCGGACAACCAAATACCTAATCAAGCTTATCATGTACCCCACCACCATAAGCTTAGAAAGTTTAATCAATATACAATGCATCAAGTAAGAATGAAACAGAATCCACAATATTATAATACCAACATCATAACCATCATCATTATAACAATTATCATCATAACCATCATCATCATAATCATCCTCATTATAATCATCCTCCTACCTTGTCCGGTATATATATATATTCTGTTATTATTATAATCATTATCATCATAATCATCCTCTGTCCTTGTCGCCTATGTGTACATCTATCGGTTCGAGTTCGGCTAGCCTTATGTATGGCACATATATATATATCGTAGGTGCCCGAACTCAGGCCACGGCTAAAAAGAGTATAAATCCATAAGTCCATTGCTCATAGTGAACTTTGAGATAAATTATTATAAAAGTCTAGAAAGGGTCGAAATCTCTCACGATTGAAATGATTAGTAGTATCAAATCGTGGACCAGAATCTATCTCGATCAATTCTTTAAAACATCTTTATAAGCATCTTTTATATTTATAAATTATCCATTAAGTTAGATAGTTGGTATTGTAAAGAAATCCATTTTTTAAGATGAAAAGTGGGCTTAACTCTTATTTAGGAAGAATAGTTATAAGATCATATTTCAACTAGAATCACATAAGATCATATTTCAACAAGAATCACATCATTTGCATATCATAATCATGAATGTACCAAATCTATGCATGTCATCACCAGTATCCAAATTAATAAAACCATAAGCATCATACCGCATATTCTTCCATCCCATACCAAAGAGATGCATATATATATATAATAATTAACTACAACTGCATCCCTTACAAGGATAAATACTTCCTAGATGTGCAATTGATATCATAATACATCTTTTAGCCTAATAATATATCTGAAATTATTATCGCATTATAATCATAGCCTTCATCTCATATATATATTTGGAACCCATATCAATAATTATATTTATACATCATCTCATATTTATAAGCCATAGCATATTTATGAGGCATAATATCTCTGCAAGCCATAAGGCATATTTATACTCATTTCTTATATAGGAGGCATCGCATATCTAGGAGGTATAATAAAAATAAGCATCTCACATCTATAGGTCATGTATCATGAAGGAAGATCATCTCTAAAGGCCCAATATCACTTCTAAGAGAAAATAACATCTCTAATGGCCCAATATCACTTCTAAGAGGGAATAACATCTCTAAAGGCCTAATACCACTTCTAAGAGAAAATAATATCTCTAAAGGCCCAATATCATGGACATAAGCCATTAATCGTAATCCTAGAAAGATCATAATAATTTATCAACCATGAAATAAACTTATTCTAAAGGCTCAATAGTCTCAACTATGCCTAACATCCGCAACTAAGTTTAAAAGGCTAACACAAATATTAGCCTAAGATGGGCTGGAAGAACCCACTTCTAATCCTCAATTACCATATTTAGGAAATTTACACCCCCAAACTAGGATAAGGTATCTAGTTCAACTACTAGATGTCGAGTGGCCATAACTGAACCTAAGATAGGAATTGTATCTAAAAACATAGGGATTTAAGTCAACTCCACCCAAACTAAGATTTCAAGATCACCAAAATAGCCCAAATAAGGTTAAATATACTAACCATACTTTAACTACTAAAACCACATCCCAAACCTAGCATTATATCATATCCATTCTATGAATTAGTTCAATCTAGAGGAGAACGCCATTAGATTCAAAAAGAATATTAAGCATTTCAACTTACGGGTCAAAACCCTCATCTAACACCCAAAATTAAATATTCAAACTAAGTAATTCTACCAATAATCAAACTTAACATTCACATTCACATGCAATATATAACATGCATCATCTTACGAAGAAGAATAGATGGAGCCTACCTCAAATCTGAACCGTAAATCTTTACATCATTCACCAAATATCCATATTCACTTCATAGTCTTAAAATGTCATCACACTATTAAAATAGTAATCTACTCATCAATATAAGAATAACGATACCCATATTGCACCATTGTGCTTTGGGTCCAAAAATTACAGTAAAATCCCAAGTGGGTCCCACTTATGAAAAATACATTTTCAAGGCTAACCCAACATGATATCAAGATAATAGAGTAAAAACCCTTAAGAAATGGGTGAAAACAAGCAAACTTTGGGTTGAATCAAGCCCTAAGTAATTTGGGGCTTTGGGTCAAAAACTAAGAAAATTCACTAAGAAATTGATGAAAACTTACCTTAATTCAGATGATAATAATGATAATAGATATTTACCAAGATCCTAAGTCATCCACAAGACTCAATATTGAGTTATCACACCCTTTTAGGGTTCTTGGCTCTCAAGAATAAAAAGAAAATAACCAAAATGGGACTAAAGGGGTTATTTTATACCCATATCAGGTATGAAGATATTACTATTGCCATCAAGGGATTGTTATCGCGATAGGGCGATCACCATACACCTTGTGTGATTTCCATAGGGAGATTATAGTAGCCCTTGTGTGATTATAATGCACCAGCACCAGCAAACTTAAAAAAATTTCCAAGTTTCCAACAATGCCATGGGGTTCATTTGGAATCCAATTTTTGTAAATAAACTATGTAATGATAATAAATACAATGTTCTGAATGCATTGGCAAAGTTGGATTTTTCATCTGAGGTTGTTTAGACCAAATATGGTTCTCACACTCATATTTCCAATTTTCCAACTTTCTGACAAATTGATTAAAATGAGCTTGGGTGCATCGAAACTTAAACTAAAGGTCTACCTAGCCTAAAATAAATTCTTTAGAGCTACTAGAATAGTCAAAATTTTTATTCGAGATTATTTTCGTGAATATTTTGCCCGATGGCCATTTAAAACCAGTAAAGACTTTTAAATAGAGAATTGGCTCTAAAAAACAAATGAACTACTTGTTAACCGAACTGTCAGTCCTAGTAAGTCATAAATAACTTAGGAAAGTTATGAGAAATCTCTAACAGTGAAAATAAGAGAAAATATGAAAAATGACTTAAAGGTTCATTACAAGGCCAATACTTCATTACTCGGCTAGGGTTTCCACAACCCTAGCTAAGGGAATTAGCTTCTTATTGTTGTGAAATGATCAAAGGAATTCATAATTGAAATAATTTAAATAATATCACAATAATCAAAGAATAAAACCCAAAGTCTTGAACTGAATAATCAACCAAAGTCAATACAAAATAATACCAAGATCAAAATTGAATCCTAGAATTAACTATATATTTGTAAGTATCAAGAGTGTTTAAATTAACTAAAAAAATCAAAATGGTATATATATACAGAGAGAGAGAGTACAAGGAAACCCTAGGAAAAAACTCCTAAACCAAGAAGAAAATATAAGGTCAATAGCCACTTACGGGTCGTAGGTGGCACCTGCAGTCATAGGTGGTCCCACGTAGGTGTCCCTGATCTAAAATATTCTGAATACTTCTCTAGACTTCACTTTTCTAAAACATATGCTGACACCTACAGACCATAAGTGGAACATATGATCGTACGTGCCATCCATAGGTGGCAGGGTGAGATCCCAGTGTTTGGAGTATTACTTTCCTCTCTCTTATTTACTAAACTACTCTTTATATTGTATTCAAAATAGTTGTATCTGTATATTCATTTAGTACCTTTTTTGTATCCTCATTAATGGTAGAAACTCTTGTACTGATTTTACCATATTTTGGGATTATCTTATGTATGTTCGTATTTTATTGCATCTATTCCATATTACTTTCTTCATTCTCTTGGTAGTCAGTTACTAGTAGTTTTGGATTATGATTTTGGCTTACCTACTGGCGGGTTATAGTAGATTCCATCATGACTTGAGAAACTGGGTCATGACAAATTGGTATCAGAGCGTGGGTTCACCGGTGTATTAGTATAAGAGCTAAATATCTATCTTCGGGAGGATATAATGTATCCTTAGGAAATTTATTTCTTGACTCCTTGTTGTGTGTCTATATATATAAGCCTCAAGCACATTCTTTGAATCTACTCTATCCTAGAAGGATGATATAAAGATGTAGATAGATGTGGATGAGACTTTAGAACATATTTTTATAGCCTCAGTGCAGCATCAGACCAAGGAGTTGGGCATAGATGTCAAAGATATTCAATGTTATTCAGAGGATTTGGGGCCATACTAGGCTCCGATGGGGTTTATGATCACTTTAACCTCTTAAGATTCAGTATTAGAAATCTCAAGTCATGTTGCAGATCTCTCACAGCCATGGATAACAATTGGTTCATCGAGTATTTCCTAGGCTAGAGTAGGATTTATTGGTATTTAACAGGGTTCCTTGTTAGTTTCGGAGTATGAGATTAGGTTTCTTGAGTGGGCCAGAAACAATTATATTCTATATCCTTTAGAGAAGGACATAGTTGTTGATTATGTAAGGGCCATAGAGAGAGCATGCATTGAGACTTATGGAAGTGGCAATAAAAGATTATGTCATTAGTACAATGCTATAAGTATTTCATTCGAGAGTGAGGATCCTTTGGGTGGGGCTCAGCATCACTTAATGACTATTAATTCTATGCAGGAAGTGTTTTAAATTATGGGTGACTCTCAGGTTAGACATGGTGATCATTCTGGATTAGAGTGTGTAGCACCTCAAAGTATTCCAAAAGCTTATTTTAGCTGTGGTAAGATAGGAAATTGGCTCATAAAGTATCCCTGACATGGGATTAGTGGTCGTTCAACTTATTCAGATTAGTCTCATAGTGTTGTGGTACCCTCAATTAGAGATAGTGCACTTAATTCAGTCGTTCGGTCTAATTTTGGACCTGTTCAAATTTGTTCTCCCTCGATCACATCAGACATGTGACTATAAGAGCTAAATATCTATCTTTGGGAGGCTATAATGTATCCTTAGGAAATTTATTTCTTGACTCCTTGTTGTGTGTCTATATATATAAGCCTCAAGCATATTCTTTGAATTTACTCTGTCCTAGAAGGATGATATCAAGATGTCAATAGATGTGGATGACACTTTAGAACATATTTGTAGAGCCTCAATGCAGCATCAGACCAAGGAGTTGGGCATAAATCTCAAAGATATTCAATGTTATTCAGAGGATTTGGGGCCATACTAGGCTCCGATGGGGTTTATGATCACTTCAACCTCTTAAGATTCAGTATTAGAAACCTCGAGTCATGTTGCAGATCTCTCATAGCCATGGATAACAATTGGTTCATCGAGCAGTTCCTAGGCTAGAGTAGGATTTGTTGGTATTTAACAGGGTTCCTTGTTAGTTTCGGAGTATGAGATTAGGTTTTTTGAGTGGGCTAGACATAATTATATTCTATATCCTTCAGAGAAGGACATAGTTGTTGATTATGTAAGGGCCATAGAGAGAGCATGCATTGAGACTTATAGAAGTGGCAATAAAAGATTATGTCATTAGTACAATGCTATAAGTATTTCATTCGAGTGTGAGGATCCTTTGGGTGGGGCTCAGCATCACTTACTAACTATTGATTCTATGCAGGAAGTGTTTTAAATTATGGGTGACTCTCAGGTTAGACATGGTGATCATTCTAGATTAGTGTGTGTAGCACCTCAAAGTATTCCAAAAGCTTATTTTAGCTGTGGTAAGATAGGAAATTGGTTCATAAAGTATCCCCGACATGGGATTAGTGGTCGTTCAACTTATTCAGACTAGTCTCATAGTGTTGTGGTACCCTCAATTAGAGATAGTGCACTTAGCACCTCAATTGATAATTTAGTCGTTCGGTCTAATTTTGGACTTGTTCAAATTTGTTCTCCCTCGATTACATCAGACATATGACTATAAATTCCACCATGATTGGTGTGCTTTTATTTCTTGCTCGTACCCTTTATTTATGTGTATTGGGGTTCTCATACCCATCATTGATTTTATGCCTTGACAGACTCATATTGGTTGATGTGTTCCTTGTTATTGAATTCAGAATTATATGACTACCTCTTGGATTATTTATTTTAGAAATTGATGAAGTAGATCCATGTTGATATTTTTTTGGGGTGTAGCATTTGGGTTTGAGTCTTGTTTACCTTGGCTTATTGGCCTTATTGTGGCCCTTAAGTGGCACTTGCTATTGATTTTCATTTTGGTACTGCCTATTCATTATATTGATATTTATATTATTGTTATTATTATTATTATTATTTGATGTAACTAATCCTCTTTTGATATAGCTAGAATCGTTTTCTTCTTTGTGGTTCTTATTGGTTGACTTGGGTAAGCAAGCTAGGTTGGATGATTTCTCTTTTATCGCGAGGTGAGGTTAGTTTTTTCCTATTTTATTAGTTGTTCTATACCGATTGTTGAATGAACTGTGGTATCAAAGGTAGGTTGATCTTTTGTGGTTCTATTATGGTTCCAGGTTGGTAATTTAGTTATATCGCCTGTTCTCAAGTTTGGGATTCTTGGACTTGCCTCTTGGTTGCGAAAGCTTTTGTTTTGGCTATCTCTATTTATGTGGCTCATTTTTTAGATTTACCAATTTGGGGTTCATTTTTCTGATTTAGCTAGCTCATCACCCGATAGTGGTTTTGTATTGACTAGGAGAGGTTTTAGGTTCGTCTTTCGATATTGCCAGGTTCATATTTTGTCAATGGCGTGTTTTTGGTATTAGTTTGGAGTTTTATACTTTGTTCTTGGTGTGATATGGTTCTTGTTCTATTAGAGTTAAAAAAGATGGAAATAAATGATATTTCCTATGACCATTTCCTAAGTTGGCAAAATGGAAATTCTTTATCTTGAGTTTCTTGGTTTATTTTTTGGTAGTGGTCTTGACCTTGACATTAGTGTCGAGCTTGGTAATTTCTTCCTCGGCAAGGTGATTCATATGTTAAGTGAGTTATGGTAGTCCTACTTGGGTGGATTTAGGAAATCCTTATTTTGGAATTTGTTTGGCCTAATAAGACTTAGTGAAGTGCTTCTCCTTTGTGCTATGTGCCTATGAGTATTCTTTGTTGAGATGGGGTATTGGATTGATTGGTTTCTGACAAAGGTTGTATTTCTTTAAGTTGCTAGAGTTTTACTATTACTAGTGTTATTTGCAACATTGGTGAGTTCTTAAGTAGATTTCGGTGATTCATGCACTTCAGCAGATATGTAGTTGATTCCATGTTCTTTTAGCCGGTGATTTATCCTCTATGGGGATTTTTTTCTTCAGCTACGTTTTAATTTTTGTTTCGGCATGATTCAATAAGGATATATCTGATTTGCATTGTAAGATAGATTTGAGTATTTAGCCTTAGTTTAGCTTATTGGCTCAATTTTGGATTTGATGCCTTGAAATGGTGATTTGGTAGTTCTGATAGATTTGAAATGTCAATGCTTACCCATCTTCAAGTTTGGTTAAGGTAGTTAAGATCGAGCGGTTCAGCCTTGGTGTTGAGATTTTAGTTTGAAGTTTTAGAGCTTGAGTGCAGCTTTTATTTCAGAATCATCTCAGTTAGAATTTCTTATATAGGCTGGATGAGCCTACTCTATAGCTACCTGTTTGGTTTTTTGGAGCTCGGATAGAGTATGGTTGATAGGTATTCAAGTGATAGTCTATAGACATGGTATTGGTTCCTTCATAATTTAATGCTCAGGTTTTCAATTTTCATAGAGATTTTGGAAAATCTACTCAGTGAGAGTAGTATGCTTGAGTTGGATTCAGCTTGATTTTGTTCTCTATTGATGGGACATCCTAGAGAGGATCATTCAGTGATGAACAGTTATTCTTTAGATTTCTGTATTTTATTTTTGGTTATTATCCGAACTAGTTATAGCATTGGCATAGATTGTATTTCCTTGATTATCTCCATTTGTATGCCCAGATAGCGCATTATAGGCTTATTCTCAAGTTTTCCATATGGATTCTTAGTGGATCAGCTTCAGTTCCTCGAGTTTTCAGTGATGAGATTTCATGGACAGGACTTGGGTAAATTTCTACTTAGTTTGGAGTATTAGCAAGTTTGGAAAGGTAAGAAATAGTTATACATAGATTTGGATTTGGTTGTATGACTCATGCCTTGATTTTCTTTAGCTTGGATAAGCCTTTATGGGATTGTTCTGGTATCAATGTGGTATCAGTGTGTCACAGTTTTGATTTATATTCATCATCCTTTCTCAGTTTAGTTGGAGGCCAGTTAGTGGTTGAGATTGATTTTTGGTTGTTTAAGAGTAAAGTGCGGTGGATGGTTCAAAAAGGGATACCTATGGCAAAATCCCTTGGAAGCACGTCTCTCCTTAGAGGTTATCTAGAAAGTTATGCTCGGAGCAAGTTGGCCCAGTACCTCATCCTTTTGAGCTTTTGAGATCTTTCTATCTATTGAATTTTATAGATGGAAGTCCTTTTGGTAGTGGATATTATAATGACCCTCCAGGTCATTTGCTAAATTTACATGTATTTTTGGTGTTTTGAGCCTTCCCACAGCACCTACAGGTCATTTATGACTTGCTAGAATTGTCGGCTCGATGATCGAACAGTTCATTTGGAATTTAGGCTCATTTTTCTATTTTAGAATTTTTGTTGTTTAGGATTTGATCTCGGACCAAAAAACTTAGTAGATGACCTCAGATGAGAATTTTAACAGCACCATCAGCTCTGACATATTAATTTTAGGCTAGGAAGACCCTACGTTTAGTTCCTGAGGCTTTCGGACTCATTTTGAGCTATTGGGTGGATTATATTAAAAATAGAACTATAGGTGTGGGCCCTATATTTAATTAAAATGATCTTGGATGAAAGTTTTGATGATTCCATAGGATCCAAAATGTGGTTTACAATCAAAATTTACTGTTGGATTATGTTCATAGGGCTCTAAATGAGGTTCGAGGGTCAAAAACAAGTTTTTGACTTTGTTAGTGCATCAGGTTATTGGTGCAATTGCGATCGCAAAGGGTAAATTGCAACCGCGACATGCATTTTATGCCTTGCAGAATGCGATCACAATTTTAGAGTCACGATTGCAACTTTCGACCCCATATTTAATCCCTTTCTTCAACCCAATTTTACAACACTCTTTTTACTATTTTGAGAGCTCAAGGAAGGTTAAAGAGTGGGAAATCATCCAAATAAGCTAAGGTAAGCTTGCCAAATCTTTTTTGGTCATTTTCCACTGATTTTTCCTTTGATTTCCACCCAAATTCATGATAAATTCTTACAAGTTAGGGCTGTGAATTCCTAAACTCTGAGGGTTGATTTAAGACCCGACTTGTATCCCGTTTGTGCTCAAATTTTGAGCACAGATTCCTTATCCTTTGAAGCACCTCGAGACGGGTTTAATTTTGGATTCCATTTATGGGCCCAGCCCATTCTTGACCTAAAATTTGACCTGACCCATTATATGGTAATATAGGTCTTGTTAGACTCCTAATGACATATAGATTATGATTTTAATAGCGTAGCGGCATTTTAGGATCATGAAGTGAAGACAGGTGTTTATGGAAGATTCATGGATTTGCGATTCAGCATCGAGGTAGGCTTCTATCTACTCTACTTCACAAGATGGTATGTTTTATATATTGCATGTAAATAAGAAAGTCAAGATTGATTATGCATAGAACATAGTGACTTAGTCTTAATTAGTGAAGTTTAGGGATTAGATGAGTGATTTGATTCGTAAGGTAAAATACTTTACTCCTATGAACCCATTGCCTTCGTCTTAGCTAGATATGTAATTAGTTGTATGACTATGGTATTATTCTAGATTTGAGATGTGGTTTAGATGTTGGGAGTGTGATTAGTATAATTAGCCCTATTTGAACGATTTAGCTATCTTGAAATCGTAATTTAGGTGGAGTTGACTTAATTGTTCATGTCTTTGGTGAAAATCCAATCTTAGGGTAATTATGATTTATGTACCCTCTAAAAGTCAATTTAGATACCTTAGCATAGTCCAGGGTAGAGCCTACTTAAGTAAGGATTTCGAGGATTACAAGTGTTTCTCTGGCCCACCTTAGGCCAAGACTTGTACTAGCCTTGTGAACTTATTTGTGCATGTTAGACATAGTTGAGACTATTGAGCCTGTAATATAAGGTTACTCTGGACTTGATGAACGGTGATGGTTTTCTCGAATTATAATTAATGGCTCGTAGCCATGATATGGCTTTCAAATTTGATTAATGATAAGGTTTGTCGACATGCTAAATAATATGTCTTATAGATATGATTTTTCCCATAGATATGATATGCCTCATATATATGATGTGGCCTATAGATATGATATGCCTTATGAATATGAAATGCCTTATAAATATGAGGTGGCTTGTAGACATTGATATTGATATAGATTTCGGATATGATTAATGTTATAGCTTATAGATGTGAGTCTTGATATAGCTTTTGAGTGTGGATAAGAATATATGTATGATTATGTCGGATATACATTTGGGCCTTAGGCCGTGATTATGATGTTGTACTTATTTTGGACATATTATTTGGCCCAAGTCCGTATTCATCATATTGAATGATTCGATTCTGACAAGTATTCGATTCTCGTAAAGAAAATGGTCATAGTTTATCGATATATTGATGCTTAAGATTTCATTTTTTAAATGTTGGTGATGGCATGCATAGATTTGGTACATTTATGATCACTGAATATGGTAAATGGTACAATTCCAACTAGAATATGATTTTACTACTATTTTCCTAAAAAAAGATTAAATCCCACTTGTCATTTTAAAAATGAATTACTTCATAACAGGAATCATACCATCTTAAGGGATGACTTATCTGCATTGAGATTAAAAATAGTGTTTAAAAGATTTGGCCGAGGTAAATTTTGGTCCACAATTTTACTATTATTATTTACTCCGATCAAAAGAGATTTTGTCCCTTTCTACACTCCTAGGATGATTTAGTCTGAAAGATTACCTAGGACAATGAATTTATAGATTACACTCGTTTTGCCACAGATCTTGTCGTGGCATTGATGATATGAGTTTCAGGTCAAGCCCAATGATTGATAATGGTACTGATCATATGAGTTTTATGTCAAGACTGATGATTGATGATGGTATTAATTATATGAGTTCTGAGTCAAGCACAACGATTGATGATATTGATGATGTTGAGGATTTGATTATAATGTTTATTTTATATATATACATATCTACCAGTTTGATTTAGATATTGATTATAATATTGATAATGATGTAGTGGTAAGATATTATGGATTTACCTCACATTCATTCATGCATGTACATTGCCTATCACCAGTATGCACTTATATCTATCAGTCATATGGGGGTTACATAGGTATAGGTATGAGTAATGTTTATAGTATATTGCGTGGAGCTTGTATTTATCAGCCTTATGGAGGGTTGCATACGGGCTTGGACTGTTGTTTGCCTGAGTGTTAATTGAACCTTCTGAGCCGATAGTGGTGGAGATTTATGAAAGGTTCGATCAGGTATTATATGTCCAGTTTAGCTAGTTACTCATGTTCTTATTATTACCTTGGATTGTGACTATCATTGCTATTATGGTTAGTCTGTAACAGGTTAATTATTAGGTTGGTATTGCAATTTGAGGTACGATTCTGGCTTTTTTACTTTGTGGTTATTTTTATATGCATGATTATCCATTTGTTAGTTATTATGATTTTAGACCCTGATATTCTGATTTCTTTCATTACTATCTCTTCATTTCTATAGTTAGCTCATGGCTAGACGTATGGATTAGAGATCCAGATGATATTAGCAGTAGTTTCTACTATGATTATGAGCCTGAAGATGTTAGTATGATGACTTAGGTTGTACCATGAGTTGTCTTGGTTTTTATATATGTATATTTATATATAAGTAACTATGGTATTACCATATATCCATTTCTTCCTTCATTTATTCTGATTGTATATCCATTTCTTAGCCTAGTATACTATTATTACATCTTTTTTGGCCCTTTTACTCTTATATAGGTCAGCGATATACAGTATAATGTTGAGGTTCCTGAGTGTGGCTAGAATGGCATAGTTCATTCTTAATACTATCTTAGTCTTATTATGTTAGTTTCTTGGTCATGAATTGGATAATTTATCCATTTTATCTCATTAACTTTATTATGCAGATTGTTGGATATTTGGGTGTAGTTCACCTTTCTATTTATATGTTATATATAATTGTTTTATCTTTGAAGCTCAGTTGACAATTGCCTAATAAGTGTCATATGTTTGGTACTCGTACAACACTTTTGTGGTCTGCAAATCATAGTAGGAGTTATCATCATTATTGTGTGTTTCGTGCAGAGCAGCTATGGTTCAGAGATGCAAGGTAAGCTCCTGGCACTAGGAATATTACTTTCCTCCCTCTTATGTACTAGACTAGTCTCTATGTTATTTTCAGATATGGTTGTATCTGTATATTCATTTAGTACCTCATTTATATCCTCGTTAATGGTAGAAGATTTTGTACTGATTTCACCAGGTTTTGGAATTATCTTATATATGTTGGTCTTTTATTGCATCTATTTCACATTCTTTCCTTTATTTTCTTTGTAGTCCGTTACATAGTTTCTAACTATGAGATTGGCTTGCCTAATAGCGGGTTATAGTAGGCGCCATCATGACCTGAGAAATTAGGTCATGACATTATTATCATCATCTCTATTTCATTGTATTTACTTTGTAATTTTCTGTGATGTATTATCTTTCCTTGATATGATACCTGTCTATGTGTACTTCTTTCCTTCATATTCATATATGTGTTATCTGTATGCTTATATTTCTCTCTCATCTCATCTGGCTATGGTGTATGTGAATATTATAGAACTATTAGTAGAGACGATGAGGGCTATTATTTGTGATATCTTCATGTTGTGGGTGACAGGACATTTTATGGCTGCAGGTGACATGCTCTTATTGTGTATTTTGTATACTTTATTTTCTAGTTTGCTTAGTCAGGCTATGATACCTACTAAGTACAAGTGGATCGTACTCACCCCTATTGCACTCTTTCCGTGCAGATTCAGGTTTGAGTGTGCCTCACAGTAGTTGATTCAAGCGGCATTTGAAGTTCTTCGAGGTAGCGGTTGATTTCATACATCCGGAGTGGACTACTGTCTTTCCTTATTTAAACTATGTCTTTATTTGTATTCAGAGACAAAGTTGTTCCTTTTTGGATACCTTATGTATTTTGATCTCGAGTTGTACTAGTTATGTTCTTACATTGTGACACCAGGTTTTGGGAATTGGTTTGGTATCATTGATTATGTATTTTTTCTTTCACTATATATGTCTGTGGTTTAGCTTCTTTCTAGTAGCCTTGCCTTGGGTATTTTTTACACCCTGCAAAATTCTCTTCTAGTTTGAGCCTTAGAGTGTGTTCTGTGAAGTAAAAATTTGGTCCCAAAAGTTTGAGAAGTGTCTTTCCAAGTGTGAAATACTTTGAACCACGTAGAATTTCCCTAATATCGACTTTTTGTCATGTAGAGCATTGAATAAGCTTTCCATCGATACCGAATTCGCCCAAATCTGATACACGGGCAAAGAGTTAGAGCTATTTTAGTGACACAGTATGCCACCTGGCAATTAGCGCGTCGCGGAGCCAGCCAAAATGGCAATCGTCAAAATCCAATAAGCCTCCGCGATTATGGCGAATCGCACCAAGGCTTAATTTCAGAATTGTCAATTTCCAATGTACCAACACAATTCCACTGCGTCGTGGTGCCTTTTCGGTTCGCAACCAAGGTGGCAACGTGATTTTTACCGCGTCGCACCGTCATGCAGTTTCCCAATTGTCCAATTTCCAGTGAGCTGGCGCGATTATGGCGCGTCACGCCAGCATGTAAAATCAAGATTTTTCTGTTTAATTTCAAGAGCTTTTTGGTCTTTTTCCACTCTTTTTCAACCCCTATATATACCCAATAAAAGGCTCTCAGCCTCATTTCCCATCTTCAACATCAAAACTAGGGTTTTACAAAATCAAAACCCTTATTTCTTCTTCAAGCAAAATCAATAGAGATCAAGAGAAATAAAGAGGAATCAAGAATCTCTCCAAGAACTTTCAAGAAAAGAGTTTCCCCAAGGTATGTAGATATTGATTCTTGGGTCTTTTTCATCTAAGAAGCTCAAGTACCCTTTTCTAAATCTCAAAGATTTTATGTTTATGAGTTGTTTATGATTCGTATGAAATGAAATTGATGTTCCAGCTATTATTGAGTTGTGATTCATGTTTGTTTACAAAGTTTTCAAGCTTTAACCCTAGTATGTGGAATTCATGTGATGTTCATGATAAATCCTCTTCAATTTTCTTGTTAGATGATGTGTTCATGCCAATTAAGTGTAGAAATGGTTGAATAAGCAAAGCATGTTCCCCATATGTTTGATAAAATACTTATGTCAAGAATTAGGGCCATTATAGCATGTTGATTAGGAAATCCCAATTGTGTGCAAGTTCATGCATGCCAAGTGTTTGTTGAAATGCCTTAATAAATGAATTGTTCCATGATAGCATGGAATCTCCAATTAGGTGTAGACCCATGCACGCCTAGTGTTTGTTGAAAGGCCTTAGTGAACAAGTTGAGACATGATAGTAGGAAATTCCCCAATTACATGCTCTTTGATACATGCTAAGCCTTTAATACATGTCAAGTGCTTGACGAGTAAATTATGACATGATAGTATGAAGTTTCCCCAATCATGTGCTATCTAATACATGTCAAGACTGATATACGTGCGAAGTACTTGATGCAAAACCTTGTTAAATAGAGTATGATCTAATAGCATATTTTTCCTGCGCTATTATATGTCTATGATTCCTAACTGCTTGAAGTGATGCCTTAGTAATTGTGATGGTGAATATATAGTTGTGATTCCTAAATGCTTGAAGTGATGCCTTAGTGATTGTGATGTGAATATATGGTTATGATTCCTAAATGCTTGAAGAGATGCTTTGGTGATTGTGATGATGAATGAATGACCGTGGTTATGAATAGTCAAGAATGATTATGTCTTACTTTTGTGTTATCGAGTCCTGGGGGTATTTATACCCGATAATTTAGCTGTTTTCTAGAGCCTATGTCAGTTTTCACGATAATCCCAATCAGGCCATGATTCTCAAAACTCAGTGAATTATAGAACTCTGTATTCTCATACAGATACAGAACTTAAGAAATCTCAATAATCTTTGTAATCCCCGTATCGCTAGTAATCTAGCCTCAACGCTGTACTCAGCTCAGATCTAGTTGTATTCAAGTGTTCAGTTCTGACCTCGGTAGTGACCGAGTAATCTATTCAAACTCTGTATCGTTAGTCAGATACCGTGATTCAGTAGTTTCCATCAGATACAAAACCATGTGAATTCATCTTAACTCAGTCAGATCAATTGAGAAACGTGATCAGTATCAGATTTAGTTCAGTTTGTGTTCAGTTTAAAATTTAATTCATAATCTTTCATTAGGAGTAGGAGCTAGTACCGAGTGAGGGAAGGAATGGTGACTCCTCATTAGAGAGAGGCCGAGTCGCTAGGAGCAATCCCTAAACTCCAAAACTACGTAGCCAGCGCAAGATACAGGAGTTTTGATCAGTAGAGGCTATCACCGTTAGAGAGGTTTGACTATTATATTTCCTTAGGTTGACTTCCTGCGAGGGTCATTTGTTAGAGAGGCTTGACCAGAGAGGTCTTTACCCGTGGAACGTTATTGACACCCTTCCAACCGGGGTTACAAGTTGGACCCTTCCCGTAGGAGGTCGAAGCATGTCGGTTAAGTAACTACGTTCCACAGTTGTAGTTTCAGTATCAATCTTCAGAAATTAGGATTGTGAGGTACAGTCGTTTATCTCAGTAAGGAACTCAGATAGTTCCATTGATTCATGACCATCCATCAGATAGGCTTGGTCTCATATACAGTTATTTGTTATCAGATCCAGAGATCTCCCGGTAAATAGGCTTGATCTTAGTCTCAGATTCTGTTGAGTATTCTTGTTATCAGATCTAGAGATTTTCCGATAGATAGGCTTGATCTCAGTCTCAGATCCTATTGAGTATTCTTATTATCAGATCCAGAGATCTCCTGATAGATAGGCTTGATCTCAGTCTCAGATTCTGTTGAGTATTCTTGTTATCAGATCTAGAGATCTCCCGATAGATAGGCTTGATCTCAGTCTCAGATCCTATTGAGTATTCTTGTTATCAGATCCAGAGTCTTCCGATAGATAGTCTTGATCTCAGTCTCGAATTCTGTTGAGTATTCTTGTTGTTAGATTCGGACATAATTTTTTTTTATCATTGATAATAAATTTTGGAGTCATCCGTTAGAGAGAGGTTGATCTCCGATTCCATTAGTCAAAAGCAGTGAGCTCAGAATTCAGTCATTTATGTGAGTATATTCAGTTAATCAGTTATCAGTATCAGATGATTCAGTGATTTAGTATGTCAGAGTCAGTAGTGAGTTCAGATGACAGTAAAGCCGTATTCGAGTTTTAATATCTAGGGTTGTGATGATTGTGATTATGGTTTGTGCATTCCTGTATGTATTCTCGTTCGGTACTCTTATGATTATTTAGTTATGTAATTGTTCATGCATGATCCCTTGCATTTAGCCTTACCTCATCTGCATACTAGTACATCTCCGTACTGACGCATTTGGGCTATGGTGTTTTATTTGACACCATAGGTCCAGAGGCACGTGATCCAGAGTTCCCTCAGCAATTCAGTCCTAGTCAGCAGCAGTAGACGTAGAAGTGAGTCCTCTTCATTCGAGGATGATCCTTGTATTATTATGCATCAGACTTCATTTTTTCAGTTGACGGAGTTAGTTGGGGACATGTCGCATCAAATCCACAGTTTAGACAGTTAGAGGCTTTTCGAACAGATGTATTAGTATTCAGTTTTTAGTTTTGAGTATTTATAGATGTGTTGAACCTTATGTCTTGTTTCTTCCTGTTTTTCCGCATTTATTTTTAGATATGATGCAATGTTCATGAACAAATATCAGGAAAGGGTTAGCTTGTGGTCCTTCGAGGTTATGAGCACCGTGTAATGACTAGGGGGTAGTCTCGGGTCGTTACAGTATTGGTGTTAATTTTCCTTTTCATATCGGTTTGGATGATAGACTTACTTGTCAAGGCTTGTCGCGACAAGTGTCATCATGACCCTTAGTTTTTGGATTGTGACAATCTAGGGAAGAGAGAGGGGGAGGGGGTATTAAATGATTTTAAAATTAGTTTGTTTTCAATTTTTTTTAAATCAAATATTTTTTAAAAAGTTTAAAATGTCACATATAATTATGTTATTTATTATTTGTCA
Organism: Capsicum baccatum var. pendulum; assembly: GCA_030864225.1. Classification (NCBI taxonomy): domain Eukaryota; kingdom Viridiplantae; phylum Streptophyta; class Magnoliopsida; order Solanales; family Solanaceae; genus Capsicum; species Capsicum baccatum. The sequence goes on from CM061561.1 coordinate 126,231,343, forward strand.
CGTCACTGAAAAGTGTATTACACTCTCTTTATTTGTTTTCATTATCAAAAATGTTCCAAAATGGCACGACTTAAGGCTAGTTTAGGTGTTTAAAATAAACATCAATTATCTTAAATGTCAAAATAAAAGTTCGTGTCAAGTTTAGTTTGACATTTACAAAATGCTGCCAAATGTGTTCTCTGTGATGTAAACAACCTTGGTGGACCCCGTATACTAACAACTACGGCCACTCTCTTCTAAATTACACTCTTAATAGTGAGCATTACAGTCCATGCAAATTTTTTTCTGTTCTTTCCTTATGGGTTAATTTTTGCGTTATTTATATAGAATGAAAAAAATTAAATTTATTTTATGCTAAATGATATTTTCATCGAGAAGGTAGAATTAAGTTAAACCTATGCATTTTATTATTGTACAAAGTTGTTGTTGCAATAGAATATAAAAACATTTCGATAAATGTTTAAAATGCTTTCATATATGTTTTAAAGCAATTTCAAACTAAATATTTTTTAAAGGTTTTCATATTTATACATTCTATGTAAGTAATTTGAAAATGAAAATATCATATATCAAGATATAATTGAAGAAGTATTTTTTTCTAAATCGCAACAATTATATTTTATGCAATCATTTAGTGTCGATACTAAAGTTTAATTCAAAGTATGGGATTTGTTCCTGTTGTACTAGGAGACTACTATAATCAACTTTTCATTAACAACGTCATATTGTTTAGATATTTTTATCTCCTACAAAAGGGTGTATGTAGAATGTAATGTAACATAATATAGAAGTCAATTTAAAAAAAAATTGTAATAGTAAAATATTATTATAGAGAATGACTATGGTAGAAAAGGCTTTGAAACTTTAATTATTATAATAAAATATTACTATAGAGAATGATTATTATAGAAAAGTCTACTACCGTATAAACTTATAAACGTTAAGTGTATGAGAATCAAAATATAATATATTGTTTCTTTATGAAAAGTAACATTTGTTGATAACAATTGTCACGATTCAATCCATCGGATCATGCTGGACACCAAGCTTCACCTACCCCAGATAGGAGAATCCTGACTAACTCACCATTCAATCAAATATGGAAATTACTATAATATTCACTTAATCAGTCTATGTCTGTCATATGAATAACTAATCAATAGTGGAAATACGATTACTCAATCAATTCGTTTCATAACTTATTTTAATACATCAGATATGAAAATAAATACGAAAAATAACTATAAGTGACTTCCCAGAACCTAGCCTAAACGAGTACAACAGCACTAGACAAGGAGTAGGTACATCCATGGCACATCATCTATGCAGAATAGAAATAGCAGGAGTTATGGCTGAGCGAACGACATCGTTGCTATAGAAACTCCATGCACCATAGTTATACCCCTAAGTGGAGATATAGTAAGTATAACATCAGTACAACCACACGTGGTAAGCATTATTGACTGACCAGGGTTAGAAACAAATAACATCAATAATAACTACAGATAGATCATAACATCAAGTAAAGTTTACGCTCTAAACCCCCAATTATAGAATCTCTAACACCCCACTTTAGCATCTATGGGATCTACCTGTCATTTAACATTTTCGTATATCTTTGACCCCACTTTAGCATCTTTGTGACCTACATGTCATTTAATATTTTCGTATATCGTTGTCCTAATAAACCATTCTAACCAATATCTCTTCTTTCTCTACCGACTATTCTTATGGTACCCACGATTCATAATCTACATCTGCTCCCAATTATCTCAGTACTCAGTATCTCAGACATCACTATATCACACCACTATGAAATCAGAATTCCATCAAATCATATTCTACGATAATAGGTTCTCACTTTCAATTCGGCCTGCATAAGGGACCTACGTACATCCATAAATTGTTTTCTATCACTTACCACAAGATGTGTGCTCATCTCTCTTTATCTCTTTTTAGCGACCTCATCACCAACATCAATATTATATTGCACTGACGTGGTGCCCAACTCATATCACAACATATCATATCCATACCGACGTGGTATCCGACTCACATTACAATAATTCATATACGTACTAACGTAATACCCGATCCATATCACAGTAATTCAGCACAGTGCAAATAAAATATAGTGTTGTGTTGTCATTAAGTCACAAGTCATGCTAGAAGACAATCATAGATGTCAAGTTCATAAATCTAGCACAAAGTCAAGAAAATCTACATGCTACAATAATTTTCTAACTCATTTTCGTCAGTGACCTTAGTCTATACGCGCGTGCACACATAAGAAAATACACATAAACACACACAAAAAATACATATATGTGTGAATCCATAGCCATCAAGTGTCATACTTCCTAATGAGCTGTTGTAGACCAAATTCACGCTATCACACACTTTTCCTCTTTTTCACATCCCCAACTTCACATTTTCACATTGACCTCTAATCTTTCCTAACTATTTCTAACAAAAATTTTATTCTTCACTTCACAGTATTACTCTTTATGTTATTCATCTGTCATGAGATTCACTTGTGCTAATTACTAACCTCCAACTTGTCATACCTCACCTTTTAGTCACTTTCTTTAGTGTAATCTGAACATTTAAGACATTTAGAATTAATTGAGTTTCTTTAATTTCACTTTCTACTATTCCATGGTGTTTCATTCAAATTTTTAATATATTCAAGCCCCGAAATATATCAAGCTACGTATTTTCGCTCCATCCTTCTATCCTTACTTTATCACACTCAAAAACTTTAACATAAAGTACAGTAATACAACACATTCAAGCCTAACCAAATTTTAAACGTGTTCATTCATCCATCTTTGTGCCTGAAGGTCTAGTGCGCGATGCTCCCGACATCACTATTAATATTAGATGATCTAACCCAAGTCTAATTGCTACAAAGTGAATCATAACTTACCTCTTAGGCGACACATACTGTTGTGGAGAGGAGTGAGTTATCTCGTATGTGCTAAATATATTCCCATGTCAAATTTCTTCTGAGTGTGTCTCGAAACAATCCCCATGAACCTTGACCTTTAAAATTTCATGATTAGAGAGAGAGAATTTTTCAGAGAGTTTCTAAAGGAAGAAAGTAACCTAAGGAAATCAAAAGAAAGAGGATTTTTAAAATCCTCAGCTAGGCTGCTGCTCCTTAAAGCTATAACGGTTACCAGCAGTCCAACCCAATCCATTATTGGCCCTCTTGGCCCAATCCCCTTGGGCCTTAATTTTTCTCCCAAATTTCAATGGATGAATCTAAAAAATAAACCTAAATTGGGGTGACTTTCAAATTTTAGCCCCAAATAAAAAAGTTTTCTTAAAATAGCCTTTACCTATTAACTAATATTTTTGGATAAAATTGCCACTAATCAATGGAGTAAATTATATAAATGATCCTCATAATAGATAACAACTCCATATTTATATCTTTCAACTTTTATTTTTTTTTCTCTTTTTAATTTTGCTTTGATTTTTATTTTTTCTTTTCTCTTTTTATTTTTAATTTTCTCAACTATTACGTTTTTCCTTTTTTCCTCCCAACTTCTTTTTTTTTCCTTTTTCCTTTTTTATTTTTCTTTTCTCTTTTTTTATTCTTTTTAGTTTTTCTCAAATCTTACTTTTTTTCTTTACACCTTTCAACGTCTACTTTTATAAAATAAAAAATTCTTTGATTTTTTCCTTTTTAAATTTTTCTCGACCTTGATTTTTATTTAATCTTTCTTTTTTATCAACCTTTTATTTTTTTCTATTCTCTCTTAACTTCTACATTTTCTTTGATTTTTGTTTTTTTAATAATTTTCTTCATTTTTTTCCTTTTCTGTAATTTTTATTATTTTTGTTCTTTTTTTGATTTCTTCCATTCAAGTTACATATCATGAATAAGAGTTGACACTATCACATTATAAAGGCAAGACTTACAACTTTCGAACAATAAGCTACGTTTCATGGGCAAAAGTTGACACTACTATATTATAGAGGCAAGACTTATGACTTTCAGACAACAAGTTATGTTTCATGGGCAAGAGTTGACACTATCACATTATATTTTGATTTATGAGATGTTTTATAACTCTTACCTTAGAGGAAAGACTTAGCTGAGGGACTTTCAAACAACAAATTATGCCTCACGGGCAGGAGTTGACTCTACCACATTATGTTTTTATTTATGAGATGTTCTATAACTATTGCCTTAGAGGCAAGACTTTAGCTCAAGGACTTTCAAACAATAAATTATTCTCTACGGGCAAGAGTTGACTCTACAAGTTATATTTTTATTTATGAGATGTTCTACAACTATTGCCTTAAAGGCAAGACTTAGCTCAAGGAAATTCAAACAACAAATTATTCCCCATGGGCAAGAGTTGACTCTACCACATTATGTTTTCATTTATAAGATGTTCTACAATTCTTGCCTTAGAGGTAAGACTTTAATCAAGGACTTTCAAACTACAAATTATGCCCCATGGGCAAGAGTTAACTCTACCACGTAATATTTTCATTTATAAGATGCTCTACAACTATTGCCTTAGAGGCAAGACTTGGCTCAAAGACTTTCAAACTACAAATTATGCTCCACGGACAAGAGTTGATGGTACCACGTTATGTTTTCATTAATGATATATTCTATAATTATTGCCTTAGAGGCGAGACTTAATTAGCTCAATGACTTTTAAACTACAAATTATGCCCTACGAGCAAGAGTTGACTCTATCACGTTATGTTTCATTTATGAGATATTCTATAACTATTTTCTTAGAGGCAAGACTTAGCTCAAGGACTTTCAAACTACAAATTATGCCCCATGGGCAAGAGTTGACACTACCACGTTATGTTTTCATTTATGAGATGTTCTACAACTCTTGCCTTAGAGGCAAGACTTAATTAGCTCAAGGATTTTCAAAATATAAATTATGCTACACGGGCAAGATTTGACTCTACCATGTTATATTTTTATTTATAAGATGTTCTACAACTATTGTCTTAAAGGCAAAACTTAGCTCAAGGACTTTCAAACTACAAATTATGCCCCACGGGCAAGAGTTGATACTATCACGTTATGTCTTCATTTATGAAATATTCTACGACTCTTGCCTTAGAGGAAAGACTTAGCTCAAAGACTTTCAAACTACAAATTATGCCTCACAAGCAAGAGTTGACACTACCACGTTATGTCTTCATTTATGAGATGTTCTACAACTCTTACCTTAGAGGCAAGATTTAGCTCAAGGACTTTCAAATAATAAATTATACCCAACGGGCAAGAATTGACACTACCACATTATGCCTTTATTTCTGAGATATTCTACAACTCTCGCCTTAAAGACACAACTTATCTCAAGAATTTTCAAAGAACTTCGTAACAACAATTCATGCCCTTAAATTTGCTTTGATGTAAAAAAAGAAGACACCTTTGCAGATTATTCAATATTTTATTTATTAGAAAAATATAATAGAAGTTGAGAAAAAAAAAAAATGATCAAACGGAATAGAGAAATAAAGAAAGATTGAGAAAAAAAAGGAAAGAAAAAAATAAAGATCAATAAAAAAGCAAGAATTAAAAAAATTGAGAAAAATAAAAATAAAATTTTAGAACAATGGGGGAAAAAGAGAACTGAAAAAAGAAAAAAATGATCAAACAAAATAGAGAAATAAAAAAAGAGTGGGGAAAAAAAGGTAAGAAAAAAGTAATGATTAAGAAAAAGTGATGAATTAAGAAAATTGAGAAAATAAAAAATAAGAGAAAAAATTAAAAATAAAGTTTGAGAAAAATGAGGAAAAAAAAGAGAACTGATAAAAAATAAAAATAAAAGAAAAATAAAAGCTAAAGACAAATGAATTAAAAAAAATAGATAATATTTGAGAAAAAAATAAAAAAATAAAGGTTGATACAAATGAATTAAAACATGAAAATAAAATTAAAGAAAAAAATAAAAAGTAAAAATAATAAAAAATAAAATTAAAGAAAAAAATAAAAAGTAAAAATAATAAAAAATAAAATAATAAAATAATAAAATTAAAGAAAAAATAGAAAATAAAAGCAATAAAAAGTAAAATTTAAGAGACAAATAAATATACAAAATTTAAAAAATATATCTAAGATATAAAGGAGTAAAATAGTACTTGTACTATACTTAAAAAATAAAAAAAAATTATTTTTTAAAATATTTTTTATTGAGATTAAATATTTAAAGTCACCCAGATTTGGACATGCAATTTCTCATACAAAACAATAGGGAAAAAGAAAAAATTGCCCAAATATATAAGGTCTAATTGTTGTCTCTTCGCCTCAACTTTCTGCAATCGATTCTCAACTCCGATTCCACAGAGGTACTCTCCTTTTCTACTTTCACCCAACTTCTCATATATTCTGAAGTCGGATTGCTCATAGGTTCTTTATTATTTTAGTATTAGCAGATATCAAAATGCTTAACGATCTCATATTCTGGCAGTTCAATTTTCTGGACTAGATCTCGATCCGATTCCAATTTGACTTGTTTTGACCATTTTTCCTCTCAATTTCTTCCATTCTACTTGATTTTTCTTCTGATCTACCTCTATGACTTGTTATGACGAATATATATAGTTCCTGTTGAAATGCTTTTAGGAAAATTATATTGTAATAATAATAATTACTCTTATCTGTTTTCAATGTCTCTGTAAGACCTGCTTCATGTTTACATGTTTCTGATCCAGATTTGAATTTCTGTTTTTTAATTCTATGCGGATGGTGGTCTATTTCCTTAAGCTGCTTCTTATTGTGATCTGATGATTGAAGTAAATAGTATTAGTAATTTTTCTTACTAATACTTACGTTTTACAATCTGGTTTCTCTGATGGCATGGATGGTGTGGTTTACTTTGGAGCACGAAAGTAAGTTTTGGTCCACGATAAACTTTTTAAGATTCATTTTTTTTTTCTTTTTTCGTAATTAAAGGGTTTAATTGAAAAGAGAATTTTTCCTCACTACTAACTTTCAGCTTTATGGTTCCAATGTTTTTTATTTGACTAGGAAAAAAACATTTAGATAACTCTTGGAATATTGTTATTCAAGTTCTTTAATCCAATTACATTAAGTTATGTGTCATGGACCGAATGGATCTATCAGGTGATCATTCACCCTCTATGTGTACTTTATGTCAATGTTTTATCAAAAAAAATGTATCAAGGTTTCATACTGTTATATTTAAAAGGGAGAGAGAAAACATGATATTTTTTGGTCTAGAGTATTACTGTGGCGCAATGTTTTAGGTGTTATGCTTTGAATCTGGCTTACTGAGATTGGGTATAGTGGGTCTGACCAAAGAGCAGATGAATAAGACAAAGGACGAAAAGAAAGGAAGAAAACCTGGATGAATCCTCAATTTTGAGATTAGAAAATAGTTGCTTGAGTAGAAAAGATTGTCTTTTGAGAAGAGAATGATAATAGCTTTCCTTTCTTATTTACTATTTAGCGCATAATCTTTTCCTCCATTAGCTTCACATTGATTATTCTAGATTGTCTAGGTTTGGAAATAGTAAATATTGGACCATCAGTTCTTAATAATTTAAATAGGAGTGGAAAAATAGGTGATAAACTAAAAGAAGTCAAGAACTGATGCCAAAGCACTATTATTGATCAAAATATGTTTACACTGGAAAGTGGAAATGCATATATTTGCCCAGTTCTACATATGATTCATGTCTACAGTTGTTTGTGAACCTCTTTGAGTAATCATCCATATACGTGTTTAATAAATTGGAAAATTCCCACATATAAATGTTGTACGAGAAAGATAGAGAATCTCACGCAAAGACACTACATTAAAACAAATCAAGTATCTACAGTAATTGGAATTTTATATGTGCTCTAAAATGTACAAAGAAAACAAAAGGTTCCACAGCATATACCAGAATAGATTTGTCACTGTTCTCTATATAATAAATTAATAATAGATGATTAATGTCTTCTCCTGCACATGTGCGTTTATCTACTCTTGGAATTTGAGAGTGCTGTAGATTAACTGCTTGTGATTTTCTGTTTGGCTCGCTGTTATTGCTATCAAATTAACTGATTACCCACTGCGTATAAATTTTGACTTGACATAGTTGATCATTATGCTGCAATAAAGACTTTATGACTTTTCTTTCTTGCTGCAGTTTCATGCTTGGAAATTCCTCTTATCTTCTAATAATTTTCTGTTATGTCTCAAATGTGATCAAGTGTTTTAGAGAGATACATTTCATTCTTCATTGCAGTTGTTTGAGTTTTATAGACGAGAATGGAATCTAGCAGGGGTGGCCAGAATGGAATTCAACTCCTTTTAGCTGCCGAGCAGGAAGCCCAACACATCGTCAGTACTGCCAGGACTGGTAACTGCTTTTACCACATTTAGGAATCCAGTTTTCTTACCTTTTGACCTTGATCTCTGTCGCTTTAACTATATATTGTCACATATCAATTAGGGGAAATGATGGCCAATATACATGAACTAGTTGCAAGTCTTGTCTCCATTGCTGCAAATTCCTACCGCTATGATACTTATTGTCTCTATTGCAGTGCACTTTTATTTGTCCTGTTGTGGTGTGAATGTTTATTGCCTTTGGGTGCTTTCATAGTTTTTTAACCTAGAGTTAGCATATGCTAGTTGTGTACTTGTGTTTGCAGTTCTTTTAATAATTGAGTTGTAGTTGGCAAAATTGTTGACCACAAAAGCTTATATTTTGATATCCTTCTCTTTACTCTGACAAAATAAAAGTGAAATGTCATTTTTTTGTGTCTTATAATTATGTCTAACTTATATTATAAGCTGTCTCTGGTCTACTTGACTTTATCCTTTGGAGCACTGTGAATGCTTGGGACTTGTTTTATAAAAGGGGCATTTGTGCTAACTTGAGTTTTATGCAGCTAAACAGGCTAGATTGAAGCAGGCCAAGGAGGAAGCTGAGAAGGAGATAGCTGAATTCCGTGCTTACATGGAGGCCGAGTTTCAGAGAAAGCTTGAACAGGTAACTAGGAAACAAATAGTTTCTAGAAGATCCTATTTGCATAAGAATGGTATCAAATTGTATGTTCGCTGTCCGCTGAAAATAATGACTTCCACCTGGTCTTTTCCTTCTTTTAAATGCTTTACATTGTACTTGCTGCAATTTACACTTGATCTTTAGCCGAAATGACATTAAAGTGTTGTAATTTGAGCAAACCCACCTATATGTTTTCTTGTCCTCTTTTTTCTTGAAACCAGTAAAGTGTTTTCTTGTCCTCTTAGATCCTGAAGTATGGTTACTTTTCTGCTCTTAACATTTTTCTATGTGATGATAACAAAAGTCGGTCCAAATTTAACCCTCAATGGCTGACACTTTACAATCGGTTCATTCAGAACTGCTTCAATTGTCCAACTTCTCTGTCCTTGGAGATGTGTGGGAAAAAGGAGATGTTATAGGCTTCTTTATAATTGACTAACCATGGTTCCTGTTTTATCTTATTTACAGACTAGTGGTGACTCAGGTGCTAATGTCAAACGCCTTGAGCTAGAAACAGACGAAAAGATCGAGCACCTGAAGACTGAAGCGTCAAGAGTCTCCTCTGATGTTGTCAAGATGCTTCTGAGGCATGTAACGACAGTGAAGAACTAAGATATTTTGTGGTTGTCATTAAGGCATATTAAGGCACGTAACGCCTTAATGTCATTTTGCAGATTTATGCTCCCCCCATTTATGGTTCTCTTGCTTGATCAGTCCGATGGATGTTCACAGTTTGTATTGTTTGTTATCATTATTTATGTCTTGGTTTGTTGAATAAAGTAACTCACTCGAGCTCTTTTCTACCTGTGTTTCGTAAAAAAAAGATCAGAAACCAAGGTTCAGTGTTTAGGCATGACAGTGTCTTATTTATCTAGAAGCTGAGGAGTTATTAATGAACTTTTCTCTGCCTGTTTTATGTTGTGCGAAGTAATGCAGCTGTAAAGAGGAGCGATTGTCTTTCTGTTGATAAATTTGCAGTCTCGGGATGCTTTTGCTTTCTATGGTTTTGAGAAGATTTTTCATTCTGTAATTACACATCAGTCTGATACAGTTCAAGAATGCAACATAGAGAGGTCTTGAAGAATTTGTAGTGCAACTATAGCACAAGCAACTAGTCCTACAGAGAGAAGGGAGTTTGGAGTCAAAAAAGAAACTAGTCTACAGAGAGAAGGGAGTTCAGAATCCAAAAAGACTTTTTTTGACCAAAAATGTCAAAGGGACTACTTGATTTGAACAGTAATCAAAGGGAACAAAATGTTGTTGCCCGGGGCACAGCAACTTGCATGACTTTAATTTCTCATTTGCAAACCTGCAAAGTTTCACGTGAGAGAGTTAACAGATTAACCCAAAAAAGATCGAACAAAGCCACACAGCTCTTTTGCGCGAAAAAGAAATGAACTTTAGTATATTAACTTACGCATATTGGAATATCAGGTGCATTGGTTTAGCGTAGCCAATACTAGTATCGATTTCAATTTCTTGTATACTAATTTAATTGCACGTGTGTCGCACATGTAATATTTGATTATTTAAAATTGAATAATTTTATCTATTGCGTGAATTTTTAATGAAGTGTAAAAAGTTCAAATCATTTTTAAAAATTCTTCACACTTTAATATAATAATGTAAATATAAACACATATATATTTTATCAACAGAAGTTTCAAGTGGTTGATGGATCATCACATTTACGTTTGCCATGCATTACTCTTTCCTTTGGTGCCAGAGGCAAAGAGAGGCGCATCAATTTGAACCATATTTGTGGTACAGTTATTTTTATTTTTTTCTATATTTAAATTTTTTCCTTATTTTTTAAGTTAAATCTTTACAAAATCATTTATTTCATTCTTATTTCGTACGTAAAACTTTTAAAAATTTAATACTTCGTAATTTTTTCTTATATTTATTTTCAGATTTTTCTCTAATATATTAAAAGTGTGAAGGATCTTAGAAATATTGTTTGAACTTTTTGTTCTTCATTAAAAAACTACTCGACAAAATCGTTATTTAACATTTTTTCATAAATTATAAACACTAATAATAAATAGTTCTGTAAAATTAAAAATATTATGTTATTTTAGGCAAACTAAAATATAGTAGGAGTCTTTGAAAAATTAAAAAACTCACCTTATTTTAGGCAAACTAAATTGTAGTATTAGTCCTATCAAAATTACCGAATTTTTGGACAAATAAAAATTGTCATATTTTATAAAAATAATGGTAAATAATCTAACAAGTATACCTATTATTTTGGCCAAATACAAAATCTGCTATGTACTATTACGGCTTATTTTTTAGGCAAAATAAAACCCTCTTCCGTACTAATTTTATAAAATTTAGAAATGGATATTTATTTTTAATCTCAGATATTTCAAAACTTCTTAAAATCAAATTTAATTAATTTAAAATTCTTAAACTAATGAAAAAAGTTTATTTGTCATTAATTCTTATGACTTCTAATAAAATTAGGTTTTATGATAAATATATTTATCTAATTTTTAAGTATTAGGAAAAAATAGTAAAAAGACGATTTTGTCTAAATCAAAAACTTTTAAGGAAGGATAAAAAGTTCAAATAATATTTCTAAGTTGCTTCACACTTTTAATATAGTATACATATAGATTATAGATTATAGATATAGACATAAATTATAGATATAAATAACTTATCACATTTTACAACCACTCTGGTTTCAATAATCGATGCCTTGATAAACTTATTTGTTTCAATTCTTTCAAAATAGAATAATTTTTTTTTTCTTCATATTTTCTACTTTCAATTCTTTTAAAATAGAATAAAACGTTTATTATTTCTTTTTCATATCTACTACTTTACTGTTCTAATTAGTAGAGTATTAATTAAATGAGATATTAAAGGTTCTTATGGTAAATGCTGCTATTAATTCTACTTTATTTTTTGATCATGACGCTCTTGTGTTGGGATGTTATTTATAAGCATTATTACTTGTAGCTCATGAGATTGTGCAATTTTGGAAACAAAAAACAGGAATTGCTTTTAATTTTGAAAGAACTTAAAATAATAAACAATCCTACTCAAGAAGAGGGAGAACTCTAGAATTGTAGACTATTTTTCTTTATAAGTCCTAATGCAAGTCGCTGGGCCTTAGGTGACGTGTAAGTCGTTGGTCCTAAACAACTTGTAAGTCGTTGAATCGATAACATTTTGTCTCTTTTGGTTTCTTTTCAAATTAAGTGACCCCTTTTGAAATTTTGGTAAAAAAAAAAAAAAAAAAAAAAAAACCTTTTTGGCTTTGGATTCGAGAGAAGGGCAGGTCTTGCTCTTGATTTCACTGTCCTTGCCTTCGCTATTAATCATAGTCCATGCCATTGCTGGTGGCAGGATGCCAAATAGCATTATCATGCAGTAACCGCCCCGCAAACATTACATTATCATGAAGCATTCATATCAGAAGGGCTTTCTAATTTTAGCTTGTTTTATTGAATGAGATGTGAAAGTTAAAAGTCACCGCTATCTCTGTCGCAGCAGAAAATGCATATGGAATTGTTGTTGACACAGGAAGAGGGGCTGCAACGGCAATTGCTGTTGCTGTGAAGCCTAATTTGTTTCTTCTCCACCATTTTCTTAGACGGAGCTGAGAACTGCTAGGAACTTAGATTAAAGTTCTTAGATCATCTTTGAAAATCAAGCACTAATCACAAGAAACCAAATGTTACCTGTAAATTTGATCTTGTGGATACTGTGGGCGATGAAATTTTATTAAAGTTAAATCCGTACAAAATTCAGATTATATTAAATTCAAAATATATTAATCTCAAATAAATATTGCGGATTAATATAATTAGATTAATTATTTAAATCCAAATATGTATGGATTTAATTAAAATCTAATTTTTATTGGGCTAGCCCATTGATTTTAGCTACAAATGATGAAACCACTTTGTTAAGCCCAGGATATTATCAATCCTAAAGGCCCAATGGAGTGTCACGTGTCAAATGACGTGGCATGCTAAGTCAAGTGAAGGAGCCAATACGACCATGCCACATGTCAAAATGATGCAGCATACTCAATGAAATCAAAGCCCATAAAAAGTTCCACGTCACCTGAATTTGATTGGTCAAAGGAAGTCCATCTTCAGCACGACTCTTCATTTTCCACAACCATAAATAGGAGTCTCATAATTCAGAAAAAGGACCCCTAAAATCTAACAAGAAGTAAGAGAAAACTCGTGGATCAAATGTCGCAATTTCTCTACAAAGCTCAAGCATTCAAATCAAGTTCATCAAGATTCAAGATCAAGACCGCAATATACAAGAACAAGCTCAAAAGCCCTTGAATTCACGCACAAGTCAAGATCAAGTCCCTCAAATCAACAAATCAAGTTCAAATTCAAAATCAAACTTTAAGCCCTTAAATTTATATTTGAAAAGGCGAATCAGAGGATTCATAGAGATTATAACACTCACACATTGAAATCAATAAAATGATTGTTGCAATATTTTCTTGTCTCGAATTATATATTTTTTCGACTCAAAATTTTACTTTCCAAGAAATTCTGGCATGCCCAGTGGGACAATCTCTACATAACACAAAAGAATAAGAAGGTTAACGGGCTCCCCAAAATCGCAGTGATAACCAAGGTGCAGGTTGGAGAGAATGTCACGATCACGGCATATATGCCTCAATCGTGGTATTGCGATCGCGATCCTCAGGCCGTGATCGCGGTATCGGGGGCATTTTACTCCTCCATTTTGCCCTGTTTTCTGCAGGGCTGACACACTTTTCAAACTTAGTTTTCTTCTGTTTTGGCTTCTAATTCTGTCCAAAGTACCTACAAAACATCAAAATTATATGACTTATTCAAAAATAAATCATGTAAATACGAAAATGATGGGTTGCCTCCCATCAAGCGCTGCTTGGTTTAACGTCGTTGCACGACGCCTCTTTGATCCTCATTTGTGTCTCCCCTTAGAGGATTTAAAATTCTGCCCTTCTTTTGGTCATTCAATCTCCGAGGCTCTTGGGGAAAAAGTAATGGAACGGTGATGCACCCTTGATCGCGCCACTTTGAAGACTTGAACCATTTACCCAATTTTGCATCAAACTTTCATGTGGGTTCGTTGGGCAACGATAAGAGCATTAGAAGGCCACTTCTTGGAAATCGGTCTTTAAGATTCTTGGCCTTCAAAATTGGGGCTTTAACATATCCATTTGGAAGGTCAAACTCTAAAATATAAGGAACTTGCTCCTTTTTCCAATATTCATCACTTGCTTAGGTGGATTGACCTTCGTCAAATGCACCAATAAGAGTGTTGAAAGGTTGATAGAATGGGACCTTTTTCTTAATTTTGGAGTTACATTCCGTTGGTCATCTTTACCCCAAAATGGGCTAGAGTATTCATAAGAGATTTGCCTTGATTCTTCTTGAGACTCTAGCACCATTCCTTTTATTTTGACTTATTATTCCTTATTTGATTCTGTAGATTGGGAAGTCACTGAGGAGTCTTTGCTACCAAGCTCATCATCATAGCTTGGATTCTTTTCTTGATAAACCTCCTCTTGAGGAATGTGCATGGTTGTGATGTTTGCAAGAATTATGTCCTTGCCCAATTCCTTTGATCCTAAGCTTGGCATTTTGATATTTAGTGGAGCATTACACTAAGGGCAAGCCTATGGTCATCAGTTGCAACATATGAATTCTTTGTGAGAGCGAGAGCAAGGATACTCGTATACCCATGATTCGATAAATATACTATACTTGTGAGTAATTATGGGTAATATATTATGAGACACACATGGTTGATGAGTTTTGGTTAGTCGTGTATGATTCTTTGTGCCTTAACTTATGGATACGAATTAAGCATCATCACGAGTCTATATTAGATGTGGAATTGTTTCTAGAAGTGATCAGAAAACTACTCTTTGTTAATGATTGTCGTGCTTGCCTTGATGAATATTTTGTATTGTTACTGTGAAACCCTAAGTAAATGTGTAGATGGACATAATATTTTGTTCGAGGATGAACAAAGACTTAAGTGTGGGGTTTTGATAATAGGCGTATTTACACGCCTATATTGCTATAATTGACCCATATTTTAGCTAAGTTTTGAGGACAAAATATATAATTCATGCACTTTTAGTCCTTTTTCCTGTAAGTGAGTTAACAAACATGATTAGCAAGTTTTCAGGTATAAATGATGCAGAATTCAGCATTTTATGGATAACTTGACGCAAAAGAAAGCTTCACGAAAGAAGGAAAGCAAATCTTGGACGCCAAGGACCAAAAGTGACGTATGGAAAATCTGTCCCGGGCAAAAACAACAATTCCAAAGACTTTGGGGACTAGCAGTAACTTATTAGGATTAGGATAAGGATGCAGTAACCTAGTAGGATTAGGATAAGTACTCAGTAGCTTAGTAAGAATAGGATATGGGTGTTATAAATACCCGATTTTGCTAGAGATTTTCATAATTTTTCCATCCATCCACCATCCATCCATCCATCAAAACAATTCTCCACCACCCTCATCCCTATTCCATCCTTCCCCTTTCTTTATTAATTCATTGTTGACATTATTTTTCATCTATTCGACTTTTAATTTTACAACAAGAGAATCACTATTTTGCAAGGAATTCACGCCTAACGCCATACCACACCATACTACACGTGAGATTTTTTATTGTGGTATAATGATAATGTCTATTGTGATTTTCATCGCACTCATGAATAGCTAAACTTCTCTGTTGGGGTTATGGAAGCCTTATGAGATACTATCTACTGCTATGAGTTTGTGAATTCGTGACATGTATGCTGCTTATATCATTATTCTCTTCATCTTAATGCAAGTTCTTGTGGCTGCAGACGCATAGAATAACGCCAGTATAGCATTAACTTGTTCGAAAGAAAAGTTATATGTCTGGAAAAGAGATAATGTCAAGGTAATAGGGCACCAACCCCTGTTAAAAAGTTAGTGCCGTAACTGGATTAACCTCTTGGAGAATTCGTACCATTAGATACTCTTTAAGCTCGAAAGAGTTAAAGTGAAATAGTCCTTGTTAGGTCGAAAGACGCTTGGATTTACCATAGAATACAATTCTTTATAAGCACATGCATGTCTGAATTCCACATAACTCATAGCCAATAGAGACGTATAACTCATAAGGTGGACATAACCCCAACTCTCAATTCTCATTGTTTTACATCTTACTAAACATTCTTTCTTTTTACTTTGCTATTTTCTGTTTTACTCTACTATTTTGTTCACATCAATTGCACGTTACAATCCCCCCTCTTTTACGAGACTTGCACCACAAGTCTAGTAATCTTTGCTTACTTAGTGACCGACTATTCTCTATGGGATTGATACCCAACCCAGTTGGGTTATATATTTGACAACGACCGCTTTACACTCTTACGAGAGCTGTAGATTGAGCATTATCATTGACCCTTTTGAGTTCCTAATAAGTGTGTCAGTTAAATCCATCCAATACCTCAATTAGGCACCCCTATTTCTAAGATGGAACCCGATGGATAGTCAACCTCTTAATCACCCTTATGTCTAAGATAGTGAACAATTGGAAAGATATTTCTATGAATTGTCGATTATTGCTTTGGTTCCCACATCCCTATTTCAAGAATGATGTTGGTTCCTAAAGTTCACTCAAAACCCCTCTTTCAAGGATGGTTAGGGATTTCAAGAGCTTGGGACTTTCATCCATCAAACCCATTTGGGCATTTGGGGATTTCACCCACAAATACCAACCTATTTAATCAAGCAATAATAGAACCCATCATCAACAAACCAAAATATACACAAATACATCACAACCCACATACAATTGCATCCTATTCTAGTGTAATCCGAAGAGGTAGATCAAGCAAATCATAAACATAATAATAAACACAAATAAACTAAAACTTCCATCAAAGTTGTTCATTAAAAATAAAGATAGGGTAAATCACACTTTAAAATTCAATGAATCTTTAATGGGTGATGCCAAATCTATATTTGGAAGTCACTCTAATGTCTCTTAGCTCAAATTAGTACAAGTTTGAGCTTCAAGCTCCAAAAAAATTACAAAAAAGTAAACTAAGTGTGTGAGGTAGGGTTGTGGAATGATGATTTGGATTAGGGTTTGAGTCTTCTTTTTTTGGGAAAATTTGGGATGGCTTCGTGTATTTACAGTTTGCCCTTGGTCTGAAATCCCACTAGGCCATAATTGCAGTGTCTTTAATGTAACCGCAATACAACATTCACAGGCAATTCCATGTGATCGTGGTATTTTGACCAGCTTGACTTGGCATGATTGCGGGATGACGCCCACGATCGCGATAACTGAGGCCATGTTCTACTCCAGGTCTTCAACTGCACTTCCTTGCTTTGTTTTATTCTTTTTTGTAGATCCAATCAACATCTTTTTATCTCACCACCTTTGTACCTGTAAAATATGGATCTTAGTGCATTCAATAACAATTATGTCTCACTTATTCATTCAAAATAAGGTAAGGTTCACAAATGATGAGTGCGAATGAGTGGTAAAATCACTACCCATTAAAGGGTTTAAGTGTGGGGTGTTGATACAAGACTAAAAACCACCTTATTTTACCATCTTTCATCCTACATTTGTTCTATTATTGTTGTTGTCTTGAGCTTAAATGATTTGATTTATGCTTGCATTTCATGATTTGCTTATATATGAGTGTGTTGAGGTGTTTGGATCTTAAATAAGAAGAAAAATAGCATAATCAAACAAAAAAACAAGGAAGAATCTACATCTCAATGCATCACAAAACTAATGTAGAAGGGCAAAAATTATAGTTCCTTGCACCACTGCTGCAAAGAAAGTAGTGGCATGGATTTCTGTTGCTTTCAGGAAAGCCCTGCACCACTCCCCCAAAGTAATGATTGGCACAAATCTAGCCACTAGTCTTTAGTTTAGGTTGTTCCTTGCGCCACAACTCCACTTTTGTGATGTGGCATGAACCAAAACTTATACTAACCCTATTGGGATTGGTTTTGACATTCTACGGTTTCTAAATTCTACATAAATCCCCTCTACACGTTTTTATAGGGAGTAACTATTTACAGAAGGAAAAGGCTAGGGCAAAACTCATAATAAGGTTTAATTTATTTGTTTTATTTTATTTTAAATTTTTGCCTTGTATTCAAGAAATCTCTTCTTCCAAAAAGATTCATGAGTATCTAACCTCACCATTTCTAGAGTTGTGGTTGAACATGAAAGTTATGGCTTGAAAGTCATTTTGTCTATTTTGTTTTCCATCTATTGAGTTATTTATTTCATTTTGCTTTCAGTTATCCAAGGGTCAATTAGTCATTAAAATAGTTCTTTCAAGAACAACCCAACTACATGAATGGAGTCTTTAGGCTAAAGCTTCCATATTAATTGAATTCAAGGTTCCCAACAATAATTTTCTAGTTTTAGAAACACTAATTCATGTTAGGGATTGTTAAATAGCAATTTAGAGTGAATCTAGGTGATGTTAACCTAACCCATAGTTTTTTCCCCACAAATATCATGAACTTAAGGTTGAAATCCTTAAGAATGTCCCCATTAAGAGTTGTTCTAATTATTCTAGGATGTGAAAGAATTGAAAAATGAAGAAGAGGACAGACGAAACTTACATCAACAAAGAATTTCCGCCCATACCTTGGGAAAATTGCCTCTCTAGGGCTTAGGAGTGAACATTTGGGGTTTGGGGACTGAAACCCATAAAAATGAGTTATAAACTGCTATTTATGCTACTATAGCGGCCTAACCCTCCATACCGGTGCCACTGTAGTGCCTGCCACTACGGTGACTTAGTCTTTTCAGCTCAGACAATCTTCAGTAAAACAGTCATAAATTTTTACTTAGAAATTAAATTAATAAAAAATTAGTTTAATTGGAAAGAAGACTCAAAGATCTTAAATTTTGTAGGTATTAGTCCTCTTTACTCCTTATAGTTTAGGAGTAATGTTTGTTTGAAGTTGAACCTATTTTAAACTTAGCCGAAACTAAATCGACAAGGATATTTCAACTTAACTTTGTACTAGGAGTATTGTATGACCTTGGAACATATTAAATCTCATGATAAAGAATTGATCCTAAAACATATGACATATGATATTTGTATTTCTCTACCGCAGATAATTTTGGTTCCAATGGACTCGGTCGTTACAATAGATACCAATATACCATCCCTTTATCCCCAAATGTGTATTGGGTGAAGAGAAGCATGAATTAGTTATTTCTTTTATCAGTATAAGAATGAATCCTTGAGTATTTATGATGAGTTAACGTCTAAAATCTGAGAAAACTAAATAATTTCTACATCGATTATTCTATATCAACCCAATCCCTCTATAGCAACACCACTATAGCGGGAATAATGCTACTATAGCGACATGCACGTCGCTATACCAGCCTAGGTGCGGCATAAACTTGAGAATTCTCCTAGATTTACCTTTTCACCACCCAATACTCAGATTTTTGACATTCCTGACCAACCTCTTTACATTAAATACTATATCCAGAGTTCTACTAACCCAAAATCTATTTCAAAAGGTTCTAGAGTTCCTTATCTTCTTGTATAACATAAACTAAGGCTAAGATTTATTATATCTACCCAATCCATTCCTGGATTTCCCTTGGTGATACCTTGCTCATATTTTGTCCAAGACTTACCTAGTTTGAAAATTCTAACTTCCAACTCGATAAAAAACCTTAACCCAAGTAATTACAACCTAAATAATGATATAATGGATATAGAATCACCAAGTACTACATCTTTTTCCCTAGAGACAATCCCTCCTAGAACTTTTCTCCCTTCCATGATCAACACATAAGAAAATATTATCTAAAGTATAACCACTAACCGACACGCCACTATGGATTTTATTAATACATAGATTCTCTACCTCCATTTACATAAGTCTATTCTACCCTCAACAATCAATCATTTATAACCAACTAGTTTTTTAGTTATCACTCGAGGACAAGCTGTACTTATTTATCCTCACAACTAACTTATAACTAGTCAAGTCACCTACCCAACATACCCCAATCACTCATGAAGAAATAAATATCATGTATTACCATCAATGAAGGGGACATAAAATTTCAAGAACATATCTAATAACTTTATTCCCTCCCTTCAACTAATGATCATCAATCATGATCAAGTTATCTCATTGAAATGACCTTAGCAATTAAATTATACCATTCCCAAGGAATACTATTAATCAATAATTATTGTCATATAATAAGAATTTAAGCATTGTCAAATAATAAATAGCCAATGACAAGTCATTGTAGTAATCAATACATTGGACAATATTTCTATCAATAGACAACCATAATTTCATAATTACTCGGGAACTTAGTTCTGCCATAATATTGTGATTTCCTTATCAATCACACATTATTGTTACAATGCGAGTATTTAATCAATCAACAGTAAAAATCACCAAGTTAATAAAGTATGATGTTCAAATATATATGTTATTTCAAACAGACAACATTGCCTACATCAAACATTTAACTTTCATGTTAGGGATATCATATTTATCCTTTCATTTACATGATGGAAAATCCAGTCATCAATTAAGCCTGAGCTATCACAAAATATTCAAAACCAAAATAATTTTTCCTAGTCACAATCATGAATTACCATAAAACTTTCCTTATATCAATTTCTGCTATCAAATAACTGTATTCCTTTTTCTATGGTACTCATTCATATACCCATTGTTTGAAGCATGGGTTTCCATAATTATGTACTATTTTTACCTACTATTTTCCCTTTAAATCACATAACAATAGTTTTCTTTATTCATTAACACATAACCAAGTTATAACCTTTCACAATTCATGAAATTTAAAATTCAACCAACTATGATTTACATAAGTACCAAGTCATTCACCTAGTGTACCAATTCAAACCTCTATGTTATTACCAACAAGACAAGCAACAATCATAGTCAAATTCTATCATACACCACATAACACATGGAAACTTGCAACATCACTTATCACATTCTGAGTTAATCAATCAACTTCAAATAAAAAAACTATTATAATGCACTAATAATTTCAAAACAAATTAATTTCATCATAATTCGTATGACAATCATAAGTTTCATCCCTTATAGACATATACCAATTGAAATAACTAGGTTCCAATTGTGAACCCCTAAAGATATCAGTTGGAATCAAATAGATTCCAGTTATGATTTTAAAGATACCAATTGAATACAACCCATAAAAACAACTATACAATCCCATGAGAGGAAAGAAAATAAGTGGAACAATTTACTAGAATGACTCATAGCTTTTCAAAGATTGCACCCAATTAAAAATATTCTTATAGATATCACTTCTGGGATCACCAATAGAGTAGGATTGAATATTGTGTACTTTCAAAGCCTTTTTGTTATTGTTTGAACCCAAAAAGGTGAAAGAAGCATTTCTTGAGATTGGATAATTTTCGTGCAAGAAGAACTCAACAAGTTTGAATGGAGCAAGGTATGACACTTGTTTCCACCACAACATGACTTAATTTTTATTAAAACTAAGTGGGTTTATAGAAATAAAGTATATAATAATGGAATATTGATACGCCTAAATTATAACTCTCTTTTGAGATTGTAAGTGGTCATTTTAAAATATATAACCCAACTAGATTGGGATCAAATCCCATAGGGAATATGGTGTTAATTAAGATGATTTATGATTTAACTGACCAATAGTTAAGAGTTTCTGAAACACCCTAATTTCTGGACCCTAGAAAATTTCCTAGAATTCTAATATCTGGACCCAAAATAACTTATGGGTATGATCTATATGTTGGGGTATGGATAGAATTTTCCAGTTGTATCTTGGCCAGTGCTGGTTGATGGGATGGATTTTAGTTATTGGAATAGATACGACTTAGGGGTACAAGTTATATTAGTTGTTATGGGTCATTTGGTTCCTTAACTTAAACTTATACTTGGCTAATTAGGTTGGATATGAGTATGAGTGTCTCACCATGAACTATAATCCAGGGTATGAGTCGTACCCAGGACTTATATGGTAGATAGTGTATAAATCTTTCTTGGGTTTAAATCTTCCAGGGGTATGGATAAAGGGTATAGATCATATGCTTTGGATACGACTTGGTTGGATGAGTCGTATGACGGACAGTGTTGTATCAAAAGTTTGAGTCTAGGGTACGAGTAGAGGGTACCACTCATATTGGAAGGGTACGACTCATGAGGGTCAGTCGTATCTCTGTGATGAGATTTTGGTGCAACTTAAGTAGGGGTATTCTTGATATTTTCCCACTTATCCTAATAAGGTACCATGACTTCTAATCTACCTGGAAAGTTATTTACCCTATTACTCCATTTATTAACACATAGAAACTCTTCTAAACACTCTATAATTCTCTCAAAAGCGTTTGGGTAAGGGAAGCTAGGGTTTTAACTAGGGGATTAACTTGTGGCTTGTCTTGGTGATTTATTTCCATCATCATCTTGGCTTAAGGCGTGTTCTCTTCCCTCATTGTTAATTAAAAACAAAGATATGGTTTTAATGAATGTTTTCATAACTTCATTGATTGTATGATTTTGGTTTTCAAATATGATATGGGGTTTTTGATATTAAATGGTTGGTTATGATTTCCTATGGTTTTAATTATGCTTTATGTATATTATTGGTGGTTTTGGATTATTGGATTTCATGGGAATGGTTTAATGGTTATTTAAATTGGTTTTGGTTATATTTTTCCCCAATGTGTTTGACAAAATTCTTATATAGGTATGTTCATTGTATTGAGTATTTTAATAGAACTCTCTTGTAGGTTTTAAAAATTGGTAAAGGAATTATGTATGGTTTAAATGGCTTGGAAAGGTGAATGGTTATGCTTGTGGGGTACATAAAATTCCCCAAGTGGTTTAATATGATAATTGGAAAGGGCACTTGAAATTCCCCTTGAACCTATAAATGGTTGGCTATGGATGGTACTTAAGGGTTGGTATGACGATACCAATAATAATGGACTTGATTAATAATTGGATAATGGTTATTTGGAAAATTGTTTTAATTAGGAAATAATGCTGGGATGTGTCGCAAAGTCGTGAAAGATGGAGGTCCTGGGGGGACCAAAAATAGAAACTCATATTTGCCGAATGAGGTTGGTCTTGGTGACCGAATGCATGGTGTCACACTATATTTTGGAAGATATACTAGTCATCCTAGGTTTACTTCCCTGGTCTTGTGGCTACATGAACTGTGCCCTTTCAGCAGGGAAAGTTGAACCTATATAGCCCGTGGGTGGTTTAGGACGACAAAGCTACACAACCCAGGTAAAGGTTTTAAAGGCATGCTAAACCTGATCCCTTTTTCTGGCATGGTTATATTTATATATATGGTTGTGTGCATATGGATAGTTTTACTTGGTTGTATGAATAGAATTATTTTATCCTTATCCTGAGATCATGTTAGCGTTTACCCGCTAACCCGTCGACTGGCGGTTGTATACCCACGCTATGCAAAAACTGGTCATTCTACTTCTCCTACATAGGAATTGACTAGGGGACAGTATTTGGAATAAAGTGGTGATCTTTAATCCTTTTGGAAGGCTCTATTTCATGTTATGGATATTTGTAGACACTTTGGCTTATTTTCGGTATTGGTTTTTGGATATAGTTGGGGGCATAACCTAATGGATTTTATTACTTAGTTGGTTAGAGGCTTTGTGGTACTTCTATGGGTTGAAATGGGTAAGGTTAGTATTGGTGTCAGCCTTAGCATTGGAATAAGCTGGAAGGCTGGCATCATCAAACATAATTTCTTATTATTCTATCATATTTCATTTTATGATTAAGTATTATGTGTTGAAACTTATTTGGCTATGTCCTTTGTTATGGTTTGGTATGGTTGGATTGTTGGTATGGAAGGGTTGGACTCGGTTGGTCTAGTCACAGTTGTGATCTTATCCTAGAGTCTTCATGTGAGATGTTGTACTATCTTTCTACATGCTCAAAATTTAGCCAACTCAGCATTGGCGGCTGAAGGTTGGGTCTGGTAATAGGGTTGATCTTCATTCGCGTTTGGACTTGGGATACCCATATGACAATGCACCAAGTTGGGTCATGCCAAATTGGTATAAAACACTAGGTTAATGGTCAATTAAGAGTCCACAAAGCCGTGTTGAGTAAAGTCTCTTTTAGGGATGTGTAACACGACACACTCATAAGGGAGAGGATACAAGACATTTAGGAATATTTTACTTTCTTTGTATTCTATTCTCAAGCTTGGAGTCTCAACCCTAAAATCTTTACTAATCATTATTTGTTTGTCTTTCAGATCTTGCATGGTAGATCTGAAACACAAGGAAATTCTTTTATCCCATCAGGGGGTAATGTTAAAGGGGTGCATCCTACTTCTGGGGTTTATCTTTGATCTCACGGTCCTATCCCTGATAATTTTAGAGTTCCATCAGTTGGTACTAGTCCTCCTCAAGGAAAGGTGACTAATGCATAATTCTGTCAGTCTATTCATGCTACTGCTCAGATGATCACTGCTCAGGATGAGCAGGGTATGACTGGTGCTTTGTTTATTGAGGCCACAAGTGTTATCCAATTTATGAAGATGGGTCGTCCCACTTATTCTAGAGTAAAGGTGGATGAGGATCCATGGGGCTTCTTGGATGAAATAGAAAAGATATTTCAGGTACTGCAGGTTTCCAATGTGGAAGGGGAAACTTTGTAGCTTATCAGTTCAAAGATTTTCTTATCAATGATATGAAGAGTGGGAAAATGATAGGGGTAATATGGAAGATTCTCTTGTGGTCTACTTTTTCTAAGGCCTTCTTGGATCGTTTCTTTCCCTAAGAGTTGTTGGAAGCAAAGATGGAGGAGTTTGCAAACCTCAAGCAAGGAAGGATGTCTATCAAGATATATGCCTTGTTGTTTTACCAAATATAGGTATGCTCCTGATTTATTTGCTGACATGCGGGAAAGAATAATGAAGTTCACTTTTGGGTTGAATTGGGATTTGATTTTAGAGAGAAATATTGCCTTGCTAATTAAAGATATGGATATCTCTAGGTTGACTATTTATATGCAACAAATGAAGGATGAAAAGAGAAAGCATGCAAATTTTGTGGATAGATAGGATAAGAGGAGTAGGTTTTCTGACCAGGGAATGTTAGTTTTAGAGTGGTCAGGATGGTGTCAAATAGTAGAAAAATGAGTAGGGGAGTTCTGGTTCCTTCTCTTCTACTAGTGCTCTTTACTAGTTGGGTAACAGGCGTCATTAAGGTGGTGAAAATTTTAAGGCTTAGGGTGCCCAATATCAGCAAAATAAAGGTCAGTTAATTTTTTCATGCCTTCATTATTGATTCTGTGGTTTTCCTCATCAGGGTTATTACGATGAAGGAAGGGAAAAATGCTTTAAGTGTGTCCAAGAAGGACATCGACTCAGGTATTGTCTGATTAATAAGGTTGATGCAAGGACAAATAAGATTCTTGTGGCTTTCTGTTATGCTTCTAAAACTGGTGGTGTTGCATCTACTTCTATTACTGCTCCTGGTTCTAGTATTGGTCGGAACAGGTTGTATGCTTTGCTATCTTGATAGGAATCCAAGGCATTACCTGATGTCGTCACTAGTACATTACAACTTTTCTCTTATGATGTGTATTATTTGCTTAATCTGGGGTGCACTCTCTCCTATGTGACTCCTTATATATGGCTGTATCTTTTGGTTTCAATTCAAAAATTATTTTGAATCCTTTTTTTGTTTCTGCCCTAGTAGGCGACTCAATTATTTCAAAGAGAGTCTATAGGGTAGGTGTGGTATCTATTGGTGGAAATCCAACCTCAGTGGATCTATTTGAGTTTGGTATGGTGGATTTTGATGTCATTCTGGGTATGGATTGGTTGCATTCTTGTAATGAAAACTTGGAATGTCAGTCCCATAGGGTTATTTTTAGATTTCTTGGTAAACTGGTTATAGAATAGGAGGGTGGTCCTTTATCTCCTGGGGGGATTTATTTCTTATCTTAGAGCTTGAAGATTGATCTCTAAATGTTGTCTTTATCACTTGGTTTGGATTAAAGATTCTAACTCAGAAGGTCCTTCTTTCTATTCAATTCCAGTGGTTAATGAGGTTCTAGAGGTCTTTTTGAATGATCTTCCTGGTGTTCCTCCGGATAGGGAAATAGAGTTTGGCATTGACTTGGCTCTGGACAATCATCCAATTTCTATTCCTTAATATAGAATGGCTCTGGTTGAGTTGAGAAAACTCTAGGAAAAACTTAAGGATTGTCTAGATAAGGGGTTTATTCGACCTAGTGTATCTCCTTGGGGTGCACCAATATTTTTTATGCGCAAGAAGGATGGTTCCTTTCAGATATGCATTGACTATAGGTAGTTGAACAAGGTGACAATCAAGAACAAGTATTCTCTTCTAAGGATGGATGATATATTTTCTCATTTGCAAGGTGCCAAGTTCTTTTCTAAGATAGATCTTCAATTTGGGTACCATCATTTAAAGATTAGGAAGGTGGATATCCCTAAGACAACTTTTCATACTCGGTGTGGGTACTTTGAGTTTTTGGTAATGTCATTTGGATTGACTAATGCTCCGATGGCATTTATGGATCTGATGAACAAGATTTTCTGTCAGTATTTGGATCTCTTCATTATTGTGTTTATTGATGACATTCTAGTTTATTCTCAGAGTAAGGTAGATCGTGTTATTCACCTCTGTGTGGTGTTGCAAACCTTAAAGAAACAACAGTTGTACACCAAGTTCTCCAAGTGTGAGTTTTGCATAAACGCTGTAACTTTCGTGGGTCATATTATTTCTAGTGAGTGGATCATGGTGGATCTGCAAAAGCTTGTTGTCAGGAAGAGATGGCCTAGACTCGTGACTCCATCTAATATTTGGAGCTTCTTAGGTTTAGCTGGGTATTATAGGCGGTTTATGGAGAGCTTTTCATCATTAGCTACTCGTTTGACTAAGTTAACTCAAAAGAAAGTCATGTTTTCTTGGTCAGATGCTTGTGAAGGGAATTTTGAGTAGTTGAAGAATAAGCTGATTCGACTCCAATTCTGACTTTGCCGAAAAGCAATGATGGGTTCGTGGTTTATTGTGATATATCTCGGGTAGGGTTTGGTTGTGTTTTAATGCTGCATAGGAAGGTGATTGCCTATGCTTCTAGGCAGTTGAAGGTACATGAGAGGAATTATCCTACTTATGAATTGAAGCTATTGGCGGTTTTATTTGCGTTGAAAATATGGCAGCATGATTTGTATGGTGTGCACGTGCATATCTTTCTGATCATAAGAGTCTACAATATGTGTTCACTTAGAAATAGCTTAATCTCAGGAAAATAAGATGGTTGGAGCTTCTCAAGAACTATGATATGAGTCTTCACTACCACCCATGTAAGGCTAATGTGATTGTTGATGTTCTTAGTAGGTTATCTCCCTCAAGTTATCTTCTATGTAGGGGGTAGTGCGGTTTGGTAGAAAAGGGGAGCTTAGTCCCTTGTATGTTAGTCCTTATGAGGTTTTGTGGAGAGTTAGTAATGTTACTTATGATCTGAAGTTACCTTCTAGATTGAGCTTGGTTAATCCGGTCTTTCATGTTTCCATATTGAGAAAGTGTGTTGGTGATCCTTCTTTGGTTGTTCCTTTGGAAGGATTAGGTATCTTAGATTCTTTGTCTTATGAAAAAATCCCAATTGAGATCTTTGATAGGTAGTTTCATCAGTTGCAGAACAAGGATATGGATTCATTTAAGGTTCTATGGCCGAACCATAAAGTTGAAGAAGTTACATAGGAAGCGGAACAAGACATGAAGTTCAAATATCTGCATTTGCTTTCTGCTCCTTGGATTGGTGCGGAAGGTATGTGTTCTTCAACACATCTTTATTTCAGAGTTTGTTAAAGGAAAAACTAATATCTTTGCCTCTTTGTTTTCAAACCTTGTTAGAGATTGGAAATATATTTAATAATTCAAACAACTCGTGTGTGTGGTTACCCCTACCTAGTTCGTTATTTAGGGACAAATGTTCCTAGTGGGGGAGACTGAAACACCCTATTTTTGGACCCTAGAAAATTTCTTGGAATTTTGATATTTAAAACCAATACGATTCATGGGTATGAGCCATATGTTGGGGTACAAATGGTATAGCCCAGTCGTATGCTGACCAATGCTGGTTGGTGGGATGGATTTTGGTAATTAGAATGGATACGTCTTAGGGGTACAAGTCGTATTGGTAGTTACAGATCGTTTTGTTCCTTAACTTAAACCCAGACTTAGTTATTTAGGTTGGATTTGAGTACGAGTGTCTCAACATGAGTCGTAAGCTAGGTACAAGTCATACCATGGACTCTTATAGTGGACAGTGTCTAAATTTTCCTTGGGATTAAATTTGCCAGGGGTACGGATGATGGGTATAGATCATATGATTTAGATATGACTTGGTTGGATGAGTTGTATATCGGACAGTGTTGGATCTAAAGGTTGAGTCTAGGGTATGAGTAAACGGTATCACTCATATTGGAAGTGTACGATTCATGAGGGTCAATAGTATCCTGTGATGGGATTTCGGTGCAACTTAGTTTGGGGTATTTTGGATATTTCTAAACTTTTCCTAATAAGGTACCATGACTTCTAACCTACTCGGGAAGTTATTTACCCTATTATTCCATTCGTTAACACCTAGAAACTATTTTAAACACTCTATAATTCTCTCAAAAGATTTTGGGAAAAGGAAGATAGGGTTTCAACTACATAATTGACTTGGGGCTTGTAATGGTGATTTCTTTCTATTATCATCTTGGTTTAAGGCATGTTCTCTTCCCTCATTATTAATTCTATCTAAAGGCATGGTGTTTATGAATGTTTTTATAACTTTTTTGATTGTATGATTTTGGTTTTTAAATATGATTTAGGGGTTTTGATATTAAATGGTTGGTTATGGTTTCCCATGGTTTTAATTATGCTTTATGTGCATTAATGGTGGTTTTGGATAATTGGATTGCATGAGAATAGTTTAATGGTAATTAGAATTGGTTTTTGTTATATTATACTCCTAATGTGTTTGACAAAATGCTTATAAAGATATGTTTATTGCATTGAGTATTTCAATGGAACTCTTTCATGTTTTAAAACTTGGTAAATGAATTATGCATGGTTTAAGTGGCTTAGAAAGGTAAATGTCTAAATGTGTATGCTTGTGGGGTACACAGAGTCTCCTAAGTGGTTTAATATGGTAATTGGAAATGACACTTGAAAGTCCCCTTGAACCTTTAAATGGTTGGCTATGGATGATACTTGCAGGTAAGGGTTTGTATGACGATACCACTAATAATGACCTTGGTTAATAATTGGATAATGGTTTGGTTATTTGGAAAATGGTTTTAATTGGACAATAATGGCAGGATATTTTGCAAAGTCGTGGAAGGTAGAGGTCTTGGGGGGACCAAAACTAGAAACTCATATTTGCTGATATGAGGTTGTTGTTGGTGATCATGCGTATGATGTCATAATATATTTTGGGGGATGTACTAGTCATCCAGGTTTTCTCCCCTGTTCATACGGCTATATGCACTGGTCTCTTTCAGCAGGGAATCTGAACCCATATAGCCCGTGGGTGGTTTAGGACATTAAATCTATACAACCTAGGTAAAGGTTTTAAAGGCATGCTAAACCCGGTCCCTTTTCCCTATATGGTTTTATTTATATGTATGGTTGTGTGCATATGGATGGTTTTACTTTGTTTTATAAATGACATTATTTTATCCTTATCTTGAGATCATGCTAGTGTTAACCCACTTATCGTATCATGGTTTTACTTTATTTAGCTATGGCCTGGTTTATGGCCTTTGGTATGGTTGGATTGTTGGTATAAGAGGGTTGGGCCGGTCAAGGTTGTGATCTTATCCCAAAGTCTTTTTGTGAGATGTTTCCCTATCTTTATACATACTCAGAATTCAGCCAATTGAGGGCAGGCGGCTGGAGGTTGGGTTGGGTAGCTGGGGTGGTCTCCGATCTCGGCTGGACTTAGGACACCCATTAAGACTAGGCCCTCGGTCGGGTTGTGTCAGTTTCCTTTAAATGGTTTTATTTATCATAATAGATTATGGCAACATTTCAGTTTTACACAGAAACTCAAAGTTATTATTGTAGAATTTCAAATCAATAATGAATTCAAACTGGAGTTGTGATCACTATGATTAATATCAATGTTAATTAGCAGTTAAGGAATATAATTCTCAAGATTTGTGGGGAACACCAAATTATCAACGTCTATAATTTATCTAAGTATTTTTCAACCTACTTAGATATTAAGTTTCCTAATTCTTCAAAATTAGGGCAACTTTCTATTCTTATTGGTTTTATTCTAAGTTGATTAATCTCGTTACAACATTAACCATTAGATGGAAAATTTATATTTCCAAATGCTCGTTAATAAGTTGCTACCTTTTATAGATTTCTTACTTCAAGCAAACCAATCAAAGACATGTCCTATTGTTTGCTACCAATAGAAAACAATTAACACAACATAATTACCAAGATGAATCCCACAATCACTCAAATCTAACCAAAACTAAAAAATAAACAAAGTATTAATCATAGCTCCCACTCTAGGTTGTGGGATTTAGTACCTCATGAACTTAAAAGTGATTGCAAAAGATGACTTCATAATTCAAAAAGTTATGCTTACAAAAGGTGAAATCAAATGTTGTTCTCCTTCAAAGATTCACCAGATCTCCTAAAAACTTAATCAAAAGAATGAATTCAAGACTTCAAAATGCTCTAAAAGTAAACTAGTGTTTCTGAAGAATAGCCAAGATGCCAAGAAAACCCTAAAAGCTGATATTTATATCCTTAAAATTCAAAATTTAAAGTTAAAACAACAATATTTCCGCACAACAGTTGATGATAAGGCTGATGTCTTATCACTTAGTTGCTAGCTTATCAACCAAGTCATCAACTTAATTCTTCAGCAGCAAAACCACTATTTCAGGCTGATGATGAAGTTGATGGCTTATCGCTTAGCTGATGACTTATCAGAATAGTCATCACTAGAGTCTTTATACACTGTTTCAGGCTGACAATGAAGCTGATGGATTATCATTTAGTTGGTGGCTAATCAGAATAGT
Source organism: Capsicum baccatum var. pendulum (assembly GCA_030864225.1). Taxonomy (NCBI): domain Eukaryota; kingdom Viridiplantae; phylum Streptophyta; class Magnoliopsida; order Solanales; family Solanaceae; genus Capsicum; species Capsicum baccatum. Next base: position 126,262,501 of record CM061561.1, read on the forward strand.
TGTCACTTGAGTTTATCACTTGGCTGATGGCTAATCACATCTAGTCACCAAAACAACTTTTTATTCTTTTTCTTTGTTTTTCTTAAATCTTGACTTGTCCAACATAAATAAATAAAATACAATAAAAAACAACACAAGTTGCTTAATATGTTACAATTATTCCAAGTTAGAAGCCTTATATATGTTGTTAAAAAGACAACACATCAACATACTCAACTTAACACACTTGTTTATCCTCATGCAACTACATAATATAGTACTATGTATACAACAGAGCATTAATGGATAGAATAACATTTCTATTTTTCAATTCGAACCCATTAAGAAGAATGTGTTATTTTTTTCAAGTGGTAACAAGATTTCATGCTTATCTTTAAAGTTCAAACAAGAAAAACGGTATCTAGACTTAGGGTATTTGACCAAATAGTCAGTAATCACAACTACCATTCTTATTCCCTCGCTAAAAGAAAGAGTTTCTTGCACCGAATATTACTTTTATTTTTTATGAACTAGGAATCAAATAGCTCACCTTCACAAATAAGTTTTGGATTGTGCACCTACTATGTCATAGGCTTTCCCTCACCATTCTGCTTGGGTCATCTAGTAGATAAACTAAGATCACTATAGGGATTTCTTGGATTGCATTGAAGGCTTAAGTGCTGGAAAGATAATTTTAGGATTAGTGAATTAGCCCCCCCCCCCCCCCCCCCCCCATTTATTTTCACACTTAGATACTTCCTTGCTTATTTATTTGCTTCCTTTATTTCCCTTTCTTGGTGCAAAAATTTTCATGAGTTGGTTCTATTCTTAGCACTTTCAAACTATTTTCTTTATCATTTAATTATTTTTATTCTTTTTATCCTTGACAACTATTTTGCACCCTCTTTTAATCATTATCTACTCTACCGTAGCCACCCTCAACTTAGACGATTTGCTTGAGTTGATGTGTATGATGTCCAAAGAGAGGAATAGGGCCAACATAAGGGTTTAATTGTGAAAATAGGGAAAGGTGTTCAGGTTATGAAATAAAGACAAATATAATGGCTCCAATGAAGATCAAAAGGGATTTACTAAAAATTTTTGGGTTGTTCATTTTTCTAAGTGGACTACTATAAAAAATGGCCTGTTCTCATTTCTTAGATACCTACTTGCAACCTAATAGAATGACCTGGGCAATTCTAGATGCGCATACAATATGAAAGTAGTACAAAGACCTCACACACTCATGGCATATAATATCAATGTCATCACTGACCATTCAATTAATACTTAATCTTAAGCAGAGGTTGCCATATCAATAAAACCTGTGATAATTGCTGGTCCTTCTATATTGGGTGTAGGCATAGTACTTACATATAAACAAGCATGAACAGATTTTGCTAATGAAATTTGTAACCCTTGTGCAAATTAGCGGACAGGTGCAGGTGCTTGAATTTCCTCTGTGGTTGGAGTATTATCTCCAAAGTCAATGTAGGCTGGCTTGTATCTCTCCGATCAAAATTATGTGTCTTCACTAACTTTACCTTATTTTCCAATCCTGAAATCAAAGGGACATGAGCTTCCTTACATAGCCTATTGACCAGACGAGGAAAAGGGTATGCTATATCAGTTTTTGTTCTCGAATCTTAATTTTATCAGGAATCATCTCTCCAAAATTCAGCTGAACCTAGACATTAGACTTACTACCAAGATCTATCATCACCTAATATGTTGTCACCTGCTGTCAGCATCAATCTGCATCATAGAACTCCCTACCAGAGCTTTTCCATCTGAGAAAATATAATTTTCATTATTCGTACACTTTGGTTATTCACCCACTCGTGTTCTCCTTCTACTAATATTTGTGCTAACCAAGGGTGTTGATCAGCTCTATCATTTATCCTGCTATAGAAATCAAGATTAGTGGTTGGAGGTATGAAATCCGCTTTATGCAAAAATTTGTTAATGGTGCTATCAGGCACATCTACCATAACCCCTCGCACTGGTATCCGATCCATGTTTGGCATATCTATGGACCTCTCTCCTTTCTTGCATATATTCTCCAAGGATGTAGTATAATTTGCATAAAATTCCCTCATAATAATTAGATAATATGATTCTCCTCTCTAGTGGTCCATTCTAGATCACACGCCTTGAATGTTCTTTCTATTTGAGGGTGACTTTTTAGCCCAGATATAATGATTTTGACTTCTTGTGTAAAGGCCTTTTAATACTTCGTCTCCTAGTGGCTTTCAATCCTTCATGATAGATTTTAGATGAACCCTCTACTTTACATCTCACACTATCTCAGATAGCTGGGTTCTTACTCTTGATCATATCATTCACATTGGAGACTTTATTTCCATAGGATGTTCTGAAGCATGAGAATTTTCTTCTTTAGAACTTTCAAAGTTTGATCTGGACTCACTCCACATATCTATTACCCTCTGATTATACTGGAGGGTTGGTTCCATTATACGAAGACTCTACCTCATACAATAGCCTTGCTTTCCAATTACTTCTTGTTTATTCTCAGAATCGTTAAACAATCTCTGAGTTGAGGTGGTTTTTGTTACTCGCTTGCTGGTAGCTTTTGTTGACCTTTTGGAGGCATAGCTTTATCTATAGTAGTATACCCAAATCAATATTTTTACAAAGGGAAAGAAAGAAAGCATGGGAGATTGGTAAACAACTTTGCTAACAAGTACTTTGTTCACCCTCAAGTAAAATCAACCAATCTTTATGAATGTAGGTGATGAATTTGTTGACAATTCGGTACTTAGGTGATGGCTTGTCAGCCTAGTCATCACCCTTAAGCAGAACTCATTGCACTTCAGATTCATAGGTGACAACTTAGGTGATAAGTTATCACTTAGGTGATGTTTTATCAGCCTAGTCATCACCCTTAAGTAGAATCCACCAAACTTCACAATCATTGGTGACGACTTAGGTGATAAGTCATCACTTAGGTAATGGATTATCAGCCTAGTCGTCAACCTAAAACAGAATATGATGCACTTTTATTTCTACTTTAGGGACTGGGTTTGATAATCTTGTCAACCAATTGATGACTTATCAACCCTGGTCGTCATTCCTAACCATGATGGACCATCAATTTAAATCAATAAACTTGGAATATTTTAGGGCAGGTAATTACCAATTTCCCACTAGATCATTAAAGTTCAACCTTTTACAAGAAGAATCAACTTCATAACCTAATGGGAATTTGTTTAGGAGCAACTTTTGTCAATACAAACTTCTGTTGATTTAGATATACTACGCAAACTTTGTATTGGTTAAAGTTGTTCATGAACACCTTGCAATCTTTCATGTTTAATTTTTAATTAAATTCTCCTCTCCACATAATAAAGAGGGTAGCTTTTTAACATACCTTGAAGATAACTTGAAGTAGCACAAACCAACTAGTGAATATTTAGCTTGATCAGGAAAAATAGAACTTTTGTATCTCAAATTGCATATATTCAGAGATTTTTCACAAAGGAGAAAAGTTCTATTTGCTATAGAACGTACTTTGAGAAGTTGAAAAGAATAGGGGAACTTTAGAATTTGAAAAGAAATGGGAGATGAAAAGTCCTAACTAATTCAGACTTCTATACTTTTGTAAATTTCTCAAGTTTATTATTTTTTCATAACTATTAAATGAAATAGAAATTAAAATATACAAAAGCTCAAAATAAAGAGTAGGCATGAAAATATTTTTTATTTTAATCAAAACAAAGTTAAAAGAAATCAGAACAGAAGCAATTTGGATCGGGTTAGGGTTTAGATCGAGTCAAAATGACTTACCTAGGCTAAAAATTTAGTTGACGACAAGAAGTGATGGCTCATTACTTTGTTGATGGCCTATCAACCTTGTCGTCAACTATATCCTAACTATGCCTTTTTTTGCTGCAGTTGACAAAAAAAAGTAATGGGTCATCACTTTGTTTATGGCCTATCAACCCTGTCGTCAACTCTATCCAGTTTATGCATTTTTCTTTGCTCTAGTTGACGACAAGAGGTGATAGCTTGTCATTTTGTTGATGGCTTATCAACCTTGCTATCAACTCTATCCAAATTTGACCAATTTCTTTCTCTTAAGTTGGCCATAAGATTGACAACTTGTCAACATGTTGACAACTTATAAATTCTACTTCTTTATCGATCTCAACTTTGTTCTTGGACATCTTAGCAAGCACATTACCCATGGTGAAATCTAAAAACAAAAAAAATATTTACAATACAAAATTTGGGTTGCCACCCATTAGCGCTTGATTTAATGTCGTGGCATTAATCAATTATCTTGACTTCTCCGAATTCTTCAAGATATACCTTAGACAACAACTTTTCCTCATCTATTGGGCCAATTTAATGCTTCATTCTTTGCCCATTAACTTTAAACAAATTCCCTTCTTTGCTTTCAAGTTCAACCACACCAGATGGAAAACATGGGTTATGTTGAAGGTCCCGACCACTTTGACTTGAAATTTTAAGGAAACAACTTAAATCGAGAGATAAAGAGCAATACCCAATCACAGACTTAAATCCTTTGGTTGTGATACCTCTTCATACTTTCCTTATATAGATTAGCCCTTTCATATGTATGGAGACGAAACTCATCCATCTCATTGAGTTGATCTAACCTCAAATCAGCTGCTTCTTTCCAACTATAATTCAACCTCTTGAGTGCCCATAATGCCTTGTGTTCAAGTTACATTGGTAGATGACAAGATTTACCAAACATAACTAGCAAGGAGATATTTTGATAGGCGTTTGGAAAACTATTTGATACGCCCAAAAGGCATCATCAAGTTTTCTTGACCAATCACTTCTATTTGCATTTGTGGTCTTGTCCAAGATATATTTGATCTCCTTGTTTAACACTTTCACTTTCCCACTAGTTTGTGAGTGATGATATATGCCGACCTTGTGCTATTTCACCCCATACTTCATCAATGTAGCTCAGAACATCTTTTTGCAGAAGTGTGATCCTCCATCTCATATGAGGGGTCTTGGAACACCAAAGCATGAAAAGAAATTCTTTCTTAATAATGCAACTACTCTTTTGCCTTCATTATCTGCCAAAGCAACAATTTCCACCCACTAGGACACATAATCCACAACAACAAAGATATATTTATGACCATAAAATATTACAAAGGGTCCCATGAAATCTACGCCTAGAGATCAAATAGCTTCACTTCCAATATCTTAGTAATTGCCATTTCATGATTTTAGAGATACATCCCTGTCGTTGACATTGATCACAAGCCCTTACAAAATCATAAGCATCTTTGTGAATTGAGGGCTAATAGTAACTGCTTTGTAAAATCTTCCTTATTATTCGATCACCTACATGATGTCCCCTATATGGGGATGAATGGAATACCTCAAAGATGCTCAAAATTTCTACCTCTGGTTTACATCTTTTGATGATATTATCATCATATTGTCTAAAAAAATAAGGCTCATCCCAAAAATACCAAGTCACATTATGTAGAAACTTCTTCTGGTGAAATGTGAGATCATATGAAATGACATCACAGACAACTATGTTTACAAGATCTGCATACTACGACACCAAATCAAGAGTAGCAATAAAAGCTTGCTCATCCAGAAAAGAGTCATTAATTTTTGGCTTCTCCATGCTCTTCTTCTCATTCTCTAACTTGATAGATGGTCTGGTACTTGATTTTCACACCTGTTTGAATCTTTGACTTTAAAATCAAACTCCTAAAGTAACAATACCCATCTTATAAGCCTTAGTTTAGTGTTTTCCTTTTCCATAAGGTATCTCAGTATAGCATGATCAGTTTGAACCACGACTTTGGTTCCCAATAAATATGCCAAAATTTTTTTGAACTCATAAACCACAGATAGAAGGTCTTGTTCTGTAATAATGTAATTCTTTTGTGCTCTATTTAAAGATTTAATAGCATAATAATTGGTATGAAAAATTATTTCTTTCTTTTGACCAAGAACAACTTCAAGTGCAACCCCGCTCGCATGATATATCACTTCAAATGAATTTGACCAATCTGGAGCAATCACAATGAGAGCAGCCACTAATTTCTCCTTAAGTCATTTTAACGCCTTCAAATACTTCTCATCAAAAACAAATTTGGTTTTCTTTTCTAATAATTTTCAAAGCGGGTTTGCAATTTTGGAAAAATCTTGTATAAATCTTTAGTAGAAATCTGCATGGCCTAGGAAACTACATACTTCTTTCATTGAGATAGGAGGAGGTAGTTTTTCAATGACTTCAATATTAGAACGATCAACTTATATTCCTTTGGATGACATTTATTGCCTCAATACTATGCCCTCTTTCACTATGAAGTAGCATTTTCCCCAGTTTAGGAAAAGATTGAACTTCTCACAGTGTTGCCATGCATTACCTTAGTTCACCAAGCAACTTTCGACCGAATCACCAACCATAGTGATATCATCCATGAGTACTTACAATGTGTATTCCACCATGTCTGAAAAGATGAACAACATACACCTTTGGGAGGTGGCCAGTGCATTTCACAATCAAATCAACATTCTCTTAAAAGCAAATATTCTGTATGGATAAGTGAATGTCATTTTATCTTGATCCTAAAGTGAAATAAATATTTGATTGTAGCTTGAGTATCTATCTAAGAAGTAATACAAACCTCTTCCTGCAAATCGGTCAAGCATCTGGACTATGAAAGGCATCAGAAATGATCTTTCAAAGTCCACGAATTTAATTTTTTGTAATCCATACACCCCGCCAACCAGTCACTGATTTGAGTTGAATTAGCTTATCTTCTCAGTTGCTACAAAACTACAATCATTTCCTTCAGTTGCTTCATAGATTGAAAAACTTCAGAACTAACTTCTTTATCATTGAGCCTAAATTTTAATTCATTAGCTCCATATCAACTAGCACTCTCTCGGATTCTAAGAACGGCCTACCCAAAATTATAGGTACCTCAAAGTCCACTTCGTAATCAAGAATTACAAAGTCTACAGGAAATATAAAACTGGACACCTTCACAAGTACATTATGTAAAATCCCCACCGGACTCTTCACCGGTCCAGTCAGCCATTAATAGTCATATAGTAGTTGGTTTAGGAGATCCTAAACCCAATTTTTTGAAAACCACTAATGGAATAAGGTTGATGCTTGCGCTAAGATAATAAATCACTTTAGCAAGGCGAAATGTTCCAATTGTACACGGGATAGTGAATGCTCCTGGATCAACTTTCTTCTACACTAGTGATCTAGTAGCGATAGCACTACAATGATGAAGGTTATCCACAGACTCATAAATGGCTATCCTTTTCTTTGCTACAAGGTCCTTCATGACCTTAGCATATCCTGGAATTTGCTTTAATACCTTAACTAAAGAAACATTCACCGTCAACTACTTCAATATATCCATGATCTTGCTAAACTTTCCCTCGTCTACTTTTTTCTTCAATTTATGTGGAAATGGGGGTGGTGGCTTTGGAATTCTTGTTAAGGCATTCTCCACTTCTTTTTGTTTGTTCTGCTCGACATTATTTTCCTATTTCAGCTTAGCTGGTTGTTGTACAATTATTTTTTTCTAAGTCTCCTAACTTCTCATACTCCACTGATGGCTACTTATATACCTCCTCTTCAAGCTCTACATTATTAATATTAGGAGGTGCTCCTAGACATGGACCAAATAATATCTTACCACTACTAATGGCAATTTCCATAACCGAACCATTATTTCTTGGGTTTTGCATAGTATCACTTAGCAATGTTCTGCTTTTTCTTTGGTTGAACGTTGCTGATAATTGGCTCATCTGTTGCTCCAAATATTTAATAGATGTTGAGTGTGAGTCAACTAATTGACTTATGGTTGACAGGTCACTCTTTATTTTCTTAACTCCAACATCTTTTGACTCTAATCTTTTCAATAATTTATCCATCATATTCTCTATTGACATCTTCCCAAAATTATTTGCTGCATTGTCATGACTCTTAGGTTGTACATATAATCTACTCCTATCATTCTTATTCTTCTAGCTTCCTTGGTCATGATCTCTGTAACCAGATTTATCATAATAATTACGACCTTGATTTTCTTTGTCACTGGCCTAGAAACCCCCTCGTTATTTAAATAAATCACCTCCTCCTCAGAATCAGATTGAGCTTCCCTACTATATGGCCCCACAACTTTAACCTTCTCTACATTTCTCGAGAGCAAATGCCTTTATGAGCAAATCCATCCATGTCTTAATGAAAGCCATATCTTGGTTAGGTTCTTCTTCTCTCCGGCGTTGCTCCTCTAACATCCCTCTAGCATAATAAGTGATATCCATGAAATTATGGTATTGTTTGTTACCATAGAATCCTTGGTATGCCGTGCTCTACTTCTATTATTCATTTTACCCAATATTCTGCAACTTCAAAATAAGTGATATACATGAAAGATCCTCCTACAATATTATATACGGTTGGCTTTGTCATTGAATTCAAAATCTCTAGAACATCCCTATTATCTCAGCTTATGGTTCGAACACTGCGTCAGCTTCTTTTTAAACCTCATCCATGTTTTGTTAAAATCCTCACTAGGCAGTTGCCTATAGTTTCTAATTTCATCCCTCAATTGTAACATCTGGAAGGTGTAAAGAACCTTTTTAGGAAAGTTTTTTTTAGTTGCCTCAAGTTTGTTATAGAATAAGCTTAGTCAGCCATAGAGTTGGCTCCCTAGATAGAGTCAGTGGAAATAATCATAAACAAATGGCATTTTTACCCACTCCAGGATTGTCAAATAAATAATAAATATTGATGAAGTTCACTAAATGAAGATTTGAATCATCCCTGAGTACTGACCAAATAACCCCTTCAAATTAAGTAGCTGGATCATCATACTTGTGATATTAAATTTCACCCCAGGATCCAATGGTGGTGGGTTGATTGATCCTATGTCTCCATCTCTATTTAAATCAGTATCGTCATTATTATGTAGATCAAACTGCACCATAGGCTGTGGTACACTCTACCTTTTGCTTGCCAATTTTAATTTACTGGTACGATATTTTCAGACCATCATCTGTTCAAAGGATAAACCAACTTATCATCACCCAAGTCATCATCATCTAAATTATGCACATGCCCGGGTATTCTAACATTCTATTGGTTTGCCTGTGTATTTACCAAAGTGACCAATTTTGTAGCCTCTAGAGTGAAGGAATGAATAAGTGGTTATATTTGATAAACTGGAAATAATCACCTTGTGCTGAATTAAATAGTTGGAGTTTGACTACAACACTTCAAGAAGTTTGAGTTTGAATTAAAGTAGGAGTTTAACTTGAAGTAGAACTCTAAGAAATAAGAGTTTTGATGAAAGAAGGAGTTTGATTGAAACAATAACTCCTTGGAGAGTTGTGTTTAGATATAAGAAGTGTGATTTAGAAGATTTATGCACTTACAAAGCAAAAATGCAATTGGAAAATTGACTTGGTAGTGTGCTACTTGGAGATTGAAGGAACATATTATTGAACCTAGTCCCGGTACAAAGTAAGATAAGAGGTCTTAGTCGTTAGGTATTAGAAGTTGGATACAGTTTTGTATGTTGATGTAATACCAATTCAGTAAGTCATGAACTGAGTCAGGTGTATTGTCTTCAAGTTAGGGAAATCAAAGATTTGGGGTCATACACATTGGGAGGTTTATGAATTGAGTATTGTTAGGAGTTAGAGTTTAAAAATCCTTGTAATTTGTCGTTGTTGGGCTTGAGATGTTCGAGTGAAGTTGGGGTTAAATCCTATAGAGGTGCATGTCACGACCTAATTTCTCAGGTCATGATGGTGCCTACTATAACCCACCAGTAGGCAAGCCAAACCTGTAATCCAGAACTACTAGTAACGAACTACCAAGAAAGATAAAGGAATTAATGTAGAATATATGTAATAAAAGGCTAACATATAAAAGATAATCCCAAAACCTGGTGAAATCAGTACAAAAGCTTCTAATATATTAAGAGTACAAAATAAACTACCAAGGGAATTACTCTAATACAACCAATCTCTGCATATAACACAGAGACTAGTCTAGTACATAAGAGGGAGGAAAATAATACTCCAAACGTCGGGAGCTCATTCTTTGCATACGAACCATGGCTGCTCCGCATGATGCACGCAACATTTACGATAACCCATACTATGATCTTCAGGCTGCAAAAGTGTAGTATGAGTACCAACACATAGTACTAAATAGGCAACTGCCGATTGAGCTCTAAAGATAATGCTGATATATTTACAACATATAAACAGAAATGGAATCTAAATCCAAATATCCAGCATTCACACAACAAAGATAGTGAGACAATAAGGATACAATATCCTACTCATAACTAAACAACTAGCATAATAAGGCTAAGGAAGTATTAAGGGTGAACTATCCTACTACAGCCATACTGAGGAATCTCAACACTATACCATATATCCCTGGCCAATATACAAATAAACGATGAAAGAAGGACATATAATAGTATACAAGGCCAAGGAATGAACATACAATCTAAATAAATAAAGGAATGGATACAATAGTACCATAGCTTATATATAAGTAGATATATATTAGAATATATATAAATATATATAATCAGGGTCAACTTAAGTTATAACCTACATCATCAGGCCATCATATTAAGACCTCATAATCCTAGCAAGATCTAGTACTAGGATACTCAGGGTTTTTAATCCATACAATAATCATGAGATAATCATGAATAAAGATATAATCATAAAATGAGAGGGTCCAGAATCATACCTCAAATCTCAATATCGGATCCTTAAAAAGGTTTCCACAAACTAGCCATAACAATGATCATCACCATGATAATAACAATAATAATGATAACGCGAGTAACTAGCTAGCCTGGACAACCAATACCTCACTGAGCTTTTCACGAACTCCTACCACCCTAGGCTTAAAAGGTTCAATCAACAAACAATGCACCACAAACTATACTCGTCACCCATACCTATTCAACCTTCTATGAGGCTTATAGATATAGGCACATACTGGAGATAGGCAATGTACATGCAAGAATTAATGCCAAAATATAATTTGAAAAACTATGATGATTATGTGATACACAAGGTCATCGCACAATATTTGAGATCTTCGCACAACCTTTATAATAATAATGATGTGATACACAAGGTCTTCGCACAACCTTTAAGACTGTCGTACAACCTCTATAATAATGATGATATGATACACAAGGTCATTGTACAACCTTTGAGATCATCACACGGCCTCTATAGTAAAATTGTAAATCTATTGCCCGAGGTAAACTTTGGGAGTACATCATTATAAAAGTGTAGAAAGGATTAGAATCTCTCACAACCAGAGTAATTAGTAGTATCAAAATTATTTACCAGAATCCATCTCGGCCAAATTTTTAAAACATCATTTTCAATCTCAATGGAGATAATTTATCCATTAAATTGGTACGATTTTCATTATGAAGAAACTTGTTTTAAGGTGAAAGGTGGGATTTAATCTCTCTTTAGAAAAAAATAGAAAAATCATATTTTTGTTGGAATCATACTATTTACCATCTTAGTGATCATCGATATAGGGAATATATACACGCCATCACCAATATTCAAATAGTGTAATGATACGCGTTAACATTTTTACAACTACAACCACGTCCATCATAAGGATAAACCATTTTTCGGAATCCAACCAATATTATAACACGGCCTTAGGCCCAATAATATATCCGGAATAATTATATTTTAATAATAACAACCTTAGACCCACATAACTATCCAAAACTCATCACAATAATCACATCCATAATCCATAGCATATCTATGAGGCATAATATATCTATAGGCTGTAACATAATTTGGGGAAAAACCATCGCTATTCATTAGGATATGAATTAATCTCATGCTAAAGTCTCATTAGTCTCAACTATGCCTAATAACTGTAATTAAGTCCTTAAGGGGTAACACATGTCTTGGCCTTAAGTGGTCCAAAGGATACCTCTTCTAATCCTCAAAACTTTAATAATCAAGACTAAGTTACGATGTTATACTCATAATCAATCTTAACATCACATTCACAAGCAATATATAACACATATCATCTTGTGAAGAAGAGTAGATAGAAGCCTACATCTATGCCAAACAACAAATTCTTGAATCATCTATAAAACGTCCATCTTCACTATATAATCTCAAAATACCACCTCGCTATCAAAATCATAATCTACGCGTCATTAGGAGTCAAATGAGGCCCATATTGCCATGTAATAGGTTGGTTGAAAATTTGGGTCAAGAATGGGCATGTGGGGAGTGCTAATGGAATCTAAAAATTGAAACCGTCATGAGGTCCCTAGAAGGACAAGGAAGTTGTGGTCCAAAGTTGAGAACAAATGGAACAGGGCAGACTTTAAGTCCCAGGGTAGTGGTAGCAGTGCCCATACCTATTCTCTTTGCCAGACTTATGGCAAGTACCATCATGGTATTTATAGAGCTGGAAGTGGTATTTGTTTCAGATGTGGCAAGACAGTCCATAGAGTCAGAGACTGTCCTAATCCAAGTCCTATGGGTCAACAAAATTGATCCTCAGCTTAGTTTGATCGCCCAAATCAGCAGGGTGCCATCTCCAGTGCTACTAGTGGGTAATGTCCAAATCGTCTCTATACTCTTCAGTCCCAAAAAGATCAAGAAAATTCTTCTGATGTGGTTACCGGTACATTACAGATCTTTCCTGTGCATGCTTATGCTTTGCTAGATCCAGGAGCTTCTTTGTCTTTTGTCACTCCTTATACAGCAGTTAATTTCAGAGTCAGTCCTGAAATTCTAGTAGAGCCCTTTTCAATCTCTACCCAGTGGGTAAAACTATCATAGCCTGGCGGGTATACAGGAACTACCCGGTAATGATATTTCAGAAAGTCACCTCAACAGACTTAGTCGAATTAGAGATGACTAATTTTGATGTCATTCTCGGCATGGATTGGCTTCATTCCTACTATGCCACAGTACACTGCAGAAATAGAATAGTCCAATTTTAATTTTTGAATGAACCTGTCCTTGAGTGGAAGGGTAGTGTATCCTCTTTTAGGGGTCATCTTATTTCCTACATTCGGGCATAGAAAATGATATCTAAAGGATGTGTCTATCATCTTGTTTTGTTAAGGACACTAGTTCTGAAACTCCTAGTCTTGAATCAGTCCCAGTAGTAAATGAATATTCAGATTTCTTTTTCGTAGATCTTCTAGGAATTCCTCCCGAAAGTGAAATAGACTTCGGTATTGATCTTCTTCTAGATACTCGGCCTATCATTATTTCGCCATACAGAATGGCACTGACAGAACTTAAAGAACTAAAAATAGTAGAATGATCTATTAGATAAGGGATTCATCAAACCCAGTATTTCCCCGTGGGGCACACCAGTCTTATTCGTGCGCAAGAAAGATGGTTCTTTTAGAATGTGCATTGATTACCATCAACTCAATAAAGTCACGGTCAAGAACAAGTATCCTCTTCCCAGAATCGATGACTTGTTTGACCAAATTCATGGTGCCAGTTATTTCTCTAAGTTAGATCTCAGATCCAGCTATCATTAGTTCAGAGTCAGAGAATGTGACATTCCAAAAACCTCTTTTCGTACTCGAGATGGTCACTTTGAATTCTTAGATATATCATTTCATATTACCAATGCCCCAGCCACTTTCATAGACTTGATGAACTGTGTGTTTAAGTAGTACTTGGACATGTTCGTCATAGTATTCATAGATAAGATTCTGGTCTATTCCCGCAGCGAGTGAGATCATGCACACCATCTAAGAATAGTACTTTAGACTCTCAGAGATTATTTTCTATTCGCCAAATTTAGTAAGTGTGAGTTTTGGCTAAGGTCAGTAGCATTCCTTGGTCATATCATTTCTGGTGATGGCATTAGAGTAGATCCTCAAAAGACCAAAGCAGTAAAGAACTTACCTCGCCCTGTCTCTCCATCAGATATTAGGAGTTTCTTGGGTTTGGCTGGCTATTATAGGCAGTTTGTTAAGGTATTTTTTGCTATTAAATTCCTTATGTCTAGATTAGCTCAGAAGAAAGTCAAGTGCTAGTGGTCAAATCTTTTCGAGAAGAGTTTTTAGGAGTTGAAGACTCAACTCACCTCAGCTCTAGTTCTAGCGTTACCAGATGGTTCAAATGGGTTTGTAGTATATTGTGATGCATCCAGAGTAGGTTTGGATTGGTTCCTTATGTAGCATGGTAAGGTCATAGCCTACGCCTCTAGATAGATTAAACCCCATGAGAAAATTATCCTACTCATGATCTTGAGTTAGCCGCCGTAGTATTTGCCTTGAAGATTTAGAGACATTATCTATACGGTGTTTATGTAGATGTGTTACAGATCATAAGAGTCTTCAGTATGTTTTTTCTCAGAAAGATCTCAATCTTTGTTAGAGAAGGTGGTTAAAGCTCTTGAAAGATTATGACATGAGTGTCCTCTATCATTTGAGCAAGGCCAATATAATTATCGATGCTCTTAGTAGACTGTCTATGGGTAGTGTTGCTCATGTGGATGACAGTAAGAAGAAGTTAGCTCAGGAAGCACATCAGCTTGCCAGACTAGGCATTCACTTAGTCGATACAGAAGAGGGTGATGTATGGGTTTAGAGTAGTTCAGAATCATCTCTAGTTTCCAAGGTGAAAAAATAGCAAGATAGAGATCCTATTTTAGTCAAGTTGAAAGAGTCAGTCAAGGATTAGAAAATGGAGGTTTTCTCCTAAGGGGGAGATGGTATTCTATGTTGTCAGGGTCGTCTGTGAGTTCCAGCTTTAGATGACTTAAGGTAGCAAATTCTTGCAGAAGTGCATGGTGCGTGCTACTATATTCATCCAGGGGCCACAAAGGTGTACCATGACTTGCGGGAAATATATTGGTGGAGTGGGATAAAGAGAGATATTGTAGAGTTCGTGGCTAAGTGCTCTACATGTCAGTAGGTTAAGATAGAGCATCAAAAGCATAGTAGTCTTATGCAGGAGTTCCTTATTCCTACTTGGAAGTGGGAAGAAGTAAAAATGGACTTTGTGATGGGTTTGCCTTGAACTCGTCATTAGCATGATTTAGTTTGGGTCATTGTAGACAAAATGACCAAATTAGACCATTTTCTTCCAGTTCATACCTCATATTCAGCCGAGGATTACACCAAACTCTACATCAGGGAGTTGGTCAGAATGCACGGCGTTCCATTATCTATTATCTCAGACAGAGGTACCCTGTTCACCTCTTATTTCTGGAAAGCATTCCAAAAGGGTCGTGGTACCCAAGTTCATCTCAGTATAGTATTTCATCCTCTGATAGATGGTCAAGCAGAAAGGACCATTCAAGCTTTGAAAGATATGATAAGGGCGTGTGCAATTGATTTCAAGGATAGTTGGGATGACCACTTACCTTTGATTGAATTCGCATACAACAACAACTATCATTACAGTATTCATATGGCTCCATTTAAAGCTCTCTATAGTAGGAGATGTAGATTTCCAATTGGTTGGTTCGAAGTTAGTGAGGCCTTAGTTATAGGGACTGACTTGGTATTCGACGCCTTAGAGAAAGTCTAGTTGATTAGAGAAAGACTCTGGGCTTCTCATAGCCTATAGAAGTTTTATGTTCGTAGAAAAGATCTCTAGTTTAAGATTGGTGATCATGTCTACATAAAAATCTCTCCCATGAAGGGAGTGAAGAGGTTCGGCAAGAAGGGAAATCTCAGTCCCCAATATGTCGGTCCCTTTAAGATTCTCAGTCGCTTTGGCAAGGTAGCTTATGAGATTGAATTGCCTTCAGATCTAGCCTCAGTTCATCCAGTCTTCCATGTCTCTTTGCCCAAGAAATGTATAGGTGACCAAGTAGTTGTAGTCCCTATTCAGAGCATCGATGTTCAGAACAGCCTCTCTTATAAAGATATTCCAGTTGAAATCCTAGAGTTTTCGACTCGAAGACTAAGGAACAAAGAAGTGCCTCTAGTTAAAGTTCTTTGGCAAAATCAGTCTGCCGAGGGAGCTGCTTGGCAAACAGAAACAGACATGCATACCAAGTATCCTTACCTCTTCTCCGCTGACTCAGATCAAGCTTAAAGTAATAGTTCTCCTTAAGCTTACCCAATTTAATATTTAGTGTTCACCACAAACTTAGTATCAAGTACTATTGCATATTCAGTCATGCATTCATGTATCAGTTCAGTTATATAATTATGCATCAGACATGCATTCTCATTGTGATAAACTTAGTTCACCAGAACACCCAGTCATGCATTCATGAATCAGTTACACAGACATCTATTATGTATGTTCAGTATTATATGTTCATCTTGTCAGTCATGTCAGTCATGAGATCATGTTTTAGTATTCATGTTTAGTATGTACGTTAGTTATCTTCTCCTCTCACTCTTAGTGTCATTCGAGGACGAATGTTCTCAAGGGGAAGATATTGTAATACCCCGTACTTTTCCCTAGCTTAAAATCATCTCAAGAATATTAGAAACTTACTTTGAAAGATGAATACACTTTTTTACATATGGTATTTTTAATATTTTCACCTTTTTTTATGTGGAAAATTAATTATCTTTCCAACGATACCAATTTCGTCAAAATCTGACATCAGAGAAGAAAGTTATGGCCAAAATACGAAAGACAGTAAAACCACCCAGGTGCAACGTTGAGGCCGATGGACCGTCGGACCAGCGACGGACCTTTACCCATGACCATCGCAGCAAGGTAGCGAGAACTACCTTCTACCTAGGAGCGACGACCCAGGCCGATGAACCATCGGACTAGCGACGAACCATCGCTCAAGCCGTAGCAAGGGAAACAGTGAGGCCACCTTCTAGATAAGGTGAGACGGTTAGGTAGATGGACCGTCGAACCTACAATAGACCATCGCCCAAGTTGTTGCAGCCAAAACAATGAGACCCCATTCTACCTAGAAGTGATGGTTAGCACCGACAGACCGTCAACCCAGTGACGGACCATCGCACCCGCCGTTGCAGGTCCCATTCAGTTTTTTTAAGTCATTTTAACAGGGGTATTTTGGTCATTTACCACCCACTTATATTTGAGTTTTACCCATTTTTTCATTATTATTTCAACAACAACAATAGCGTTTCTCTCTAAAATTAATCCCCAAGAACAAAAATCTAAATCTTCTCTAAGAAACTAGGAGATTCAAGTCCCTCAAGTTCAAGAACATCAAGATAACTCAACCCAGCTATGCATAGTGTTCATTCATGGACTTCTTTCGCCATTGAAGTCCAGGAATCCCTTTTCCAACTTCAAGTTATGGATTTTGTTTATGCTCTCATGATTGGGCGGTTCTTGTTCACGTTGATAAATGAGAAACTGAATTTTACTCCATGTTGGGTGATAATTTCTATGTGGGTTTAATTATTATAGATATAGATTCATGAGAACCTATGACTAAGCGCTTGAATGATGAAACTAGAATGTGATCATGATGTTTAATGGTTGTACAATGATGTTTACATGTACCATGCCTACAATATGTTTGATTTAATGCCTAAATGAAGGAAAAGTGCCTAACTAGCATGTTGTCATAAAATCCCCATGAATGTACAAGCTTATGCCTATCATATGTTTGATGAAATGCTTTAGTAAATGCATTATGGTGATTATTATGTCTTCAAGCAAGTCATGCTTTGTCAGTTTCCTTTTATCAAGTCCTGGGGGTACTTGTACCCAAACTATTAGTTATGTGCCTAGAGCCATGCCATGTTTTCATGATACTCTCAGTCAAGCTATGATTCTTAGACTTCAGACAGTCTTATGACTCAGGAAATCTCCATGATCTCATGAACTCAGTCAGTTGTCAGATATCAGTAGTATTCTGTCAATCAACAGAAGTCAGTAACTCAGTCCATGTTCTATCTCAGAAAATTATGTTCAGTGTCTATTCAGATGGGAGTAGAAATTAGCACCGAGCGAACCCATGGGGGGAACTCACCTGTTATATGAGGGTGAGATTCTTAGAAGCAACACTTGCATTCCAGAACTATATATCTAGCATAGGTTGAGATATCATAGCCTGTTATATGAGGGTAGATGAGGTGGCTTAACCTGCTATATGAGGGTTCCCACCGTTCTCATTAGAGTTACATGTTATATTAGGGTCACTCCCATATTGTCCTTACCAGTGGCACAGTATTGACAACCTTCCAATATGGGCACAAATTGGACCCCAATTTAGCTATAATGCGCCATTTGGGGCATGTCGGTTAGATGACTTCTTCCCATAGTTTCAGTATCAGTATTAGTCAAGAACTCAGATAGTTTTTCAGATTTTAGGACTGTTGATATAGTCAATTCAGATACAGTACAAAACTTAGCTAGTTCCATCAGATTTAGGACTATCAGATACAGTCACATATGTTATTAGTTATATCAGTTATCAGTATTCAGATTCAGTAATCATGTTATCATAGTATTACTGTCAGTTTTTATATCTATGCATGTACTCTCATGCTCATGATAGTCAGTCTGTTGTTATTATTATTGTTCATGAATATGAACCCCATTCATTTAGCCTACCTCACATGTATACTAGTACATTTAAAGTACTGATGCATTCGCGCTATGGTGTCTTATACTATAGGTTCAGAGACACAAGCACGAGAGCAACAGTAGATTCCAGTCTCAACAGCCAGATTTAAAAGTGAGTCCTCGTCTTTTGAGGACATGATTATTCCTTATTATTTTATTTATTAGTTTATCAGTTTGAGTTAGTTGGGGACATGTCCCATCAACTCATTACTCAGATAGTTCAGTCAGTTAGAGGCTTTCTAGACTGCTATGTTTAGATAGTTATTTCAATTGTTTTGGGTATTTCATACCCCTTTTCAGATGTTATGTTTTACTTCAGCTATGTGAACTTTATGGCCTTTCAGTTCATATTTCTATATTATTTAGTATTTTATGTAGTATATAGGTACAAATATCAGTCATGGGTTAGCTTGTCGTCCTTTGAGCTCATAAGCACTATATAGCATTTTGGGTACCAGATTCAGGGTGTTACACTCTGATACCATGTTTGTAACATCCCAAATATGGTACCAAGAATGCTACGTAGTGCTCATCATCCTGAAGGACCATAAGTTAACCCATGACTAATATCTGTAACTGAGGCCTGAATAATAGTGGTAATATTGTAAATACAAAAACAAGAACTGAAAGGCCATAAGGTTTAATACTGATACATAATTGAAAATATAGTATAACTATACAAAAATAACTGAAATAACTGTCTAAACATGCTGTAGTCTGAAAGCCTCTAAAATTTAACTGTCTGAATAAAGAATTGATGGGGCAATCCCCCAACTAACCCCATCTGCTAAAATAAACTAAGTACTGAAAAAATAAAATAATTAAATAATAGCATCCTCTAATGATAAAGACTTACTGCAAACTCTGACTACTAAAACTGGAATGCTACTGATACTCTGGAGCACGAGCTTCTAAACCTATGGTATAAAACACATAGCGCAAATGTGTCAGTATAATTAAATGTACTGGTATGCAAATGAGGTAGGCTAAATGCAATGGTTCATATGCATGAATAATACTAAATGACTGAATAACATGAACGTGAGAATATATGCATGAATACATAACTATATCTGAGATCGTGATAACACTAACTCATGAATTCTGATAACATAGATTTACTGATATTTGTGTACTAATACTGCGATACTAAAAGACTAAGTCTATTGAGTAATAAGGAACTGATGTTATATAACTGATAAAGGAATGACTATTTTTGACAGTTCTGATTATGAAGAACTGATTTGATTGACTGTATCTGAAAGTCCTGAAATCTGAATACTAGTAATATGAATTTCGTATTAATATACTATTAACTGGGTGACTATGTATGACATTCCTAATTTTGATGGAACTAGCTGAGTTCCGTACTGAGCTAAGAGACTGTATCTGACAGTCCTAAAACTATAGAACTGAACTAAGTTCTATTACTGAGACTGGATCCAAAAATGAGACTGTTGGAGGTAATCATCTAACCGACATGCCCTGAAACTGAACTAGTAGGGTCCAACCTGTAACCCCAACTGGAAGGGTGTAAGTACCGTTCCACAGGTAAAGACAAGCTGTGAGTAAACCCTCTCTGACAGGGAGCTCTTCCATCAACCCCTTCAAGTTGGAAAAACACAAATGAGGTGTCTAATCCATAAAATCGTAGGGTACATCTCAACTTACGCTGGATACATAGTTCTGGAATGCAAGGAGATTCTAAGGATCACACCTTCTACTTGCTAATAGGTGAGTCCTGATCCTTGGGTTCACTCGGTGCTGAATCCTACTCCCAACTGAAGAGACACTGAACTGATTTAAACTGAATTGATCTGTTACTGATAGTATCTTTTAGTTGATTTGAATAGAGTTCACTAAATTACGTTAACTGACAAAATACTACTAAGATTGGATAACTAACTGAGATTACTGAGTTTCCTGAGTCATGTAACTGACTGAATTCTAATGATCATGGCTTAAATGGGAGTGTCGTGAAAACTAAGACTGGCTCTAGGAACACAACTAAATTGTTGGGTACAAGTACCCCCAAGACTTGATAGAATGAAACTGACAAGACTTGACATTTCGTGAACACATAACTAATATCAACAATTCATAATATAACAAGTTGGGGATTTCATGAAATACATGGTTGTCATAATGTTGTACATGGATGGAATTGTATATAGACATGTCATACTTTCATCAACCTACTCTCATGAACATTTCATCAAATAATCATAATGCACACAATATCATGGAAGTCAGTCTTGGCCATAAGGGTAAAAGCATGGATTTATTATTTGAGTCACAATTGAGCTATAATACCCAATTTTTATCTTTCTAGCCATTTTGTCAAACACCCTACATGGACAACTTAGGGCATAGGTGAAATAATCAAATTACACATCATAAACAATTCAATTCATGGATTTCTTCTTGTATGCTAATGTAGTTTCATGAACACACATAAAGATTCCAACTTGGGAATCATACAACAACATAAACATGGTTACAAATAACCCACAACATAAATATCATGTTTTATAATTTGAAAGATGGTTCTTGGACTTCATGGATGAAAGAAATCCATAAATCAACACTTGACATACCTTAGTTCCTAATTTTACAAAGATTGACAGAGAGATTCTTGAATCTAAGTATTGAATTTGAATCCTTAATTGAAAACTCTAACTTGTTCTTGAGAGAAAATTGAGAGAAACTTTATATTTTGGGTGAAATATGGCTGAATCACGTGTTATTGGATTTATCTAAGGATGGGAAACTGACCATTTTTTCCTTAAAAATACAGACATTTAATGACTAAAAACTGGGTGCCGAAGCTACAAGCGGTGCAGCGTGTTGATGGCTGCAACGCGATACTTGACACGTCACGCCATGATCGTGTCGAGCATCAGAGTTTTGGCTCTGGAAGCCTTCACAAATGTTGACCAACGTGATTGGCGATGCAGCGCACCATGATCTCATTGGTCCACTATTTTGGGACTCCAAACATGATCTAAACATGTTCAAAAAAATCTAAAACTTGTCCAAAAACACCTATTGACCTTCCTGATCATGAACTAATAAAAATACGAACCATTAAAGGATGTTAAGGTGGCGAAATGAGATTGCTAACTTTCGAAGGCCAATAATAGGCTAAGTCTGGGAACCTAGCTAGAATTTTCTAAGTCTGGGACCCCTTGACAAGCTTAAAGGACTAAAGTAAGCTTTAGGATTTTACAAGGTCTTACACCCGTATCTATACAACAAAGCTAGTGAGATAATAAGGACAAACTATCCTACTCATAACCAAGCAACTAGCATAATAAGGCAAAGGAAGTATTAAAGGTGAACTATCCTACTCGATCCATACTCAGGAATCTAAACACTATACCATATATCCCTGGCCAATATAGAAATAAAGCGAAAAAAAAAGTATATATAATAGTATAAAAGGCCAAGAAATGAATGTACGATCGGAATAAATAAAGGAAGCAATATAGGTAGTACCATATCTTACATATAAGTAGATATATATTAAGATATATATATATATATATATAATAATACCATTATTTTAAGACTTGTTAATCCTAGCAGGATCAAGTATAAGCATACTCAGGGCTTTTAATCCATACGTCTAATAATGAGATAATCCTGCATAAAGATATGATTATAAATGAGAGGGGCCAGAATCATCCCTCAAATCTCAATAATGGATCCTTACCAACTTTCCAAAAACTAGCCATAACAATGATCATCACCATAATAATAACAATAATTACAATAATGTGAGTAACTAGTTAGCCCGGACAACCAATACCTAACCGAGCCTTTCACGAACCCCCACCTCCCTAGGCTCAAAAGGTTTAATCAATAAATAACAAACCATAAACTATACTCATCACCCATAACTATGTAAACTTTATATGGCTAATAGAGATAGGCGCATACTGGTGATAGGCAATGTGCACGCAATAATAAATGCCAAAATATAATTTGAAAAACCATAATGATGATATGATACCCAAGGTTGTAAACAACCTTCAATACCATCACACAACCTCTATAATAATAATGTGATACACAAGGTCATCACACAACCTTTGAGACTGTCACGCGACCTCTATAATAATAATTTAATACACAAGGTCATCACATAACCTTTGAGACCGTCACACATCCTCTATAATAATGATGATATGATACACAAAGTCATCATACAAACTTTGAGAATATCACAAATCCTATATAATAATGATGATGTGATATATAAGCCCGTCTCATAACCTTTTATATCATCGTAAAACCTTTGAGATAGTAATGATGGTGTGATACACAAGGTCGTCGCACAACCTTTGAGACCATCGTACAACCTCTATAATAAAGATGATGTGATACACAAGGTTGTTTCCCAATCTTTAAGACCATCACACAGTGTCTATAATAAAATTGTAAATCCCACCCAAGGTAAACTTTGGAACTAAATCGTTATAAAAGTGTAAAAGGATCGAAATCTCTCATGACCTAAATAATTATAGTATCAAAATCATAGACCAGAATCCATCTCGGCCATATCTTTAAAACACCATTTTAAATATCAATGCACATAATTCATCCATTAAAGTGGTATGATAAATGTTATGAAAAAAATCATTTTTAGGTGAAAGGTGAGCTTTAATCCCTCTTTAAGAAAAACCGTAGAAAAATCATATTTTTGTTGAATTGTACCATTTACTATCTTAGTGGTCAGGAATATACCAAATCTATACATACCATCACTAGTATCCAAACAACGTAATCATAAGCATTAACACATTTACAACCATGACCACGTCCTTCACAAGGATAAACCACTTCCCAGAATCCAGCCAATATCATAACACGATCTTGGGCCCAATAATATGTCCTAAATAATTACAACATCATAATCACAACCTTAATCTAAGATAAATATCTAGAACATATCTCAATAATCACATCCATAAGCCATAGCATATCTATGAGGCATAAAATATCTATATGCTATATAACATAATCCAGGGAAAAATATCACCATTTATCAAGTCACAAATTAATCTCATGCTAAAGGGTCATTAAGCTCAATAATGCCTCACATTCATAAGTAAGTCCTCAAGGGCTAACACAAGTCTTGGCCTAAAGTGGACTAGAGAAACCCTCTTCTAATCCTTGAAACTTCAATAATCAAGGCTAAATCATGACGTTCTACCCATAATGAATTTTAACATTCACATTCAAATACAATATATAAAATACATCATCTTGTGTAGAAGAGTAGACAGAAGCCTACCTTAATGCTGAACCATAAATCCTTGAATCATCCATAAAATATCAGTCTTCACTCTACGATCCCAAAATATTATCATGTTATCAAAATTGTAATATATATATTATTAGGAGTCAAATGAGACCTATATTTCCATTTAAAGGTTTGGGTCAAAATTTGGGTCAAGAATGGGCCTGTGGGGCTTGCTAATAGACTCCAAGAATTAAAATATTCGCAAGGTACCTCAAAGTTCAAGGAAATTGTGCTAAGAAGTTGAGCACAAACAGAATATAAATCGAGTCTCAAAACAAACCTCAAAGTTTAGGAATTCAAAGCCTTAATTTCTAAGAATTTATCAAGAAATCGAAGAAATCTTACCATGAATTCAAACGAAAATCACGGAATAATGGACAACCAAGTTACCCAAGTCATATACAAACTTCAATACAACTTAATCTCACTCTCTAGGATTTCTGCTCTCAAGATATGGATGAAAAATGGGCCAATTCATGATATAACAGGTCTATTTATACCCAGACCAAGTGTTTGGATGTCGCTATCACAACCTGCAGGTGTACGATCGCACCATATTTTATCTTCCATATGAATTATGATCACGACAAGGCTATGGATATTGCATTATCTCCTTGCCAAGCATACCAAAATCGTAGCTCTTGGCTTGCAATCATTGCCACACCAATTGACAGCTGAACTTAGAAATGGATTCATTCAATATACCATTTATGCAAATGAACTATGTAATAACACCATACTAGACATTCTTGACTTAGTAGAATCATTAAAAATTTCATCCAAAATTATTTTGACTAAATATAATTCCCACACCTATAGTTTCATTTTTCACAAAATCCGCCTAATAGCCCAAAATAAGTCTGAAAGCCTCAAAACCTAAACCAAGGCCCCTTAGCCTGTAATTAACATTTCAGAGCTGATAGATCTATCAAAATTCTCATCTAAGGTCATCTACTAGGAGCTTTGGTCTAAGACCAAATCCTAAATAGTGAAAGCTCCAAAATAGAGAAATGAGTCAATTCTAAATGAACTGTTGATCAATGAATTGACAGTTTTAATAAGTCATAAATAACCTATATCCATATGAAAAGACTTAAAATACTGTAAATACACGTAAATCAATGAAGTGACCTCAAGGATCATTACAGTATAGGTTGTGGTTTTTTACATGTTCTTGACCCGGGTGTTTTCCATGTAAAAATAATTATCTCATTTACTTAGTTTTACTGCTTCTTTGAAATATGTTAGGAAACATGTTTCATACATAGGAAACTCTAAAGTAAAAGTGGGTAAACATATTGGTCATATAAAATATCAATTTCTTTTTTTGTGTTTCAAACTATGGTGGAGGTTCAAGTTATAGTCGTGGTTGTGGAGTAGTATTTATACTTCTCAAATGTCATATTTTACTGTCCAAAGTAGGACTGTACTTTTATAAGTTTGTTTATTTCTTCTTTAATATATCGTTCACTTTATGCATGCCCTTAGAATGTTTTTTTAAGAAATCTGTGATTCTTTTTGATACAGGTACATTAGATAGAAGGGTATTAAGGCTATGGATTAGACTAAAAGATTAAATTCTTTTTGATCTATGAATTTTATTTCTTGTAATGTCGTAACTTTAATGTGTAATTTAGTTCTAATTGTGTTTCATGCCCCTAGTATCTTTGTTTTAAGAATTTCATGATTCTTTTTTATACATGTGAATTATATATGAGGATTTGGAGGTCACATATGAGGGTAAAGGTTCACTTTTATTTATTTATGAATTATATTTTTTGTAATATTGTAGCTTTTATGTGAAATTTAATTCTAATGTTATTGCATGCTGTAGTATGTTTGTTTTAAGAAATTTTGTGATTCTTTTTTATACATGCACATTATATAGAAGGTTATGGAGATAACTGGTTGTAACATCCCGTATCTTGCTTGTACTTATTCTAATTATATGGAACCTGGTGTGGTCATATGGTATAGGTAACGGATGAGATTTGTTATGCAATTATTAATGGTGTAGATGGAATTATAGAGGCTGCCCGTATAGTTTAGTGTGATGCGACTAAGTTAGCGTTAAGTTAACTATTTAAACTTGGAATCGCAAGCTAGTATTTGAATCTAAAGTTTAAAGTGACCAAGTGTGTATAAGTTGAAGGTTAGACTAAAGGGGTTAGAAGCTGAAAGTGGAGCAAAATATTGAGGTGCTTGCTTGACTTATTTAAGCTAGTAGGTGAGTCACCTATTTAAGTTGTTTGAACCAAAGTAATAGACCCATGGCTATGGATCAGATTTGGGTCTATGCTAATATACTCATTTGGGCCAAATTGAACAAAAAAAAGAAAGAAAATGGATAAGTGACCCAACACACCAATCTGCCAAGGCCCAAATATAATTGAGCCCAACAAGAAATTATGCAAGTAGGTGCATCACCTACTTTGAAGTTTTAGCAGCTTGGACCCTTAAGTAGGTGCATCACCTACTTGGACTAATTTGACCAATTTTATGGTCCAAAATGCAGCTAAGGAGGTGGACAAGATAGGGCCTTTAAAAGGCCAAGTTGCTGGTCATTTTACTTCACTTTTAAGTCATAAAAAAAGAGTATATTTCAGCAAATCCCTCTACTCTCTTAAAAACAACAAGAGCAGCAGCCCTATTTTTCCTTCTAGGGTTCTTGAAGAAACCCTCTCCTTTGCAGCCCAAGGTAAGTAAAAAACACTTAAGGTTTTGTTTAATTATCTCATGGGAGATTAGGGAAACAAGTTATAAGTGTTTGACTATAAGTATATGGCTGATTACAGAACAAGCTGTTTGTTCATGTTTCCTTGTTATTGAGGAACCTTTTTTTCTTGTTCTTTGGTTTAAGTGTGAAGGAAAGTTCAAGCTCTTGAAGAGTTCAATTAAAAGAATAAGTTGCTGAATTGAGGTACGGTGACTGCCCTATTTTATTTTTCTTATATATGAATTTGAGAGGGGATTATGGATGTCTTGTATTTGAAAACTCAAGAGATGAGGAGATCAATAATTGATTGCTACAATAAAAGGGGTTATGGACTGTGTTGTGGACTGTTTTGTATGTATATGTTATGGGATGCCAGGTTGAAGTTGGATAAAGGTGTGATGAGTTTGTAATGAATTATAGAAGAAAGATGTGGTGATACACCACCGAACTAATGCTTGTTGTCCAATCTATTTTGCGTATTGTTTAGAATGTGTAATAAAGTCGAGGTGGTTTTGGTGAACCTTATAAGAACCTATCTGGTATGTGGGTGTAATTGGAGGATAAAAAAGGGTTAAAATAACACCCTTGTTTAATAGAGTAATAGTTGCTGCCCGGTTACTGTTTTGGGTAAAATTAAGTACCTCAAATGTGTTGAGTGGTTACTAATACTAGTTTACCATATATTCTATTGTAGATAAATAATCTAAAAGGCGAGAAGTCAAGTCGGGTTAGTTTCAGAGTCAAATGACCATGTATGTAAGGCATACACTATTTCACACTCTTTGGCATGAAATCGTACAATTGTTCCATTAAGCAAGTTTCTGAGGTTATCCTATAACAAAGTGATACATAATGGCAGCACATTACCCTCCATGTATCCAATGACCTTGTTCCCACTCTCTAACGTATTAGCACACCTCAATACGTGCTTATTATTAAATCTGCGCGTCTATCTTCACTAGAAAATTGCAGGAGTTCTCCGCTTGTTCAAATAAGACCCATGTGTTATTTCAGCTCCTAAACACTTTATTTGTGTGCTGACAGCTTCTTAGCTCATTGTTGTTGCGTTAAGTGTCTATTTACATGTCTCTTATTAGCGTATTACTGGTTCAAGGTACCATAATGTGATGACCACAAGGTAACAATTTCAAAGGCTAATAAACTAAGTATTGCAATCTGTAAAATGACGAGTGGCAGCTAAGGGGCACTTGCCTAGCATGGGTCGATCTCGATACCTTTATGTGTGGGTGGCAGCTCAGGGGCATAAGCCTAGCATGGGCCGATCCCAATCATTTTATAGGTGGCAGCTCAGGGGCGTAAGCCTAGCATGGACCGATCCTAATTTGTCTTTTTTTTACCACTGATCAGTTGGTCATTTGCATTATGTGGATTACAAAGATTATGAAGTAAGAAGGTAAAATGAAGAAAGAATGTAATGTACATTGTCCCACAAGTATTTATAAAGGTGGTCTACTAGTACTCCTTATACACTTGTATCGGATTTCTATTGAGCTTTTGTATCAAGTGTGTTGCTACTTTCTGCCTTACATATTCAGTACATATTTTCATACTGACGTCCCTCACGGGGGACTTGCATTTCATGCTGCAGGCAGAGACATTTCAGCTCATACAATTCACTAGTAGGAGCGTAGGTTGTTCAAGGACTATTGGTGAGCTCCAGGTTGATTCAGGGCTTTCCGAGTCTACTCTATATATTTTGGTATTGTACAGTAAGTCTAGAGTAGGGCGGGGGTTTGCCCCGACCCTGACTAAGTCTATGTATCTTTTAGAGGCTTTGTAGACTAATGTAAAGTTATGGTAGTGTCCTGATTTTAGACATGGTGGCCCCACCGGCCAAGTGTTGTACATATCAGTTTTGGGAGTGTATGTGTAGTTAATTTCATCGATGCATAATATTATGTCGCCAGAACATTTGGTTGTTACAGTTACATGCATGGGAAGTATAAGGTTATGAATTGGTTTTCTCGGGCCTTTACGGCTACGGGTGCCTGTCCGCCCTAATAGGATTTGAGGCGTGACACTGGTTAGGGTAGAAGGTTAGTAGATAGTTATGCTTTAACTTGCTTTTTAACAGGTTTAGATTTGGTGGGAGTTTAGAAGCATTGCATTTGTGTAGTTTTCGACTCATACATGTATATTTTTTCTTTTATCTATTGCCATCTATTATATATTAGTTTTAGTTACCACATTATTCCATGCATTATTTCTCTAAAGGATATCCACTATTTTTCTTACTAATTAACAGGTCTTCTTCAATATCGTATTTTCTTTTTGTTATATTTCCTTAAATAAGGTACTAACATTGATATTTGGTTATAGTACAGAGAAAATCATAGCTATATTGTTAAAAATTCTCGTAAATTCTCCACCACATTGTTGCCTAGGCTTTCAATCACATTAGTTTTTTAAATTTCATTCCCCAGCTTAAAACACATGTAAGTATCCTTTTACTTCTAATTCATAACTAATAATACTATCCCATTTTAGATTAAGAATATTTTCTATGTTTTTGCTTTGGTTTGATTAGTTACAATTTTTAAATAGCCTAATTTAGAATTTTATTTTGCATTACATTAAGAGTAATATTTTGGTGATCAATTAAAATTCGCGTGCAATGCATGTACCCCAAACTAGTCTATATCTATATCTATATCTATAATATATTAAAAGTGTGAAGGACCTTATAAATATTGTTTGAACTTTTTGTCCTTCATTAAAAGTCTTTGCCTTAGACAAAATCGTCTTTTCATTATTTTTTCTAATATTTAAGGGCTGAAAATTAATTAAATATATTTATGATAAAACCTTTCCTTATTAGAAGTCATCAGAATTAATGAAAAATAATATTTTTTTCTTTAATGTAAGAATTCTAAATTAACTAACTAAATAAAAAAAATTAAATATAGGAAAAACAATACGTACCATAAATATTTATTTATACAAATACTTTTTATTATTCTTGGTCCCAACTTTCGAAGTCTTAACTCAAATATCTGATCCACCTGTAAATGTGTTTTCAAGATAATAAAAAGAAAAGAAAACTCAAGTGTTAATTTGAAAATAAATTAAAATATAGCAATAAATAAATACTTGTATAAAGATGCATATACATTTTGATACACACGTATAATAAACAATAACATATGCTCCCTCTTGGGTATTTTAACCTTTTTATTTTATTAGTGTTTTAGATAATAAAGAATACAATAATAATATTCTTTCAATTTTACATGTCTTTAAAGAAAGAAAATTATTAATAATTAAAAAACTGTACTATTCAAGAGTTAGTATATTTTTTAAGGTATTTATTATGGGTAAATAAGTGAAAATATTTTTTATTTTCTAGAAATAAATAATTTACTAAGTGTGTATCGAAGTTAAAAATATTTTTTTTCAAAAAAAAAAAGAAAGAGAGAGGCATCATGTAAATAAAATATGAAAATTATTACCTTCTGAAGAAAAAATCTTTTCATGGTCGTTGTATATATTTAATGTGAAGTTGTGCAGTGCACGTATGGTACTACTGTATAAGAAATAAATAATAATTAGTTACATTGGAGGAAAACATTTGAACCCTCCCTCCCCTCCCCCCTCCCCTTTTTTTTCACATAATAAATTTCTTTCTCCAATATTATGACAAAATCTTGAAAATTCTGATGGTAAATATGTATGCGCTTGCGCTAAAATATATGTTTATATTTATATTATTATATTAAAGTTTGAAAGATTTTTGAAGAGTGATTTGAATTTTTTACATTTCGTGAAAAATCTCACAATAAACAAAATTATTTAGCATTAAATAATCAAACATTATACGTGCAAGACATGTGCGGTTAAACTAGTTATATTAAAAGTGTTAAGATCCTTAAAAAATGATTTGCACTCTATCCTTTATTTAAACACTTTGTAATAGACAAGATTATCTTTTCACCTTTTCTCCCAATTAAATTCCTCAAAAAAAATTATTTCTGCTGGAAAATTTTTTCCTACTGACTTTTTCATTCGTGTCCAATTTAGTTTATGCACAAATTTCCTATGTGACTTTTTCAATTGGTTTCCTATTTTATTTGGTTTATGCACAAAATTTCCAAATTACGTGATCTTTCCCAAATCATTCTTCCCTTATTTAAATGAACGGTTTCCTTTGGAATCTAATTCCTTAAAGAAATAAGTTACATGCATACTATAGTTCTAGACATTAAATTTTAGTGTATCATGCATTGGGGTTTGTTTATAATGCTTTAGGTTTTGTTTATAAGATTATATTATGAATAACCAAATGATATGAATAACCAAATGATAATGGATTCTCTCATTTTTTGATATGTAATTTCTCATGTTTATTTTTTATTTTAAAAATATGATAAAAAAATTGATGAAACAAGCATGTTGTCGCTGAAAAAGTAGCTGAAAAATAAAAGGTTCTTCTTTTTCCCTTTTTTGTTGGGGTTAATTTAACTACCCTGAGTTTGCATGCTTTTTTCTTATTGGAAATTTTTCTGTTCTCCTTTGTTTCCAATATCATTTGAGACACTTGGTGGATTAATTTTATTATGGCTGTCTGATGCAACAAAATATGATATCTCAATTACTTAGTGTGTTAAATTGGAGGTATCATTTGAGGTGCATCGAGTTTGAGAAGTTGATTGAGTGGATGTTTAGAGTTATATATGAATTATACATTATTAACAATTGATTATAGATTGTCCCATTTTAATAATGTAATGACCCTCCAGGTCATTTCCTTAATTTGCATACGTTTTCAGCATTTAGTGCCTTTCCATAGTGGCTACCTGTCATTTATGACTTGCCGAAACTATCTATTTAGTTATCCAATAGTTTGTTTGGATTTTAGGCCCATTTCTCTATTTTGGAGCCTTCGTTGTATATAATTTGGTCTTGAACCAAAACTTCTTCTAGATGACCTCGCATGAGAATTCTGATAGTGCTATTAGCTCTAAAATATTGATTTTAGGCTAGAGAAATCTTTGGTTCAAGTCCTGAGACTTTTGAATTTATTTTGTGCTATTGGGCAAATTATGTGAAAACTTGAATTATAGGTGTGGGCCCCACACTTAGTGTAAAGTTTTTGGAATAAATTATTTGATGATTCCATTGGATTTGGAATGTGTTTTACAATCATTTTTCACTATTTGTTCATGTTCTTAGGGTTCTAGAGGAGTTGTGAGGGTCAAAAGTAAATTTTGGAAGTTGTTAGTACTAGTGTGGCTGCTTAAGCGACCTTTGACCATTTTACTGGGTCACTTAAGCAAATATTTGGCTGCTTAAGTAATATTTTTACCCTTTGACCAGGACGCTTAAGCGATCAAAGTGTCGCTTAAGAGACCATCACTTAGTATAATATTCAAGTTCGTATTTTTGACATTTTGGGAGCTAGAAAGCACTGATTTTGATAATTTTTTATGCGTTTTCTCATATAGTCATTGTATATAAATTTAGAAATCTATTTACCAAATTACCAAGAACTTATATTTTATTTTTTGTTATTTCCATCCAAGTTGAGAATAAAATCCCAATTTTAATATTTTTGGGCAATTCTAATGGAGTTTTTAAGGTTTCTTTCATGGGTAAGTTTTCTAATCTTATAATTATAATTTTACCCTCTATTTCATATTTGAAAAAAAAATTATTTCAAAAAATGGGTTTTGGGGGGATTTTTATCGGTAAAACTTGAAAATAATTTTTCCTTGATTCGAACCTCGTTTTAATCTCATTTTCGCTTGAGTTTTCAGGTGTAGACTCATATGAGTATGGGCAACACTTTTCTAAAATAAAACTATGGTTGCCCATTTTATTTTTGAACTAATTTTTGGGGTTTATTTTTAGACTCGTCTTGAATATAGCAATATATGTCTCATTTTACTCCTAACAACGTGTACATTAATATTTTGATAGCGTGATGATATTTTGAGATTGTGGAGCAAAAGCAG
The DNA here is from genome assembly GCA_030864225.1 of Capsicum baccatum var. pendulum. Lineage (NCBI taxonomy): Eukaryota > Viridiplantae > Streptophyta > Magnoliopsida > Solanales > Solanaceae > Capsicum > Capsicum baccatum. The sequence continues at coordinate 126,295,070 of CM061561.1, forward strand.
AAGATTTGTGGGCAGTTGAAGGATTGAGATTTGGCATCAAGGTAGACTTCAGTCTACTTTTCTTAATGAGATATTGTATTATATATCTTTCATTTTAGAAAGAGATGTTAGGAAATGATTGTGGGTAGAACATTATGACTCACCCACAATTATGAGTTTGGGGATTAGATAGGTGAATCGACCCCTAAGGTGAAATACTTATTATGCTTGTAGGATCTTATCACTCTAGGTTGCTAGCTTGTTAGACATAGTTGCTGCTAATGAACCTTTAGCATAATTGTTAATATGATACTTAGTGAATCATAATGGTGTTTACCATATTATGATGATATGGTTATGTAGGATGTATATATTTATTTGGGCTTGAGGTTGTGATTATGATATTGGTTAGATTCTGAAAAGTGATTTATTTTTATAAAGGACGTGGTCATAGTTTATAGACGTTTAGATATTATAATCATATTGTTTGGATACTGGTGAGGGTATGCATATATTTGGTACATTCAAGCTCACTAAAATGGTAAATGGTATGATTCAAACTAACAATTCGATTTTATTAACATTTTCCTAAAAAAAAAATATTTCCACTTTTTCTTTTAAAATAAATTTCTTCATAACGAGAATTGTACTATCTTTATGAATTACTTATGAACCTTTGAGATTTTAAATGATGTTTTAGAAATTTAATCTAGATAGATTTTAGTCCATGGTTTTGCTACTAATTTTCCCTCGGCCGTGGGAGATTTTACCTCTTTCTACACTTCTATAATGAAATAATTTATGAACTTTCACTCTTTTAGACACAACTCTAGCCAGTACATTTATATATATATATATATATATATATATATATATATATATATCACAGGTACTATACGGAGTAGAATAATGATAATGATGGTTATTAGGAATCCTAGATCAGGACCAGGTTGATATATATGAGTACTCTCAAACCCCCTGAGGCCCTTTGTTTGTGAGCCATCGTGCGGAGTAGAGAGGTCGTTGTAGTTCTTGCTTTTCTGAGCCGTTGAGCTGGAGGAGGTGTATACGCTGGGTTACTTTATAGTACTTAGATTGGTTATGGCATTATGGATTCACTTTGCATTCATACTTGCATGCGGATTGCCTATCATCAGTATGTTCCTGTATCTATTATCATTATGGAGGGTTGCATAGGTATAGGTGATGAATGTTGCTTGCGGTGTGTTATGTGGTGATTAGACCTTTTAGGTTATGGGGCCCGATTTAATTATCGTTTGTTCAGGCTAAACAGTTACCTTATATTATTACTGTTATTATGATTAGCATGTGACATGATGATTATTGGACCGGTATTGATATTCCAGGTATGATTTTGATTCCTTTATCTTGTGATTATTTTATCATGCATGATTATCCCATGGATAGGTATATGGTTTTACACCCTAATTATGTTAGCACTAGTTCCTACTATGATTAGGAGTCCTTGAGATGATAGTGTGACTACTTAGGTTATACCTTGAGTTAGCCTTGTTTATGTATGTGTACCTACCTATAGTACCTATGGTAATACCGTATATCTCGCTCTTCTTTCATTTATTCTAGTTGTATATCCATTCCTTGTCCTTGTATGCATATATATATATATATATATCCTCTTTCTATTCTCTATTCGTATATTGGCTAGTGATATACGATATAGTGCTTAGGTTCCTGAATATGGCTAGAATATGATAGTTTATACTTATTGCCTCCTTAGTTTACTATGTTAGTTCCATAGATATTTGAGCGTATTTTACATTCTTGCTTGCATGTTATGTTTATTGCATTATCTTTGGAGCTCAATCAGCAGTTGCCTACTAAGTACCATATTTTTGGTACTGATACTTCATTTTTGTAGCCTGCATTCAGAGCATTGCTATTCTATCGTTTATGTATTAGACTAGTATCTATGTCATATTTAGAGATGCGTTGTATCAGTACATTGATTTAGTGCTTTATTTTGTAATCTTATTACATTAGAAATTTTGTACTGATTCTACTGGGTTTTTGGGAATATCTTATTATTTTTGTGTTTAATAGTATTTATTCTGCATTCTTTCTTAATTTCTCTTGTTAGTCCATTACTAGGAGTTTTGAATTACGAGTTGGCTTACCTAATGGTGGGTTTTAGTAGGTGACATTATGACCTGAGAAATCAGATCGTGACAAATAATTTGTTGTGTTTTCTCTTTCAATTCAAAACTTCAAAAAGAAAAATTAGACAAAACACTCATGTTTCTACCGAATGAATCAAGTAGCCAAAAATTTAGACGTTTGTCTTTTATATTGATTTTCTTTTTGTTTGTTGAAATGTAAATATACTTGTTGCAGCAAAGGCATCTTTGAGTCATTAAGGAGGAGGGCACATATATTGACGGACGAGTTCAGTAGATGCAAAAATATGTTTAAAATTTTATAGTAGCAAAGTAATCTCCTTTGTTTTTAATATTTTATTAAAAGTTGGAAAGGCCACATATATATCTGCTTACTTTCCATAAGGTAATATTTAAATATGGGCTACGTATTCCTTCCAGCAAATTCCACTGCCTCCTAGAACGATTCATGCTACAAAGCAGGTTGAGAAAGTTCCTGATGTTTTCTATATGGTCTCAAGATGTTGGAAGTACTGGGCATCTCTATTGTCCCAGGATCGTGTTTTGGCAAAAATAAAGGGAGGGGTTGCTCTCTTATTAAATTTTCAGTCCAACAGGAGGATATCGATGAAAATAGGCACTAGCAAAGACATTGTCAAATAACTTTATGACAGATGTCTATTTTCCAAAGAAATGGTCAAAAAGTGGTCAATAGGGGCTATTTTTTAATTACCCTAGCCAGTGATAAGAGATTATTTCCTGCCACGCTACGCATGCCATTAGATTATTGAAAGTGGTTGATGCTTTTTCTATGTAGGGTGTTATAAAACTAGAGTCCACAATAAATATATTCTACGGTATAATAGCTTTTGTGTGACAGATGCATATTATTCTTAAAGCATTTTCTCTAAATGGTGTACACCATTAATAAGGGTGCAGATGATAAATACCATCATGGATAATTGTCTCGAGATACAACATCCAACTGTGAAGAAATTAATTGATCAGGAAAGTAGAAATAATTTGTTCACATCCTCATGTATTTTTCTTAATTGATCAGGAAAGTAGAAATAATTTGTTTACATCCTCATGTATTTTTCATCTTTCACCATTCAGGGGCGGATCTCCATTGAGTAAAGCTATACCAATCGATACCCCTATATTAGATAGTGAAACACACAATGGATTAACAATAGATTAGGGTTTAGAGCTAAATCTTAGAATCTAAAGGTTTCAAGTTAAACATAATTAAAATGAAGTACTTTGTGTGAAAATTTTGCTATGCACATGAAATGAAAGTCAAAGTAAGATCAATAAATATGTTATATCTAAAAGAGGGAGGAAGTTTCAAGTATCTTGGTCTGTAATACAAGAAAATTATAAAATTGACGATGATGTCGCAAGTTAAAATAAAGGCTCACATCTCGATACACCAAAAAGATAGGGGTAAAATCTATATGTATATCCTACCTCATAAGTGCTACTTGTAACATTATACTACTATGGTATTATTGTTTGTATTCTTTATTAGAATTTAGAAATATGTAGGAAGTTGCCTTATTTAATGTTTAAAACAAGATTTTAAAGTGGACATAACTAATTTCAATAACTTTTATATAAAAGTGGTTTTATTAGTAGATGTAAATTCATGTGCAACACACGTACAATAAACTAGGTGCCCATTTGGAATATGTGTACAAAATTAATGGCTAAAGTGTAATGACCTTTCAGGTCATTTTCTACATTTCTATACTTTTCACTATTTAGAGTTATAATGACTCTCCAAGGTCATTTCTTCAATTTGCATGCATTTTTAGAATTTTGAGCCTTCCCACAGTATTCAGAGGTTATTTGTGACTTTCCCGAACAGTCGGTTTGATGATCGGACAGTTCGTGTAGATTTTAGGCTCATTTTTTTAATTTTGGAGCTTTTATTATTCAGTATTTGGTCTCGGACCAAAACTCTAAGAAGATGAACTCAGATGAGAATTCTGATAGTGTCATCATCTTCGGAACATTGGTTTTAGGATAGAGGGATTCCTAGTTTAGGTTCCAAAGCTTCCAGATTCTTTTTGAGCTATGTAGCAGATTATGTAAAAATGGTACTATAGGCATGGGACCCACACTTAGCCGAAATGATATTGGATGAATGTCTTGATAGTTCTAGTGATTCCGAAAAATCAAATTTCTTATGGTAGCATAGTCCGTTTGCGCGCATGGGGTTCCTAAAAAACCGAGCATCCAGTCAAAGTCCATTTAGGACTTAGCAAAATCTAGTGCATGGCAGTTGATAGGACTGCTTAAATGCCTATTGGGTCTCTTTAGCACCTTTTCTCTACTTTAGGTTCCCAGTCCCTTTATTAGTGGTGCGCTTTAGCACCTAATGGCTGCTAAAGTGGTGTCCACTTTAGCGGTACCCGCTACTGTATTAGACCGCTTTAGTAGTCGTGTTGTTGCTTTAGCACTAGGTATCTACTTTAATGGCACTTGTAACTTTTTTATTCCCTTATATCCGCCATTTTCTTCCGTTCCTTCCATCATTTTTACACCAAATTGAGAGCTCAAAGAGAGGAAAAAGTAGGAAATCATCCACATAAGTTAAGGTAATGTAACATCCCGTAACTTGCTTGTACTTATTCTAATTATATGGAATCTGGTATGGTCATATGGTATAGGTAACGGATGAGATTTGTTATGTAATTATTAATGGTGTAGATGGAATTATAGAAACAGCCCGTATAGTTTAGTCTGATGCGACTAAGCTAACGTTAAGTTAACTATTTAAACTTGGAATCGCAAGCTAGTATTGGAATCTAAAGTTTAAAGTGACCAAGTGTGCATAAGTTGAAGGTTAGACTAAAGGGGTTAGAAGCTGAAAATGGAGCAAAATATTGAGGTGCTTGCTTGACTTATTTAAGCTAGTAGGTGAGTAACCTACTTAAGTTGTTTGAATCAAATTAATGGACCCATGGCTATGGATCAGATTTGGGTCTATGCTAATATTCTCATTTGGGCCAAATTGAACAAACAAAAACAAAGAAAATGGATAAGTGACCCAACACACCAATCTGCCAAGGCCCAAATATAATTGAGCCCAACAAGAAATTATGCAAGTAGGTGCATCACCTACTTTGAAGTTTTAGCAGCTTAGACCCTTAAGTAGGTGCATCACCTACTTGGACCAATTTGACCAATTTTATGGTCCAAAATGTAGCTAAGGAGGTGGACAAGATAGGGCCTTTAAAAGGCCAAGTTGCTGGTCATTTTACTTCATTTTTAAGTCACAATAAAAGAGCATATTTCAGCAATTCTCTCTACTCTCTTAAAAACAACAAGAGCAGCAGCCCTATGTTTCCTTCTAGGGTTCTTGAAGAAACCCTCCCCTTTGCAGCCCAAGGTAAGTGAAAAACACTTAAGATTTTATTTAATTATCTCATGGGAGATTAGGGAAACAAGTTATAAGTGTTTGGCTGTAAGTATATGGCTGATTATAGAACAAGCTGGTTGTTCATGTTTCCTTGTTATTGAGGAACTTTTTTCTTCTTCTTTGGTTTAGGTGTGAAGGAAAGTTCAAGCTTTTGAAGAGTTCAATTAAAAGGATAAGTTGCTGAATTGAGGTACGGTGACTGCCCCATTTTATTTTTCTTATATATGAATTTGAGAGGGGATTATGGATGTCTTGTTATTGAGAACTCAAGAGATGATGAGATCAATAATTGATTACTACAATAAAAGGGGTTTGGGACTGTTTTGTGTACTGTTTTGTATGTATATGTTATGGGCTGCCAGGTTGAAGTTGGATAAAGGGGTGATGAGTTTGTAATGAATTATAGAAGAAAGATGTGGTGATACACCACCGAACTAATGCTTGCTGTCCAATCTATTTTGCGTATTGTTTGGAATGTGTAATGAAGTCGAGGTGATTTTGGTGAACCTTATAAGAACTTATCTGGTATGTGGGTGTAATTGGAGGAACAAAAGGGTTAAAATAACACCCTTGTTTGATAGAGTAATAGTTGCTGCCCGGTTACTGTTTTGGGTGAAATTAAGTGCCTTAAATGTGTTGATTGGTTACTAATACTAGTTTACCATATATTATATTGTAGATAAGTAATCTAAAAGACGAGAAGTTAAGTTGGGTTAGTTTCAGAATCAAATAACCAGGTATGTAAGGCATACTCTATTTCACAATCTTTGGCATGAAATTGTACAATTGTTCCATCAAGCAATTTTCTGAGGTTATCCTATAACAAAGTGATGCATAATGGCAGCACATTACCCTCCATGTATCCAATAACCTTGTTCCCACTCTATAACGCATTAGAACATCTCAATACGTGCTTATTATTAAATCTGCGCGTCTATCTTCACTAGAAAATTTCAGGAGTTCTCCGTTTGTTCAAATAAGACCCATGTGTTATTTCAGCTCCTAAACACTTTATTTGTGTGCCAACAGCTCCCTAGCTCATTGTTGTTGCGTTAAGTGTCTATTTACATGTCTCTTATTAGTGTATTACTGGTTCAAGGTATCATAATGTGATGACCACCAAGGTAACAATCTCAAAGGCTAATAAACTAAGTATTGCAATCTGTAAAATGACGAGTGGCAGCTCAGGGGCACTTGCCTAGCATGGGCCAATCTCGATACCTTTATTTGTGGGTGGCAGCTCAGGGGCATAAGCCTAGCATGGGCCGATCCCAATCTTTTTATAGGTGGCAGCTCAGGGGCGTAAGCCTAGCATGGGCCGATCCTAATTTATATTTTTTTACCACTGATCAGCTGGTCATTTGCGTTATATGGATTACAAAGATTATGAAGTAAGAAGGTAAAATGAAGAAAGAATGTAATGTACATTGTCCCACAAGTATTTATAAAGGTGGTCTACTAGTACTCCTTATACAGTTGTATCGGATTTCTATTGAGCTTTTGTATCAAGTGTGTTGCTACTTTCCGCCTTACATATTCAGTACATATTTTCGTACTGATGTCCCTCACGGGGGACCTGCATTTCATGCTACAGGCAGAGGCACTTCAGCTCATACAACTCCCTAGTAGGAGCGCAGGTCATTCAGGGACTATTGGTGAGCTCCAGGTTGATTCAGGGCTTTCCAAGTCTGCTCTAGATATTTTGGTATTGTACAGTAAGTCTAGAGTAGGGCGGGGGTTTGTCCCGACCCTGGCTAAGTCTATGTATCTTTTAGAGGCTTTGTAGACTAATGTAAAGTTATGGTAGTGTCCTGATTTTAGACATGGTGGCGCCACCGGCCAAGTGTTGTACATATCAGTTTTGGGAGTGCATGTGTACTCAATTTCATCGATGCATAATATTATGTTGTCAGAACATTTTGTTGTTACAGTTACATGCATGGGAAGTATAAGGTTATGAATTGGTTCTCTCGGGCCTTTACGGCTACGGGTGCCTGTCCGCCCCAATAGGATTTGAGGCGTGACAGGTAAGCTAACTTAACTGATACAAAAATCAAACCAACAACACCAAGAGCTTCAACTAGGATCGGATTTCAATCCAACAACACAAGAACAACAAGTTTAAGTTTCGGTTTTTCAGCCCACAACACAAGAGTAACAAGATAGATAACAATGCTAGTGAATCGAAAAGAGCCCCACACGGCTTCACTAAACTTTAAGATAACAAAATCAACAACAACAACAAGATAAATAAAGATAGATAACTTGACATATAACATTCAAGAAACTAAGAACCCTAACATCAAGAGAGGACCCTAAGTCTAATGAATATAAACACCAAGTTCTTACGAGGACCAAGAGGCACTCAACGACCTCAAAACCCTTGTTTCTAGCCAAAGAGACAACACAAGTATCCCTCTACTTGTGAGATAATAGGGGCGGCTTCTATGAGTGGAAGAGAGAGGAAATGTTTAGTGTTTTAGGTTACAAAAATCAGCATTCAAAAACTAAGGGATGACTCTCTAACATGTTCTATTTATACTACAAACAAAAGGGGTAAAATGACCCATCCGCCCTTGCTTCTTGTGCCAACCTTGGAGAGTAGTTTATTACACATTAGGACCTCTCTTCACACATAAAAACGTTTAGGTCCTTGGTTGGTTCAATCACCAACTCACACACGGCCATTTGCATGAACAAAGCTTGGAGTTTTTGTAATTCCCGAGCTTGGCTTCGTGTGAAAGGCCGTGTACCTGTGGAGGCTGCCCTAACCGTATCATCCTCTCCATCTTGAGAGGAATTTGACCTCAAATTCAGCATTTGGTCATCTTCAACCGCATCCACGAGGGAGAGATCACTAACGTTGAAAGTGTTGTGCACTTGATATTCCGGTGGAAGGTCAATCTTGTAGGCGTTGTCATTGATTCTCTCAAGTACTTGGAAAGGACCATCACCCCTTGGCAGAAATTTGGACTTCCTTTGAGCTGGAAACCGATCCTTTCGAAGATGCACCCACACCCAATCTCCGGGTTCAAGCACAAGCCTTTTTCTCCCTTTGTTTACCCTTTTTGCAATCTCTTGGTTCTTCTTTTCAAGCTTGATCCGCACCGTCTCATGCATTTTCTTCATTGCCTCGGCTCTTTTATTTCCATCTAAGCTGGTCATGAGATCACTAGACAAAGGAGTGAGATCTAAAGGGGTAAGGGGATTCAGGCCGTAAACACATTCAAAGGGAGTCATTCCCGTGCTCGAATGTATTACCCGGTTGTATGCAAATTCCACCAAGGGTAGGTGATCTTCCCATGAAGTCAGTTTACCTTTAACCATAGAACGTAGCATAGACCCCAAGGTTCTATTTACTACCTCCGTTTGGCCATCGGTTTGTGGGTGACAAGAAGTGGAGAAAAGTAACTTCGTTCCAAGCCTACCCCACATGGACTTCCAAAAGAGACTTAGGAACTTGGAGTCCCTATCACTCACAATAGTCCTAGGTACCCCGTGAAGCTTTACAACATGTGCAACAAATAATGAAGCTACACTACGAGCATACTCGGTTTTAGCACATGGAATAAAATGAGCCATTTTAGAGAATCTATCAACAATAACAAAAATGCTATCTCGGCCCTTTCTAGTCCTTGGCAGCCCCAAAACAAAATCCATCGAAATGTCCAACCAAGGCCTAAGGGGAGTAGGGAGTGGGGTGTATAATCCTTGAGGTAGGAGACGAGATTTCGCACTCCGACAGGCCACATATTGACTACAAATTTTAGTGACGTCTTTGCGCATTTTGGGCCAATAGAAGTTCTCCTCTAAGATTCCGAGGGTCTTGTCTACCCCAAAGTGACCCATGAGGCCTCCGTCATGGGCCTCCCTCACAAATAATTCCCTCCAAGAACTAGAAGGAACACACAACCTCCTCCCCTTGAACAAATACCCATCGAACTGAGAGTAGGAGGAATGGTCATTCTCCTTAAGCCAACGGTCCCTTCCCCACTCTTCGCATTCCCTAAAAATAGGAGCAAAGGTAGGATCCTCGGGATACAACAACCGCAAGCTCTCAAAACCCATCAATTTCGAAGACAAGGTAGCAACAAGCACATGCTTCCTAGACAAGGCATCGGCAACAACATTTTCCTTTCCCCTTTTGTAATGAATTACATAAGGGAAAGTCTCGATGAACTCAATCCACTTAGCATGACTCCTATTCAACTTGTATTGGCTCTTAAGGTGTTTCAACTACTCATGATCCATTCGTATCACAAACTCCTTAGGCCACAAATAATGTTGCCAATTTCCCAAGGCTCTAACAAGGGCGTACAACTCCAAATCATAAGTTGAGTAATTAAGAGTTGCCCCTTTGAGCTTTTCACTGAAATAAGCAACGGGCTTACCTTCTTGCATCAAAACATCCCCGATGCCAACCTTACTAGCATCACACTCTACTTCAAACATCTTATCAAAATCGGGCAATTGCAATAAAGGCGCCGAGATGACCGTAGCTTTCAAGGCCTCAAAAGCCCTAGCCTGCTCATCACCCCATTTAAAGGGTCCGTCCTTTCTAATTGCCTCGGTCAAGGGGGCTGCTATGGAACTAAATCCTATGACAAACCTCCTATAAAAGCTTGCCAACCCATGGAAACTTTGGATTTCTCCAATAGTTTTAGGGGTCGGCCAACTTCGAATAGAGTCTATCTTGGAATCGTCCACTTCCACACCCCTTGAGCTCACGACAAAACCCAAGAATATAACTTTATCAACACCAAAAGAACACTTCTCCATGTTGGCATACAGTTTCTCCTTTCGGAGCACATCAAACACACATCTCAAATGCATTACATGATCATCAATAGATTTACTATACACCAACACATCATCAAAGTAAACCACCACAAACTTTCCAATATAAGGCTTCATTACATGATTCATTAGCCTCATAAATGTGCTAGGAGCATTGGTAAGGACGAAGGGCATGACCAGCCACTCATATTGACCGAATTTGGTCTTGAATACGGTCTTCCACTCATCACCGGGTTGCATGCGAATTTGGTGATAGCCGCTCCTAAGGTCCACTTTAGAAAACAAACAAGATCCGTGGAGCTCATCTAATATATCATCTAGTCTAGGGATTGAATGACGATACCTTATCGTGATTTTTTTGATGGCTCTACAATCGACGCACATGCGCCAAGTTCCGTCCTTCTTTGGTTCCAAAAGCACCAGAACAGCACACGGACTCATGCTTTCCTTGATGTATCCCTTGTTGAGAAGCTCCTCAACTTGTCTTTCAAGCTCCTTAGTGTCCATGGTATTGCTCCTATAGGCCGGTTTGTTTGGAAGTTGTGAACCCGGCACCAAATCAATTTGGTGCTCAATTCCCCGAAGTGGGGGTAATCCTTGCGGAAGTTCTTGAGGAAATACATCTTCATATTCCTGCAACACATAAGAAATCAAAGGGGAAATGGAAGAATTAGTGGGGTTAGTATTAAAACAATGGGCCAAAAGTAACATCGGCTTGTTTTCATCATGGTCCACGAAGAGTTCTTTCCTCCTAGCCAACATCACTACGTTTTTCATCTCCCTTGTCATTGGGACAGCCTCGGATGTCCCTACTTCCTCACCTACGGCATCCCCCCCCTTTTCTTCCTTTCCGGATTCCTTCCCCTTTCCCTTTAACTCTCTCATCTTTTGATGCCACTCATTTACTTGGGAGGGTAAAAGAGGGTGAAGTGTGACCTTTCGGCCTTCCTTCTCAAGCGTATACCGGTTGGACCTCCCATCGTGCTTAGTAGACCTATCATATTGCCATGGCCTACCTAACAACAAGTGACATGCTTGCATTGGGATCACGTCACAAAGCACTTCATCGTGGTAGTTTCCCACCTTAAACCGAATCACACATTGCCTTGTGACCTTTAATTCACCACAATCGTTCAACCATTGTAGCTTGTAAGGACTAGTGTGTAGTGTAGTTGGAAGCTTCAAGAAATTTACCATAGCATGGCTCGCAACATTTGTACAACTACCACTATCAATCACCAAGGTGCACACACTCCCCTTTACAAGACACTTAGTATGGAATAGATTTTCCCTTTGACTCGGGTCATCTATCGCCTTACTAATCATGACACGTCTAACCACAAAGTTTGGAACCACACACTCCCCTTCTTGTGGATAGACATCTTCACTACCATCTAATTCATCATCATTCGGCCTATTTTCAGTTCCCTCTCCATCTTGAGGCTCGGCCTCATCCTCCCCCCTTTCGGAAACCACCTCCTCACCAAGGTAGTACACTTTCCCTTCTCGTAGGATCACATTGCGCCGGTTCGGACATTCATTGGCCTTATGCCCCTAACCTTGGCACTTGAAGCATTGGAACCCCTTTGGTTTGGGATATTTGTGAGCCTCCGGTTTCGGAGGGAACTTAGGGACTGTTTTGGACACGGGCAACTTCGTAGGGGCGGGTTGGTCCTTGTTTTTGGGCCAACCCGAGGGGGTTTGTACCCTTGCCTTGAAGGCTGATCTCTCCTTAAGTTCCCTTTCAATCTCTAGGGCCGCTTGGAATATACCGTCAATGGTTTCAAACCGGTGAAGGGTCAAATGAGTGGAGATCTCTTTGTTCAACCCACACTTGAACCGGATGATGTCGTGACTGATTTGCTCCCCACGATGATCAAGTTTCAACATGAGTTGTTGGAACTCGTCAAAATAGGCCATCACACTCTTGCCTCCTTGCCGCAAGCCATATAATCTAGCGAGCAACTCATGACGATATCTCTCGGGAAGGTATCGTTGTCTCATCAAATACCTCAACCGATACCAAGGTGGTGGCTGCCCATCCACTAATTCATTACCAAATCGTTTAACATACTCCCACCAAGTGTTAGCATAGACCTCGAGGTGAGCTATAGCGTAGCAACTCTTCTTTTCTTCCGAGATGTCATTAACTTGGAAAACTTTGTCACAAGCCGATTCCCAAGTTAAGTAGGTCTCGGGGTCACTTTCACCCTTAAAGATGGGTAGGCTCAACTTGATGGTGTTGATGCCTACGTCTCTCTCTTGGTGTCGGTTTCCCCTATCTCCATACCCCCGGTATCTCCTAGGTTCTCCTCGGCCCCCTCTTAACTCCTCCTCCCTCATATAAGCATCATCAAAGGCTCCATCTCCTTCATACTCCTCTCTACCGTATCCTTCAAAGTGGGCTGGCCGGCCTTGGCTGTTTTGATTAGGAGGATTTGGAATTTGCGGTCTTTGGGTTAATGGAGCTTGGAATGGAGGGTTCGGATTTAGTGGAGGTACTTGGCGTCCAAATCCCTCTTGTGGCATTGGAGGGGCTTGGAAATGTAGTGGTCTAGTGGAGTCTCGGTTTGGAGGAAAATAGGTAGTTTGGCTTGCGGTATTAAGTGGAGCTTGGGGTGCATTTAGCATTTGGTGGACTATTTCGGGGGTGATGGTTGCGGAGGAGGTCCTATCATGACCATTGGTAGATACATGTAGAGGAGTAGAAGGACGAGAGTTCCTTTGACTCTCCACTTGTTCTAATCTCCCACTAATAGTCGACACTTGCCCCCTTATTGCTGCCAAGTCCCCTCTCACGGCCCCAAATTCCGAATTCAACCTTTCAAGTGTCCGGGTAACGGCCTCAAGAGTGACCCTCATAGAATCAAGGGCATTAGTATCCACATTATGAGACGTAGCTCCTTCCATTGTCAAGGTATTATCCGCTTTAGTTCACCACAAGTTCGTGTTCCACAAGTGTTGTATAATTGGCTAGTAACCGTGAGATTTTTAAGGTATGAGTAAGCTCTTATCCGGAATGGATTCTTGTTTGAAGACTCAAAGAATTCTTGCCGGACTAGAGTCAAAAATCAGCAATTCGTTCAAACGAATAAAAGCACTCAAATAATCGTTGACACGAACAAACGGTTCAAGGAACTAGTTGACAACCTAGTAGGAAGGTACTAGTTTGTTAATTAGTTCTAGGACCAAGTAAGGGAAACCAAGGATCAACAATTAGCAACCAAAGAATATCCTAAGTTGAGCTTATAGCGACGTGGCAGCATGCAATGGTCCCACACGTTCTTCTTCTCTTTTTTTTTTTTTTTTGTTTTGTGTTAATATTCACATAACTTGTTATAGTTTGCAAAGTGTTTTGGTGGGAAAAATAAAATCTTGTAGTATTTCACCCTTTTCAAACTCAAGAAAGTGGGGTTTGGTTGACTAATCCCACAAAACAAGGCTCCTTGAATTAGGGAAAAGTGATTGACAAGACTAAAAGGTGATGGGTGCAAGTCTTTCACAACAACTTTATAGCTTGTCTTACCACTTGAGCACACAACAAGATGAACAAGTTCAAAAGATGAACACCTCAACAAACTTCATCAACTTCTTTAGCACATAAACACACAACCACCGATTCTTTTTTTTTGGTTATCAACAACATACAACTTTCGGCCACTTCAAGTCACTACACAATGTTCAAGTTTTCAAGCTCAACTTTTGGATCTAGACGCTATAGTGTTGGTGAGAAAGAAACCAACACTAGAAAATCACTAAACAAGCAAAATAACACCTAGATCTAAACATACAACATCATTCTTGGTTTCAACTTTTAATGGACAGATTTTCAGAATTTCTTTTTGGTGTAGTTTGTTTAAGCCGTGAACTAGCCCAAGATGGGTTATGTTGGAACACAACCGGTCTTGATTTGATACCAAATGATACAAAAATCAAACCAACAACACCAAGAGCTTCAATTAGGCTCGGATTTCAATCCAACAACACAAGAACAACAAGTTTAAGTTTCGGTTTTTCAGCCCACAACACAAGAGCAACAAGATAGATAACAATGCTAGTGAATCGAAAAGAGCCCCACACGGCTTCACTAGACTTTAAGATAACAAAATCAACAACAACAACAAGATAAAGAAAGATAGATAACTTGACATATAACATTCAAGAAACTAAGAACCCTAACATCAAGAGAGGACCCTAAGTCTAATGAATATAAACACCAAGTTCTTACGAGGACCAAGAGGCACTCAACGACCTCAAAACCCTTGTTTCTAGCCAAAGAGACAACACAAGTATCCCTCTACTTGTGAGATAATAGGGGCGGCTTCTATGAGTGGAAGAGAGAGGAAATTTTTAGTGTTTTAGGTTACAAAAATCAGCATTCAAAAACTAAGGGATGACTCTCTAACATGTTCTATTTATACTACAAACAAAAGGGGTAAAATGACCCATCCGCCCTTGCTTCTTGTGCCAACCTTGGAGAGTAGTTTATTACACATTAGGACCTCTCTTCACACATAAAAACGTTTAGGTCCTTGGTTGGTTCAATCACCAACTCACACACTGCCATTTGCATGAACAAAGCTTGGAGTTTTAGTAATTCCCGAGCTTGGCTTCGTGTGAAAGGCCGTGTACCTGTGGAGGCTGCCCTAACCGTATCATTAACTCTTCTTGGCATTTCCCATTGATTTTCCCTTTTTATTTCATTCTAATTCTTGGTAATATTCTTTGAAATTAGGTCTTGACTTCCTAAACTATAAGGGATGATTTGAGACCCAATTTATGCTCTGTTTGTGCTAAACTTTTGAGTACACATTTCTTTTCCTTCGAGGGACCTCGTGACAGGTCCAATTTTGGATCCCATTTGCGGGCCCTATAGGTTGATTCTTGACCCAAAATTTGACCTGACCATTATTTTAGCAATATGAGTATCATTTTACTCCTAACAACTTCTGAATTAATACTTTTATAGTGTGATAGAATTTTAAGATAGTTCAATAAAGCCAGATGATTTGTGCACGATTCAATGGTTATGGTTCAGCTTGAGGAAAGCTTATATTTACTCATATCTTAAGATGGTATTTTATATACGTTGCATGTTATATGGAGATGTTAGGAGGTTATTATGGGTAGAACATCATGACTTAGTCTAAATTTTGAGTTTTGGGGCTAGAAGGGTATTTGACCCTTAAGCTGAAATACTTATTATAATTCTATAATCCTATTACCTTCTTTATAGATAAAGCTAAATCATAGTATGGTTATGATATTATTCTAGATATCGGAAGGGAATTAGGTATTAAAAACATGATTAGTATGATTAGTCCTATTTTTACTATTTAGGCTATCTTAGAACCATAATTTAGGTGAAATTAACTCAGTTGTTCATGTTCTAGGTGGAATTGCTTTCTTAGTGCTAATTATGACTTATTTAACATCTAAAAGTTAATTTAGATACCTTATCCTATCCGAGGGTATAAGATTGTAAAAAATGGATTTTGAGGATTAAAATTGGATCCCTCTAGCCCATCTTAGGCCAAAACTTGTGTTAACTTTATTGACTTATATTCGTATGATAGCCTGTTAAGCATAGATGAGACTAATGAACCTTTAATATAAGTTGGCTATCTAACTTGGTGGATTGTAATAGTTTTTCCCCGAGTTATAATATTATGGTTAGTTCGGATATAATATTAGGCCCAAGGCCATGATTATGATATTATGGTTATGTCGGATATATATTGGGTCCAAGGCCTTGATTATGATATTTGTTGGGTTTCGAGAAGTATTCTATCCTTGTAAAGGAAGTAGTCGTAGTTTATAGACATATTCATGTTGTAAATCATATTATTTATATACTGGTGGTGGCATGCATAGATTCAACACAATCATGATCACTTAAATAGAAAATGGTACGATTCTAACTAAAATATGGTTTTATTACTATTTTCCTAAAAAGGAATTTATTCTTACTTTTCATTTTTAAATTTATTACCATCTTAATGAATAACTTACGAGACTAAAAATGTTGTTTTATGATTTGACAGAGATAGATTTTGGTCTATGATTTTGCTACCATTATTTACCTCGGTCGAGAGACATTCTGGCCCCTTTCTACACTTTTATGATGATATAGTCCTTAAGTTTATCCCGGGCAATAGATTTACATACTTATAACCTTTTAGATATGACTCTAGCCTGAGTACTTTATGTATATATATATATATATACACATATATATATATATACATATATATATTGTACTGGACATAGTGTAGTGATAAAGGTATTGATGATATGAGTTCCGATTCAAGTCCAGCTATTGATGTTAACATTGATTGATCATTAGAAATCCTAGATCAGGACCAGGTCGATACATATAGGTACTCACGAACCCCCTGGGGAATCTTTCATCCATGAGCCATTGCGTCAAGAGAAGAGAGCCCGTCGTATGTCTTGCCTTAGAAAGCTGTCGAGCTGCAGAATGTGTATACACCGGGTTACTTTATGGTATTTGGATTGGTTATGGTATTATGGATTACTTGGAATTCATTCTTGCATTTGCATTTCCTATCAAAAATCTGCGCCTATATATATCAACCTTACTGGGGTTTTATAGGTATAGGTGAAACATATGACTTGTGTTGTGTTGTGCATTGACTGAACCTTCTGGGACTATTGATTTTGGGCGTATTATACATCAAAGTGCTAATATTTTCTCATATTTGGACCTGTTTTATGAGTTAAAAGTCATAAATTGTATTGTCTTCGAGCTAAAATCGTATTTCCATTGCTAATTGACATGATCAATGTTCTGGGATTAGTTTTTGTGAAATTATACTTGATTTGATGAATTACTTGAAGCTAAAGGATAGTGGAAGAATTTACAGTAGTTTGCCAAGCATAAAGATACTAGAAAGCAGTTTTGAAATCATGGAAATAAATACGGAATCAGGGAAATGTACAAGGAGATGTAAAGGAAGTAGAATGACAAGCTCTGCATAGTTAACCTAAGCCTCCGGGTTAGGCTCCGCGATGCACTGAAGGAAAAAAGTGTAATGACCCTTCAGGTTATTTATCCATATTTGTACTTATCTTCATTGTTTAAGATTCTCCATAGATTCTCTAAGTCATTTATGACTTGCTGGGATCAACGATTGGGTTACTGGGCAGTTCATTTATTTTTAGAGCCAATTCCCTATTTTAAAGTCTTTGCTGGTTGGAAATAGCCACTAGATGGAAAATTTAGTCAAACAATCTAGAATATAAATTTTGACTATGCCAACAGATCCGTAATATCAATTTTATTATAGGTAGACCTTTAGTTCAGGTCTCAACACACTCAAGCTCATTTCAACCTATTAGTCGAAAAGTTAAAAATTGGAAAGAATGGGTGTGGGACTCAAATTTGGTGAAATAACCTTAAATAAAAAATACAAATTCTCCATCATATCTGGAATGTCGAATGTAGGCTAGGGAGTCCCTTGGTTCTGGTCCCAAGGCTCCCTTACCCATTTCGACCTATTAAGAAGATTTTATGAAAAGTGATGAAACTATAGATGTGGGCCCCACTTTTTGCCTAAACGATCTCCTATGAAAAATTTTATGCCTCAAATGGATTTTAAATGTGATTTACACTCAAAATTCACTATTGGATCATGTTATTTGGATTCTGTATGAGTTTTGAGGGTCAAAAACTTATTTTTCAGTTTATTTTCATCTGGACAGTGATAGTGGCACTAAGAACCTATAGGGGCTATAAAAAGGTCCCAAGATGTATTTGGACCATTTCCCCTCCACTATTTAGATCTAGGAACCCCAAAATGAGTGTAATAACTAATAATTGGTCTTTGGGGGTGACTTGGGAGCCTAATTATCATCTTGTATCATGATTATCTTCAATATTAAGGTAAGAATTTCTTGAATTCGAGCTTGAATTTAATAGTTTGAACCCAAAAATCCAATTTATCTTTGGGATTTGATTTTAGCCTAACGTATGCTTAGTTTTTGCCCATTCTCAGAGGGTTATGATTCCTTGTTCATGTATGAACATTGGGTTGGCCTCGAAAACTCAATTTCTGCATGTGGGACACACTTAGGGTTTTCGTGTTATTTTTGGACCTAAAGAATAATAGTGAAATATAGGTGTCATTAGACTCGTATTGATAAATGTATTATGGTTTTGATAGTGTGATGGCATTTTGAGAATTATAAAGTGAAGACGAGCATGTAAAGCATGAAGTGAGGTTTTGCGATTTGGCTTGAGGTAGGCTTCTATGTAATTTTCATCATAGATAATATTTGATATATATTGTGTGTGAATATGGATGTTAGTCTTGATTATGAGTAGGATAGCTTATCCTTGATTATTGATATTTGGAGATTAGATGAGGGTTTTGGACCCATAAAGAGGCATGTTTGTACCCCTTTTGAATCCTCTTGCCTTCTCTCTCTAGTTTAGATTAGTTCTAGCATGGATATTATATAATGCTATATTTGGAATATGGTTCTAGCTTTTGAATCATGATTTATATATTTAGCCTTATTGGGCTAATGTAGTAGTCTTGAAATCGTAAGTTGCGTAGAGTTGACTTGAGTACCCTTATTTCTAATTGAAGTTGCTATCTTTTATTTGAATATGGCTTACTTGACATCTAGAAGATGAACTAGATACCTTAGCCTAGTGTGAGGCATAGTATGCCTAATAATGGAAATTGTGGATAGAAGTGGGATCATTCGGCCAACTTAGGCCTAAGCTTGTGTTAAGTTTTCTAGACTTAGTTATGGATGTTAGACATATATGAGGCTAGTAAATCTTAGAATAAGGTTACTTAATAAAATGGTAACTTGTATTGATATTCCCAGATTATAGCTTTTAGTTATGGTTATGATGCTCCTTGTAGAAGTGATATTGGTTATTTAGAGATGATATTCTTCCTAGATACGTTATGTGGCCTATAGAGATGCTATTTTATCTTAGGCTTGATGATTGGCCTATAGAGTTGCTATTTTGTTTAGTCACGATTGTTGGACCTATAAAGGCAATATTCCTCTTGGATATGTAAATTTGCGTAGAGAAGTGATATTCCTTAATGTCATGATATATGACCTATTGATATCTGATATACTATAAACAATTACATATCTATCTATATTATGCCTTCTTAATGTAAGGTGCCTCTTGTGTGAGAGATTATTACATACTTATTGATATTATGCCTCCTATATGTAGGATGCCTCCTATATGTGAGATGGTTAAAGGTATGCTACAACTTATGAATATGATTACTGATATGAGTCCCAGATATGTGTATGGACCTAAGGCCATGATTATAATGTTATGATTATTTTGGATAAATTTGATGGGCCAAGGGCCTTATTATGATATTAACTCAATAGCCGAGAAGTGTTTATCATTGTAAATGATGTGGCTACAGTTTATGAATATGAATATTTATGTAGTTGTATACACATCTGTTCGGTATTGGACAAAGGAAGATGCGGTATGATGCTCACTATTCATTGATTGAATACTGGTGATGGCATGCATAAATTTGGTACATTCATGATTATTATATCGGTAATTGATGTGATTCTAGTTAAAATATGATTTTATGAATGGTCTTCCTAATTGAGGGTTAAGCTAAATGGTAGCTAGATGTCTTTTAGGTGGCTATAGTACTTGATGGCTAGAAATCTATTATACTAGTTAATGAGGCTTGCTTAGTTGAAATATCGTAGCTAATGATTAGAGTTGATACGTGACCATGAAAATGGGTTTACCTATGATAATGATTAGTTGTTATTAATAACAAAGTTATGATGCTAATGAGTTGTTAAGTAAGGATATTATGGCTTAATATTGCTAGATGATACAGAAAGTTAGTGATAATGACTCCTAATTAATGATGATGCCTAGATAAAGATAATACCGAGTTAATAATGTTGACTAGCTAATAATGAGGATTAATTGAATAACGAGGATTAATTGGTAAACAATAGTTAGTTAATGATTGGTGTTAGTTAATAAAAGATGGTTATATGATAATTGGTAATTTTTTTGCTAATGATAATTATCTAATATGTGATAATTTGTTGATTAGAATAGTGGATAAATGGTGATTATGGTCCTGTGATGAATAGTGAATTAGCAATTTAATAATCACAAGTGTTGGTTAGCTAATAACGAGTATTTGGGATGTATTGACAAGATAGATATCTTTACGTTTATGGTATATTAGCTTGCGTCTGTGCACCTATTATATTCCTATATTTATATAATGGTAGTGATGAAGATATTTTGATACCCGACAAGGCCAAAGGGTATTGTAATGACATATTGATACCCGACAAGGCCGAATGATGTTATGATGATATTGATACCCAACAGGGCTACAGGGTATTGTGATGACATTGATACCTGGTTCAAGTTTCAAGGATACTATTAAGATGATATTGATACCCAGCGAGGCCAGAGGTTGATTACAATGATGATGGTCCTGATAAGGATAGTTATGACGAGTTGTGATATTGATCGTATACTTTGCATTCATTCCTATATGCATATCGCCTATCGCCAGTATACTTCTATTTTTATCAGCTGGTATGGGATAGTTACACAGATATGGGTAAAGGGTATGTCTTGTGTTATTGTGTGTTGATTGAAACTTCTGAGCTTGGGGAAGAAGTGGCATGCATAATCTCGACTAGATATTTGGTTATCCGGAGTAGCCGATTATTCATACTATTATTGATGTTGTTGTTATCATTGTTATGATCATTATTATGGCTAGCTTGTTATTGATCTGATATCAGGATTTAAGGTATGTCTTCGGCCTCTCTTATATTATGATTGCATTATTATGCACGACTATTTCATAATCTATCTAGAGTTTTAAAACACCCAACCCCTCCGTACCTATCCGGAAAAATCACAAATAGAAAGGGTTATTCAGCACCCTGATGGATCTATCTATCTAAAATTCTTAGGTTTTAAGGCCTCTAGGAATTCTTCTTTTAGAAGATCTGTGTCACACAGAGCTTCCACCTCAAAAACCCAGGAGGGAAGTGAAGAAAATGATAATGACAAAGGGAAGAGAAGAGGAGTTGACTTCTCTGGTCCTGTCCCGAAAGTTTATTATCAGCAACACACTAGGGTCCATGAGTCCTTAGAACTTGAGAATCCCTATGATCCAGGCAGCCCTACAGCCTCAGATATGGAACCTCCCCCTACCATATCCCGTCAAAAAATTAGGACTGACCCTAGCTTACTCGTCATCAAATCTGATGAAGAGTATACACCTGACCTTAAAGCTCTTGAAGTCCACTGGTACCTCTCTAAGGACGCAATAAAAAGGAAATGGTACACCAGTACCTATTCCAAAGAGCAACAAAAGGAGTTTGGACGACTATGGATAGCCGATATGAAAAGACTCTGATGCGACATAGAATTCTTTAGGTGGTTTGAATTCACCGGAAGGATGGAAAACCAAAATGAATCCCTTCACATTATCATTAATAAATGGTATACGCAGAGTAACAAGGTTATTGAATCCGTTACTCCTCCTCTCGAAGGAATAAAGATTCCCCATTCTAATGAGGTTCTCAATGCTCCCCCCTTCAAAAAGAAGCATGATAAACCTCTATCATCCCCTACTAATAGAGACCTAGATAGGGTAGTTGAACAAAACAACTATACTAATCAGGTCCTTCACACTATCTCTCAGCAAATAGGAGAAACTAAGAATTTGATGCTTCCTTTTGATCCTCCTACTTCTGAAAAGGGTGCTCCAAGCCCTAACCCTATCACCAACCCCATCTTTAAGATTCCTGAATTCCAAAAAGACAAATTCCCTAATCTCAGTGATGACTTTAAAGTCTCGGGGAAAATCTTGGAACAAATCAATGAAAAACTTTCCAAGTTCAAGATCTCTGAGAAAGGAGAATCCAGTAACCAAAAGAACTCTCTTTCCAAGCTTACCAGTGATCGTTTTTCTTCTAAGAAAAACTTCTACAAACGACCATTTTCTCTAGACGTCCAGTTTGAAGAAAATCCTTACCTCTCTACTTCCAACCATGATGGTAGAGGAATAACTGAATGGAATAATGATGGTTTGGCTGAACACCAAATCTACAACAAACTCCATGAAATGGGTGTAGCTATCACGGCCTATAAGATTAGAGGAGCTACTGATAAAGAAACAGCTACTATGATCGTATCAGGATTCACTGGTATGATAAAACATTGGTGGGATAACTATTTCACTGATGACATTAAAAACCTTATCTATGATGCCACAACAATAGAGACGGTTGTCAAAAGCGAAAATGGCCAGGAAACTCTTGAGCAGGTAGCAAGAGAAGACGCCTATGCCACTCTTCTATATCACATAGAAAGACATTTTATAGGAGAACCCAAAGACTTTAGATGGTATACCTTTTTAGTAAAAGTCATGGTCCGACCTGATTGCAACAATGATTTCTGGAAGGAGCATTTCATTAGTGGTCTCTCTCCTCTGTTCGCAGAAAACGTGAGAACCAAAATTAAAGATAGGTTTGAGGGAAAAATCCCTTACAGAATCCTAACCTATGGCGACTTGATAAGTTTCATCACCACCGTAGGGATCGATCTCTGCACAGACCTTAAGCTTAAGAAACAACTCAAGAAAGAGTAGCACTCTTTGATACAGGTACAGATAGTAACTATATCGTTAAAGGCCTAGTACCTATGAAGTACCTCCAAAATAGCACCTCTCGTCTTTACTCTGCCACGGGAGAAAAGATGAAAATTCACTATCAGCTTTCTAAAGCTCATGTGTGCAACAATGGCATTTGCCTTGTTAATGACTTCGTCATCACCGAAGATATCACTGAAGATATCATCTTGGGAATACCCTTCGTCAACCAAATTCGGCCTTACTGGAGTGATTACGACGGTATTCGTACAACTCTTTTAAACCAAGACTTGTTTTCCCTTTACTAAGGCCCCTCTCACAAGAAGAAGGCAACCTTATTAAAGAAAGAACTGTTTTTAAAATTAACAGACTCTCTTCACATATCTATTTTCTTAAACAAGATATTCATATAAAGAAAATTGAGCAGACTTTAAAAACCCCGGAGATGATTACTAAGATAACTAATCTCCAGAAAAATTTTAAAAACGAGATTTGTTCCAAATTTCCTAATGCCTTTTGGGAACGGAAAAGACACTTAGTAGAACTTCCTTACATTTCTGGGTTTGATGAACAAACCATTCCTACTAAGGCCAGACCTATCCAAATGAACCAAGAAATGATGGAAATCTGCAAAAAGGAAATTGACATCTTCTAAAAAATGGTATTATCAGGACCTTTAATTCTCCGTGGAGTTGCTCTGCCTTTTATGTCAATAACAGTGTAGAAAAGGAGCGGGGAACCCCTAGGCTTGTAATAAATTACAAGCCTTTGAATGTGGTTTTAAAATGGATCAGACATCCGATTCCTAATAAAAGGGATCTATTGAAAAGAACTTTCAAAGCTAATCTTTACAGTAAATTTAATATGAAGTTAGGATTCTGGCAAATTCAAATTGCTGAAAAGGATAAATACAAGACGGCTTTTAACGACCCATTTGGACATTACGAGTGGAACGTCTTACCTTTTGGTCTTAAAAATGCTCCTTCAGAGTTTCAAAACATCATGAATAATATCTTCAATCCTTATACCTATATGTCGATTGTTTATATTGATGATGTGCTTATTTTTTCGGAGAATATTGATTCCCATTTTAAACATTTAAACACTTTCTTCAAAATTGTTAAATTTAATGGTTTGGTCGTCAGTGCCAAAAAAATGAAGCTCTTCCAGACATCTATAAGATTCTTAGGGCATGATCTTTATCAAGGTAGCTATAAACCTATTTGTAGAGCCATCGAGTTCTCCTCCAAATTTCCTAATGAAATTATTGATAAGACTCAGCTCCAAAGGTTTTTAGGAAGTCTTAATTATGTTGCGGATTTTATTCCTAATATTAGACAGGTCTGTGAACCTCATTATAAAAGGCTCAAGAAAACCTCAGTCCCTTGGAGTTCTGATCAAACCAATGCTGTCATTAAGGTCAAAGAATTAGTCAAAAACCTTCCTTGCTTAGGAATTCCTAACCCTGAAGCCTTCATGATAGTGGAAACTGATGCTTCGAATATAGGGTATGGAGGTATCTTAAAACAAAAGGTTGATGATAGTTCTCCTGAATAATTAGTCAGGTTCATATCCGGAATATGGAATCCAACATAAAAGAATTACAAAACTGTTAAAAAAGAAATTTTATCTATAGTGCTATGTATCACAAAATTTCAAGATGATCTTGTCAATAAAGAATTTTTACTACGTGTTGATTGCAAATCAGCTAAAGAAATTTTACAAAAGGATGTAAAAAATTTAGTTTCAAAACAAATATTTGCTAGATGGCAAGCTCTCCTATCTAGCTTCGATTTTCAAATAGAATGTATCAAAGGAGAAAATAATTCCCTTCCCAATTTTCTAACAAGAGAATTTTTACAGGGCCACAATGAGACCCACAACACTGGGAAAAATCTCAGTCAACAGCAAACCGAATAATACCAAAATGGCTAGACCATTTGATTTGCCATCAGCATCATCAACTTTCTTGAGGCCGTCAGTCCCTCAGAGTCCTGAACTAAAGCCAGAACTACATTCACCATTCCACAACAAATATGCAGCTTTGGCAGAATTTCTAAAGCTTCCTCCACCAATGCCAACTAGACTGGTCGATCTTAAAACCAATAAACCCTTTGATAAAGGACAATCTTCGAGCTCATTGGTACAGTCAAAACAAAGCTATGCCATGAAGTCTCCAGAAACCTTTGCACAGGCCGTGAATCCCACAGCAGCCAAGACAACAACAACTCCTCCTATCAAGGAAGAATTCAAATTCATTACCACTCAGGTGATGCCTATTATTGTTTTGGATAAGGAATATGAGGGATATCCTCTGGAGCAGCTTATTAAACCAGTCTACAATGAAACAAATTTCGTGGATACATAGAATCCACTTAAAACCAGGAGATATTATGAAGCCATCTTAGTGGATACCAATTCCATTGAGGTCGAGCATTCAATGAACGATAGAAATCCCGAATATATAGATTATTCTAGATTTACCATTAAGAGGGTATTAACCCCATTTAACTGGTTTGCAGACCACCTACATACCCCTATTGCTTTATCCATGCCACATAGGCGCCAAACTTACAATTGGTATGACTACAAGTCTGCTTGGTTCAATTTTCTCTATGTTAGACCAGGACACACTTGGTTTGTTAAATACTGTCCTGCTATGGTAGAAGCCATTATACCAAGATGGTTTTATGAATGGTGGGTATACTTCGGAGGGATTAAAGAAATCCTTCCCCAACAATTCCTTAATTGATTTACAGAGTTTTGTTCAAAAGAGGGATGTGTAACCCTCCCAGAGCACATCCAAATGTGCAAGTTCTTTATTAATAAATGAGTTTCTTACATCATTTCCTGGAATTTTGCCAAAGGAGAACAAGAAAGAATTAAATATTTATCTAAAGAGATAAAAGTTAAAGGTTGGACCCCCAAGCCAATAGCTCCAAACACTCCTGATAAAGGGAAAACAACAGCATCTTCAATAGTGCCTCACAAAACAAGAAGGCACTCAAAGAAAAATTAAAGAAGGCTTTGCAAGATATGGAAAGCCAAGAAACCAACGAAGAAGAAGTACTACAACTTCTAGAAGAAGCTTCCTCCACAGGAAGTAGCGACAACAATGGGGATCTGCTAAATCCCAAAGGGATAGCTATGGCCTATATGGACCCCTATTAAGAATAGGGAAACGACCCTTCAAAAGATAGAGGTTCAAAGAACCGGAATTATTTTTGAAGAGGCATTCTACTATTCCTAGTAGGAATCCATAGGACCAAATGCTTTTCTAAAAGGCAATCAATCAGCCTTATAAAAGGGCCAAAGGAATCTTCTTTTCAAAAAGAAAAAGCATTCAAGACAAAAGCACTCAAGACAGCTTTCAAGAAAAGCTAAAGGAATCTACTTTTCGAAAAGAAAAAGCAATCAAGACTGTCGGCTAAATCATAGCCTTACAAGTGTACACTCCAGATGTATAATCTTTATTTCTCTTGTCTATATAAGACGGATTGTAACATAAGAGAAGGCATCAGAAATTTTCTCACACTAGAAATATTTTGCCTGCCAAACTCTTCCCTTTTCCCTTGCAATCTCTTGTAATGTTCTCTTTGAAGTTTGAATAAATTTGTAAGTTGTTTTAATTTGACATAATAGAACACACATTAAATAAATTATGGTTATGCCGGATATATATTGGGACCAAGGCCTTGATTATGATATTTGTTGGGTTTCGAGAAGTATTCTATCCTTGTAAAGGAAGTAGTCGTAGTTTATAGACATATTCATGCTGTAAATCATATTATTTATATATACTGGTGGTGGCATGCATAGATTCAACACAATCATGATCACTGAAATGGAAAATGGTATGATTCTAACTAAAATATGGTTTTATTACTATTTTCCTAAAAAGGAATTTATTCTCACTTTTCATTTTTAAGTTTATTACCATCTTAATGAATAACTTACGAGACTAAAAATATTGTTTTATGATTTGACCGAGATAGATTTTGGTCTATGATTTTGCTACCATTATTTACCTCGGTCGAGAGACATTCTGGCCCCTTTCTATACTTTTATGATGATATAGTCCTTAAGTTTATCTCGGGCAATAGATTTACATACTTATAACCTTTTAGATATGACTCTAGCCTGAGTACTTTATTTATATATATATATATATATATATATATTGTACTGGACATAGTGTAGTGATAAAGGTATTGATGATATGAGTTCCGATTCAAGTCCAGCTATTGATGTTAAAATTGATTGATCATTAGAAATCCTAGATCGGGACCAGGTCGATATATATAGGTACTCACAAACCCCCTGGGGACTCCTTCATCCGTGAGCCATTGCGTCAAGAGAAGAGAGCCCGTCGTATGTCTTGCCTTAGAAAGCTGTCGAGCTGCAGAATGTGTATACACCGGGTTACTTTATGGTATTTGGATTGGTTATGGTATTATGGATTACTTTGAATTCATTCTTGCATGTGCATTTCCTATCAAAAATCTGCGCCTATATATATCAACCTTACTGGGGTTTTATAGGTATAGGTGAAACGTATGACTTGTGTTGTGTTGTGCATTGATTGAACCTTCTGGGACTGTTGATTTTGGGCGTATGATATATCAAAGTGCTAATATTTTCTCATATTTGGACCTGTTTTATGAGTTAAAAGTCATAAATTGTATTATCTTCGAGCTAAAATCGTATTTCCATTGCTAATTGACATGATCAATGTTCTGGGATTAGTTTTTGTGAAATTATACTTGATTTGATGAATTACTTGAAGCTAAAGGATAGTGGAAAAATTTACAGTAGTTTTCCAAACATAAAGATACTAGAAAGCAGTTTTGAAATCATGAAAATAAATACGGAATCAAGGAAATGTACAAGGAGATGTAAAGGAAGTAGAATGACAAGCTCTGCATAGTTAACCTAAGCCTCCGGGTTAGGCTCCGCGATGCACTGAAGGAAAAAAGTGTAATGACCCTTCAGGTTATTTATCCATATTTATACTTATCTTCATTGTTTAAGAATCTCCATAGCTTCTCTAAGTCATTTATGACTTGCTGGGATCAACGGTTGGGTTACTGGGCAGTTCATTTATTTTTAGAGCCAATTCCCTATTGTAAAGTCTTTGCTAGTTGGAAATGGGCACTGGATGAAAAATTTAGTCAAACAGTCTAGAATATAAATTTTGACTATGCCAACAGATCTGTAATATCAATTTTATTATAGGTAGACCTTTAGTTCAGGTCTCAACATACTCAAGCTCATTTCAACCTATTGGTCGAAAAGTTAAAAATTGGAAAGAATGGGTGTGGGACTCAAATTTGGTGAAATAACCTTAAATAAAAAATACAAATTCTCCATCATATCTGGAATGTCGAATGTAGGCTAGGGAGTCCCTTGGTTCTGGTCCCAAGGCTCCCTTACCCATTTCGACCTATTAAGAAGATTTTATGAAAAGTGATAAAACTATAGATGTGGGCCCCACTTTTTGCCTAAACGATCTCCTATGAAAAATTTTATGCCTCAAATGGATTTTAAATGTGATTTACACTCAAAATTCACTATTGGATTATGTTATTTGGATTCTGTATGAGTTTTGAGGGTCAAAAACTTATTTTTCAGTTTATTTTCATCTGGACAGTGATAGTGGCACTAAGAACCACCTATAGGGGCTATAAAAAGGTCCCAAGATGTATTTGGACCATTTCCCCTCTACTATTTAGATCTAGGAACCCCAAAATGAGTGTAATAACTCAAAATTGGTCTTTGGGGGTGACTTGGGAGCCTAATTATCATCTCGTATCATGATTATCTTCAATATTAAGGTAAGAATTTCTTGAATTCGTGCTTGAATTTAATAGTTTGAATCTAAAACCCCAATTTAGCTTAGGGCTTTCATGTTATTTTTGGACCTAAAGAATAATAGTGCAATATAGGTGTCATTAGACTCGTATTGATAAATGTATTATGGTTTTGATAGTGTGACGGCATTTTGAGAATTATAAAGTGAAGACGAGCATGTAGAGCATGAAGTAAGGTTTTGCGATTTGGCTTGAGGTAGGCTTCTATGTAATTTTCATCATAGATAATATTTGATATATATTGTGTGTGAATATGGATGTTAGGATTGATTATGAGTAGGATATCTTAGCCTTGATTATTGATATTTGGAGATTAGATGAGGGTTTTGGACCCATAAAGAGGCATGTTTGTACCCCTTTTGAATCCTATTGCCTTCTCTCTCTAGTTTAGATTAGTTCTAGCAGGGATATTATATAATGCTATATTTGGAATATGGTTCTAGCTTTTGAATCATGATTTATATATTTAGCCTTATTGGGCTAGTGTAGTAGTCTTGAAATCATAAGTTGCGTAGACTTGACTTGAGTACCCTTATTTCTAATTGAAGTTGCTATCTTTTCTTTGAATATGGCTTACTTGACATCTAGAAGATGAACTAGATACCTTAGCCTAGTGTGAGGCATAGTATGCCTAATAATGGAAATTGTGGATAGAAGTGGGATCATTCGGCCAACTTAGGCCTAAGCTTGTGTTAAGTTTTTTAGACTTAGTTATGGATGTTAGACATATATGAGGCTAGTAAATCTTAGAATAAGGTTACTTAATAAAATGGTAACTTGTATTGATATTCCCAGATTATAGCTTTTAGTTTATGGTTATGATGCTCCTTGTAGAATTGATATTGGTTATTTAGAGATGATATTCTTCCTAGATACGTTATGTGGCCTATAGAGATGCTATTTTATCTTAGGCTTGATGATTGGCCTATAGAGTTGCTATTTTGTTTAGTCACGATTGTTGGACCTATAAAGGCAATATTCCTCTTGGATATGTAAATTTGCATAGAGAAGTGATATTCCTTAATGTCATGATATATGACCTATTGATATCTGATATACTATAAACAATTACATATCTATCTATATTATGCCTTCTCAATATAAGATGCCTCTTGTGTGAGAGATTATTGTACTTATTGATATTATGCCTCCTATATGTAGGATGCCTCCTATATGTGAGATGGTTAAAGGTATGCCACAACTTATGAATATGATTACTGATATGAGTCCCAGATATGTGTATGGACCTAAGGCCATGATTATAATGTTATGATTATTTTGGATAAATTTGATGGGCCAAGGGCCTTATTATGATATTAACTCAATAGCCGAGAAGTGTTTATCATTGTAAATGATGTGGCTACAGTTTATGAATATGAATATTTATGTAGCTGTATACACATCTGTTCGGTATTGGACAGAGGAAGATGCGGTATGATGCTCACTATTCATTGATTGAATACTGGTGATGGCATGCATAAATTTGGTACATTCATGATTATTATATCGGTAATTGATGTGATTCTAGTTAAAATATGATCTTATGAATGGTCTTCCTAATTGAGGGTTAAGCTAAGTGGTAGCTAGATGTCTTTTAGGTGGCTATAGTACTTGATGGCTAGAAATCTATTATACTAGTTAATGAGGCTTGCTTAGTTGAAATATCGTAGCTAATGATTAGAGTTGATACGTGACCATGAAAATGGGTTTACCTATGATAATGATTAGTTGTTATTGATAACAAAGTTATGATGCTGATTAGTTGTTAAGTAAGGATATTATGGCTTAATATTGCTAGATGATAAAGAAAGTTAGTGATAATGACTCCTAATTAATGATGATGCCTAGATAAAGATAATACCGAGTTAATAATGTTGACTAGCTAATAATGAGGATTAATTGAATAACGAGGATTAATTGGTAAACAATAGTTAGTTAATGATTGGTGTTAGTTAATAAAAGATGGTTATATGATAATTGGTAATTTTTTTGCTAATGATGATTATCTAATATGTGATAATTTGTTAATTAGAATAGTGGATAAATGGTGATTATGGTCCTGTGATGAATAGTGAATTAGCAATTTAATAATCACAAGTGTTGGTTAGCTAATAACGAGTATTTGGGATGTATTGACAAGATAGATATCTTTACGTTTATGGTATATTAGCTTGCGTCTGTGCACCTATTATATTCCTATATTTATATAATGGTAGTTATGAAGATATTGATACCCGGCAAGGCCAAAGGATATTGTAATGACATATTGATACCCGACAAGGCCGAATGATATTATGATGATATTGATACCCAACAGGGCCAGAGGGTATTGTGATGATAGTGATACCTGGTTCAAGTTTCAAGGATACTATTAAGATGATATTGATACCCAGCGAGGCCAGAGGTTGATTACAATGATGATGGTTCTGATAAGGATAGTTATGACGAGTTGTGATATTGATCGTATACTTTGCATTCATTCCTATCTGCATATCGCCTATCGCCAGTATACTTCTATTTTTATCAGCTGGTATGGGATAGTTACACAGATATGGGTAAAGGGTATGTCTTGTGTTATTGTGTGTTGATTGAAACTTCTGAGCTTGGGGAAGAAGTGACATGCATAATCTCGACTAGATATTTGGTTGTCCGGAGTAGCCGATTATTCTTACTATTATTGATGTTGTTGTTATCATTGTTATGATCATTATTATGGCTAGCTTGTCGTTGATCCGATATCAGGATTTAAGGTATGTCTTCGTCCTCTCTTATATTATAATTGCATTATTATACACGACTATTTCATGTCTAGCCATGTGGATTAGAATCCTCGAGTATGATAGTATTTAAGTCACGATAGTAGTATAATGAGATCTCAGAATAAGAATATGATGATATATGTTATGCGTTGAGATGACATCGTATTTATATGTACTTATACCTATATATATATATAGTTATATGAAGTTTTAGTACTACTGTATATCCCTCCCCTGTTGTTCATTTTGTATAGTCGTTACTTGGCTTTGTATATTACTATATATCTTTCTTTTGCTGTTTAGTTTTATATTGACCCAGTATATATAGTATAATATTGATGTATATTGAATGTAGCTGGCGTAGGATAGTTGACCATGATAATTCCTTAGTCTTACTATGTTAGACTCTTGGACATAAATAGGATAGTTATCCCTTATTATTCTTATTAACTTGTATATGATTTATGAACTCTTAGGTGTAGTTTCCATTCTATTTATATGCTATGTATATCTGCTTTATCTTTCGAACTCAGTTGGCAGTAGACTACTGAGTACCATTCATTTGGTACTCATACTATACTTTTGCAGCATGCAGATCATAGTAAGGGTTATCGTCGTTGATGTGTCCATCGTACAGAGAAGCCCTAGTTCAGATATTTAGAGTGAGCTCCTAAAGTTTGAAGTATTACTTATCTCACTCTTATATATTAGACTAGTCTCTAAGTTGTATTCAGAGATAAGTTGTATCATGGTCTTTCTCATAATATATCACCTTTGTATTTTTTTTATATTAGAAGCTCTTGTATTGATACCATTAGGTTTTGGGATTCTTCTATGTATTGATATTTTTTTCATATATTTGGCATTTTTTTCCTTATATTATTGAGTAGTCCATTACTAGCCATTTCAGACTACGAGTTGGCTTGCCTACTGGTGGGTTATGGTAGGTGCCATCATGACCTGAGAAAATTGGGTCGTAACAAATTGGTATCAGAGCCTAGGTTTCATCGGTGTATTAGTACAAGAGCTAAGTGCTAGTAGAATCATGCGGATTAGTGCAGAGACGTCCGTAACCTATCTTTGGGAGGATACAGTGACATTTTAGGAAATTTACTTCTTGACTCCTTATTGTGTGCCCACATTTCTATGAACCTTAAACATATTCGTTGACTCTAGTCTATCCCCAAAGGACAATGTTATATTGTCGATCAATGCAGACAAGACTCCATCATACATTTCTTAAATTTTAGTGCAGCATCAAACTAGAGAGTCAGAGATGGATATCAAAGATCTTCAACGGCAACTAAAAATAATTTGGATAGAGTCCCCATTGGACTTGGGGAGTGTAGTATGGTTCTTCAGCCTATGGTGACCATTCAGGATTATGAAGAGTAGTATCTCAAAGTATTATGGATTCTTGGTTTGGTTGGGTTATGATGGGACACTAGTTCAGAGAGTGCCCCTGGTATAAGATAGGTAATCAACTAGAGTTAGCCTGTATTCCTCGCTAGGCTAGAGTTCCTAAGACAGGTAGTGATTTTTGAAGTTTGGACATAATTTTGTGGATTTCTCTCAGCGTTAGTTAGTGATCCATTTGGGCTTTGTTTGTGTTCTCTTCATATTGATGCTTCAGGAAATTCTAAGACTATAGAGAGATCGACTACTAGTCTAGGGAGTATCCTTGACATGAATTCCAATCATTCAGCTCATTTAGATTAGCTTATGATATTGTGACATCTTCAGTTAGAGATGGTGCACTTGGCACCTCGATTGATGACTCAGTTTGTTAATCTAATTGGGACCCATTCAGATTTATTTTTCTATGCCCCCAGTCATGTGACTATGAATGTCTCTATGATTGGTGTGCTTGTATTTCTCACATTTATCTCTTATTATGTATATTGGGGTTTTCATACCCATTGATGATTATATGCCTTTATGAATTTATATCAGTCATTATGTGCCTTATTATTTAATTCATGATTATGTTACTACTCCATGGTTTATTTCTTTTAGTAGTGGATATAGTAGATCTATATTAATGTTTTCCCCTATGGGTGTGGTTTTGGGTTTGAGTCCTATTTATCTTTGCACATTAGCCTTATTGTGGCCGTTGAGTGGTACATGATATTGATATTCATTTTGGTACCACCTGTTCAGTATGTTGATATTGATATTATTGTTGCTATTGCTACCACTGTGTGAGGTTACTGATATTACTTGATGTTAGTACTAGATGTTGTTATATGATGAATTTGATTCTCGTTAGGTACCTGTAGACTATTGTTATCTAGTTAGACTTTTATTTTCTTGTGATACTATTTGGTGACTTGAGTTGATATAACCTAATTTGATGATTTCTTTCCCCTAGCATGGTGAGGTTGACTGTGTTCCCTCTTGGTTAGATATATTAGGTTGATTTTGGAGATGTATTGTGGTATTGAAGGTAAGTGACCTTCCATGGTTTTTGTGGATTTTGAGTTGAAAATTTAGTTATGTTGCTATTTTTGAGTGTAAGATCTGTAGACTTGCCTCCTAGGTTGTAAAGGATTTTGTTTTAGCTATCCCTTCTAGTATGGCCCATTTGTGAGATAGACCAGTTTGAGGTTCATTCTTCGTTTGTGGCTATTTCATCTTCTGATAGCAATTTTGATATTTATGTTGAGATGTCGTGGATTCATCTCATTGTATTATTTTCTTTGTTTTAATTGTGGAGATTAGATACTCCTTTATTAATATGATATGGTTTTGCCTTACATGGTGTTAGAGAGTTAGAGGCAAGTGGCCTTTCCTGTGATCGTTTCTTAAGTTGACAAATTAGAAACTCTTTAGCTCAAGTTGTTGGTACACTGGTGGTGGTATTGACCTTGACCTTTGTTTTGAGATTGGTATTTCTCCTCGATGATATGAGCTTGTGGCTATTTCTTTGCCTAGATGAAGTATTGGATTGGTTATTTCTGGCTTAAGTTGCATTTATTTGAGTTGCTAAAGTTTTTGCCTTCATTGGTGTGGTTTTTAGCCTTGAGAAGTTTTGAGTATGTTTGTTAGTTTAAGCCCTCCAGCGAATTTGGAGACGGTTACATGGATTTTCAGCTAGTGATTTTTTTCCTTTTGCATGTCTTTTATTTTGCTGCTCTATTTTGTTTTCTCTATTTGATATAGAGTTGGTTGCTTGAGTTATCAGTCAGTGTTTATCCCTTTAGTGATTTTGCTCTCTAGATATGTCTCGACTGTGGCTTGGTATGATTTAACTCGGATGTGTCAAATTTGGATACTAGAGTCGATTTGGGATAATTGACATTGATAGTCTTATTGGACTAGTTTTCGATTTTGACTCCTTGGAACTGCGATTTGGAAGTATGATAGATTTGGAGCATTAATGCCAACCCATTTTTAGTTTTGGTTTAGATATTTGAGACCGACCGGTTAAGCCTTGATATTAAGATTTCAGTTTGGTATTGCAGAGCTTATATGTAGATTTTGTTTTGACTTGTCCTTGTTCAGATTTAATTTATCGGTTGGTTGAGCCTACTCTGTGGTTGCCTATTCATTCTTCTAGACTTCAGTTGGATTATAGTTGATAAGTGTTCAGATGATAGCCGATGGGCCCCGTAGTGGTCATTTCAATTTTGACCTCGATTTTCAGTTTTCTTTGGGAATTTTGGATGATTTACTCAGGGGGAGTAATATTCTCGAGTTTGATTCAGTATGTCTTCATTCTCGGTGGATGAGACATCCTAGAGTGGAATATTCAGTGATGAGTATTTACACCTTAGATTTTAAAATTTTATTTTGATTTTTATTCAGACTGGTTATAGCATTGGCATATATTGCATTCCGTTATTATCTCCATTTGTATGGGAAGTAGTCTAACAAGTGAACCATTCAAAGAAAAAGAATAAAGTATTAACTGGCTATGACTCCTAGGGTTAGACTATTAGTCATAGGAAGAGTCATTCTGAGCAAAAGAGGGGAACAGTCCTAAAAAAGTTAAAGTTTAATAGCAGTGAAAACAACACAGGTGAAAAGACTTAGGTTCAAGTTATGATTAATAGTGACACTCATTTTGAGCATTTGGATTTAAGGATATGAAGGTTGAAAATCTTGCTGGAGGTCCTAGTAGTCAGGCAACAACTAATCTAGTGACCTTATGAGTAATCACTAGTTACATGGAAGCCCCATATGGAGTTCACAATAAGTCATCTTTATTCTAGATGACTCATCGTATCAGAGTTACCATTGCCAACCTTATTTTCCTTCTCTGCTTTGGGTAGGTTTTTATGTTTTTTGATGTGACTATAAATATACCATTGATGTTTTAATATTAGTTTAGGAACTTTACA
Source organism: Capsicum baccatum var. pendulum (assembly GCA_030864225.1). NCBI lineage: Eukaryota > Viridiplantae > Streptophyta > Magnoliopsida > Solanales > Solanaceae > Capsicum > Capsicum baccatum. The sequence continues at coordinate 126,331,051 of CM061561.1, forward strand.
TACAACATTATATTGAGTTCTATGATACAATTTTGATTTTGGAATTCTTGTTCTTGACTTTGAGGGTTTGCTATTAATTTAAGATTTTGGTTTTCATGCTTAATTATTTTTTAGATCATTCATATGATTTCAATTATGAATTATATGTCTTCTTACAATCATAAGCAACCCTATAACTAGGGTTGTGGGATCCCTAATGGAATAATGAAGTAGAAGAAGTGCAAAGTCTTTCTTGATTCATGTTCTTGCATATATTGTGGTTTTCTTCTTATTGATTTTTTTCTTAAGGACTGCAAATGTCAAAGACCTACCCGTATTCAATACTACCTCTAGAGAGAGGTTGAAATTAGGAAAAGAAAATCACAGTTGTAATTTGAAGTTACTAACCTTCATCTAATTAACTTGAGATTGAGAGGAGATAGTTAATCTGGGATCTAGTACAAGGGTTAGTAATGTGACACTCCGATTTCAAGAGGTGATGAGTGAAATTCACCAAATAGGGTTGAGAGATGGTTGGTGAAACATCACTTATATTATTTTGCATGCAAGAGGCCAAGATAGTTGGACAAGAATGATAAATCTACAGAGTTAGGAAGTCACAGAGAACACAATACTAGTGATCATCTTAAACTGATAACAACCTAAAGAGTCCAATTATTAATACTATTACTACAGTTCATACCAAATACCCTCATTTACTTTCTGCCCTTTTTGACTACATCAGTATATTCTTGATAGATATTCATCCTATTCCTTGTAGGTTCGACTCCAACCTTTGTTGGGTTTTATATTTACAAGCGACCCTATTATACATATTAGGAGTTATAATTTGGGGGACATCATAACCATATCTATTATTTTAGATATAGCCTCAATATTTACTTCTAGCTTTTGGAGGGCTTTTCAGCATACGTTGGGTAGGTGGACCTTAGCACAACTTTTCACCCTTAGACTGATGGGCAGTCAGAGTGGACTATTTATGTTCTCAAGGATTTACTTTGTGATTGCATTATGCACTTTTAAGGTCGGTGGGAGCAGCACTAGGCATTGGTGGAGTTCGCCTATAATAATAGCTATCGTTTGAGCATTGAGATAGTTCCATTTGAGATACTATATGGTAGGTGTTTCCAATCTCCAATAAGGTGGTTTGAGACCGTTGAGGTTAGGCCTTGTGGCACTGACTTACATCGAGAGTCATTGGATAGAGTCTGAGCAATTCAAGATATGGTGAGGGCAACTTAGAGTAGGTAAAAATCTTATGCAGATTGTAGACATTGTTCCTTGTGGTTTGGAGTTGGAGACTGAGTGTTCCTTTGGGTATCTCCCATAAATGGCATGGTGAGTTTTGGAGGAAGGGCAAGATCAACCCTAGATATATTGGGCATTTTGAGGTACTTCACGCAGTTGGAGAGGTGGCTTATGAGATAGATTTGCCCTCAGATTTTGTCGCTATTCATTAAGTTTTTTCATGTTTCTATATTACAACACTAATTCCTCGATGATTCATAAGTCATTTAGTGAGACTCGATTTTGCTAGATGTGAAATTAACCTTCATGGTAGAGCCAGTTCTCATATTATCCAAGGATGTCAGGCGGTTGCTGTGATACTCTGCGTATTGGTGATTGAAAATTCTGAGTTTATTAAAATCATTATCCTGACTATGATTCACCTTATGGGTCGTAGGGGGTCTTGACAGGTCATCTGACCCAAATCATAGCATGTCCAGTGAGTTTTGCCTGAGTTTCTTCCTTGGTGATGACTTGAGGTAACAAGTCGTAAAGACTCATTAGGAGTCGTGTAGCCACTACCGTAGCCAAATAAGTATGATGCCAAAGGTGTTCTGTCTTGAGTACCAGTAGAATGTAATAAGTCATATGGACTCATTATGGTCATATAGTCCTTCCATAACCTGACCAGTATCTATAGCCCTGGACACTGTCCAACCTACAACTTAAGGCCATGAATCATAGGGTGACAATACGAGTCATAAGGTCACACATAGAAACTGGGCAACAATTGGTCTTTTATTTTAGGGACACTTTGGACATTTGACTCTTTACCCACTTAGACCCCACATCTATAAAATTGCTTTGGGGAATTATTTTAACACTTTAATATATCAAAAACCATCTTTATTCTCTCAAATTCTCTCAAGCAAAGCAAGCTACGGTTTCGTCAAGGTTGAGCTTCTAGGGGTCTATTCAATGTTTCTTCTCCATAATTAATAATCCTTCAGGCATTTTACTCTTCCCCAACTATTACTTTTTGAAAGCATATATTTTAAATAGTTTTCCATGTGGTTTTGACATTGGTTTTAGAACCTGTGATACGGTTAAGGCAATCCCCACAGGTACACGGCCTTTCACACGAAGCCAAGCTCGGGAATTGCAAACACTCCAAGCTTTGTTCATGCAAATGGCCGTGTGTGAGTTGTTGACCGAACCAACCTTGGACCTAAACATTTTTATGTGTGAAGAGGGGTCCTAAAGTGTAATAAACTAATCCCCAAGGATGCCACAAGAAAGCAAGGGCGGATGGGTCTTTTAACACCTTTTGTTGTAGTATAAATAGAACATCATAGTGAGATATCCCTTAGTTCATTTTGAAATCTGAAATTGTAACCTAAAAACTCCAAAATATCTTCTCTCTTCTTCTCCAAGAAGCCGTCCCTAGATCTCACAAGTAGAGGAATACTTGTGTTGTCTCTTTGGCTAGAAACAAGGGTTTTGAGGTTGTTGAGTGCCTCTTGGTCCTTGTAAGAACTTGGTGTTTATATTCATTAGACTTAGGGTCCTCTCTTGATGTTAGGGTTCTTAGTTTCTTGAATGTTATATGTCAAGTTATCTATCTTTCATTATGTTGTTGTTGTTGTGTTGCTTTTGTTTATCTTGAAAGTCTAGTGAAGCCGTGTGGGGCTTGTTTCGATTCACTAGCATTGTTGTATCTCTTGTTGTTCTCGGATTGTGGCTTAAAAACCGAAACTATCTCTTGTGTTGTAATCTAAAAACCGAAACTTAAAACTTGTTGTTCTTGTGTTGTTGGACTGAAATCCGAACTCTTGTTGTTGTTGGTTTTGATCTTGTATCATTTGGTATCAAAGCAAGACTGGTTGTGTTCCAACATAACCCATCTTGGGCTAGTTCACGGATTAAACAAACTACAAAAAAAAAAAAATTCTGAAATCTGTCCACTAAAAGTTGGAAACCGAGAATGATGTTGTATGCCTAGATCTAGGTGTTATTTTGCTTGTGTAGTGTGTTTCTAGTGTTGGTTTCTTTCTCACCAACACTAAGGTGTCTAGATCCGAAAGTTGAGCTTGAAAGGTTGAATATTGTGTAGTGACTTGAAGTGGCCGAAAGTTGAATGTTGTTGATGACCAAAAGAAAAATCGGTGGTTGTGTGATTATGTGCTAAGGAAGTGTTGAAGTTTGTGGAGTGTTCATCTTTTGAACTTGTGCATATTGTTCCTCTTGTTGAAGTGTTCATCTTGTTGTGTGCTCAAGTAGTAAACCTATAAAGTTGATTGTGAAAGACTTGCACCCATCACCTTGTAGCCTTGTCAATCACTTCCCCTAAATCAAGGAACCTTGTTTTGTGGAAATTGTCAACCAAACCCACTTTCTTGAGTTTGAAAAAGAAGTTAAGACTTCAAAATTTTAGTTTTCCCACCAAAACACTTTTCCATTTATCACAAGTTGTGTGAATATTAAATCAAGACAAAAAAAAAATATATATATATATATAAATCCGAAGAGAAGAAGAACGTGTGAGGGCCATTGCATGCTACCATGTCACTATAAGCTCAACTTAGGATATTCTTTGGTTGCTAATTGTTGATTCTTGGTTTCCCTTATTTGGTCTTAGAACTAATTAACAAACTAGTATTCTTTCCACTAGGTTGTCAACTAGTTCCTTGAGCCGTTTATTCGCGTCAACGATTATTTGTGTGCTTTTATTCGTTTGAATGAGTTGCTGATTTTGATTCTAGTCCGGCAAGAATTCTTTGAGTCTTCAAACAAGAATCCATTCCGGCTAAGAGCTTACTCAAACCTTGTAAATCTCACGGTTACTAGCCAATTATACAACACTTGTGGAACACGGACTTGTGGTGACTAAAGCGGCTAATACCTTGACGATGGAAGGAACAACTTCTCATAATGCGGATACTAATGCTCTTGACTCAATGAGGGCCACTCTTGAGGCCGTAACTCGGACACTTGAAAGGATGAACTCGGAATTTGGAGCCGTGAGAGGGGACTTGGCAGCAATAAGGGGGGAAGTATCGACTATTAGTGGGAGGCTAGATCAAGTGGAGAGTCAAAGGAACTCTCGGCCATCGACTCCTATACACGTGTCCACCAATGGTCATGATAGGACCTCCTCCGCAACCATCACCCCCGAAATGATCCACCAAATGTTAAATGCACCCCAAGCTCCACTAAATACCGCAACCCAATCTACCAATTTTCCTCCAAACCGAGACTCCACTAGACCACTACATTTCCAAGCTCCTCCAATTCCGCAAGAGGGATTTGGACGCCAAGCACCTCCCCTAAATCCGAACCCTCCCTTCCAAGCTCCACTAAACCAAAGACCACAAATTCCAATTCCTACGAATCAAAATGGCCAAGGCCGACCAGCCCACTTTGACGGATACGGTAGAGAGGAGTATGATGGGGAGGGAGCCTATGATGATGCTTATATGAGGGAGGAGGAGATAAGAGGGGGCCGGGGGGAACCTAGGAGATACCGGGGGTATGGAGAAAGGGGAAACCGACACCAAGAGAGAGACGTAGGCATCAACACCATCAAGTTGAGCTTACCTATCTTTAAGGGTGAAAGTGACCCCGAGTCCTACTTAACTTGGGAATCGGCTTGTGACAAAGTTTTCCAAGTTAATGACATCTCGGAAGAAAAGAAGAGTTGCTATGCTATAGCTCACCTCGAGGGCTATGCTAATACTTGGTGGGAGTATGTTAAGCGATTTGGTAATGAATTGGTTGACGGGCAGCCACCCCCTTGGTATCGGTTGAGGTATTTGATGAGGCAACGATACCTTCCCGAGAGATACCGACATGAATTACTTGCTAGGTTGTATGGCTTACGGCAAGGTGGCAAGAGTGTGGTGGCCTATTTTGACGAGTTCCAACAACTCATGTTGAAACTTGATCACCGTGGGGAGCAAATCAGCCACGACATCATCCGGTTCAAGTGTGGATTGAACAAGGAGATCTCCACTCACTTGACTCTTCATCGGTTCGAAACTATTGATGGTATATTCCAAGCGGCCCTAGAGATTGAAAGGGAACTTAAGGAGAGATCAACCTTCAAGGCAAGGGTCCAAGCCCCCTCGGGTTGGGCCAAAAACAAGGACCAACCCGGTCCTCCGAAGCTGCCCGAATCCAATATGGTTTCTAAGTTTCCCCCGAAGCCGGAGGCTCACAAATACCCCAACCCAAAGGGGTTCCAATGTTTCAAGTGCCAAGGTTGGGGGCATAAGGCAAATGAATGTCCGAACCGACGTAATGTGATCCTACGAGAAGGGAAAGTATACTACCTTGGTGAGGAGGTGGTGTCCGAAAGGGGGGAGGTTGAGGCCGAGCCTCAAGATGGAGAGGAAGCCGAGAAGGAACCGAATGAGGAAGGAGTAGATGATAGTGAAGATGTCTATCCACAAGAAGGGGAGTGTGTGGTTCCAAACTTTGTGGTTAGACGCGTCATGATTAGTAAGGCGGTAGATGACCCGAGCCAAAGGGAAAATCTATTCCATACTAAGTGCCTTGTAAAGGGGAGTGTGTGCACCTTGGTAGTTGATAGTGGTAGTTGTACAAACGTTGCGAGCCATGCTATGGTAAACTTCTTGAAGTTACCGACTACACCACACACTAGTCCTTACAAACTACAATGGTTGAATGATTGTGGTGAATTGAAGGTCACACGGCAATGTGTGATTCGGTTTAAGGTGGGCAACTACCACGATGAAGTGCTTTGTGACGTGATCCCAATGCAAGCATGTCACTTGTTGTTAGGAAGACCTTGGCAATATGATAGGTCTACTAAACACGACGGGAGGTCCAACCGGTACACGCTTGAGAAGGATGGCCGAAAGGTCACCCTTCACCCTCTTTCACCCTCCCAAGTAAATGAGTTGTATAAAAAAATGAGAGAATTAAAAGGAAAGGGGGGGAACCCGAGAGGGGAGAAAAGGGAAGGGAGACCGTAGGTGAGGAGGTAGGGACATCCGAGGCTATCCCAACGCCAAGGGAAAGGGATAACGTAGTGATGTTGGCTAGGAGAAAAGAACTTTTCGTGGACCATGATGAAAACAAGCCGATGCTACTTTTGGCCCATTGCTTTAACACTAACCCCACTAATCCTTCCATTTCCCCTTTGATTTCTTGTGTGCTGCAGGAGTATGAAGATGTATTTCCGCAAGAACTTCCGCAAGGATTGCCCCCGCTTCGAGGAATTGAACACCAAATTGATTTGGTGCCGGGTTCACAGCTCCCAAACAAACCGGCCTATAGGAGCAATCCTATGGACACGAAGGAGCTTGAAAGACAAGTGGAGGAACTACTCAACAAGGGATACATCAAGGAAAGTATGAGTCCGTGTGCTGTTCCGGTACTTTTGGTACCAAAGAAGGACGGAACGTGGCGCATGTGCGTCGATTGCCGAGCCATCAACAAAATCACTATAAGGTATCGCCATCCAATCCCTAGATTAGATGACATGTTAGATGAGCTCCACGGATCTTGTGTGTTTTCTAAAGTGGACCTTAGGAGCGGCTATCACCAAATTCGCATGCAACCCGGTGATGAGTGGAAGACCGCATTCAAGACCAAATTCGGTCTATATGAGTGGCTGGTCATGCCCTTCGGCCTTACCAATGCTCCTAGTACTTTTATGAGGCTAATGAATCATGTAATGAAGCCTTATATTGGAAAGTTTGTGGTAGTTTACTTTGATGATGTGTTGGTGTATAGTAAGTCTATTAATGAACATATAATGCATTTGAAATGTGTGTTTGATGTGCTCAGAAAGGAGAAGCTGTATGCCAACATGGAGAAGTGTTCTTTTGGTGTTGATAAAGTCATATTCTTGGGTTTTGTCGTGAGCTCAAGGGGAGTGGAAGTGGACGATTCCAAGATAGACTCTATACGAAGTTGGCCGACCCCTAAAACTATTGGAGAAATCCGAAGTTTCCACGGGTTGGCAAGCTTTTATAGGAGGTTTATCAAAGGATTTAGTTCCATAGCAGCCCCCTTGACCGAGGTAATTAGAAAGGACGGACCCTTTAAATGGGGTGAAGAGCAAGCTAGGGCTTTTGAGGCCTTGAAAGCTACGCTCGTCTCGGCGCCTTTATTGCAATTACCCGATTTTGATAAGATGTTTGAGGTAGAGTGTGATGCTAGTAAAGTCGGCATCGGGGCTGTTTTGATGCAAGAAGGTAAGCCCGTTGCCTATTTCAGTGAAAAGCTCAAAGGGGCAACTCTTAATTACTCGACCTATGATTTGGAGTTGTACGCCCTTGTTAGAGCTTTGGGAAATTGGCAACACTATTTGTGGCCTAAGGAGTTTGTGATACGAACGGATCATGAGTCGTTGAAACACCTTAAGAGCCAAGACAAGCTGAATAGGCGTCATGCTAAGTGGATTGAGTTCATCGAAACTTTCCCTTATGTAATTCATTACAAAAGGGGAAAGGAAAATGTTGTTGCCGATGCCTTGTCTCGGAAGCATGTGCTTGTTGCTACCTTGTCTTCGAAGTTAATGGGTTTTGAGAGCTTGCGGATGTTGTATCCCGAGGATCCTACCTTTGCTCCTATTTTTAGGGAATGCGAAGAGTGGGGAAGGGACCGTTGGCTTACGAAAAATAACCATTCCTCCTACTCTCGGTTCGAGGGGTATTTGTTCAAAGGAAGGAGGTTATGTGTTCCTTCTAGTTCTTGGAGGGAATTACTTGTGAGGGAGGCCCATGACGGAGGCCTCATGGGTCACTTTGGGGTGGACAAGACCCTCGGAATCCTAGAGGAGAACTTCTATTGGCCCAAAATGCGCAAAGATGTCACAAAAATTTATAACCAATGTGCGGCCTGCCGGAGTGCTAAATCTCGCCTCCGACCTCAAGGATTATACACACCGCTCCCTACTCCCCTTAGACCTTGGCTGGACATCTCGATGGATTTCGTCTTGGGGCTGCCAAGGACTAGAAAGGGTCGAGATAGTATTTTTGTGGTTGTTGATAGATTTTCTAAAATGGCTCACTTTATTCCATGTGCTAAAACCGAGGACGCTCCTAGTGTAGCTTCATTATTTGTTGAACATGTTGTAAAGCTTCACGGAGTACCAAGGACCATTGTGAGTGATAGGGACTCCAAGTTCCTAAGTCTCTTTTGGAAGTCCATGTGGGGTCGGCTTGGGACGAAGTTACTTTTCTCCACGTCTTGCCACCCACAAACCGACGGCCAAACGGAGGTAGTAAATAGAACCTTAGGGTCTATGCTACGTTCTATGGTTAAAGGTAAACTGACTTCATGGGAAGAACACCTACCCTTGGTGGAATTTGCATACAACCGGGTAATACATTCGAGCACGGGAATGACTCCCTTTGAATGCGTTTACGGCCTAAATCCCCTTACCCTGTTAGATCTCACTCCTTTGTCTAGTGATCTCATGACCAGCTTAGATGGAAATAAAAGAGCCGAGGCCATGAAGAAAATGCATGAGACGGTGCGGATCAAGCTTGAAAGGAAGAATCAAGAGGTTGCAAAACGGGCAAACAAAGGGAGAAGGAAGCTAGTGCTTGAACCCGGAGATTGGGTGTGGGTGCATCTTCGAAAGGATCGGTTTCCAGCTCAAAGAAGGTCCAAGTTGCTGCCGAGAGGTGATGGTCCTTTCCAAGTACTTGAGAGAATCAATGACAACGCCTACAAGATTGACCTACCACCGGAATATCAAGTGCACAACACCTTCAACGTCGGAGATCTCTCCCTCGTGGATGCGGTTGAAGATGATCAAATGCCGAATTTGAGGTCAAATTCCTCTCAAGATGGAGAGGATGATACGGTTAAGGCAATCCCCACAGGTACACGGCCTTTCACACGAAGCCAAGCTCGGGAATTGCAAACACTCCAAGCTTTGTTCATGCAAATGGCCGTGTGTGAGTTGTTGACCGAACCAACCTTGGACCTAAACATTTTTATGTGTGAAGAGGGGTCCTAAAGTGTAATAAACTAATCCCCAAGGATGCCACAAGAAAGCAAGGGCGGATGGGTCTTTTAACACCTTTTGTTGTAGTATAAATAGAACATCATAGTGAGATATCCCTTAGTTCATTTTAAAATCTGAAATTGTAACCTAAAAACTCCAAAATATCTTCTCTCTTCTTCTCCAAGAAGCCGTCCCTAGATCTCACAAGTAGAGGAATACTTGTGTTGTCTCTTTGGCTAGAAACAAGGGTTTTGAGGTTGTTGAGTGCCTCTTGGTCCTTGTAAGAACTTGGTGTTTATATTCATTAGACTTAGGGTCCTCTCTTGATGTTAGGGTTCTTAGTTTCTTGAATGTTATATGTCAAGTTATCTATCTTTCATTATCTTGTTGTTGTTGTGTTGCTTTTGTTTATCTTGAAAGTCTGGTGAAGCCGTGTGGGGCTTGTTTCGATTCACTAGCATTGTTGTATCTCTTGTTGTTCTCGGATTGTGGCTTAAAAACCGAAACTATCTCTTGTGTTGTAATCTAAAAACCGAAACTTAAAACTTGTTGTTCTTGTGTTGTTGGACTGAAATCCGAACTCTTGTTGTTGTTGGTTTTGATCTTGTATCAACCTGGATTGTGGGTTTTGAATGATTATTGTTTATGTGATGCTTTATATTTACATATGCATTGTTTATGTCATAAATAGTAGTTTTAAAACCAATTTGATGTATGGGTAAGGTGAATAAACTAGGGGATTATGATTTCCCAAAATTTTGTGAATATTGATAATTAAATTTGTAATAACCCCGACCCAATTTAGTGAAAGCAATTTTGAGTATTAGTAAAATTGCATTGAACTATTTTTGAAACAATTTATGATGTAAAGAAGTTATTGAAACATGATGGTTTGATTTAATGAACAAATGGAGTTTTTTCCTAAGTTAATGGAATTATTATGGCATGTTTACCTTAAAAGTGTAGTTGGTATGACGATACCAATGGTATATGCCAAAATGTGTATTATGGCTCAATAAATGGGAATGTGTGAAAAATGTTTCAATTGTGCTTAAAAGAGGGTTGTGTAGATTGGTCATGAAAGTGGCGATCTCGTTGGACAAATACTAGTGACAGTGTTTGCCTGTTTGAGAGTTTAAGTAGCCTAGGGTTTGAGTCTACTTACTTATGATGGGGTGGTGTGAGTCCACCTTATTATATGATTGGGAGGTTCGAGTTCCCCATAATACATTACATGATTGGGTGCTTAAGTCACCTTTAGTATATGATTGGGAGGTTCGAGTCCTTTGAGCATATATATATTATTCTCCGGTTCCTACAGCTACACGTACTAGGGCCTGACCAAGGGGAAAGAATTGGGGCCTATATAGCTCGCGGATACTGTTATATGACAGTTAAGCTACACAGTCCAGGCTAAAGTTTTAAAGTGCATGCTACGCCTTGTTCCCTATCCTAGTATTTTATATAAGTGTACATATATATATATATACATACATGTATGTGAACATGTACATTGAGTTGAACTGGATTTTGTACATGCTAGTGCTTAACTTACTAACTTTCTCCGAATATTGTATCCCCATGCGATAGAGGGTTCAACAACAATGCACAGTGTTAGGTGTATCAGTCCTTTGCAAAAAGTGGTGAGCTTCCATTCTCTGGAAGAATTGATTATTCCATTGGTTTCCTTTCATAAACTAGAATAAAGGTTTCACATTAACATTATCATTGTCACCATTATTGTCATTGTCAGGGTCGGGGGCATGTCCCGACTTAGATTATTTTTGGATTAGTTGAGGCTTTTATATATTACTGTAGATTAGGTATTGTTGTTGACATTATTAGATATCTTTAAGTTTTTTACCTTTCTACCTTACTATATGATTGGATTTCAGCTACTGCTAGGGGTGTTATATCTTATTTTTCTAGGCAAAGGGGGTGGTCTTAAGCCCTCAGTGGACTTGAGATGCCCGCTATAGCCAGACCCTAGTTAAGGTTATGAGAAGATGGTATCCGATCCTAGGTTGGAGTCATTGGGTGTCCACAAAGATGTGTCAAGTAGAGTCTATTTTATAGGTGTGTAGCGCACCACACTTTTAAGGGAGAGGCTTCGAGACATTTAGGAATATTTACCGTTCTTGTTATTCTACTTTAGTTTTGTATAGTCTAGGGTGCTGAAATCTTCTCTAATTTTGTTGTCTATATTTTTAGATCATGCCTCCTCGAAGATCAGATGCTCATGAAAACTCCTCTTTCCCACTCGAGGACAATGCAAATGAAACTCGTCCTGCTTATGGGGTATAGACCCGCTCTAGGATCCCTACTTTTGATTGCCCTTGTGGACTTGCATTGGTTCTATCTAGTCCTTCTTGAGTTTTTTAGGCTATTGATACTCCTGTACTGACACCTCAAGGTGAGGTTTCTAATGTTGAGTTCCATAGCTCTATTCATCTATTAACTCAGATAGTGGCCTCTTCATCCCACCGGTCTAGTCCATTAATGGGAGAAGGATTCAGGTAAAGATAAGAGAGAGGCAAAATAACGAGTTTAGATATAAAGAGCAAGGTGGAGGCTAGGAATATAATGGTAGGAATGAAAAGCATAGGTCTAAGAAGAGTGATTGGGGGAGTTCCCATGCGGCTATTAGTGCTCCATATCCTAGGTCTTCTTGTAATCATCTCTTTTAGACCAACAGTGGTTTTGAGGCATAGGGAGCCTAGCTTCGGGCTAGTGGAGCTCAGTCATCCCCAACTTATCCTCCTTGTAGACTTTGTGGATGACTTCACCATGGTTATTACAACTAGAGAAGGAAATTTTTCTTTAACTGTTGTTAGCCTGGTCATATGCGGCGACATTGTCCTTTCGCTAGTGTTGCAACTGGAGATAATATCCCAGTTACTAGTTCTTTGTTTTTAGCACCAAAGGGCGCTACATCTAGTATCGGTACTTCCCATAATTGTCTTTATGATCTGACCACCTATTAGGAATCTGAGTCATTTTCTAATGCTGTTACTGGTATGTTACCACTCTTCTCTTGTTATATATATTGTCTGCTTGATTTGGAGTCTACCCTTTATTATGTGATTCCTTATGTGGATATTCATTTTGGTTTCAATCTCGAGTACCTTGGGACACTTCTTCTGTGTCTGCCTTAGTGGGTGACTCAGTTGTGGCTAAAAGAGTCTATAGGGGTTGTGTGATGTCTATCCGTGGTAGGGAGAGTATGATGGATTTGATAGCTTCACTCATGCTATGGCTCTCTTAATTATAGGACCCAAAGGGTCAGTTCCCCTTTCTCGAATGAACCACTGATTAAGTGGGAAGATAGTTCCCTGGTGACTAAGGAAAGGTTTATTTCATATATTAGATCCCAGAAATTGGTTTCCAAGGGATATTTATACTATCTAGCTCGGGTTAAGGATTCTAGTTATGAAGGTCCCCCCTTACTGTCCGTACCTGGGGTAAATAAATTTCCTAAGGTCTTTCTTGATGATCTTTCTGGTATTCCTCCTGATAGGGAAATAGATATTGGGATTGATGTTTTGTCCGATACCCACCCTATATCTATTTTTTTATTATAAAATTGCTCCGACTAAGTTGAAAGAACATAATAAGAAGTTGAAAGATCTTATTGATAAGGTTCTTGCCCGCCTTAGCATTTCTCCGAAGAGTGGTCCAATCTATTTAGTGAATATAGAAGATGGTTTTCTCTAGCTATGTATAGATCATCGGCAATTGAATAAGGAATTTATGGTGACCCCTTTTATGGAGAAAACTAATATATCATGCAAGGTACTTTGTTAGTGGTGCGTGATTACCGCTAGATATTATGTTTGAACTTTAGTTTTTGAGTATGGTGGAAAAGATATTGGCCCGAGGATATCTATGCGATATTTTTCTGAGTAAATTGGTAGGCTTGACATGATGTGTGGATGATATTAGGTTGATTATACATGAAATAGTAGAGTGGGTAATTGTGATACATACCAGAGGTCTAGAGTTGAAGCGATGAATTGGGGCTAAGTCATTTGGTGGTTATGAGTATAAATTTTTTAAAATTATGTCGAGCTCTATTAGCATCTTGTTACATGAGATTTTAAGTGTGCAAATGCCAGGTGTGCCTAGTTTATGTTATTGAATATCTTAGTGTAGATGTGTATACTCATGAGGGTGTGATTCATAGGGTGATAGCTATAGGGGATAGCTAAGGTTAAAATGAGTATCTCTGGTAGGTAGTGTTTTCATATCACAGTTATTAGGGAGGATAGTGAACTAAGTATGAACTTAAAATTTTCTCATGGTGGAGAGTTTCAGGGAAGAGTCATGGTAAATCTACTCTAATTTTAGTGATTCCCTCCTATTTCCATTAGGACGACATTCTACCAATTTCTTGCAGTTTCAAATTGTTCCTATGCCTAAAGTCTGAGTTCGCCAAGCATTATACGCCCCAAAACTCATGTCTCACTTTACGCTTGTTTCTAAAGAACTATATGTTTCATTTGCTACCAATTAATTTTATGTAATGTCCAAGCCAAAAGTGACCCTATATATGCATACTCATGACTATTCTCAATCCTTAGAATGAGAGGGAATAGTTTAAAGTGGCAAAACTCTTCCTACTTTTTCAATATACAAATCTCAGCTATATGTCATAAGACTCATGATGTATGCACTCGTGTTTCTCTCTATGCTTCGTCCAAAGAACTCAGGCTAAGTTATAATGATGATGGAACAACTCTTTGCTTATAATCTATGTGGATGCTACAAGGTGTTTTGTGCCTAGTGTCCCGTGTCTTATTTTACATGTCTCACTTTGAGTAGAATGAGTGATGGGAGTAATAACAGAAGTAACCCTCCCATCCTTGAGGCTTGTACTCTAGTTCTATAGTGACTCTCCTAGTGGTAGTATAGTAGTAGCAATGTAAGTGTACAAATGGTATAGATAGGGGAGTGGACGTTCTCTAATATGAAAAATTTGGGGAATCTACTTAGGCTACGACCACAGATGAAGATAGAAGAATAAGACGAACTTTTGTTATGGGAATTAGTTAATAAGGGGAGATGTGGTGAAACCCTTGTGATAGTAATAAAAGATTAGGTAGTATTATTGGTGGAGCGTAAAGTATAGGGACCCATAGTTTACGATATCACCTTTAACTCCGAGTCAAATTTAACCATGAAAGAAATATGGGGTTATATGTATGGGTTGCTATATTCTTTATTTATGGTGGAGAAAATATCTTGCAAAACTGGAGAGGACATGAGGTCCAAATACCCATACTTTTTCCCTATTTTGGATACTTGTGCTTAAGGCATGTGTTAATCTTAGTATCTTTGTTTTCTGACTTTGTTATGGGAAATTGTGGTTTTTTTGACATCTTCTTTTATGTCTTTATTAAAGGTAAGTGTGGGTGTGTTTCCGCATTAAATCATGTTAATGGATGCCTTGACCCATTATTCGGCAATGAATGATCCTGGGGGTGGGACAATGTGTACCCCAGGTGCTGGCCACTGAAAATTCTGAGTTTTTGAACATACTGTCCTAACTATGACTCACCCTACAGGTCGTAGAGGGTTTAAACAGGTCATAGGACCCAAATCATAGGGTGTCCAATAAATTTTGCCTGATTTACTGCCTTGGTGACGACCTAAGGTAATGAGTCGTAAATACTCATTACGAGTTATATGGCCCCTTCTTTATCCAAATCAGTATGATGCCTAAGGTGTTCTATATTGAGCTCGACTAGAAGGTAACGAGTCGTATGGACTCTTTATGAGTAGTATGCTCCTTCTGTAACTAGATAAGTGTTGATGGTCTTAGACACTATCCATCCTACGACTAAGGTCCACGAGTCATAGGGTGACCGTATGAGTTGTAAGGTTATCCATAGCGACTGGGCGACAATTTTTTTTCTTTTATTTTAGAAAAACTTTGGATATTTCCCTCTTTTCCCACATAGGCCTTACATTCATAAAATACCTTTGGGGTATTATTTTAACACTTTAACAAATAAAAAACCCTCTTTACCCTCTCAAATTCTCTCAAGCAAAACAAGCTAGGGTTTCCTTAAGGTTGAGCATCTAGGGGTCAAATAAAGTTTTCTTTCTAAAATTTAGAATCCTTTAGGCATGTTACTCATCCCCAGCTATTACTTGGTGAAAACATGTATTTTAAATAGTTCTCCACGTGGTTTTGACGTTAGTTTTGAAACATGGGTTGGGGTTTTGAATGATTGTTGTTTATGTGATGTTTCATGTATCCATATGCATTGTTTATATCTTAAATGATGGTTTTCAAATCAATTTGATGTATGGGTAAGGTGACAAAACAAGGGGATTGCAATTTCTCCAAATTTTGTGAATATTGATAATTGAATTGCTAATAACACCAACCCAATTTTGTAAAAATGGTTTTAAGTATAAGTAAAATTGCATTGAACTATTTTTTGAATAATTGCATGATATAAAGAGGCTATTGAAACTTGATGGTTTGATTTAATGAACAAAGAAAGTTGTTTTCCCCAGTTAATGGAGTTATAGTGGCAGTTGATGATACCTTGAAGGTGTAGTTGGTATGACGTACCAATAATGTATGGTAATATGTGTATTATGGTTCAATGAATGGGAATGTGTGATAAATGTTCCAATGGGGCTTATAAGAGGGTTGCTTAGATGGTCCGTGAAAGTTGTGGTCCAGAGGGACTAATATTGGAAACAACATGGCCGGCCAAGGGTCTAAATGTCCTGGGGTTGGAGTCCCCTTGTTTATGACCGGGTTGTTCAAGTCCATCTTATTATATGATTGGGAGGTTCAGGTCCTTCAAAATATATTACATGACTGGGTGCTTAAGTCACCTTTAGTTAATAATTTCGAGGTTTGAGGCCCATGCATATATATAAGATTATTATCCTGTTCGTGCAACTACACACACTGGGGCTTGACTAGGGGTTGAGAGGTGGGGCCCATAAGTTCATGCGGTATTGTTATATGATGGTTAAGATGCACAATCTAGGCCAATGTTTTAAGGTTCATACTAATCCTTATTCCTTATCCAACATTTTTATATAAGTGTACATATATAATATATATATATATATATATATATATTATATATATATATATATATGTATGTATGTATGTATGTATGCATGCATGTGAGCATGTACATTGAGGTAAACTAGATTTTGAATTGTCATTACTTTATCCTTATCCATAAGTTACATGCTAGTGCTCAACCCACTAAATGTCTTCAAATGTTGTATCTGTACGCAATATAGGGTTCGAAGGTAATCCTACTTTTCCTGCATAGTGTTAGGTGTATCAGCTCGGGTCATCGGTCGTTTGCGCTAAAGTGGTGAGCTTACATTCTCTAGAAGACTTGATCATTCTGTCAGTTTCTTTTCATAAAATAGAATAGAGAGTTCATATTAACATTATCATTGTTATTGTCACTGTCAATGTCAGGGTCGGGGGCATGCCCCGACTTAGATTATTTTTGGATTAGTAGAGGTTTTGTGGATATTACTTTTCTATATTATTATATGTTTGGATTTTAGCATGTTAGTGGTGTTATATCCCATTTGGCTAGACAAAAAGGGTAGCCTCTTGTTCTCGATGGACTTGAGATACCCGGCACAACCAGGCCTTGGTTTGGGTCATGATAGTTGTTCTCTAATGAGAATATATCATTTAAGTTTTAGTGGTGACACCGCCAAATAGAGGATGCTACATGGGATATCGCAAACAAGATTCAAGCCCAGTATCCACCTATTTGACGCTTTAAGTACATCTTAAGTCTTTACTTTTACGGATGAAAGTCCTTTTAGTAATGAATATTATAATGACCTTCCAGGACATTTTTTGCATTTTAGTATTTTTCGCTATTTAGAGCTTTTATATTGATGTCGCAAGTCATTTATGACTTGCCGGAGCTGACAATTTGATTGTTGGGCATTTCGTTTGTTTTTTTCAAGACAATTTCCTATTTTGAAACTTTCGTTCGTAAGGAATGGCTATCAAGCTTTAACTTTAAGTTAAAGACCTCTTATGCCAATTCTTATAGTTCCGTCGGTTTTGAAGCATCAATTTAAGGCTAGGGGATCTTTGGTTTGGTTCCCAAGGCTTTCAAACTCATTTCAGGCTTTGGGATGAAATTTGGTAAAAATGGCCTTTGGGTGTAGGGCATGACCCATATTTCATAAAAATGAATCCATGTGGAAATTTCAATGGTTCCATTTAGTTTGGAATGTCATATTTGATAGAATAAAATAGTTTATTTATGTCCACGGGATTCCGAACAAATCTCGAGGGTCTACGAAAATTTGGCAAAAATAAGGTTTCATCTGGTGCATGGATTAAGCTGGTATAGCAGCTTATGCAGCTAAGGGGTCTCTTTATCATCCAAGTTGGTCCCCACCCTGTCACTTTAGTGGAGGCCTGACTAATTTAGTAGATGTTATTTAAAATATGTTTTGTTCAATTTAGTGGAGGTCGGCCTGGTGCAAAGATCGCTTAAGTTATCATGTGCCACTTTTGCAGAGATAGCTTACGCGGTAATTGCATGGGCATTAAATTCCCCTCCTTACCAAATTTTCCACCATTTTCTCGAAGTCCCAAGAGTCATAAAAACCTATAAAGCTTAGAAAATTTAGATATTGATCCTTGGGTGAACGTGAGGTGTTCGTGAGCTTGGGAAAGTTATTCCCCATTGAAATCCTTGTAAGTTTACATCTAATTCTTAATTTAATTCTCTGATTATGTCATACATCCCTAAATTCTTGATGGGTTGATTTTAGTGTCGATTGAACTCAAAATTTACTCATTTTTTGAGGTAAATGATCCTTAAGCACAGTAGGATACATTGACAGTTTCAATTGTGACTTTGCAAGCAGGTCGTACAAGGGATTTTCACGCAATGTTGGACCCAAAGCATTAACATGCAATATGAGTATCATTATTCTCATATTAATATTTAGATCATTATTTTGATAGTGTGGCATTGTGAGGAGGCTTTTCCACAGAAAAATCTCTTTGGCGTCCAGGTAGGATAGGCTTACTCCCTTCTTAGATTGAGCTATATTATGGTACTTGTAATACCCCATAGGATCATAGGCTCATTTTAGCTCTTAGTTGCATGTTTATGGTGTCCAAGGAAAGAATTTTACATTAAATGTAGGGGACTTAGTCATTATCAAGACCCCAAGATTTGAAGTATTTTATTTTTGACCTTACAAAAACTGAGACGTTGAGTTTTGAATTGAAATAGTTTTGGGATGTTAAAGGGGTGTTCTGGAAGAGTTTCGGAATTTTTGTAAGGGATTCATTGTGTTAATGAATCTCAAAGGAAGAATGCTTCTATTGTATGGGCGTGACACAGAGGCAGTACCTCCGCAATAACCTTTGAGAAATGAAGGAAGTATCTCTATGATAAGCCCCGTGACATAGAGGTTAGTCAACGCAATGACCTACGTGCCATGGAGGCAGTGTTTTGTTTGTCTTTCTAAGTAATGGACCAATGGTTATTTTAGTCATTTCCCCTCACCCCAAACATCCAAATGACTAATTAAACTCCCTAAAATGTCATTATTTTCCCATTATTCATCAGTTAACATCATGTAAACTCTCCCTCTTTTTTCTAAGAACAAAATTCAAGCTTTCTTCCATAAGAATTCAATGATTCAAGTTCCAATTTCAAGCTTTCTCCAAGAATTCATCCAAGTGAGGTATTTGGGGTATTCATCAATGGGTTTGTTTAATCCATTGAGCCCAAAAATCCCCTTTTTAATTAAAGTATGAAATTTTCCTTTTTATGAAATTGTCCATGTTAATTATGAACTTAATCCTTGATTTTCTTAGTAACTTGAATTCAATCCATGTCAACATATGTTTTCATATAAATTAAGTTATTTCAAGTTATGAATTTCAATTACCCATGTCATATTCCATTGGTTTCATGTTAAATTATCAAGTTACCAATTGAATCATGTGAAGTTGTTATCCCCAAAATTTAACTCATCCCCATGTTCAAATACAGGAATCCTTCTTATTTATTGAAATGCCTTATGTCTTGGATCTCTAAACTATAACATTATACTCTGTCTTAAGCATTTTTATCATATTTTTATGATTATTTTGTGCTGAAGGGTAATGAACACCCGATAACTATCTTTTCATACAAGTCTTTATTTTCAAGTTTCAAGTCAATCAGACCACGATTTTATCACTATATTCAAAACACCATGTTCATGTTGCAAAATTATATGTACAATACTATATCATGTTAAACTAATAATAATAGCAGTGTCAATTTAGTTTGGGAGTAGGATTTAGCACCGAGAAAACCTAGGGATGAAGGCTCACCAACCAGATTAGGACTGAGACCTTTAGTAGAAATCCCTAAGTTCCAGAACTGCATAACCATCGTAGGTTATTAGAGGTCACCTTCCAGTTTAGGACTGACACTCTCTTAGGAGTAACCCCTCTGTTTAGGACTGACTCCTTAGTACTTCAGGACATCAACCTTGTGGATCCACATGTTCAGCTAGTGTTAGCACCTGTAGAAAGGTACTGACACCCTTCTAACTGGGGTTACATGTTGGACCCTAATTAGCTTAGATTGGGGAACGTCGGTTACTTGATATCTCCCAAAGTTTTAGTCAGTACTCAGTCTATTTTAGTTTAGGTTTTCTTGACCAAGTAATCATATTTATAGTTTTCAGTCAATCAGTTTTACAAATTTGTTCTGTTCATGCATTATTTGGTCTTGTATCTCAATTTAACATGTTTATGCATCCATGTTTAGCTACCATATGTATCTCAGTAGTCCTTAACTCATGTACCAGTATATTCATAGTATTGATCGCATACTTTTCTTTTACATTATGTTTCTTATAACATAGGTTTGAACACACAGTTCCTCGACCATTCTTAGACAACTCAGCATTTCCCAGTAGCAGTAGTGGTAAGTCTCCATCCTTTGAGGACGTGACAAGCTATTGTAGTTATTTCTATATTTCCTTATGTTCAGTCAGTAAGAGTTAGTTGGGGGTTTGTCCCATCAACTCCTTATGATTTTAGAGACTTTCAAATAGTCAATCTAGTATTCAGACTTTTGGACTTGTTTAAATTTTTTAATCAATTGTTCGGACATGCTAGTATTTCTTATCAGTATTTCATAATTTTATCTTCTGCACATACTATTTCAGTATTATTCTATTTAGTGCTTATAGTAGGTACTAGATCATGGGTTATCTTGGGGTCACTTGTGGCCTTAAGTAACGTGTCGTGACTAGGATTGCTCTAAGGCTGTGAAAAAATATTATATCAGATCCTATGTTCTTAAAATGTCTTAGGGTGTCAGAAAGTCGCATTGAATAGAGTCTTATGCATTGGTGCGATGCGCACCACACTTATCGAAAAGAGGCTATGAGACATTTTCAGGAAAGTTTCCCTTCTTTCATTATTTATATCGTGTGAACGAGTATGAGATCTATTGAATTAATTTTTATAACTTATACTTTATTTTTTATAGGCAATGCCTCCCATAAGAAACAATGAAAGAAGGAATGAGGATCATCCCGCACCACTGCCTATTTAGGAAGATCCTTTGAATAACCATATTTTTCACGCTGAGTTCAAGGCCATTTTCACAGCTTTGTCCTAGTCAGTAGCTACTCAAAATAACAAGTAGGCTGTAGCCCCAGCCAATCCAGTGTTGAATACAGCTATAGCCAGGATCCAAGACTTCACTCAGATGAATCCCCCTTTGATTTCTAGATCCAAGACTTAGAATGATCCACAAAAGTTTTTAGATGGTGTGCATAAGGGGACCGATATCATGGGTATCACCTCGAGTGAGAGTGATAATTTGGTTGCTTATCAGTTGTAGGGAGTATTTCATACATGGTTCAAGCAGTGAAAGGTAGAAAGAGCTATTGAGGTAAGTCTATAGAGTGGGAGGAGTTTGGCACAACTTTCTTAGAAAAGTTCATCCCACTATAGTTGGAGGAAGCTAAGGTTCAGGAGTTTATAAATTTAAAGTAGGGTAGCATGAGTGTGATGGAGTACTCACTCAAGTTCACGCAGTTGGTGAGGTATACTCCAACTATGGTGGCTGACTCTAGGTCTAGAATGAGTAAGTTTGTGTCTGGTGTATCTGATATTATAGTCAAGGAGTGTAGGACAACCATGTTGATTAAGGATATGAACTTTTCTAGGTAGATAGTTCATGCTCAACAGATTGAGGAAGAGAAGCTTAAATAGAATAAAAGGGAGAATAAGAGGGCCAATACCGGTAGCTTTAACTTTTCTCAGTCAAGGTCAGAAGGTAGTATCCATTCATAGTTCCGCCAAAAATTCTTAGCTCTATCCCCATTTTAGCCAGTGCCTAAGTTTCGGTAGGACTGTCGGGATAAAGACCTTGGATTTAAGTCCTAGAGTAGTGTAAAAAGTAGTTTTACCAATCTGCTTTATAGGAGGTATGGTAAAAATTAATAGGGTGAGTGAAGAGCAAGTAGTAATATGTGTTTGGGGTATGGCAAGCTAGGCCACAAGAATAGGGAGTGTCTTATGGTTGCTCGAAAGGGAATGGATTCTCATAATCAGGAAAATTCAACTTTTCGTCAGCTCTAGCAGGCCACCCAACTCAGCAAGGTTCCACCAACAGTTCTACTAGTGAACAGCGCCAAAACAAACTGTATGCCCTCTAGACTCAACATGATTAATAAAGTTCTTGTTATATAGTTATGGGTACATTAAAAGTCTTCCATATTTGTGTTTATGCGTTATTAGACCCCGGAGCTTCACTTTTCTTTGTGAGTCCTTTTATAGCTATTGACTTTGGTGCCAGGCCTGATATATTAGTAGAGCCCTTCTCAGTGTTTACCTCAGTAGGTATTCTATTGTTGTTAGATGTGTATATAGAAAATTATCGATTAGAGTGCTTTAGAAAGTTACTTCAGTTGACCTTGTGGATTTAGATATGACTGATTTTTATGTCATTCTTGACATGGATTGGCTCCACTAGTCCTATGGCTCAGTTTATTGTAGAAATAGAATTGTCTAGTTCAAGTTTCCTAATGAACCATTTATTGAATGGGGGGTAGTACTTTAGTGCTTAAGGGCCAGTTTGTTTCCTATCTTAAGGGAAGAAAAATAATATCTATAGGGTGAATCTACCATCTCACCCTAGTCAAGGAATAAAATTCTAAAACTCCGAATCTTGAGTTAGTTCTTGTAGTAAATGAATTTCCAAAGGTGTTTCCAAAAGATCTTCCTGGAGTTCCTCCCAAAAGGGAAATTAACTTTAGGATAGATCTCATTTTAAATACACAGCCTATCTCTATTCCACCTTATATGGCTCAATCTGAGCTTAAGGAACTGAAGGAAAAGTTGAAATATCTCTTAGATAAGGCTTTCATCAGGCCTAGTATTTCCCCATAGGGTGATCCAATTTTATTCATGTGTAAGAAAGGTGGTTCCCTCAGAATGTGCATTGACTACCATCAGTTGAACGAATTCACAATCAATAATAAGTATCCTTTCCCCAGAATTGATTACTTGTTTGGCCAACTTTTGGGTGCAAATTATTTCTTTAAGATACCTTATATCCAGCTATTATAAGCTTAGAGTTAGAAAATGTGACATTCTAAAGATAGATTTAAGAACCCGATAAGGTCACTTTGAATTCCTAGTTATGTCTTTAGCGCATATTATCAAAGGCGTATGGTGCGCGATATTCTATTCACCCAGGAGCTACTAAGATGTACTATGATTTGTAGATAATCTAGCGGTTGAGTTTTATGAAGAAAGATATTACAGAATTTATGGCTAATTGTTAAAATTGTCAACATGTTAAGGTTGAGCACCAAAGGCCTAGTGGTACGCTTCAAGAGTTTAGCATCCCTACTTGGAAGTGGGAGGTGGTGAACATAAATTTTCTGATAGGGTTACCTCATACACATCGTCAGCATGATTCTATATGGTTCATTGTAGATTGAATGACCAAGTCAGCCCATTTCTTTCTAGTTCATACTTAGTACTGAGCTGATGATTATGCTAGTCTCTATCTCAGGGAGTTGAATGGCTACCTTAGGAGTTGATGAGATTTATTTATCACCTTGTAGTGAGACTTTGGGATCTTAGTCTAGTTTGGGGGTGGAAATTTCCTTAGGATGGACTTTCGAAGTTAGAAGCGTACCTCTTTGGTCCATTTTAGGTCTATATTATAATTATTTCCTTGTAGACATAAGAGGCCCTTTCCTATGATCTCATTTGTATTTCTAAGCCTTAGGAAAGACTTAGATATATCTAGCATATAATTAGAATTATACCACAAATTTATACTAAGATCGATTCGAATCCAACATTAATGATAGTATGATCGGCCTGAGACCAATAGTTATGATACTAAATCCCATTTGAGTTTGAAAATTATGATATATAGACTATTTTGAGTTTGGTATTTCTGATATTAAAACCAGTTTATGTCACGCCTCAAATCCTATTGGGGCGGAGAGGCACCCGTAGCCGTAAAGGCCTGAGAGAACCAATTCATAAACTTATACTTCCCATGCATGTAACTGTAACAACCAAATGTTCTGACGACATAATATTATGCATCGATGAAATTAACTACACATACACTCCCAAAACTGATATGTACAACACTTGGCCATGGGGCCACCATGTCTAAAATCAGGACACTACCATAACTTTACATTAGTCTACAAAGCCCCTAAAAGATACATAGACTTAGTCAGGGTCGGGACAAACCCCTACCCTACTCTAGACTTACACATTACCAAAATATATAGAGCAGACTCGGAAAGACCTGAATCAACCTGGAGCTCACCAATAGTCCCTGAACAACCTACGCTCCTACTAGTGAGTTTTATGAGCTGAAGTGCCTCTACCTGCAGCATGAAATGCAAGTCCCCCGTGAGGGACATCAGTACGAAAATATGTACTGAATATGTAAGGCAGAAAGTAGCAACACATTTGATACAAAAGCTCAATAGAAATCCGATACAAGTGTATAAGGAGTACTAGTAGACCACCTTTATAAATACTTGTGGGACAATGTACATTACATTCTTTCTTCATTTTACCTTCTTACTTCATAATCTTTGTAATCCATATAAAGCAAATGACCAGCTGATCAGTGGTAAAAAAAAAGATAAATTAGGATCGGCCCATGCTAGGCTTACGTCCTTGAGGTGCCTGCCACCTATAAAAAGATTGGGATCGGCCCATGCTAGGCTTATACCCCTGAGCTGCCACCCACACATAAGGGTATCGAGATCGGCCCATGCTAGGCAAGTGCCCCTGAGCTGCCACTCGTCATTTTACAGATTGCAATACTTAGTTTATTTAGCCTTTGAGATTGTTACCTTGGTGGTCATCACATTATGGTACCTTGAACCAGTAATACGCTAATAAGAGACATTTAAATAGACACTTAACGCAACAACAATGAGCTAGGGAGCTGTCAGCACACAAATAAAGTGTTTAGGAGCTGAAATAACACATGGGTCTTATTTGAACAAACGGAGAACTCCTGCAATTTTCTAGTGAAGATAGACGCGCAGATTTAATAATAAGCATGTATTGAGGTGTGCTAATGCGTTAGAGAGTGGGAACAAGGTCATTGGATACATGGAGGGTAATGTGCTGCCATTATGTATCACTTTGTTATAGGATAACCTCAGAAACTTGCTTGATGGAACAATTGTACGATTTCTTGCCAAAGAGTGTGAAATAGAGTATGCCTTACATACCTGGACATTTGACTCCGAAACTAACTCGACTTGACTTCTCGCCTTTTAGATTATTTATCTACAATAGAATATATGGTAAACTAGTATTAGTAACCACTCAATACATTTGAGGTACTTAATTTCACCCAAAACAGTAACCGGGCAGCAACTATTACTCTATTAAACAAGGGTGTTAGTTTAACCCATTTTTTTCCTCCAATTACACCCACATACCAGATAGGTTCTTATAAGGTTCACCAAAACCACCTCGACTTCATTACACATTCTAAACAATACGCAAAATAGATTGGACAGCAAGCATTATTTCGGTGGTGTATCACCACATCTTTCTTCTATAATTCATTACAAACTCATCACACCTTTATCCAACTTCAACCTGGAAGCCCATAACATATACATACAAAACAGTCCACAAAACAGTCCCAAACCCCTCTTATTGTAGCAATCAATTATTGATCTCCTCATCTCTTGAGTTCTCAATAACAAGACATCCATAATCCCCTCTCAAATTCATATATAAGAAAAATAAAATGGGGCAGTCACCGTACCTCAATTCAACAACTTATTCTTTTAATTGAACTCTTCAAGAGCTTGAACCTTCCTTCACACTTAAACCAAAGAAGAAGAAAAAAGGTTCCTCAATAACAAGGAAACATGAACAAACAGCTTGTTCTATAATCAGCCATATACTTATAGTCAAACACTTATAACTTGTTTCCCTAATCTCCCATGAGATAATTAAACAAACCCTTAAGTGTTTTTCACTTAACTTGGGCTGCAAAGGGGAGGGTTTCTTCAAGAACCCTAGAAGGAAAAATAGGGCTGCTGCTCTTGTTGTTTTTAAGAGAGTAGAGAGATTTGCTGAAATATACTCCTTTTTTTGTGACTTAAAAGTGAAGTAAAATGACCAGCAACTTGGCCTTTTAAAGGCCCTATCTTGTCCACCTCCTTAGCTGCATTTTGGACCATAAAATTGGTCAAATTGGTCCAAGTAGGTGATGTACCTACTTAAGGATCCAAGCTGCTAATACTTCAAAGTAGGCGATGCACCTACTTGCATAATTTCTTATTGGGCTCAAGTATATTTGGGCCTTGGCAGATTGGTGTGTTGGGTCACTTATCCATTTTCTTTCTTTTTTTTTTTGTTCAATATGGCCCAAATGAGTATATTAGCATAGACCCAAATCTGATCCATAGCCATGGGTCCAGTAATTTGGTTCAAACAACTTAAGTAGGTGACTCACCTACTAGCTTAAATAAGTCAAGCAAGCACCTCAATATTTTGCTCCATTTTCAGCTTCTAACCCCTTTAGTCTAACCTTCAACTTATACACACTTGGTCACTTTAAACTTTAGATTCAAATACTAGCTTGCGATTCCAAGTTTAAATAGTTAACTTAACGTTAACTTAGTCGCATCACACTAAACTATACGGGCAGCCTCTATAATTCCATCTACACCATTAATAATTGCATAACAAATCTCATTCGTTACCTATACCATATGACCATACCCCTTCTGATACAAAATCAAACCAACAACACCAAGAGCTTCAAGTAGGCTCGGATTTCAATCCAACAACACAAGAACAACAAGTTTAAGTTTCGGTTTTTCAGCCCACAACACAAGAGCAACAAGATAGATAACAATGCTAGTGAATCGAAAAGAGCCCCACACGGCTTCACTAGACTTTAAGATAACAAAATCAACAACAACAACAAGATAACGAAAGATAGATAACTTGACATATAACATTCAAGAAACTAAGAACCCTAACATCAAGAGAGGACCCTAAGTCTAATGAATATAAACACCAAGTTCTTACGAGAACCAAGAGGCACTCAACGACCTCAAAACCCTTGTTTCTAGCCAAAGAGACAACACAAGTATCCCTCTACTTGTGAGATAATAGGGGCAGCTTCTATGAGTGGAAGAGAGAGGAAAGGTTTAGTGTTTTAGTTTACAAAAATCAGCATTCAAAAACTAAGGGATGACTCTCTAACATGTTCTATTTATACTACAAACAAAAGGGGTAAAATGACCCATCCGCCCTTGCTTCTTGTGCCAACCTTGGAGAGTGGTTTATTACACATTAGGACCTCTCTTCACACATAAAAACGTTTAGGTCCTTGGTTTGTTCAGTCACCAACTCACACACGGCCATTTGCATGAACAAAGCTTGGAGTTTTTGTAAATCCCGAGCTTGGCTTCGTGTGAAAGGCCGTGTACCTGTGGAGGCTGCCCTAACCGTATCATCCTCTCTATCTTGAGAGGAATTTGACCTCAAATTCAGCATTTGGTCATCTTCAACCGCATCCACGAGGGAGAGATCACCAACGTTGAAAGTGTTGTGCACTTGATATTCCGGTGGAAGGTCAATCTTGTAGGCGTTGTCATTGATTCTCTCAAGTACTTGGAAAGGACCATCACCCCTTGGCAGCAATTTGGACTTCCTTTGAGCTGGAAACCGATCCTTTCGAAGATGCACCCACACCCAATCTCCGGGTTCAAGCACAAGCCTTCTTCTCCCTTTGTTTACCCTTTTTGCAATCTCTTGGTTCTTCTTTTCAAGCTTGATCCGCACCGTCTCATGCATTTTGTTCATTGCCTCGGCTCTTTTATTTCCATCTAATCTTATTGTGATTTTGTTAATGGCTCTACAATCGATGCACATGCGCCAAGTTCCGTCCTTCTTTGGTACCAAAAGCACCGGAACAGCACACGGACTCATGCTTTCCTTGATGTATCCCTTGTTGAGAAGCTCCTCAACTTGTCTTTCAAGCTCCTTAGTGTCCATGGGATTGCTCCTATAGGCCGGTTTGTTTGGAAGTTGTGAACCCGACACCAAATCAATTTGGTGCTCAATTCCCCGAAGTGGGGGCAATCCTTGCGGAAGTTCTTGAGGAAATACATCTTCATACTCCTGCAACACACAAGAAATCAAAGGGGAAATGGAAGAATTAGTGGGGTTAGTATTAAAACAATGGGCCAAAAGTAACATCGGCTTGTTTTCATCATGGTCCACGAAGAGTTCTTTCCTCCTAGCCAACATCACTACGTTTTCCATCTCCCTTGTCATTGGGACAGTCTCGGATGTCCCTACTTCCTCACCTACGACATCCCCCCCTTTTCTCCCTTTCCGAATTCCTTCCCCTTTCCCTTTAACTCTCTCATCTTTTGATGCCACTCATTTACTTGGGAGGGTGAAAGAGGGTGAAGTGTGACCTTTCGGCCATCCTTCTCAAACATATACCAGTTGGACCTCCCATCGTGCTTAGTAGACCTATCATATTGCCATGGCCTACCTAACAACAAGTGACATGCTTGCATTGGGATCACGTCACAAAGCACTTCATCGTGGTAGTTTCCCACCTTAAACCGAATCACACATTACCTTGTGACCTTTAATTCACCACAATCGTTCAACCACTGTAGCTTGTAAG
This sequence comes from Capsicum baccatum var. pendulum, assembly GCA_030864225.1. Classification (NCBI taxonomy): domain Eukaryota; kingdom Viridiplantae; phylum Streptophyta; class Magnoliopsida; order Solanales; family Solanaceae; genus Capsicum; species Capsicum baccatum. Next base: position 126,359,485 of record CM061561.1, read on the forward strand.
GACTAGTGTGTAGTGTAGTTGGTAGCTTCAAGAAATTTACCATAGCATGGCTCGCAACATTTGTACAACTACCACTATCAATCACCAAGGTGCACACACTCCCCTTTACAAGACACTTAGTATGGAATAGATTTTCCCTTTGACTCGGGTCATCCATCGCCTTACTAATCATGACACGTCTAACCACAAAGTTTGGAAACACACACTCCCCTTCTTGTGGATAGACATCTTCACTACCATCTAATTCATCATCATTCGGCCCATTTTCAGCTCCCTCTCCATCTTAAGGCTCGGCCTCATCCTCCCCCCTTTCGGAAACCACCTCCTCACCAAGGTAGTACACTTTCCCTTCTCGTAGGATCACATTGCGCCGGTTCGGACATTCATTGGCCTTATGCCCCCAACCTGGGCACTTGAAGCATTGGAACCCCTTTGGGTTGGGATATTTGTGAGCCTCCGGTTTCAGAGGGAACTTAGGGACTATTTTGGACTCGGGCAGCTTTGTAGGGGCGGGTTGGTCCTTGTTTTTGGGTCAACCCAAGGGGGTTTGTACCCTTGCCTTGAAGGCTGATCTCTCCTTAAGTTCCCTTTCAATCTCTAGGGCCGCTTGGAATATACCGTCAATGGTTTCAAACCGGTGAAGGGTCAAATGAGTGGAGATCTCTTTGTTCAACCCACACTTGAACCGGATGATGTCGTGACTGATTTGCTCCCCACGATGATCAAGTTTCAACATGAGTTGTTGGAACTCGTCAAAATAGGCTATCACACTCTTGACTCCTTGCCGCAAGCCATATAATCTAGCGAGCAACTCATGACGATATCTCTCGGGAAGGTATCGTTGTCTCATCAAATACCTCAACCGATACCAAGGTGGTGGCTGCCCATCCACTAATTCATTACCAAATCATTTAACATACTCCCACCAAGTGTTAGCATAGCCCTCGAGGTGAGCTATAGCGTAGCAACTCTTCTTTTCTTCCGAGATGTCATTAACTTGGAAAACTTTGTCACAAGCCGATTCCCAAGTTAAGTAGGTCTCGGGGTCACTTTCACCCTTAAAGATGGGTAGGCTCAACTTGATGGTGTTGATGCCTACGTCTCTCTCTTGGTGTCGGTTTCCCCTATCTCCATACCCCCGGTATCTCCTAGGTTCTCCTCGACCCCCTCTTAACTCCTCCTCCCTCATATAAGCATCATCAAAGGCTCCATATCCTTCATACTCCTCTCTACCGTATCCTTCAAAGTGGGCTGGCCGGCCTTGGCCGTTTTGATTCGGAGGATTTGGAATTTGCGGTCTTTGGGTTAATGGAGCTTGGAATGGAGGGTTCGGATTTAGTGGAGGTACTTGGCGTCCAAATCCCTCTTGTGGCATTGGAGGGGCTTGGAAATGTAGTGGTCTAGTGGAGTCTCGGTTTGGAGGAAAATAGGTAGTTTGGCTTGCGGTATTAAGTGGATCTTGGGGTGCATTTAGCATTTGGTGGACTGTTTCGGGGGTGATGGTTGTGGAGGAGGTCCTATCATGACCATTGGTGGATACATGTAGAGGAGTAGAAGGACGAGAGTTCCTTTGACTCTCCACTTGTTCTAATCTCCCACTAATAGTCGACACTTCCCCCTTATTGCTGCCAAGTCCCCTCTCACGGCCCCAAATTCCGAATTCAACATTTCAAGTGTCCGGGTAACAGCCTCAAGAGTGACCCTCATAGAATCAAGGGCATTAGTATCCACATTATGAGACGTAGCTCCTTCCATTGTCAAGGTATTATCCGCTTTAGTTCACCACAAGTTCGTGTTCCACAAGTGTTGTATAATTAGCTAGTAACCGTGAGATTTTTAAGGTATGAGTAAGCTCTTATCCGAAATGGATTCTTGTTTGAAGACTCAAAGAATTCTTGCCGGACTAGAGTCAAAAAATCAGCAATTCGTTCAAACGAATAAAAGCACTCAAATAATCGTTGACACGAACAAACGGTTCAAGGAACTAGTTGACAACCTAGTAGGAAGGTACTAATTTGTTAATTAGTTCTAGGACCAAGTAAGGGAAACCAAGGATCAACAATTAGCAACCAAAGAATATCCTAAGTTGAGCTTATAGCGACGTGGCAGCATGCAATGGTCCCACACGTTCTTCTTCTCTCTTTTTTTTTTTTTTTTGTTTTGTGTTAATATTCACACAACTTGTTATAGTTTGCAAAGTGTTTTGGTGGGAAAAATAAAATCTTGTAGTATTTCACCCTTTTCAAACTCAAGAAAGTGGGGTTTGGTTGACTAATCCCACAAAACAAGGCTCCTTGAATTAGGGAAAAGTGATTGACAAGACTAAAAGGTGATGGGTGCAAGTCTTTCACAACAACTTTATAGCTTGTCTTACCACTTGAGCACACAACAAGATGAACAAGTTCAAAAGATGAACACCTCAACAAACTTCATCAACTTCTTTAGCACATAAACACACAACCACCGATTTTTTTTTTTTTGGTTATCAACAACATACAACTTTCGGCCACTTCAAGTCACTACACAATGTTCAAGTTTTCAAGCTCAACTTTTGGATCTAGACACTTTAGTGTTGGTGATAAAGAAACCAACACTAGAAACTCACTAAACAAGCAAAATAACACCTAGATCTAAACATACAACATCATTCTTGGTTTCAACTTTTAATGGACAGATTTTCAGAATTTCTTTTTGGTGTAGTTTGTTTAAGCCGTGAACTAGCCCAAGATGGGTTATGTTGGAACACAACCGGTCTTGCTTTGATACCAAATGATACAAAATCAAACCAACAACACCAAGAGCTTCAATTAGGCTCGGATTTCAATCCAACAACACAAGAACAACAAGTTTAAGTTTCGGTTTTTCAGCCCACAACACAAGAGCAACAAGATAGATAACAATGCTAGTGAATCGAAAAGAGCCCCACACGGCTTCACTAGACTTTAAGATAACAAAATCAACAACAACAACAAGATAAAGAAAGATAGATAACTTGACATATAACATTCAAGAAACTAAGAACCCTAACATCAAGAGAGGACCTTAAGTCTAATGAATATAAACACCAAGTTCTTACGAGGACCAAGAGGCACTCAACGACCTCAAAACCCTTGTTTCTAGCCAAAGAGACAACACAAGTATCCCTCTACTTGTGAGATAATAGGGGCGACTTCTATGAGTGGAAGAGAGAGGAAAGGTTTAGTGTTTTAGGTTACAAAAATCAGCATTCAAAAACTAAGGGATGACTCTCTAACATGTTCTATTTATACTACAAACAAAAGGGGTAAAATGACCCATCCGCCCTTGCTTCTTGTGCCAACCTTGGAGAGTAGTTTATTACACATTAGGACCTCTCTTCACACATAAAAACGTTTAGGTCCTTGGTTGGTTCAGTCACCAACTCACACACGGCCATTTGCATGAACAAAGCTTGGAGTTTTTGTAAATCCCGAGCTTGGCTTCGTGTGAAAGGCCGTGTACCTGTGGAGGCTGCCCTAACCGTATCACCTTCCATAGAATTAGAATAAGTACAAGCAAGATACGGGATGTTACAGTTTAGTCCAGCAATTATAATATTAAAACCGGTTCAATTTGGAAATCGTGATATTAAGACTAGTTTGAGTCTGACAATTATAATATTAAGATCAGTTCAAGTCTTGCAAGTAAGATATTAAAACTGGTTCAAGTTTGACAATTATGATATAATACTAGTTTGAGTCCAACAATTATTATATTAAGATCGATTTGAGTCAGAAATATAAGATACTAATATCACATTGAGCTCGACATTGAAGGGTTACTTATGAGGATTAAGGAACGTGTTCAAGTTTGATATTTATTGTATGGAAGGACCCATAGTTACTGTTTTGAGGTTTGGATATTTTATGAGTGTTACTATTGATAATTTCTTCTCGATTACATGCATCGAGTTTATGGGGGCGCGATTGGATTACTTCTGTTTGTTGGCACCTTTTGGGATTGTGTGGGCTCAGTTAGGCTATAGATAGTCATGTACTTTTTGATATTATTTACTCGGTTGTTTACTTCCAATATTTGGAGATTTTTTCTAGTTTTTCTAGTTTACCTGACTTTAATTACCATTTTGCATCTTATTGTACTTTATTATGATTTAGTATAGTCGACCGATGATGCATACTGAGTACCCATTGTTTTGGTACTCATTCTACACTTCGGTATCTTTTCAGATCCAGATCCAAGTACTAGGTGCTGCAGCTAATATTTGTATAGTGCTAGTCAAGTTTAGATATAGGGTGAGCTTTCAAAGCTGAAGCTAACATTCCCTCATTCTTTTATTTTTAGATGGTCTTTCTATTTGAGAATATTGTATATTTGATATTACTAGTATTCTAATTTTTTGCTAGAGGTTCTTGTACCGACCTTACTACGTAGTGGGATATCTTACTCTTCCTCCTTATTTATGTCTAGTTACACTACCGTACTTATATTTTATGGATTATGGTCTAATTACATATGTAACTTTGATATTTACCCTATTTTACTCCAACTAGCCAATTACTTGTCATTTAGGGCGACGCTTTGGCTTACCTACTGGCGGGTCAAAGTAGGTGTCATCACTGACACTACCTGAACCAGGGCCTTGTCGTAATATGCATCCCAAGTCCAACAAGGACAAGAGACCACCCAAGATACCCAATCTAACCTCCAATCATATACTCTGAATTGGGTGAATTCCGAACATATAACAAGATAGAGTGATTATCAACTCAAAGACTTTGGGATAGATATATGACCATGGCCAACTCAAAAAAGTCTAACCATCCAATGCGAACCAACAACCATAACCAAATCTATATCCATACCATGACAAAATGGAACAATCACAAATCAAATAAAGTCATATGGTATCAGCCCCAGTACCAATACCAATGGGAAGGCTGACACTGCTGCTGACACCGCCTATACCAACGCATAGTAGTTCCACGCAGACACTATCTGAATAAAAAACTACATCCGATCAGGACATGTCCAAGACTAACTAATGAAATCATAAGAAACTAAAACTAGAAATGGAGCCTTTCAAAGTATGGAAGCTCACCACTTCAAGTCAACATAAGGTGTTCACAAATCCAATCACTGAGTTGGAGCTTTAGTATAACCCACACCTGCATCTTGTGGGGATATATCATCGAAGATGGTTAGAAGTTGGAGAACTAGCATGTAAATCAAGGATAAGGATAAAATAATACCAACAATTTCAAACAAATCAATTAATGCATATACCAATGCATTACATACACATACATAAATATTTATACCATGCCGAAATAGGTAACAAGATTATCATGAACTTGGAAATCATTAACCTGGACTATGTAGCAAGACCATCATAGAACAAGGAGCCCATGAGAAATATAGGCCCAGCTCTCCCCTAGCTGGAAGGGCCCAGTGTGTGTTGCCGCACGAACTAGAGAATATCCAAATTTGTAAATGCCTATCTAGGGGACTCAAACATCCTGGCATAATCTATGTGAATTAAGCACCATTACATGTATTATAGGGGACTCAAACCTCCCATTCATATATTCATTAGGGGGAATCAAACCACTCGATCATACGACACCTACACTGGCTAGTGAGTTTTCCAGTGTTAGTCTTTTGCACTCCACTTTCATTGCCCGACTGCACATCCTACTTTAAAGCCCAATTAAAAACCACCATTTCACATACACAACCACTTAGTCAATTACATACCAAAGGAACTTCATTGGTATCATCATACAAACACTATTTGTAAGTATACCACAAGCCATTACCATTATAAATCAACCATTCATTCAATTGACTTTGGGACTCAAACCCATCGTCTAACAAAGACACTTGTTCAATTTAAAGTTTTTGGACTAGAACCCATTGTCTAACAAAGACATAAATCAAGCTAATATTTAAGGACTCAAACCAATTTAACAAGCCAAAAAGGTTACCCTTTAGATCATTATGTGGCCAACAAGGCATTCACAAAATAATTTACCAACCATCCACATTCATTAGGCCAAGTCTTAGATCAAAATACCATTGCCATGTAACTATTTTATTCTCTTCAATATTTTCACAAATGCTTTAAGGGCATACTGTTATCAAGACCAAAATCAAGTTATAAACTATCAAGTTTAGGGTTACCCATGAACCAAAAATTACCAAGCACCCATATGTGCAAACCATCACCAAAAACATGTATAAACACAAGTTAAACAAAGAGAAAACAATAATCAATCACATGCAAAATAACCCACAATTTGATATTCAAAACCTCAAATTAAGAATCATAATTATACTTTAAATCATATCATATCATATTTGAGAACAAACATTGAGGGAAGAGTCACATGCCTTATTCATGATGAATCATAGAAGAAACTTGACTCTTAAGCCTCAAGATGATCACCTTTGAAGAACCCTAGATCCAATCTTAAAGGGAGAGTTTAGATAGTGTTTTTGGAGAGTTTGGTCTTTCAATAGTGGGTTATGAGAGACCACAACATGTTTTATGACATGGGTAATTAAGGGTTTTGGGGTGGGAAAATTCTTGGAATACCCTCAGATTAAAACTTAAAAACATGCACGCGGGAGGTTTTGACCCATCCCCCTAAACCGTACCCTTATCTTGTACCATAGCATTATCTTGGACCCCCTTACATCCTGATACAAAATCAAACCAACAACACCAAGAGCTTCAAGTAGGCTCGGATTTCAATCCAACAACACAAGAACAACAAGTTTAAGTTTCGGTTTTTCAGCCCACAACACAAGAGCAACAAGATAGATAACAATGCTAGTGAATCGAAAAGAGCCCCACACGGCTTCACTAGACTTTAAGATAACAAAATCAACAACAACAACAAGATAAAGAAAGATAGATAACTTGACATATAACATTCAAGAAACTAAGAACCCTAACATCAAGAGAGGACCCTAAGTCTAATGAATATAAACACCAAGTTCTTACGAGGACCAAAAGGCACTCAACGACCTCAAAACCCTTGTTTCTAGCCAAAGAGATAACACAAGTATCCCTCTACTTGTGAGATAATAGGGGCGGCTTCTATGAGTGGAAGAGAGAGGAAAGTTTTAGTGTTTTAGGTTACAAAAATCAGCATTCAAAAACTAAGGGATGACTCTCTAACATGTTCTATTTATACTACAAACAAAAGGGGTAAAATGACCCATCCGCCCTTGCTTCTTGTGCCAACCTTGGAGAGTAGTTTATTACACATTAGGACCTCTCTTCACACATAAAAACGTTTAGGTCCTTGGTTGGTTCAATCACCAACTCACACGCGGCCATTTGCATGAACAAAGCTTGGAGTTTTTGTAATTCCCGAGCTTGGCTTCGTGTGAAAGGCCGTGTACCTGTGGAGGCTGCCCTAACCGTATCATCCTCTACATCTTGAGAGGAATTTGACCTCAAATTCAGCATTTGGTCATCTTCAACCGCATCCACGAGGGAGAGATCACCAACGTTGAAAGTGTTGTGCACTTGATATTCCGGTGGAAGGTCAATCTTGTAGGCGTTGTCATTGATTTTCTCAAGTACTTGGAAAGGACCATCACCCCTTGGCAGCAATTTGGACTTCCTTTGAGCTGGAAACCGATCCTTTCGAAGATGCACCCACACCCAATCTCCGGGTTCAAGCACAAGCCTTCTTCTCCCTTTGTTTACCCTTTTTGCAATCTCTTGGTTCTTCTTTTCAAGCTTGATCCACACCGTCTCATGCATTTTCTTCATTGCCTCGGCTTTTTTATTTCCATCTAAGCTGGTCATGAGATCACTAGACAAAGGAGTGAGATCTAAAGGGGTAAGGGGATTCAGGCCGTAAACACATTCAAAGGGAGTCATTCCCGTGCTCGAATGTATTACCCGGTTGTATGCAAATTCCACCAAGGGTAGGTGATCTTCCCATGAAGTTAGTTTACCTTTAACCATAGAACTTAGCATAGACCCCAAGGTTCTATTTACTACCTCCGTTTGGCCATCGGTTTGTGGGTGACAAGAAGTTGAGAAAAGTAACTTCGTTCCAAGCCTACCCCACATGGACTTCCAAAAGAGACTTAGGAACTTGGAGTCCCTATCGCTCACAATAGTCCTCGGTACCCCGTGAAGCTTTACAACATGTGCAACAAATAATGAAGCTGCACTACGAGCATCCTCGGTTTTAGCACATGGAATAAAATGAGCCATTTTAGAGAATCTATCAACAATAACAAAAATGCTATCTCGGCCCTTTCTAGTCCTTGGCAGCCCCAAAACAAAATCCATCGAAATGTACAACCAAGGCCTAAGGGGAGTAGGGAGTGGGGTGTATAATCCTTGAGGTAGGAGACGATATTTCGCACTCCGGCAGGCCACGCATTGACTACAAATTTTAGTGACGTCTTTGCGCATTTTGGACCAATAGAAGTTCTCCTCTAAGATTCCGAGGGTCTTGTCTACCCCAAAGTGACCCATGAGGCCTCCGTCATGGGCCTCCCTCATAAATAATTCCCTCCAAGAACTAGAAGGAACACACAACCTCCTCCCCTTGAACAAATACCCATCGAACCGAGAGTAGGAGGAATGGTCATTCTCCTTAAGCCAACGGTCCCTTCCCCACTCTTCGCATTCCCTAAAAATAGGAGCAAAGGTAGGATCCTCGGGATACAACAACCGCAAGCTCTCAAAACCCATCAATTTCGAAGACAAGGTAGTAACAAGCACATGCTTCCTAGACAAGGCATCGGCAACAACATTTTCCTTTCCCCTTTTGTAATGAATTACATAAGGGAAAGTCTCGATGAACTCAATCCACTTAGCATGACGCCTATTCAACTTGTCTTGGATCTTAAGGTGTTTCAACGACTCATGATCCGTTCGTATCAAAAACTCCTTAGGCCACAAATAATGTTGCCAATTTCCCAAGGCTCTAACAAGGGCGTACAACTCCAAATCATAAGTTGAGTAATTAAGAGTTGCCCCTTTGAGCTTTTCACTGAAATAAGCAACGGGCTTGCCTTCTTGCATCAAAACAGCCCCGATGCCAACCTTACTAGCATCACACTCTACTTCAAACATCTTCTCAAAATCGGGCAATTGCAATAAAGGCGCCGAGATGAGTGTAGCTTTCAAGGCCTCAAAAGCCCTAGCCTGCTCATCACCCCATTTAAAGGGTCCGTCCTTTCTAATTGCCTCGGTCAAGGGGGCTGCTATGGAACTAAATCCTTTGACAAACCTCCTATAAAAGCTTGCCAACCCATGGAAACTTCGGATTTCTCCAATAGTTTTAGGGGTCGGCCAACTTCGAATAGAGTCTATCTTGGAATCGTCCACTTCCACACCCCTTGAGCTCACGACAAAACCCAAGAATACTTTATCAACACCAAAAGAACACTTCTCCATGTTGGCATACAGCTTCTCCTTTCGGAGCACATCAAACACACATCTCAAATGCATTACATGATCATCAATAGATTTACTATACACCAACACATCATCAAAGTAAACCACCACAAACTTTCCAATATAAGGCTTCATTACATGATTCATTAGCCTCATAAATGTGCTAGGAGCATTGGTAAGGCCGAAAGGCATGACCAGCCACTCATATAGACCGAATTTGGTCTTGAATGCGGTCTTCCACTCATCACCGGGTTGCATGCGAATTTGGTGATAGCCGCTCCTAAGGTCCACTTTAGAAAACAAACAAGATCCGTGGAGCTCATCTAACATATCATCTAGTCTAGGGATTGGATGACGATACCTTATCGTGATTTTGTTGATGGCTCTACAATCGACGCACATGCGCCAAGTTCCGTCCTTCTTTGGTACCAAAAGCACCGGAACAACACACTGACTCATGCTTTTCTTGATGTATCCCTTGTTGAGAAGCTACTCAACTTGTCTTTCAAGCTCCTTAGTGTCCATGGGATTGCTCCTATAGGCCGGTTTGTTTAGAAGTTGTGAACCCGGCACCAAATCAATTTGGTGCTCAATTCCCCGAAGTGGGGGCAATCCTTGCGGAAGTTCTTGAGGAAATACATCTTCATACTCCTGCAACACACAAGAAATCAAAGGGGAAATGGAAGAATTAGTGTGGTTAGTATGAAAATAATTGGCCAAAAGTAACATCGGCTTGTTTTCATCATGGTCCACGAAGAGTTCTTTCCTCCTAGCCAACATCACTACGTTTTCCATCTTCCTTGTCGTTGGGACAGCCTCGGATGTCCCTACTTCCTCACCTACGACATCCCCCCCGTTTTCTCCCTTTCCGGATTCCTTCCCCTTACCCTTTAACTCTCTCATCTTTTGATGCCACTCATTTACTTGGGAGGGTGAAAGAGGGTGAAGTGTGACCTTTCGGCCATCCTTCTCAAGCGTATACCGGTTGGACCTCCCATCGTGCTTAGTAGACCTATCATATTGCCATGGCCTACCTAACAACAAGTTACATGCTTGCATTGGGATCACGTCACAAAGCACTTCATCGTGGTAGTTTCCCACCTTAAACCGAATCACACATTGCCTTGTGACCTTTAATTCACCACAATCGTTCAACCATTGTAGCTTGTAAGGACTAGTGTGTAGTGTAGTTGGTAGCATCAAGAAATTTACCATAGCATGGCTCGCAACATTTATACAACTACCACTATCAATCACCAAGGTGCACACACTCCCCTTTACAAGACACTTAGTATGGAATAGATTTTCCCTTTGACTCGGGTCATCCATCGCCTTACTAATCATGACACGTCTAACCACAAAGTTTGGAACCACACACTCCCCTTCTTGTGGATAGACATCTTCACTACCATCTAATTCATCATCATTCGGCCCATTTTCAGCTCCCTTTCCATCTTGAGGCTCGGCCTCATCCTCCCCCCTTTCGGAAACCACCTCCTCACCAAGGTAGTACACTTTCCCTTCTCGTAGGATCACATTGAGCCGGTTCGGACATTCATTGGCCTTATGCCCCCAACCTTGGCACTTGAAGCATTGGAACCCCTTTGGGTTGGGATAGTTGTGAGCCTCCGGTTTCGGAGGGAACTTAGGGACTGTTTTGGACTCGGGCAGCTTCGTAGGGGCGGGTTGGTCCTTGTTTTTGGGCCAACCCGAGGGGGTTTGTACCCTTGCCTTGAAGGCTGATCTCTCCTTAAGTTCCCTTTCAATCTCTAGGGCCACTTGGAATATACCGTTCAATGGTTTCAAACCGGTGAAGGGTCAAATGAGTGGAGATCTCTTTGTTCAACCCACACTTGAACCGGATGATGTCGTGACTGATTTGCTCCCCACGATGATCAAGTTTCAACATGAGTTGTTGGAACTCGTCAAAATAGGCCATCACACTCTTGCCTCCTTGCCGCAAGCCATATAATCTAGCGAGCAACTCATGACGATATCTCTCGGGAAGGTATCGTTGTCTCATCAAATACCTCAACCGATACCAAGGTGGTGGCTGCCCATCCACTAATTCATTACCAAATCGTTTAACATACTCCCACCAAGTGTTAGCATAGCCCTCGAGGTGAGCTATAGCGTAGCAACTCTTCTTTTCTTCCGAGATGTCATTAACTTGGAAAACTTTGTCACAAGCCGATTCCCAAGTTAAGTAGGTCTCGGGGTCACTTTCACCCTTAAAGATGGGTAGGCTCAACTTGATGGTGTTGATGCCTACGTCTCTCTCTTGGTGTCGGTTTCCCCTATCTCCATACCCCCGGTATCTCCTAGGTTCTCCTCGACCCCCTCTTAACTCCTCCTCCCTCATATAAGCATCATCAAAGGCTCCATCTCCTTCATACTCCTCTCTACCGTATCCTTCAAAGTGGGCTGGCCGGCCTTGGCCGTTTTGATTCGGAGGATTTGGAATTTGCGGTCTTTGGGTTAATGGAGCTTGGAATGGAGGGTTCGGATTTAGTGGAGGTACTTGGCGTCCAAATCCCTCTTGTGGCATTGGAGGGGCTTGGAAATGTAGTGGTCTAGTGGAGTCTCGGTTTGGAGGAAAATAGGTAGTTTGGCTTGCGGTATTAAGTGGATCTTGGGGTGCATTTAGCATTTGGTGGACTGTTTCGGGGGTGATGGTTGCGGAGGAGGTCCTATCATGACCATTGGTTGATACATGTAGAGGAGTAGAAGGACGAGAGTTCCTTTGACTCTCCACTTGTTCTAATCTCCCACTAATAGTCGACACTTCCCCCCTTATTGCTGCCAAGTCCCCTCTCACGGCCCCAAATTCCGAATTCAACCTTTCAAGTGTCTGGGTAACGGCCTCAAGAGTGACCCTCGTAGAATCAAGGGCATTAGTATCCACATTATGAGACGTAGCTCCTTCCATTGTCAAGGTATCATCCGCTTTAGTTCACCACAAGTTCGTGTTCCACAAGTGTTGTATAATTGGCTAGTAACCATGAGATTTTTAAGGTATGAGTAAGCTCTTATCCGGAATGGATTATTGTTTGAAGACTCAAAGAATTCTTGCCGGACTAGAGTCAAAGTCAGCAATTCGTTCAAACGAATAAAAGCACTCAAATAATCGTTGACACGAACAAACGGTTCAAGGAACTAGTTGACAACCTAGTAGGAAGGTACTAGTTTGTTAATTAGTTCTAGGACCAAGTAAGGGAAACCAAGGATCAACAATTAGCAACCAAAGAATATCCTAAGTTGAGCTTATAGCGACGTGGCAGCATGCAATGGTCCCACACGTTCTTCTTCTCTCTTTTTTTTTTTTTTTTTTTTTGTTTTGTGTTAATATTCACACAACTTGTTATAGTTTGCAAAGTGTTTTGGTGGGAAAAATAAAATCTTGTAGTATTTCACCCTTTTCAAACTCAAGAAAGTGGGGTTTGGTTGAATAATCCCACAAAACAAGGCTCCTTGAATTAGGGAAAAGTGATTGACAAGACTAAAAGGTGATGGGTGCAAGTCTTTCACAACAACTTTATAGCTTGTCTTACCACTTGAGCACACAACAAGATGAACAAGTTCAAAAGATGAACACCTCAACAAACTTCATCAACTTCTTTAGCACATAAACACACAACCACCGATTTTTTTTTTTTTTGTTTATCAACAACATACATCTTTCGGCCACTCCAAGTCACTACACAATGTTCAAGTTTTCAAGCTCAACTTTTGGATCTAGACACTTTAGTGTTGGTGAGAAAGAAACCAACACTAGAAACTCACTAAACAAGCAAAATAACACCTAGATCTAAACATACAACATCATTCTGGGTTTCAACTTTTAATGGACAGATTTTCAGAAATTCTTTTTGGTGTAGTTTGTTTAAGCCGTGAACTAGCCCAAGATGGGTTATGTTGGAACACAACCGGTCTTGCTTTGATACCAAATGATACAAAATCAAACCAACAACACCAAGAGCTTCAAGTAGGCTCGGATTTCAATCCAACAACACAAGAACAACAAGTTTAAGTTTCGGTTTTTCAGCCCACAACACAAGAGCAACAAGATAGATAACAATGCTAGTGAATCGGAAAGAGCCCCACACGGCTTCACTAGACTTTAAGATAACAAAATCAACAACAACAACAAGATAAAGAAAGATAGATAACTTGACATATAACATTCAAGAAACTAAGAACCCTAACATCAAGAGAGGACCCTAAGTCTAATGAATATAAACACCAAGTTCTTACGAGGACCAAAAGGCACTCAACGACCTCAAAACCCTTGTTTCTAGCCAAAGAGACAACACAAGTATCCCTCTACTTGTGAGATAATAGGGGCGGCTTCTATGAGTGGAAGAGAGAGGAAAGGTTTAGTGTTTTAGGTTACAAAAATCAGCATTCAAAAACTAAGGGATGACTCTCTAACATGTTCTATTTATACTACAAACAAAAGGGGTAAAATGACCCATCCGCCCTTGCTTCTTGTGCCAACCTTGGAGAGTAGTTTATTACACATTAGGACCTCTCTTCACACATAAAAACGTTTAGGTCCTTGGTTGGTTCAATCATCAACTCACACACGGCCATTTGCATGAACAAAGCTTGGAGTTTTTGTAATTCCCGAGCTTGGCTTCGTGTGAAAGGCCGTGTACCTGTGGAGGCTGCCCTAATCGTATCACATCCACACATATATAACACATATCCTAACATATGAGAAGTACCCTATAAATCATACCTTAGATAGATTACATTGGACAAGACTTAGGGTATGATACAAATTTTAAACATACCATTTGTACCCCAACAAATGACTAGTAAGCTATTCAATCGTACCTTGGACAGAAACCAACCTAACCACACTAATTTCCATATAAGAGGTCAAGCAAATGACTAGTAAGGTGTTAAATTGTACTTTGGATAGAAACCACCCCAACCACATTGACTTACATACGAGAGGTGGGAACCTAAACCGTAACACATCGTACGAGTGGTACCTCAAGTCGTATGATGTCCAGAAGCTTCAACTTGGAGAAATTTTCTAAGGGTCCAAAGACAAGGTGTTTCAATTCTCCCCTACTTGGATAATTCATCCTCGAATGACGGGTAAGGAAAGCAAAAACATGACTTAACACTCCAAAATCTTGACTCTAACCTTTAACTAAGTTAGAAAACAGAGATGCAAGGAAATCAACCTTTCCTTTAACAAAGTTTGAAAACAAAAGTATGATGAGGAACACATACCTTCTGCACGAATTTTGAGAGCCAAAAACATAAACAGATACTTTGACTTCATGTCCTCTTCCGCTTCCCAAGTAGCCTCTTCAACCTTATGGTTCCCCCAAAGAACCTTTATCGAAGCCACATCCTTTTTTTGCAATCGACAAACTTGACGATCCAAGATATCAACCAAAACTAACTCATAAGATAAGGAATTTGATATACCCAACACTTCAAAAGGAACAATGATGAAGTATCACCCAAACACTTTCTCAACATAGAGACATGGAAAATCAGATGAATGGACCTCAAACAAGAAGGCAACTCTAATTCATAGGCAATATTGTCAACCCTCTTAAGAATTAAGTAGGGACCAACATACCGAGGAATTAACTTCCCCTTCTTACCAAACCACATCAATCCTTTCACGAAAGATACCTTCAACATTACCTAACTGCCAACATTGAACTCTAAGTTCCTATGCCTCACACCCATATAGTACTTTTGGCGAGTTTGAGCGACTCTCAACCTATCATGAATCACCTACACCTTTTCCAAGTCATAGTGAACCAAATAGGGGCCAAAAAACTTACCCTCACCAACTTCATACCACCTAGTAAGAAAATGACATCTTCTACCATACAATGCTTTAAAAGGAGCCATACCAATGCTAGAGTGATAACTATTGTTATAAGTATATTCAACCCAAGGAAAATAGTCAAACCAACTACCACCACAGTCGATCACGCAAGCACAAAGAATATCTTCAAATGTTTTAATGATTCACTCTTCTTATCCATCTGACTGTGGGTGGAAAGCGGTACTAAGGTACACCTTAGTTATTAAACCTTTCTGAAACAACTTCCAAAAATTAGATGAGAACGGAGTACCATTATCCAAAATGATAGAAACTGAAGTACCATGCTACTTCATAATCTTCTCAACATACAACTTAGTATAATCCTCCATCGAATATCTAGTCTCCCCGACAAGAAGTGAACGAACTTGATCATTCTATCCATAATGATGCAAATCAAATTGCATTGATTCTGAGACCAAGGATGACCAGTAAAGAAATCTATTTTAATCACTTCCCACTTTTATTTAGGCCACACAATCTCTTGGTACAAACCACTGGGTCTCATGCTCTAAACTTTCACTTGTTGACACATCAAATATTTAGCAACAAAGATAGCCACATCCTATCTAATATTGTTCCACAAATAGAATTCCCTGAGATCATGATACATCTTTGTAGAACAAGGATAAATGGCAAAACAGGATTCATGCACTTCCTCCAGAATCCTTTCTCTCAACCCATCAACGCCGGGAACACATAACCTACCTTGGTACCTCAGGATACCATCGCCACCAGTCACAAAGTCTATTACCTTTTGCTGAACCACATTAATCTTAATCTTCATCACATCAGGATCCAATATCTACTTTTACTTTATCTCAATAATAAGAGATGACTGCGATAACGGATGCACAAATACACCACCATCCTTATAGTTTGTGAGATGAACTCTAAGTCTAGCCAAACAGTGAATGTACTTTAATACTTCCCGCTTATCCTCATCTAAATGAGCCAGACTCCCCACGGATAACCTACTAAGAGAATCAACAACAATATTAGCCTTTCCTTAATGGTAGTGAAGGCTCATATCGTAGTACTTTAGCAACTCAAGACACCTTCATTGCTTAAGATTTATATCTTTCTGAATAAACACATATGACAGGCTCTTGTGATTAGAAAAGATGTCAATATGAACCCTATAGAGATAGTAATGCCAATTTTTCAGCACAAATACCACTACTAACAACTCCAACTCATGAGTAGGGTAGTTCTTCTCATAAAATTTTATTTACCTAGAAGGATAAGCCGCCACCCTACCATGTTGCATCAATACACAACTCGTCCCAATATGAGAAGCATCACCATACACTACGAAACCACCATTTCCCTTTGGAAGGGTCAAAACTAGAGCTGAAATCAACTTATCCTTTAATTTCTCAAAACTACCCTCACTCGCATTCAACTAAAATAACTTGACCTTCTTCTGGGTTAACTTAGTCAATAGGGTAGAAATAGTTAAAAAAACATTCCACAAATCTCTAATCGTAACTGGCTAAACCCAAGAAGCTTCGAATATCGATTCGAGTCATAGGTCTAGGCCACTTCTTAACCAGTACAACCTGTTGTGGATCTACCATGATCCACTCACTAGCGATAACATGACCAACAAAAGTTACAGCCTTTAACCAAAACTCACACTTGGAAAATTTGTCGTACAAACACTGATCCTTCATGGTCTGTAACATAACATGGAGGTGATATACATGATCCGCCACACTCTTAAAATAGACCAAGATGTCACCATTGAAGACAATGAAAAACAAATATAGAAACTAACAAAAAACCCTATTCATCAAATCGATAAATATTGTCAAAGTTGGTCAACCCAAAAGTTATAACTAGGAACTCATACTGACTATACTGGGTCTTGAAGGAAGACTTAGGGATATCTAATTCCCTAACTTATGCTGATGATAACCCGACCTAAGATTAATCTTAGAAAAATACTTCACACCTTGAAGATAATCAAATAAGTCATTGATCCTAGAAAGAGGATATTTATTCTGTATGGTCACCTTATTCAACTGATGATAGTCAATGCATATCCAAAGGGAATCATCCTTCTTACAAATAAATAACATAGGTGCACCCCATGGAGATTCACTAGGATAGATAAAACCTTTATCAATTGCTCCTTAAGCTCCTTCAATTTAGCCAGAACCATTCTATAAAGGGTGATAGAATTTGGATGAGTGTCCGAAACAATATCAATCCCAAAATTAATTTCCATATGTGGAGGAATACTATGTGGATCCTCAGGGAAAACCTTAGGAAATTCACTAACCACTGGAACAAATTCTAAAGAAGGACCTTTTAAGTTAGAATTTTTAACTAGAACAAATGATACAAACACCCTTTGGAGATCAACTTTTGGGCTTCAAGGTATGAGATGAACCTCCCCTTAGGCATTAAAGAACCCTATTCACATACAATGATCGGATCATTAAGGAATTTTCACATGACCTTAAGGGTCCAACAATCTAAAAAAGCATAATATGAATACAACTAATCCATCCCTAATATGACATAAAAGTCAACCATATCTAACTCTATGAAATCCATAAGAGTTCTCTACCACAAATAGATACCACACAATCCTATTGACTCTTTTAGTAATCACATAGCCACCAATCGGGGTAGAAACAACAAAAGTATCAGAAATAAATTCATGACTAAAACCAAAATGCACAGCCATTAACAGGATTACATAAGAAAGAATAGACCCTATATCAAGTAAATGATAAAAATCATGGGAGAAAAGTATCAACATACCCATGACAACATTTAGAAATGCCTCAGAATCCTGGCGAGATGCAAGAGCATATAACCCATTTCGGCCAGTGCCGACACCAGAAGTAGAAACAAATACAAAAGCAACACCCTTTGGTGAAAGAGCAGATAAAGAGGCAACCGGAACCTTGCTATCCCAGAAGCCATTATAGCACAACATTAATGCTATAAGTGACCAATATGACCACAATACAAACATTTTTTTTGCCCTTTTTCATAAAACCCACAGCGCGACAGCCCATAAAGACTACAAGGAGGGTGGGATGGAGATGACTGGGCCTCACTAGCTTGAGATTGGGTACCCTATTCCTGGGACCCACCATTATTCTAAGATTGAAGATCACCCGACGTCTTTAAGAAAGGAGAACAAAATATGGAGAAAAAACCTGAACTTTACCACTTCTTCTTTGGGCACTTACCACTATCTCTCCCGCTCTACTCAGAAGGCCTAAACTTCTTCCCCTACCTCTTACTAAACTCAAAATGCTTCCTTTTCTCTTCCTCCACTTGCTGCATATAAACAACCAACCAAGAGATATCTATGTCCTTTATCTTCAAGGCAACCTTAATTTCAAGGATCAACTCACAAGAAAATCCTGAAGAAATTTTTTTAATTCGTTCTCTTATAACAGGCATCATCTCTAGATCATACCAAGATAACTAGTGGAACTTTAAGACATACTCCTTGACTGATATCTTTCCTTGTTTCAGATTAACAAACTCCTTTGCTTTTTCTTCCCTCAACTCCTTAGTAAAGAAGCGGTCTATAAATGCATTAGAGAAATACTCCCACAGAGATGACTCATCATCATGAACCATTGCCTAGTCAGACTCCTCATACCATTTGTATGCCACATTCTTTTGCAGGTAGGTAGCAACTCTACCCCTTCCATATTCATGACATGCATCACCCTAAAATTTTTTTTCATCTCATACAGATAAACCTGAGGATTCTCCTCCATCTTAACACCCATAAAAGTTAGAGAATTTAACCTCATAAACTAGCTAACCCTTGTGGCCTCAGAAGATGGAGTATCAAATACACAATGCTCAGCCTGAGAAGGTACCAAATACGCATTCATATGAATCAACTAAAAAAACTTAGAATTTGTCACATTAACCTAAGGAGGACTAGAGGGAATCGATGGAACTCCAGAATAATCTGGGACTGGAGCCCTTGAGCAAGTATGGATCCCACGAGTTGAGCGTGTTCCATCAACATTTTCCTCTGTTTGGATAGAGGAGTTTCTGTGAGCTTCAGAGCATTGAGGCATGATATGAAAGATAATCAAATAGAAATAAAAAGAATCCAAGGCCCTAGATACTATAGATAAACATAATACAATAAGAAAGTGAAACATTCCTAAATGCCTTGTAGCCTCTCCCTTAATAGTGTGGTGCGCTACACATCCTTAAAAGAGACTCTACTCAACATGGCTTTATGGACTCCCAATTGACCATGAATCTAAAGCTCTGATACCAACTTGTCATGACTCAAACCAGGGCCTTGTCTTAATGGGTATCTCAAGTCAAACAAAGACTGAAGACCACAACAGATACCCTATCTAACCTCCAATTATATACCCTGAGTCAAATAAATTTTTAATATATAATAAGAGAGACTGATTATTAACTCAAAGAATTTAGGATAAGTCCATGACCATGGCCAACCCGAACAAGTCTAACCATCCAATTCCAACTAACAACCATAACCAAAACTGAAATAATAACCAAACCCATATCCATTCCATAATATCATAGAAAAATAACAAATCAAATAAAGTCATATGATATCAACCCTAGTACCAATATCAAAGCCAAGGCTGACACCATTGCCAACACCGGCCATGCCAACCCATAGTAGTTCCATAAAGCCTCTATCAAAAATCAAAACAATATTTAATTGGAACATGTCCCCGACTATAGACAAAACAAATGTCCAAGACAAACCAATGAAAATATAAGAAACTAAAACTAGAAATAGAGCCTTTCGAGTTATGAAAGCTCACCACTTTAAGTCAACAGAAGATGTTCTCGAATCTAATTACTAGTAGGAGGAGTAGTATGGCCAACACTTGTATCGTATAAGAATACAACATCGAAGATAATTAGCGGTTAGATCACTAGCATATAACTCAAGGATAAGGATAAAATAGTGCCAATAGTTTTAAATAAATTAATCAATATATATACAAATATACATCTATATATTTATACCATGTCAGGATAGGGAACAAGATTATTATAAACTTTGAAATAAATTACCTGGGTTGTGTAGCATGAATACCATAAAACAAGGCACCCATGGTCTATATGGGCCTTACTCTTCCCTAGATAGAAGGGACCTAGTGCATGTAGCTGCATGAACCAGGGAATATCTAAATTCATCTATGCCTATATGGGGTACTCAAACCTCCTGACATAATCAAGGTGTCTTAAGCACCATTACATGTAATATGGGGGACTCAAATCTCCCATTCATATATTTACCTCTTATTCATATATTTATTCAGGGGACTCAAACCATCTAATTATAAGAACCTTCAGCGTCTACCATAGTTTCAAGTGTTATTCTTTTGGACTCCACTTTCACGGTTTGGATACACATCTCGCATTAAAGACTAATTTAAAACCACCATTACACTTACACATCCAATTAGTTAATTACTTGCCAAAGACACTTCGTTGGTATCGCCATACCAATACTACATAAAAGTATACCAAATGCTATTACCATTATTAATCAACCATTCATTTAATTAACTTTGGGAATCAAAACCATCATCATCTAACAAAGACACTTGTTCAATTTAAAGTTTAGGGACAAACCTATTTTCTAACAAAGAAATAAATCAAGTTAATATTTAAAGACTTAAACCCATTTAACAATTTCAACCACCAAGGTTACCATTTAGAACATTACATGGCCAACAAGTCCTTCACAAAACCATTTACGGACCATCCACATTCATTAGGCAAAGTATTAGTTTAAAATACCATTTTCATATGATTATTTAATTCACTTAGATATTTTCACAAAAACTTTGAGCTCATACTATGATAAATACTAAAAACCATCAAGTTTAGGGTAACCCATGACCCATTTGTTAAACCACAAACTACCAAGCACCCACATGAGCAAACAAAACCCTTATTTTAATTTTCAAAACCTCCTATAAAGAATCATAATCACACATTAAATCACATGATATTTGAGAACTAAAGATGAGGGAAGAGTAACATGCCTTATTCAAGAAGATTCATGAAAGAAACTTGACTCTTAAGCCTCAAGATGATCTCCTTTGAAGAACCCTAGCCCCAATATTCAAGAGTGAGTTTAGAGAGTGTTTTTGGAGAGTTTGATCTTTCAATTATGGTTTATGAGAGACCAAAGAATGTTTTAGAACGTGGGCACTTAAGGGTTTTGTGGTGGGGAATGTCTGGAATACCCCAACTTAAAAGCTAAAAATATACATATAAGAGGGTACAACCCATCTCTCTAACCCGTACCCTAGGGTATGAGTGACATACTTATCTCATACCCTATTTTCACCAAGTCTATGATCCCTTATAAAATTTCCCTCAATTGAAATTTTTGAGCAATGTACGACTCATGGATACTAGTCATACCTTAGAAAATGATTGGGTGTCCTCAAAATTGTATGTTAGGAAGTGTAGTGGGGGTTACATTTTGTCCAAGGTATGGTTTAGCCTCTTCCAAGTTGTATGATAGGGTACTAGTCGGAAGATGTCAAGTCATAAGATGTATTATGCTTGGTCTAGTATACACTATATTAGGTATGTTTTGTATGGTATTGCTAGTACCTTAGGATATGAGTTATGCATGCATAGTCATATGTTGGTTAAATTAGAGGTCCATGGTGAGGCCTAAGGTATAAGTTAGGGTACCACTTATATCCTAGGGTACGGGTCAAGGGGGTGAGTCATACCTCCCAGGTGTAATTTTTTAGCTTTTACGCTGAGGAATTTTATACTTCTCCTACCCCTAAACACTTATGACCCATGACTTATAAAATTGTTTGGACATTTATTATTCACTTGGAAAAGGTAAAAAATATTCCAAAACACTCTCCAAAACTTCTATATCAAGATTGAGGCTAGGTTTTATCAAAGAGGTAATTTAGTGGCTTGAAGAGCAAGAATCATTCCATGAATCACCATGTATAAGGCATTTGACTCTTCCCTTATTGTTATTTCTCAAATATCATGTGTTTTTAACCTCGATTATTATTTGTCAATAGGGGGTTTTAAAATAAAATATAAAGGGTTTTTGATGATGATTTGCATGTGTGGGTGATGATTTGCATGTGTGGGTGCTTGTTGATTGTAGTTCAATAAATAAGTGATGGGTAACTCTAATCATGATAGTTTTAACTTGTTTTTTTAGTCATGGTAAAGGTATGCTCTCGAGGGGTTTGTAAAAATGTCTAATAGAAATAACTAGTTATATGCTAATGGTGTTTTGAACTAAGACAATGGATTAATGAAGAATAATGAATTAATGAAGAATAATGAATTAATGACTTAGTTGGTGACTTTACTAGGTTTCTTGGTTAAATGGGTTAGAGTCCCTAAACATGAAATTAAATTATGCTGAACTAAAGTTTGGTGTATAAATGTAAATGAATAATAAATGGTGTTATATAGGTCTTGATGATAAAAAATTGACTTGAATGGTGATTGAAACTAATGTATTAGACTATTAAAGTGATTGATTGATAAATAGTTCATGAAGATTTTGTGGTCATATATGGTGTTGAATTGTAGCCTTGATGGCTTGAATTGACTAAGTGGATTAGATTCCTCAAATGTTAAATTGAATGGATATTAATGCATTGACA
This sequence comes from Capsicum baccatum var. pendulum, assembly GCA_030864225.1. Lineage (NCBI taxonomy): Eukaryota > Viridiplantae > Streptophyta > Magnoliopsida > Solanales > Solanaceae > Capsicum > Capsicum baccatum. The sequence goes on from CM061561.1 coordinate 126,382,412, forward strand.
AATAGTTAGAGTATCAGTGTTGACTAATAACGGTTACCATGGCTTGAGGTTAGAGTCCCTTACCAAATTGTAAGACTTCGCAAAATCCTAAGCTTAACTTAGACCCTAAAAGCTTGCTAAGGGGTCTTAGACTTAGAAAATTCTAGCAAAGTATTCAGACTTAGTATAAATTTGGCCTTCGTAAGTTGGCAACGCTATTTCACAACCTCTATGACCTCAAAATGTCAATCTTCAGGTTTATTCAAGATCAGGAATGTCAGTTAGTGTTCCCGAATGAGTTTTGAATTTTTTGGACCTCGTTTAGACCATGTTCGAATGACCAAAATAGTGAGTTGATGCAATCTCGATGCATCACATCATCCATCACATCGATAGATAATTTTTTCCTCAGCTGAGTACAATTTCTAGTAAACCAATACCGACTCAACGCGGTGCACCATCCATTTCATTGATCCCATTGACACAACACGTTGATCTGAGCGTTGACAGTTCAATTTTTAGTCATTAGAAGTCATGTACTTAGGGGTATTTGAGTCTTTTGTCATGTCCTTCATCCCCCAAAACATGAAATTTAGCCCACTATTTGCAACATACACTAATTATTTCATAAATTGCTCAAGAATAAAAACCCTAGGTGATTAAATTTCAAATTCAAGGCTCAAGATTCCACCACTAATCTTTAAGAATTTAGCAACCAAGGTATGTGAAGTATTCATCCAAGGGTTCCTTCCACCCTTGGAGTCCAAGAAAATCTTTTAAACTTCAAGTAGTTGTAATTTATGACTTCCATGATTGAAATTAAAGTGTATTCATGATTATTATTTGAATTAGATTTCTATTTCATGATTTATTATACGTTTCATATGGAATTGGTGATTATGTGTGTAGATTCATATGAATCCATGTTAAACCTCTTGAAATTGTGAAATTAGAAGTGAATCATGATGCCCTCTTATTGTGTGCATATACTATCCTCACCAAGTACTTGATGAATTATTCTTGTGAGCTAATATGGAAAGAAATAATGTCATGCTAGCTTATGTGAAAGTTATACCATGCTAGTGTTTGATAAAATGTCTCTATAGATATATTATGAACAAGTGTGCATTTTATGTTATGCAAGATCATATGATGCTTTACTTTTCATGCTATCAAGTCCTATGGGTATTTAATACCCAAAAATTTTGCTGTTTATCTCGAGCCAATGTTAGATACAAAATAATCTCAGTCATGTCACGATTAGTAGTACCCTCTATAAGTTATAGGACTTAGGAAAACTCAGTAGACTCTGAATCAGTCAAATCCAGTTTAGTATTTAGTTTAGACCTTATTAAATTCAGTCAGTTAATAGAATTTAGTAGTATTCCATAGTCAACGAAAATCAGTAAACTCACTTTAGTTCAGTTAGATAGTATAATCACTAATAATCCAGTCAAGCCTAGTGTGAACTAGGAAATTAGTTCAACTTCTATTCAGATGGGAGTAGGATTTAGCACCGAGTTAACCCAAGGATAGGGGTATTCCTACTAGATATGGGTTAACCCTTGACAACAATCCCTACGTTACATAACTACGTAGAAAGCATAGGTTGAGATATCTTCCTTCTAGATATTATGAGGGTTAATACATCTCATTTGAGTTTTCCTTCCAATGAGGGTTGACAAAAGAGCTTTCTATCAGAGAGGGTCATGATAGTGACACCCTTCCAACTGGGAGTAAGACCCCAAAAAGTTCCCTCATAGTTTGAACCTTAGAGAATGTCGAATGAAGTGTAATTCTGGCTCTAAAAGATGTAGAAGTGACTCCTTAGTGAGTATCATATTAACTACATAGAATTTACCTAATTTCAACTTTTTATCACATAAGAAATTTGATAAGCTCTCTGTCAATATAAGATTTATCCAAATCCAATACTCGGGTAAGAAGTTATGGAAAATTTAAGACCAAGTTGTAAAACTGTGTCATTTCAGTGCTTGGGGCATCGCGGAGAGGGTCGATTTAACAATTGTCAAATTCTAGTGGAACTCCGTGATATTGGTATGTCGCGCTCAGGTTTTAGGTCCCAAATAGTGGGAAAATATGATGGCTCTGCATCACGATGACTCCCATATTGCCAATTGCCAATTTCCAGTGAGACACCGTGATAAGTGGCGTGTCGCGGTGACCCCATAAATCAGGTTCCCAGTTTAATTTTTCTAGCTTCATACAGATGTTAAAAAGGTCCTTTTGGACTTTTTCCAAGCCTATAAAACTATGCAAACACTATATCAAAGTCATTTGCAAGCATCCTATGAGGTTTTTCTCAAGTTTTCTCTCATAAAAAACCCTAAGTATCCAAAACCTCTTCGAAGAATTTCAAGAATCCACCATGGATTTTCTAAATTGAGTCAAGATTCAAGGTTCTCAAGTCAAGGTCCTAAAGAACCCTCATTCAAGAGAACAAATAGAGTTTCAAAAGTGAGAGTTCTTCCATTGCTTCTAATTCAAGGTATGTGGGGTTTTGAACAAGGGTAACCCTTTCACCATTGTGCCCCTAATGCTTATTTGCATCATGAATTTCCTGAAATGTATGAGGTTTTTACATAAATTTAAATTGGGGTTTTTCACCCATTATTATTGAATGCATTATCTTGATATTTCCCATGAATTAAGAGTCAAATGGCATGATTTCTACATGTTTTATTGAGAATTTACAGCTGGGTATAAACCCCATGATTTTACTCCTTAAGAAGCTAATATTTGCAATGTTGAGATATTGAAGCATATGACTATATTGAGATTTTGAGATAAATTGCTGAAATTCCTAGATTTCCACATGATTTATGAGTCTGTATGCTATATATTATGCTTTTTATGAGCTTTAACTTGAGATTGAATTATGGGTTAGTAAGCCCTATTTGAGACATGAAATTATGAACTCTTATGCTATAAGTACCCATGATTTGAGTATTTTGAGATGATTAAGAAATGAATTGACCTAATGGTCTAAAAGCTTTGAAAGCTACTTCATCATATGAGATCATCGATTTGATTATTAGGTTCGTGGTGAACCATGAGATTATTCTAAAAGTGGATTTTTATGAGATGAGCACAGATAATCTAAAGGGAGTAGTACTTAGCACCAAGTGGGTAAGTCACTACAGTTTCTTACCCCAAAACTATGTGCCACCATAGGTTGGTCCTGAGTTTATGATGATTATGATTGGGCCTGAGGTCGAGTTTCATTTAGTGATCACTAGGCCTAGGTTATACTCCCTAGAAAGAGTATGATGTTTCTCCCCAACATGGGGTCTCCTCCTTAGGAGGACAAAATATTGGACTTCATGTAGCTCGCATAGTTTATGTTGGTTTCAAAAACCTCCCTTGCCCTTTTAAACTTTGAAATTTGATACTTATTTTCCCTTTCTATGAGTTATTTTTCTAAATGGTGGAATTCCAAAGTTGTTCCCTAATTAAAGTTCTTCCTTGAGGTGGGTTATTTCCCTAAATGAAAGTATCCTCCCTTGATATAGTACTTTTCATAAAGCTTTGAGATAAGTTATTTCCTTGAGCTAGAATACTTTTCCATTTGAGATAGAATGATTTTTCTGAAACTTGAAATGAGATATTTTCCTAAAGTGAATATAATACCTTCAAATATATTTCCAAGTCATATGATTCCGAATTCCAAGTATATGAGTTCTAAATAATTATGAAATATTAAGCATTGAAGAGGTTTTACTCTCCATGAGACATATGCATGAGTTGAAAGTATTGTTCAAAGTCCTTTAGCCTTTGGGTATTGAGAATAAGAGAAGATTTTTGATTTTTTTTAGAGTTAAAGAGCGATGACTCACGAGATTTGTGTTGCATGTCTCATTCTACTTGATTTATGATCTTTATATTTTATACTTGTTCAACCCATGTGAGTCATCTCATTTTGCATAGATGATTTGATTGAAGAAGATCGGTACTATTTTTCTACATGTGCATTTACCCCCGCAACTCAGTATATTCCAAAGTACTGATTCACATATATGTCTATGTGCTACATTATCTTATAATATAGGTTCAGGTGCTCAGCCCTAGCCTCATCCATGATTCTTTGAGTACCTTGCCTACGTTTTTTGCAGTGGTGAGTCCTCCTGGTTCGAGGGCAGATTTTCAGATATTTTTTGTATTTCATAGACTATGTTTTATTTGTAGTTCATTTTGAATTAGTTGGGGACCTGTCCCAATGACTCTTTAGTTTTTGATTCGTAGAGGTTTTGTCAGACTAATATCATACTTGTGATGTGTCGAGGGTTTGGTATTGTGGTTTTGTTGAGGTTTCTATGTATTGTGGTCATATGGACTGAGTATCTTTCCCGCATTTCCTTTCATGTGATTTGACTATGTGAGTGTTTAGTCTATTTCATCTTGAATTTAGTGTTATTGGTAGAAATCAGCTCTAAGGGTTAGCTTGGGGCTACTTGTAGCCTTAAGCACCGTGTGACATTCCGGGAGATGATTTTGGATCGTTACAAACTTGGTATCAGAGCTTAAGGTTTCTAAGGAGTCCTAAGGAGTTTGACAAGCCACTTTGAGTAGAGTCATGATCATCAGTGTGTAGCGCACTACATCTATGAGCAAGAGGCTATGAGATATTTTAGGAAAAAGTTATTTCTTCTTTTAGATTCTATCGCGCCTACAGTTGTCCCTCTTATCTAATGGTTCGTGCTATTCTATTTTCATAAAATGCCTCTTCAAAGAGCGTATGTCCATGGGAATAATGATGAGCAACCCTCACCTACTGATCTTTTGAATGAGACAGTGTCCCATGCTGAGTTTAGGGTGGTCTTTCAGGCATTAGGCCAAGCGGTCACCACAAAAGTTTGAGCTAATAACTAGGCCCCAATTGCTAATCAATAGGGTGGTGATGTAGCCGCGGCTAGGATTCGTTACTTTATATGGATGAATCCATCTGTGTTCTATAGGTGTAAGGCGGATGAGGACCTATAATTGTACTTAGAGGAGGTAAGGAAGATCACTGATGTGATGCATATTTCGGAAGAAGAAAGTGTTGAGTTGGCATCCTATAGACTGAAAGGCTTTACTTATGATTGGGTTGTATTGTGGAAGAAGGATAGAGGTGAGGATGTCGCTCTTATGACTTGGAAAGTGTTCCAAGATGCCTTCTTGAACCAATTCTTTTTGCTGGAGATGAGGGAGGCAAAGACTGAGGAGTTCATAAACTTGAGGCAGGGCTCCTTGACTGTTAAGGAGTACAATTTGAAGTTCAATCAGTTGGCCAAGTATGCTCCTAATTTGATTTTCGACACTCGGGCTAGTATGAGTAAGTTTGTGACTGGTATTTTTGGGATGGTACTGAAGGAGTGTAGGGCTGTGATGTTGCATAAGCATATGGATCTAGCTAGGTTAATGATGCATGCCTAACTGATATAGAGGATAAGCTTAGAAAAAGAGATAGAATGAGAGGTAGAAAGAGGGCTAGATTTGAGCAGCATGAGTTTAGCTAACTTAGGTTCCATAAAGGGAACTGCCCTAGTTTCTGAGGTGACCGTCTAGTCCAGTGCCTTTATCAGCTAGTGCTCCTGCACCTAGAGGTAGGCCAGAGCAAGGGAGCAGGTCTTTCATGTTTGGGTTGTAGAACAGTGTTGGTACTTGGCCCTGTTATCCTTCTTGTGCCAAATATGGTAGGAATCACCTTGGGGAGTGTTTTTAGTTTCTACTCCAGTCGGAGAGTCAGTTATGGCTAAGCAAGTGTATAAAGGTTTCCCTGTTACTATGCTTTATAGAGTCGTACCCGCTGATTTGATATAGTTAGACATGGTAGATTTTGATCTTATTCTGGGTATGGATTGGCTTCATTCTTACTACGCGTCTATAGATTGTCGTACCCATGTGGTCAAGTTCCATTTTCCTGATGAACCAGTGATTGAGCGGTCCAGGAGTTCGGTATCTCCCAAGAGCCATTTTATCTCCTCTATCAAAGCCAAAAAACTAATATCCAAAGGTTGCATTTACCACCTAGTTAGAGTCAAAGACACTCAGCTTGAGGCTATAACTATTCAGTCAGTCGATATTGTTAATGATTTTCCAGATGTCTTTCCAAAAGATCTCCCAGGGGTACCTCCTGATAGAGAGATAGAGTTCAGAATTGACTTTCTTCCCAACACTCATCCTATTTCTATTCTGTCATATCGTATGGCACCCGCAGAGCTTAAGGAGTTGAAGGATCAACTCAAATATCTCTTAGATAAAGGTTTCATTAGGCCTAGTATTTTTCCTTGGGGCACACTTGTGTTGTTTGTATGGAAGAAGGACGGATCTTTGCGTATGTGCATTGATTACCATTAACTGAACAAGGTCACAGTAAAAAATAAGTATCCTCTTCCAAGAATTGATAACCCATTCGATCAGTTGTAGGGTGCAATTTATTTCTCTAAGATAATCCTTAGATCCAACTATCATCAACTTAAGGTGAGGAAACGTGATATTCCGAAAATGACCTTCCGAACTTGCTATGGTCACTTTGAGTTTCTAGTCATGTCTTTTGGGATAACCAATGCCCTAGTAGCCTTCATAAACCTCATGAATCGAGTGTTCAAGTAGTACTTTGATATGTTTGTCATTGTATTCATAGATGATATCCTTGTGTACTCTCGTGATGAGAATGACTATGCAAATCATCTTAGAATTGTCTTGCAAACTCTTCGAGATCACCTGTTGTTTGCCAAATTTAATAAGTGTGAATTCTGGATAAGGTCTGTAGCCTTTCTAGGTCATGTTGTTTTGGTCGAAGGTATTGGAGTCGATCCCCTAAATACAGAAGCTGTGAGAAATTTTCCTACACCTATCTGTCAATCTGACATTAGGAGTTTCTTAGGTCTTATGGGCTATTACCATTATTTTTTTGAGGGTTTCTCTTCCATTGCATATCCTATGACCCGATTGACCCAAAAGAAAGTTAAATTCCAGTGGTCTGATTCTTGTGAGAAAAGTTTTCAAGAGTTTAAGACTCGAATCACTTCAGCCCCTGTGTTGACTTTACCAAATGGTACTGATGGTTTTGTGGTGTATTTTGATGCCTATAAAGTTGTTTTGGGTTGTGTGTTGATGCAGAGAGGTTAGGTTATAGCCTATCCCTCTAGACAGTTATAGCCGCATGAAAAGAACTACCTGACCCATGATCTTGAGTTAGCTTCTATGGTCTTTGATTAGAAAATAGGGAGACACTATCTTTATGGTGTTCATGTAGATGTGTTCACTGATCATAAGAACCTACTGTATGTGTTCACCCAGAGGGAGTTGAATCTTAGGCAGAGGAGGTGGTTGGAGTTGTTGAAAGACTATGATATGAGTGTGTTGTATCATCCGGGCAAGGCCAATGTAGTTGCGGACACCCTTAGTAGACTATCTATGGGTAGAATTTCGCATATAGAGGAGGGTAAAAGAGAGTTATCTCATGATGTGCACAGTCTATCTAGGTTGGGTATTAGAATGCTTGATTCACCAAAGGGGAGTACATTGGTGAAGAGTAGTTCCGAATCCTCTTTAGTTTTAGAAGTGAAAGAGAAGCAAGATAGAGACCCTAGTTTGGTCAAATTAAAGGAGTCAGTTAAGGACCAAAAGGTAGAGGTTTTCTCCCAAGGGAGAGATGGGGTGTTGAGTCTGCATCGTAGGTTATGTGTCCTGTGTGTTGATGAATTGAGGCAGAGGATTGTGGCTGAATCACATGGCACACATTATTCTATTCATCCTGGCACTACCAAGATGTACCGCAACTTGCGGGTGATCTATTGATAAAATGGTATGAATATCCGAGTTTATAGCAAAGTGTACAACATGCCAATAGGTTAAGGTAGAGCACCAAAGACCGGGTGATATGATGTAAGAGTTTAGTATAACCACTTGGAAGTGGAAGATGGTGAATATGGACTTCATGACCAGGTTGCCTTTTTCGTGCCGTCATCATGATTCCATTTGGGTTATTGTTGATAGGTTGACTAAGTCTGCACATTTCTTTCCCATGCGCATATCTTATACGCTGAGGGTTATGCTAGATTGTATATCCGAGAGTTGGTCAGGCTGTATGAAGTTCCCTTGTCTATCATTTTGGATAGGGGTACTCAATTTACTTCTCAGTTATAGAGGGCATTTCAGCAGGGTCTTGGCACCCAAGTTCTTTTGAGCTTTGCTTTTCACCCGCAGATAGATGGTCAGGCTAAGAGGACCATTTAGAACCTAGAGGGTATGTTGAGGGCGTGCGCTCTTGATTTTAAAGGTAGTTGGGATGAGCATTTTCCATTGATAGAGTTTGCCTAGAATAATAGTTTTCATGCTAGCATTAAGATGGGACCGTTTGAGGCCTTGTATTGTAGGAGGTGTAGATCACCCCTAGGTTGGTTTGAAGTGGGTGAAGCTACCATGTGTGGGCCTGATGTAGTGTTTGAAGCTATGGAGAAAGTTAAGCTTATTAGAGAAAGGTTGAAAACCGCTTAGAGTCATCAAAAGTCTTGTTCAGATGTAAAGAGAAGAGATCTTGAGTTTGAGGTGGGTGATTTTTGTACTTGAAGATTTCACCCTCGAAAGGGGTGAAGAGTATGTTGGCCTGTATAGAGTCTTGAGCTGTGTTGGTAAAGTGGCCTATAAGGTTGAGTTCCCCTCAGAATTGTCATCCGTTATTCTATCTTTCATGTCTCCATGCTCAAGAAGCATATTGGTGATTCTGTTGTGGTTGATCCTTCAGAGAGTGCTGAGATTCAGGATACTTTTTCCTTTGATGAAATTCCTGTTGAGATCCTAGACTTTCAAGTCTGTAGGCTGAGGAAGAAAGAGGTTCCCTTGGTCAAGGTGTTATGGCGGAACCAATCTGTTGAGGATGCTACTTGGGAGTCAAAAGCAGACATGCGAGCCAAGTACCCACACCTTTTTTTTGCGGGTTCAAACCAAGACGAAGGTACTATTCTTCCTTAATTTAGACCTTCTAGTCTAAAGTTCAGCTTGTATCTATCCTTGTATGAGTTCTTGCAATGTCCGGAATATTCATGAGTTTAGAAAGGTCTTGAGTCGTTTAGAAATTATTTCAGCTATGTGTGCGCTGTTTTTCCTATGTCCTTCATTTGACTAGCGACATTCGAGGACGAATGTTTCCAAGGAGGAGATATTATAAGACCCCGCAAAGTTTTCTCGTAGTTTGAGCCTTAGAGTGTGTTGAATGAAGCATAATTTCAGCTCTAAAAGATGTAGGTGTGACTTCTAAGTGAGTATCGTGTTAACCATATACAATTTCCCTAATTTCAAATTTTTATCACGTGGGAAATTTGATAAGCTTTTCATTGATATAACATTCGCCCAAATTCGATATCCGGTATAATACACCGATTATTTCTTAAGCCTAAATCCTTTTTTTGAGTGAATATGGATGACTTCCAAATTTATTGTTGTTTATCTCATGTTTTATTTCCCTAAACTCTACTCTCAATCATGTGGAGAATTGGATAAGCTTTCCATCGACATAAGATTCACCCGAATCAGACACCCGGTGGGAAGTTAGAGCCATTTTATAATTCCCCAAGACTCTAACCAATAGTGCAACTATGAATCAAGCTCTTGAGAAATAAATTATAGTTCTTTGTTTGTTTTATAATCAAGGATGGTGTGTATTAAGGCCTTAAAGATATCCTAACGATTGGGCGAATGAAAACATTCCTTACCGATTGAGTTCTTGGGAAGGATATTGGTATAGTAAACTTCAAATGAGAATATCCCTTATTATACTTTGAATTTTTGAGCTCATCACCTATAAACAGATAGTTAATTGAATTATCTTTCCAACTATACCAATTTTGCCAAAATCCGATATCGGAACAAAGAGTTATGCCCATTTTACTCCAACATGGTCAAACTGAAAAACGGTGACGACTGTTCTGACGGGCTGTCACGTTTCTGATGCCATTTCGAACGACGTCGTCACATTCTTACGACATTTCTGACGAATTTGTCAGCCTTAGGCATAAAATCAAAAATGCAACCCTTTTGTGACGACATTTCATGACAGCCTATCACGGGTCTGACAGTCTATCACGGATGTCGTCTGCCATTCTTTTTCAGCAATTAAGGGGAATTTTTAAAAGGGTATTTTGGTCTTTTCCACCCATTTTGACCTTCTATATATATCCAAGTAAAGAATAAAACTTCATTCTTCTTCCCTTTCATCAAGAATACTAGGGTTTCTCTCTTAAAAATCCAATCCAAATTTTCCAAGAATATAAAGAATCCAACCATAGATTTTATAAATTGGTTCAAGATTCAAGGTACCCAAGTCAAAAGCATCAAGAACCCTAACTCAATAAGTGGAAAAGGAGTCTATAACATGTTTCTTCATTCAAATCCATAATTAAGGTATGTAGGGTTTGAACAAGAACAGTTCTTTCGTTCTTGTATCCAAAGATTTAACTTCTACTATTGAAATCCATGATTTTTCAAAGTGGGCTTACACCTAAATTATTTTATTAATGATTTATGATATTTGAGCTATTAAAGATCGATACACATGGCTATTTCATCATTTTATTTCTTAAATTGAGAACTTATGCCATGAGTTGAATATTATTTTTATGAGTTGATGATTTTCGAATAATTTGAGATAACAGTCATGATTTAAGCTTTTCTATTAGAATTTTTATTATTGAATATATATATATTGATATTTGAGCTTGAGAGTCAAGAATGAGTTCTATGATGTTTTCTTTAAGTTTTTGATACATGATTAGTTTACAATTTCCAAATTATGACTTGATATTTAATATTGTGAATTTTATGTTCTACCATGAGTTGGTATTTCAAGTGCTTTCAAGACATGTGTCAATCTTTAAGCTTCTTTATGACAAATTGGATTGTTGAGTATATTGATTCATAAGATTAATTTGTTATAATGAGTCTTGATATTTCCTCAAAGTTATTAATGTTGCCATGACTAAATGAATTGATACATCTTGATGTTCAAAAAGATTTTTTGATTTTGAGTCGAGTTAGGAATCTACAGTTGTATATGATTTACTGATGAGATATATATTTATGTTTTGGTCCTTATAATGGACCCATGAATTGATATTGATTAAGATGGATTTCCTAATGCGTTCTTAGCTGAGTATGGGAAGAGTATTTAGCACCGAGCGGGAAATATAGTATTTCTCCAAAACTACGTGCCACCGTAGAATTCACATTGATGATTGTGGGACAGAGGCCGAGTATGGAATTGTGATTGAGAAATTAAGGTTGTACTCCTTGGCAAGGTACGACACCCTCTCTAATGTTAGGTTCACTCCTTAGGAGGGAAATACGTTGGACTCGATACGGCCCACATGGTGTAGTTATATCGATTATAAGAAACTCCTAAGTCCATAAGAGTTTATATTTCATGAGTTACCGAGTCACTCTAAGTCATGATTTAAAGAGTTTGAGTTAAGTATAATGATTTATGATATTTATAATGCTTGTACTACTATTGATGATTTACAAGGAATATATTTCAGTTAATTCAAGCAAAAAAAAGTTGTTATCATTAGCATGCATGATTTTTATAATCATTTATGGTATTATTTATAATGTTGCATTACACCCCCACATACTCAGTACATTCCTTAAAGTAGTGACCCCCATATACTTCTATATGCAATTATTTCTTATAATGTAGGTACAAGTTATAGTGTAGATACTGCTTTCAGTCAGTTCACAACTTCTAGTTAGCAAGTGATGAGCCCTTTTGATTCGAGGGCATGAGTCAGTTTATAGTTTGAGAAGTGTTGTATTTTTCTTACTTTATTCATATTGAGATTGGGTAGTTTGGAATCATGACCCATCTATCTGAAGTCAATACCAGTAGAAGCTTTATAGACAGTCTATATAAGTTAATGTATTCAGTATCAGTTTTATTTGTAAAAGTAGAGTTTTTATCTTGTAAAGATCAAGTTTATATTGATCAAGTTCAGAGAAGTTTTATATTTTTGCTAACTTAATATAGATTTAAGCATTTTATCCAGTTGTTTATGAGTTATGCCGGTAGGAGGGTTAGCTTGGGGTCATTTGCGCCCCTAAGCACAGTGCAACGTCTCGGGACCTAAATTTCTGGGTGTTACAAACTTGGTATCAGAGCACAGAGTTCAAGTGTCCTAGGGTGTCTATGAACCTGTATCTAGTAGAGTCTTATAGAATGGTACAGAGACATCTGTACTTTTCTTTGAGAGGCTACAAGACATTTAAGAAAGGTCTCCATTCTTTCAAGTCTTAGATCGTGCTATAGAAAGGTTCATTGAGAAACTTATACAGATTCTTATCTTACGCTATTTGGGGCATCCCTGCCTTATTTTCAAGGTATTAGAGATAGTTAAACTTAATTCTTTGTAGATAGTACTTTATTAAACAGTCCCCACAGATAGTTATGAAGTTGTAAATAAGCTAGAAAGTACCTTATTAGTGCCTTATCATGCTTTGCTTATAAATTGTGCAATAAGCCCAAGTCAGTTTCACTTCCAGATTTCCTTCTCAGAATCTATATTGATAATCTATACTTCCTTTTCTATGTATTGTTCCTGAGGTAACATGATCAGAGAGTTCCAATTTTCTCCCTCTAATAATGCTTTCATACTTACAAGGGAGAAATTTCAGAAGTCTCATAAAGAGGCCTGAGAAGAGCTTACCAATATGTTATAAGTTTTCTAAGTTCAATGTTATGCCCTTTCCCTTATGATTCTTTCAGTTAAGACAGAGTAAGATGTGTATTCTTAGATTATCAAATATTGTATGGCAAGTTTCTATCTCTTGTAACCTTGTTATCTTCATGATGTTGGAACTGAAAGTTTAGTGAAGCTGGGTAGGGCTCTTTTGATTCACTAGCGTAATTGCTTTGTAATCCATCTCAAATTCTTTTTCAAAAAGCAAATCAAAGACTAGTGAAGCCAGGTGAGGCCTATTTTGATTTACTAGCGACTCCTTGTGTATCTTGTTTTCTCATGCTGGTTAGAACTGGTTTAGAGGTGTTGTGGAAAGAAAGGGTGGAAAGTGTGATTTATTGAAAGTATGTATAGCTGAGCCTTTTTCATGTGATCGAGTTAGTGATGAAGTGATATTGTTCTTATGTGTCAGCTCATGAAAGAAAGAGAAGAAGTTATTGGTAGAGGTAAATAATGGTTTGCTTAAGGTATAAAAAAGGTTGTTGACGGTGTGTTGCACAAGATAAGTATAAGTTATGGATGATGATACTTAGTGTATGAGTGTTGTTAACTTAGATGCTCATGAGATTGCAAGGGAAAGTTAAGTTGAGGCTTAGAGAGTTATGAACTAAGTTAAGTTATCTATGAAGGATAGATAGTAATGATGGGTAGAAGAAAGGCGTGTTGGTGGATTATAAATGAGAGAGGCCATATGATTATGACTAATTATTGTTATTAGGGGGTTTAAGTAGACTAGTGTTTATTGACGTTTTGTTTTATAGTTTCCAAGTGAGAATGGTATGTGTGAGAGGTAGAGTTGTAAGTTATGCTGAGTGCTAGCCATTAATCTTAGATGAATAGTGGCTATGAAGGTGGATGTGATGATTTCTTGGTTAATGATACTACTTATAGGGAAGTGATCTAATGGGCGTGGACAGTGTATGTGAGATCTTGAGTTTGATCTTGTAATTAAGTTTGATTTTGTGTTCTTAGTGACAAATCTTGCGTAAGTTTTTGTGGGGCTTCTTTATTTTTTTTTATTTTTTTTCTTTAGGGTTATTGTATGTGGCGTAATTAGTAAGTTTCGTGGAGTTGCTAGGTGGAGGAAGACCTGTTAGGCAATGAATGGTATTCCTAATAATTGAGTCAAGAAGTGTGATGGATTTAGTCTAAGGGGGAGATAGTAGAACAAGTGACCAGGTTAGTTTTTCAGGTTCTAGTGGGTATGTCAATAAATTGTGGAATAGCTGTGAGAAGGGATACTGCTCGACCCATTTTTATTTTAGTATTTTCAGTCATTCCTGTATTTATTCATGCTTTGCGTTTTGATTCCATGATCATGATTCATGTCCAGGCATGCCATAAAAAATCCTATCCTCACTTAGTTACCAAAATGCGGAGTCTCAGACCTTTCACTGATTGGAATCACATTTCATAGTTATGAATTCCCAATTTAGGTCATGCAACACATGACTTATATAGTCAAGCTTTGTGATATGTTCAGTTCCAATGTTCAAGCTCTACTTTTAATGATCAGCAAGCAAGAAATTCAGATTCATATCATGCATGTCCCATGTCCGTAATTCTTTGATGGGCTTATGATGTTAAATCCTCTATTCCTCAAGCCTCAGTTGAGTGTCAAGTTATTCATAGTATCTATTCATGTGTCAGATCCTCATGCTCTAATCTTTTAGTTATCTTTTTTACCCAAGATAGTGGTGGTGAATAGTTGTTTAGTTAGGAGAGAAGAGATATTTTCTTATCAACGATAGAGGGTGCCATGCCTACTTTGGCTTGGCGGTAATGTGAAGTAAGATTGAGGCTAAGTCTTTGATACATGTTATGGTTAGTTGAAGTTTGATGTGTTATGATTGGGAAGATTGTGGTGTGTTTATTTTGTGTAATTCCATGAGTTGGAAGGAATATTGGAGTGAAGCATTTGTGTAGGACTCGATTAGCAAGGAGTATGTCAGGTGTGCTTGAGGTGAGTGCATGGAAATTTTCTTGATAAGAGGTGTGTAGGGTATGAAGAAGAGGCTTTATAAGTATTTGATTAGGAATGCACATGTGGTTATGAAGATAGGTTTGAATGTCGTGTTTGTGTGAATGCGGATGGGTGCCTTGCATATTAGTAAATAGTTAGTGTTAGGTGGATTGGAGTTGTCGAAGTGGTAATGAAAATTACTCTTGAAGTGAGAGGTTGTAAGAATGTAGATGTGTGGGAGCTCATGATTCAGAATGGATTTATGTTGCAATATTGTGGTTCTAGGTTACGCATGAAAATGATGAGGGGGGTTTGTTTCAAGGGGATATGAGTAGATGGAAGTATTGGTGTCATGTGAGGATTGTAAGTCGAATCGATCAAGTATAGTATCAGAAGGGTATAATATAGTCGAAAGAGTGTTTAAGAAGTGTGGTTGAGTTGAGACTAAGGAGTTGCCTTGCTTGAAGCTAAGTACTTTTATCCTGACTTATGATTCATAGGTTTAGGTTTCAAGTTATGGGATTATGGTTATTTTATGATATATGATTGAGATGTCTTGTTTAGATCTTGCCTAAAGTTCTTTGCTCCTTCAGACCATTAGAATTCCTTAGGAGGGTGTTGAATAAATCCTCTACTTAAGTATGAGTATTTAGTATGATTCAGTTTGCATAGCTGGCAACCAAGTTTTTAAAATTTGGCAGATAGATTTCTATGGTCTTCCATTTTTTTTTGAACTAGTCTGGTCTTACCACTCGAAATTTCATAGGTATGAGCAATTCAATAAGTAGTTGCTCACGTCCAAAATCTACAAATTAAGTTCAGTATGTGTATCATGCATCAGTTTCAGATTCGGATATATAATTGTGATTCAGTCTATGAGCATTCATTGAACAATCTTTGTTTTCCAAGTATTCTAGTCCAGACAATGTAATACCCATTGTGTAGTCTTATCCTTGTTTCTCATGACCTATGCCTGCAGAAATTATCTCTTCGCCATCTATGAGTACGATTGCACCCTTATCTCATCAAGTGAATTCTAAACTCTCAGTATGAGCCCGCTCTTTAATATAGGAAGAAGGCAAATCAGCTCAAATTCAGTTGAGAATTACAGTTGTCCTCTATCTATTTTTTTCCAATCTCGGATCCAGCTGTATAGCTATTCTCATCATGAGTTTATACATTCAACGAAGTACTTCAAAGTTTAGAAAGATATAGATTTAGATTTGCAAGTTGTTTTAGCTTTGTGTCTTCAGTTTTCTCTATATTCTTGGCCAAAAAGAAACATTCGAGGATGAATGTTTCCGAGGGGGAGATATTATAATACCCCAATTATTTCTTAATCCTAAATCCCTCTTTTGAGTGAATATGGATGACTTCCAAATTGATTGTTATTTATCTCATGTTGTATTTCCCTAAATTCTACTCTCAATCATGTGGAGAGTTGGATAAGCTTTCCATCGACATAAGATTCACCAGAATCGGGCACCTGGGGAGGAAGTTAGAGCTATTTTGTAATTTCTCGAGACTCTAACCAATATTTCAACCATGAATCAAGCTCTTTAGAAATAAATTATAGTGCTTTGGTTGTTTTATAACCAAGGATGGTGTGTATTAAGGCCTTAAATATGTCCTAACGATTGGGTGAATGAAAACATTCCTTACCGATTGAGTTCTTGGGAAGGATATTGGTATAGTCAACTTCAAACGAGTATATCTCTCATTATACTTGGAATTTTTGAGCTCATGACCTGTCAACAGGTATATAATTGAATTATCTTTCCAACGATACCAATTTCTCCAAAATCCGATATCTAATAAGCCCATTTTACTCCAACATGGTCAAACTGAAAAACGGTGACGACGGTTCTAACGGGCTGTCACATTTCTGACTCCATTTCTGATGACATCGTCACTTTCTGACGACATTTCTGACAATGTCGTCAACCTTAGGAGGAAAATCAAAATTTTGACCCTTTTGTGACGACATTTCGTAATGGCCTATCACGGGTCTGACGGCATATCACAGATGTCGTCAACCATTTTTTTCAGCAATTAAGGGGCATTTTTAGAAGGGTATTTTGGTATTTTCCACCCATTTTGACCCTCAATATATATCCAAGTAAAGAAGAAAAATTCATTCTTCTTCAATTTCATCAAGAATACTAGGGTTTGTCTCTCAAAAATCCAATCCAAATTTTCCAAGAATATCAAGAATCCAACCATAGATATTATAAATTGGTTATAGATTCAAGGTACCCAAGTCAAAAGCATCAAGAACCCTAACTCAAGAAGTGAAAAAGTAGTCTATAACAAGTTTCTTCATTCAAATCCATATCAAGGTATGTGGGTTTTGAACAAGAACACTTCGTTGGTTCTTGTGCCCAAAGATTTAATTTCTACTATTGAAATCCATGATTTTGCAAAGTGGGTTTACACTGAAATTACTTTATTAATGATTTATGATATTTGAGCTATTCAAGATTGATACACATGACTATTTCATCATTTTATTTCTTAAATTGAGAACTTATGCCATGAGTTGAATTTTATTATTATGAGTTGATGATTTTCGAATGATTTGAGATAAGAGTCATTATTTAAGATTTTCTATGAGATTTTTTATTATTGAATATATATATATATATATATATATTGATATTCGATCTTGAGAGTCAAGAATGAGTTCTATGATGTTTTCTTGAAGTTTTTGATACATGATTATTTTACAATTTCCAAATTATGACTTGATATTTAATATTGTGATTTTCATGTTCTACCATGAGTTGGTATTTCAAGTTCTTTGAAGACATGTGTCAAGATTTAAGCTTCCTTATGACAAATTGGATTAGTGAGTATATTGATTCATCAGATTGAGTTGTTATAATGAATCTTGATATTTCCTCAAGGTTATTGATGTTGCCATGACAAATGAATTGATACATCTTGATGTTGAGAAAGATTGTTTAATTTTGAGTCGAGTTAGGAATCCACAATTGTATATGATTTATCAGTGAGATATATATTTATGTTTTGGTCTTTATAATGGACCCACAAATTGATATTGATTAAGGTGGATTTCCTAATGCGTTCTAAGCTGAGTCTGGGAGGAGTATTTAGCACCGAGAAGGAAATGTGGTATTTCCCCTAAACTATGTGCCACCGTAGGATTGACATTGATGATTGTGGGCTAGAGGCCGAGTATGGGATTGTGATTGAGAAATTGAGGTTGTACTCCTTGGCAAGAGTACGAAATCCCCTCCAATGTGGGGTTCTCTCCTTAGGAGGGCAATACATTGGACTCCATGTGGCTCACATGATGTAGTTATGTCGGTTATAAGAAACTCCCAAGTCTATAAGAGTTCAAGTTTCATGAGTTACCGAGTCACTCTAAGTCATGATTTAAAGAGTTTGAGTTCAGGAATATATTTTAGTTAATTCAAGCAAAGAGAGTTGTTATCATCAACATGCATGATTTTCATAATCATTTATTATATTATTTATAATGTTGCATTGAACCCACACATACTCAGAACATTCTTTAAAGTACTGACCCCCACATACTTCTATATGCAACAGTGCCTGATAATGTAGGTACAAGTTATAGCACAGATACCGCATTCAGTCAGTTTGCACCTTCCAATCAGCAGGTGATGAGTCCATTTGATTCGAGGGCATGAGTCAGTTACACAGTTCGAGAAGTGTTGTATTTTTCATACTTTAGTCGTATTGTGATTGGGTAGTTGAGAGTTATGACCCATCTATCTGAAGTCAGAACTAGTAGAGGCTTCATAGACAGTCAGTAGAAGTTGATGTATTCTGCATTAGTTTCATTTGTAAAAGTAGAGTTGTAATCTTGTAAAGATCAAGTTTATATTGATCAAGTTCAGAGAAGTTCTATATTTTTGCTAACTTTATATAGATTTAAGCATTTTATCCAGTTGTTTATGAGTTATGCCAGTAGGAGGGTTAGCTTGGGGTCACTTGCGCCCTTAAGCACCGTGTGACGTCCCGGGACCCAAATTTTAGGGCATTACATCCGGGTAAGATGTTATGGCTAATTTATGACCTAGTCGTAAAACTGTGTCATTTTAGTGCTTGGCGTATCACGGAGAGGGTCAATTTGACAATTGTCAAATTCAAGTGGAACTCCACGATATTGGCGCATCACGCTGAGGTTTCAGGTCCCAACCAGTGGGAAAATGCAATGGCTCCGCGTCGCGGTGACTCCCATATTGCCAATTGTCAATTTCCAGTGAGCCACCACTATAAGTGGCGCGTCGCGGTCATCCTTTAAATCGAGTTCCTAGTTCAATTTTTTAAGCTTCGTATAGATGATAAAAGCGGTATTTTGGACTTTTTCCAAGCCTATAAAATTGTGCAACACCAAATCAAAATCATTTACAAGCATCCTATGAGGTTTTTCTCAAGTTTTCTCTCATAAAAAACCCTAAGTGTCCAAAACTTCTTCCATGAATCTCAAGAATCTTGCATGGATTTTCTAAATTGAGTTAAGATTCAAGGTTCCCAAGTCAAGGGCCTCAAGAAGCCTCATTCAAGAGTACGAATAGTTTTCCAAAAGTGAGAGTTCATCCAAAGCTTCTAATTCAAGGTATGTGAGATTTTGAACAAGGGTAACCCTTTCACCCTTGTGCCCAAAAGTTTTATTTAAAGCATGAATTTCCTAAAATCTATGAGGTTTTTACATGAATTTGAATTGGGGTTTTGTACCCATTATTATTGAATGCATTATCTTGATATTTTCCTTGAATTAAGAGTCAAATGGCATAATTTCTGCATGTTTTATTGAGAATTTACAACTGGATAGTAAACCCCATGATTTTACTCCTTGAGAAGCTAATATTTGAAATGTTGAGATATTGAAGCATATGACTATATTGAGATTTTGAGATAAATTGCTGAAATTCCCATATTTTCACATGATTTATGAATCTATATGCTATATATTTTACTTTTGATGAGCTTTAACTTGAGATTGAATTTTGGGTTAGTAAGACCTATTTGAGACATGTAAAATTATGAACTCTTGTACTATAAGCACCCTTGATTTAAGTATTTTGAGATGATTGACAAATGAATTGACCTAATGGTCTGAAAGCTTTGAAATCCACTTTAGCATATGAGATTATCGATTTGATTATTGGGTTCGTGCTGAACAATGAGATTATTCTAAAAGTGGATTTTTATAAGATGAGCGCAGATAATCTAAAGGGAGTAGACTTATCATTGAGAGGGTAAGTCACTATGGTTTCTTACCCAAAACTACGTGCCACCATAGGTTGGGCCTGAGGCCGAGTTTATGATGATTTTGATTGAGCCCAAGGCCGAGGTTCGTTTAGTGATCACTAGACCTAGGTTATACTTCCTGGAAAGAGTATGATGTTCCTCCCCAACACGGGGTCTCCTCCTTAGGAGGAGAAAATGTTGGACTCCATGTAGTTCGCATGGTTTATGTCCGTTATGAGAACCTTCCTTGCCCTTTTAAACTTCAAATTTTGATACTTATTTTACGTTCCTATGAGTTATTTTCCTAAATGGTGGAATTGCAAAGTTGTTCCCTAATTAAAGTGCTTCATTGAGGTAGGGTTATTTCCCTAAATGAAAGTATCTTCCCTTGATACATTACTTTTCATAAAGCTTTGAGATAAGTAATTTCCTTGAGCTAGAATACGTTTACATTTGAGATAGAATGATTTTCCTAAAGCTTGAAATGAGATATTTTTTGAAGGTGAATGAAATGCCTTCAAATATGTTTCCAAGTCATATGATTCCGAATTCCAAGTATATGAGTTCTAAATAATTATGAAATGTTGAGCATTGAAGAGGTTTGACTCTCCATGAGACATATGCATGAGTTGAAAGTATTGTTCAAAGTCCTTTAGCCTTTGTGTATTAAGAATAAGAGAAGATTTTTGATTTTTTTAGGGTTAAAGAACGATGACTCATGAGATTTGTGTTGAATGCCTCATTCTTCATGATTTATGAGCTTTATATTTTATACTTGTTCAAGCCATGTGAGTCATCTCATTTTGCATACATGATTGGATTGAAGAAGATCGGTACTATTTTTATACATATGCATTCACCCCCGCATACTCAGAACATTCCAAAGTATAGATTCATATTTATGTCTATGTGCTACATTGTCTTATAATGTAGGTTCAGGTGCTCAGTCCCAGCCTCATTCATGATTTTTCAAGTACCTTGCCTACATTTTCTACAGTGGTGAGTCCTCATGGTTCGAGGACCGATCTTCAGATATTTTCTGTATTTGACAGACTGTTTTATCTTTAGTTCATTTTGAGTCAGTCAGGGACCTGTCCCAACGGCTCTCTAGTTTTTGAGTCGTAGAGGTTTTATCAGACTAGTATTATACTTATGACGTGTCGAGGGTTTGGTATTGTGGTTTTGTTGAGGTTTCTCTATATTATGGTTATATGGACCGAGTATTTTTCCCGTATTTCCTTTCATGTAATATGACTATGTAAGTATTGAGTCTATTTTCTCTTGAATTGAGTGTTATTGATAGAAACCGGCTCTAAGGGTTAGCTTAGGGCTAATTTTATCCTTAAGCACCGTGTGACATCCCGAGCTATGATTTTGGGTTGTTATACTAGGTTACAGGTTTGACCTCAATCTATGTAGAAAGGGGTATGCCGGTTAGATGATTACCTCCTATAGTCTCAGTTTCAGATTTAGTCTCAGTATAGAACTTAGTTTAGTTCTAAAGGTTCAAGACTGTCAGACACAGTAACTCAGCTCAGTACAGAACTCAGTATAGTTCCACAGAATTAGAACTATCAAATACAATCATTCAGTTATCAGTAATTTAGTATCAGCATACTCAATATTCAGTGTTATCACAATCTCAGTTACAATTATGTATTCATACATACACTCTCATCTAGTTATACTAATGTCATTCAGTCAGTATTGTTAATGCATATGAACCCATGCATTTTATCCTACCTCACTTAGCATACAATATATTGAAAGTACTGCACATACTTTTCTTTTGCACTATGATGTTTTATATCATAGGTTCAGATGCATGGACTCTCGAGCACCCTTACCAATTCAGATCTTCAGAAGTTAGAGTTAGTGGTGAGTCCTCATAGTTTGAGGACATAATTATTATTTCAATATTTCAGTTTATTTTACTAGTCAAAGTTAGTTGGGTACTTGTTCCATCATCTCCATATTTCAGACATTTTAAAGGTTATTCAGACTAGAGTATTTTCAAAATGATGTTTCTGTTTTGGTATCGCTATACCGTATTCATTTTTGTTTTAGTATTGAACCTTATGGAAATTTTCCACCTAATTTCCACTTATTTACAGTATTATTATTCAACTATTGCAGCAGGTACCAGTCATGGGTTAGCTTGTGGTCCTTTGAGATTATGAGCACCGTATAGCGTCCGGGGTGCAGACTTGAGACATTACAAATTTGGTATCAAAGCCTAAGATTCAACAGAGTCCTCGGAAGTCTGAAAGCCACATCTAGTAGAGTCTTATGTATGGGTATGTATCGCGCCATACTTATGGACAGGAGGCTACGAGGTGTTTTTGGAAAAGTTTCCCTTCTTTTAGTATTCATGTCATGCGAGTGAGCATGAGCTCTAATTAAACTCTCTGTCTAACCAAGTTTCTCTTCCATTTATAGAATATTCCCCCAAAGAGGACTAAGGGAAGAGGAACGGGAGACCAACCAAAACCCTAGCCTGTCTAGTCAGATCCACTGGATGATCATGTCTCCTCCGCTGAGTTCAGAGCAACTTTCACCACCTTAGCTCATTCTGTGAAAGCCCAAAATAAAGGTCCAACTGTTATTTCGGCTAACCCAGTGGCCAAAACTACTGCTGGTAGGATTTAGAACTTTACTCGAATGAATCCTCTATCTTTTATAGGGTCTAAGTGAGATGAGGACCCTCAAGAATTTCTTGATTAGGTGTAGAAAGTTACTGATATTATAGTGGTGACTGCTATTTAGAGTGCTGAGTTGGCTACATATCAATTACAAGATATGTCACACTCATAGTTTAAACAATGGAAAGAAGAGAGGGCTACAGATGCAAGGCCCATAGAATGAGAGGAGTTTGCAGTTGCATTTATAGATAGGTTCTTCTCGTTAGAGTTGAGAAAAGCAAAGGTTTTGGAGAATATAAACCTAAAGTAGGGAAATATGACAGTACAAGAGTATTCTCTTAAGTTTACTTAGTTTGCCAAATATGCCCCGCATGTAGTAGCAGATAGCAAAGCGAAGATGAGTAAGTTTATGTCTGGGGTGTCTAACAGTGTGGTCAAAGAGTGTAGGACCACAATGTTGATTAAGAAGATAGACATATCCAGGCTCATGGTCCATGCTCAATATATAGAAGAGGCCAAGAATAAAGAGAAGGTGAGGGAGAACAAGAGAGCGAGAACAGTTAGTTTAAACTTTGCTCAGCCTAAGTTAGAGGGTGGGAATCATTCTAGTTCGACCCAAAATCCTTAGTTCCAACTCCATCCCCAGCCAGTGCTCCTGTTCTAAAATTAAGTAACGGCAACAGAGATAGGGCGTTAGGCCCTAAACCCCAAGGTAGTGTTACTAGTGCCCGAACTAATCCCCTTTGTCAGAAGTGTGGTAGAAACCACCAGGGTATCTATAGAGATGGTAGTGTTGTGTCTTTTAGATGTGGCAAGCCAGACCATAGGGTCAGACAGTGTCCTCAAGTGGGTTCTAAGAGTTAGCATAACCGTTGCCCAGCTCAGTCCGGTTGCTCGAATCAGCAGGGTGTCGTATCCATTGCCACCAATGGGTAGCACTCAAACAGACTCTATGCTATTCAGTCCCAACAGGATCAGGAAAGTTCTCCTAATGTGGTCACTGGTACATTTTAAGTTTTTTATTTATATTTCATTGTTTTGCTAGATCCAGGAGCCTCTTTGTCTTTTGTTACTCCATACATAGCAGCTGATTTTGGAGTCTGTTCTGAAATTCTAGTAGAGCCTTTCTTAGTCTCTACCCCAGTGGGTAAATATACCATAGCCAGGAAAATATACAGGAACTTCCCAGTTATGATATCTCAGAAAGTCAATTCAGCAGACTTAGTCAAATTAGAGATGACTGATTTTGATGTCATTCTGGCATGGATTGGCTTCATTCCTACTATGCCTTAGTCCACTACATAAATAGAATTGTCCAATTTTAGTTTTCAAATGAACCCATCCTAGAGTGGAGGGGTAGTACTTCAGCACTCAGGGGTCAGCTTATTTCTTAACTTCGGGCAAGAAAGATGATATCTAAGGGATGTGTTTACCATCTCGTTCAAGTCCTAGACTCTAGTTCAAAAACCCCTACTCTTGAATCAGTGTCAGTAGCATGTGAATTACCAGATGTGTTTCTGGAAGATCTTCCCAGAGTTCCTCCAAAAAGGAAAATTGATTTCAGAATTCATCTTCTCCCAGATACTCAGACCATATCTATTCCGCCATTTAGAATGTCCCCAGCAGAACACAGGGAATTGAAATACGGTGTGTCTCCATAGAGCACACTAGTTTTATTTGTGCATAAGAAAGACGGTTCTCTCAGAATATGTATTGATTACCGTCAGCTAAATAAAGTCACGGTCAAAAACAAGTATCCACTTTACAGAATCAAGGACTTTCTTGACAAACTTCGGGGTGCCAGTTACTTCTCCAAGTTAGACCTCAGATCAGGCTAATATCAACTCAGAGTTAGAGAATATGACATTCCAAAAACAGCCTTTAGAACTCGATATGGTTACTTTGAATTCTTAGTTATGTCCTTTGGTCTTACCAATGCCCCAACACCTTTCATAGACTTGATGAATTGTGTCATCAAGGAGTATTTGGACATGTTCATCATAGTCTTCATAGATGACATTCGTGTCTGCTCCCGTTGTAAGCATGATAATGCAAACTATCTCATAATAGTGTTGCAGACTCTTAAAAACCATTAGCTATTCACCAAATTTAGTAAGTGCAAATTTTGGCTAAGGTCAGTAGCTTTTCTTGACCATATCATTTCCGGTGATGGCATTAGAGTTGATCTCTAAAATACCAAAGTAGTGAGAAACGGGCCTAGACCCATGGCTTGGCTGGCTATTACCGATGGTTTATTGAGGGATTTTCCTATATTGCATCCCTTATGTCTAGATTAACTCAAAAGAAAGTCAAATTCCAGTGGTTAGATTCTTGTGAGAAGAGTTTTCAGGAGTTAAAGACTCGACTCACTACCACTCTAGTTTTGACCCCACCAGATAGTTCAAATGGGTTTGTGGTGTATTGTAATGCCTCCAGAATTAATTTAGGTGTGTTTTGATGGAGAAAGGTAAGGTCATAGCCTATGCCTCTAGACAGCTGAAGCCTTGTGAAAAGAACTATCCTACTTATGATCTTGAGTTAACAGCAGTAGTATTTGCCTTAAAGATTTGGAAGCACTATTTGTATGGGGTGCACGTTGATATGTTCACTGACTATAAGAGCCTATAGTATGTGTTCTCTCAGAAAGATCTAAACCTCCATCAGAGAAGGTGGTTGGAGTTATTAAAGGACTACGACATGAGCATCCTGTATCATCTGGGTTATCTAATATAGTGACTGATGGTCTTAGTAAGATGTCTATAGGGAGTGCTTCTTATGATAAGAATAGTAAGAAGAAGTTAGCTCAGGAAGTTCATCAACTTGCCCGACTAGGTGTTTGCT
Source organism: Capsicum baccatum var. pendulum (assembly GCA_030864225.1). Lineage (NCBI taxonomy): Eukaryota > Viridiplantae > Streptophyta > Magnoliopsida > Solanales > Solanaceae > Capsicum > Capsicum baccatum. The sequence continues at coordinate 126,407,818 of CM061561.1, forward strand.
TAGTCGATTCAGCTGAAGGTAGTGTATGGCCACAGAGTAAAGGTTTTCTCCTAAGGGGGAGATGGTATGTTGCGCTGTCAGGGTCAGGTATGTATGCCAAGTGTAGATGAATTGAGGCAACGAATTCTTACAGAGGCGCATGGCGTGCGCTAGTCTATTCATCCAGGGGATACTAAGATGTACCATGATTTATGGGAGATCTATTAGTGGAGTGGGTTGAAGAGAGATATTACAGAGTTTATGGCTAATTGCTTAATATGCCAGTAGGTTAAAATTGAGCATCGAAAGCCTAATGGGTCCATGCAGGAGTTCAGTATTCCCACTTAAAAATAGAAAAAAAGTGAGTAGTGATTTTATGATGGATTTGCCTCATACTCATCGCCAACATGATTCAGTTTGTGTCATCATTAATAAGATGACCAAATCAGCTCATTTCCTACCAGTCCATACTTCTTATTTAGTCGAGGATTATGCCAAACTCTATATCAGGGAGTTCATTATATTGTACGGTGTTCCTCTGTCCATTATCACAGATAGAGGTACCCAGTTTACCTCTCATTTTTGAAAGACATTCCAAAAGGGTCTTGGTACTCGAGTTCACCTCAGTACAACTTTTTATCCTTAGACAGATAGTCAAGTAGAAAAGACCATTCAAACTTTAGAAGATATGCTACAAGCGTGGGTGATTGACTTTAAAGGTAGTTGGGATGACCACTTGCCTTTTAATTGAATTTGTATATAATAACAACTGTCAATCTATTATTCAGATGGCTCCATTTGAGGTACTTTATGGTAGGAGATGCAGGTCTCCCATTGGTTGGTTTGAAGTAGGTGAGGCTACGGTGGTAGGGCCTGACTTGGTATTTGATACTTTGGAGAAAGTTCAGTTGATCAAGGAAAGTCTTAAGACAACTCAGAGCTGACGGAAATCGTATGCAAATATACATAGAAAGGATCTCGAGTTCAAGATTTATGATTTTGTGTATTTGAAAATATCTTCTATGAAAGGATTGAAGAGGTTTGGTAAGAAGGGGAAACTTAGTCCCAGATATGTCGGTCGTTACCGAATTCTCTGCCATTTCGAAAAGGTAGCTTACGAGCTCAAGTTTTCTTTAGACTTAGCTTCAGTATAGCTAGTGTTCCATGTCTCCTTGCTAAAGAAATGCATAGGTGACCCAGCAATCATAGTCCCTATAGAGGCCATAGGTTTTTGGAACAACCTCTTTTATGAAGAGATTCAAGTCGAAATCCTTGATTATCAAATTCGCAGACTGAGGAACAAAAAAGTCCCTCTATTTAAAGTTCTTTGGCAGAATCATTCCATTGAGGGAGCTACTTAGGAAGTGGAAGCATATATGTGAACCAAGTATCCTCACCTCTTCTCTGTAAACTCAAACTCAACCCAAGGTAACAGTTCTTGCTTAAACTTACTCAGTTTCATGTTCAGATATAGCTACAAACTTGGTATCAATTAATATTGCATACTTAGTCATGCAATCACAAATCAGTTCAGTCATGTACCCATGTATGAGATATGCATGATCAATGTATAAACTCAGCTTATCAGTAATCCCAATCATGCATTCACGAATCATGTTCAGATATATACGCATGCATCAAATATGCATATTCAGTATGATAATTTAGTATATCAGTAATCTAAGTCATGAAATCATGCTTTAGTTGTGCATGTCCAGTGTCTAAATCCAGTCTATTAGTATTCTCAACTTAGTCAGTCTTATTCGAGGACAAGTATTCCAAAGGGGGAGATATTGTAAGACCCCACAAAATCCTAAGCTTTACTCAGTCCCAAAAAGCTTGCTAAGGGGGTCCCAGACTTAGGAAATTCTATATAAGTATTCATACTTAGTATTATTTTGGCCTTCATAAGTTGAAAACACTATTTCACAACCTCTATGACCTAAAATATCAATCTTTAGGTTGATTCATGATTAGGAATGTCAGTATGTGTTCCCGGATGAGTTTTAGATTTTTTGGACCTTGTTTAGACCATGTTCGAATAACCAAAATAGTGAGTCAACATGATCTTGATGCATTGTGTCATCCATCGAGTTGATAGATAATTTTTTCCACAGCTCAGTGCAATTTCCAGTGAACCGATGCAGACTCGACACGGTGTGTTGACCATCGCATCTATCCTACTGATGCGGTGTGTCAGTTTACGGATCAACAGTTCAGTTTTTAGTAATTAGAACTGCGTCCTTACGGGTATTTGAGTCTTTTCCTACGTCTTTCATCCCCCAAAAATATGAAATTTAGCCCTCTATTTTTAACATACACTCATTATTCCACAAATTGCTCAAGAACAAAAGCCCTAGGTAATTGAATTTCAAATTCAGGGCTCAAGATTCCACCATTAATCTTCAAGAATTTAGCAACCAAGGTATGTGAAGTGTTCATCCAAGGGTTCCTTCCACCTTTGGAGTCCAGGAAAGTTTTTTAAACTTCAAGTAGTTAGAATTTATGACTTCCATGATTGTAATTAAAGTGTATTCATGATTATTATTTGAATTAGATTTCTATTTCATGATTTATTATATGTTTTATGTGGAATTGGTAATTATGTATGTAGATTCATATGAATCTATTTTAAACCCCTTGAAATTGTGAAATTGTAAGTAATTCATGTTGCCCTCTTATTATGTGCATATATTATGCTCACCAAGTGCTTGATAAATTGTTCATGTGAACTATTAAGGGAAAGAAATCATGTCATGCTAGCTTATGTGAAAGTTATACCATGCAAGTGTTTGATAAAATGTCTCTATAGATACATTATGAACAAGATTGCATTTTATGCTATGCAAGATCATGTGATACTTTACTTTTTATGCTATCGAGTCCTGGGGGTATTTAATACCCGACAATTTAGCTATTTACCTAGAGCCAATGTCAGATATAGAATAATCTTAGTCATGTCACAATCAGTAGTACTTTTGGTCAGTTACAGGACTCAGGAAAACTCAGCAGACATATCAGTCCAGTCCAGTTCAGTATTCTATTCAGACCTCCATAAATTCAGCTAGTTAATAGAGTAGTATTTCATCAGTCAAAAGAACTTGGTGAACTTAGTTCAGTTTATTTAGACAGTATAATCAGTAACAGTCCAGTCAAACCTAGTTTGAACTAGAAAATTAGTTCAGTGTCTATTCAGATGGGAGTAGAATTTAGCACCTAGTTAACCCAGGGATGGGGCATTCCTGCCAACAGAGGGTTTGACCCTTAGTAGAAATCCCTATGTTATAGAACTATTAGCCAATGTAGGTTAAGATATCTTTCTGCCAGATATTATGAGGGTTGATACATCTTATTTGAGTTTTTTTGCTAGCAAGGATTGATGAAAGAGCTTCCTGTCAGAGGGGGTTAACTCACAATTTCTCCTTACCCATGGCATGGTATTGACACCCTTTCAACCGAGTTATAGGTTGGACCCCAATCTATGTAGAAAAGGGTATTTCAGTTAGAAGTTACCTCTCACAGTCTTAATTTCTGATTCAGTCTTAGTATAGAACCCAGTTCAGTTCTACAGGTTCAGGACTGTCAGACACAGTCAGTTAACTCAGTGCGAAACTCATTATAGTTCCATAGAATTAGGGATGTAGATACAGTCATTCATTTATCAGTAATTCAGTATCAGTATACTCGGATAATAGTTAATGAATATTCAAACTCAATATTCAGTGTTATCATGATCTTAGTTATAGTTATGTGAGCATGTACTCTTATCCAGTTATACTCATGTCATTCGGTTAGTATTGTTCATGCATGTGAACCAATTTATTTCAACCTACATCACTTAGCATACCAGTACATTCAAAGTTCTGATCCTTACTTTTCTCTTGCACTATGATGTTTTATATCATAAGTTCAGATGTACGGGCTCCCGAGTACCCTTAGCAATTAAGATCTTCAACAGTCAGAGTTAGTAGAGAGTCCTTATAGTTCAAGGACATAGTTATTATTTCAGTATTTCAATTTATTTTAGTAGTCGGAGATAGTTGGGGTCTTGTCCCATCATCTCCATATTTCATATAGTTTAGAGGTATTCAAACTAGAGAATTTTTAGACAGATATTTCAATTTTGGTATCGCTATACCATATTCAGTTTTATTTTAGTATTGAACCTAATGGAAATTTTCCACCTAATTTTTGCATATTTACATTATTATTATTTATCTATTATAGTAGGTACTATTCATGGATTAGCTTGTGGTGCTTCGGGATTATGAGCACCGTGTAGTGTCCGAGGTATAGATTCAGGGCATTACACGACTGAAATGGCTAAAGGTTAGAGTATCTTGCCTAATGAAATGACCTGAGGTTAAAGTCCTTTGCCTAATAAAATGGATTGTGGTTAGAGTTCACATGATTCATAAGACGACTTGAGGTTAGATTCCTCTTGCTTAAGATAATTGGGAAGTCCAAACTTCCTAAGCTGCACGAATGGAAGGATAGAGTCCCCCACTTCACATTTCATGATGGGATGTTTTGAGATCATGCTAAGGCCTCATTCCCTTTCGATACATGATGGAACTATATATCTATATTTATGTTCCGTTTTTGATACTTGATGTATCTAGATATCAATATATGTGTCAGTGTACATAAATTTGGTTTCTTTTGATGTTTTGACTTGGATTTGAATAATGAAACCATTTTATCATTACCTTTGAGTTATATGCTAACGCTCCAACCACTAACCATCTTCGTATGCTCTGTCTCCATACGACACCGAGGCTAGAGCTTCTTCTTATCTTCTTGATCAACACCTGGTGTTCAAGCAGTTCATGTGTTGACATTGAAGTGGTGAGCTTCAATACTTTGGAAGGTATACTTTTTATGGTCTTTTGTTCTTATGTCATAGTTTATCATTGATGAATTTGTTCACCTTAGTGTTGTTATCCTAGTTTATTTAGCCTTCTTTTGAGGAAAAATTATGTTTATAATGTGATAATGGTGATGTAATTATGCATATAAATGCTTAAGTATGTGATTACAATGTTTAAGGTGTCTATCAAACAAGTTTGTACATAAATTTGTCACTTAGAGTTCAAATGAGAAAACTAGTTTGACTAGCTTGATCTAGGTGTTTGTCTAATTGATTTTGATTGATTATAATGTGGGTAATGAGTTTATAATCGTTTTACTGTGTATTAACTATGAAACAACTTTTTTACAGTATTCAAACTGTAATTAAAATAAGTAAAGAGTCCAAACAATAAGTAAGGATCAAAGTTGACAAAACTAGTTCTTAGCTTGAATTTCCAGTTCATCGCTATGGATTGTTTGTTGTTTTGAGCTCTAATACATGGTTTGTTACTATGTAATATTATTTGTGAGTTGATTATGATGATATATGGATGTTTAAAAATCTGAAAATCAAGAAAAAACAACAGCACAAGGCTTGTATTAAAGGACAAAGGCTTAAAACAAGTTTAGGTGTCAAATGGCAATTTCTAGAGTGCCCACATGATATGGATGTGACACACACTTTATCCCTTGGAATAAGAAAGATGACATACCACTATTTCCCTTTAAATAGGCCACGTTACACTCCACTCTCTCCCATGGAGTAAGCAACGCGGCGCACCACTTAATCCCAACACGGCTAAACTTTGTCTACTATATATAAAACTCGTGTACTTGTTATTAATATCTGCTGATACCATCGTAGGTTTGGATATTTGGATAGGGGAAGGTACATATATTAATTAGGGTTTATTTGTCTTTACTTTAGCTTTTTAATGGATTGTATCATGGATTCAATTATTTGGATTATGGTTACGTTATTAATGGCTAAACGCCTCCTTTCTGGGGTTATGGCCAAGAACATGTTTAGTTTTGCTTTTAATTAAGTTTGTTTGGATTTCTTATAATATTCAATTATTTTTTTATCCTTGTTTTAAATATTTCAAGTATTCACGACCCTTAGAATACATATATTATTGACCTTGTGAACTCAAGAGGGAGAATACGAAGATAGAGCGTGGCGATAAATAGAGTAAGGTTTTTATTCTTATATGAAATAAGGAATTTGAATTAGAGACTAAAATAATAGTATACCTTAAAGCCTTTCTTGTTTCACATGTAGGATGATACCTTAGTGCATCTGAATGGATTATTATATCCCCGCTCAATGATGTAGTTGTAATGTCCAGTTAGGTAGAAGGTTAGAGGTCGGGAGACCATGATCATACGATAAACCCTACGAATCAACAACCAAGATATGCAATCTAAAAAATCAAGTTCAATAGCATAGTATGATTTTTTGTAGTGCTTTAACACCGGGTTTTCATCCATTGACTATCCAAAGTCCTTATTTTTCCACATTATTTTAGTTTACTTTTAGTTTATAAACTTTCACAACTATTTTGGTTACAATTGCATCAATTTAATCTTAATAGTTAAACTAGAATTGGATATTTGTTTGATAAAAGTCTCTAAGGAATTGATATTTGACTTTATTTAAGGGCACTATATTACTTGGTGATACCACATACATTTGTTGGTGTCATTGCCAGGGACTTGTAATTTGACAATTTTTTTTATTTTTAGTTTTACTTTTTAGATTTATTTGGTGCTTTACCCTCGGTCTTGGTATTGAATTTGTAGAAAATAAGTTTATAGACTAGTAAGTTGGCAAGGGATAGGAAATTGGTTGAACTAAGCCCCAAACTCGAGTGACACTTTTATCAATTAAGGAAAAAAGAAGTCTTTCTTCCCCGTATCCCGCATTAAAAAGAGGAACAAGACAATCTTTCTCCCATGTTTGAAGATTAACCAGCCTGCAAGATAATTCACGAAGTGGCAATCCTACATCCAAAGAATTTGACCTCCTCTTTTCAAACATTGACTATTGGAGGTAACATTGAGTTAAAACCGAACATGGTGCAGTGAAACATCCTAGTTTTTGGAACTTAGAATATTTCCTTGATTTTTGGTTTCTGCACAAGATACGACTTAGGGGAACGAGTCGTACACTTGGGTACGAGTGGTATGGTATAGTCATATGCTGACCAATATTTATTGGTGGTATAGATATATTTACTGGTTGCTTCATTTAACCTTATACTTGGTACATTAAGTAGGATCTAAGTACGAGTGGCTCACCATAAGCCATAAGCCAAAGTATGAGTCGTACCCAGTACTCGTATGGTGGTCAGTGTTCAAATATCCTAGATTTTATTATGACAAGGGTATGGTTTATGGGTACTAGTCGTACACATGAATATGACTTAGATTTTGGTGGGTCATACCAGTAATACCTCGATCGTTTCTTAAGCCTAAACCCATCTTTTTAGTGGATATATATGACTTTCAAAGTAATTGATGATTAAACCGTGTTGTATTTCTCTAATTTCTACTTTTTGTCATGTAGATCATTGAATAAGGTTTCCATCGATACAAATTTCATTAAAAGCCAACATCGGATGAGGGAATTATGTCATCTTACTAAATGGTATTGGATTGCCCAGGTTTAACGGTCCACCTGGCAGACCGTCAGGTCCTTGGTGGACCGTCAAGTGCCTCGTCAAGCCAAGGCAGTGACTCCTTTTTCAGGACATCATGCGATGGCCAAGTTGGTGGACTGTCAAAAAGTTAACGGAACGTCAAGGGGTCCGTCAGATCGAGACAGAATTTTTCATTTTTGGCCCTCAAGTGACAGATGATGTGGTGGTCCATCCGTGTCCTGACGGACCATCACTTCAACCAATACAATGCGGTAGAATTTTCCAATTTTTTCACTCAAGTGATGGACGATCTGGTGGACCATCAGGAGACTTGATGAACCGTCAGATCGACCGTCACAGGCCCCGATCAGCAAATTTTAGCTTTTTCAAAAGGGCATTTTGTTAATTTCCGCCCCATATAGTCTTATATATATATCCTAGTAGAGAATAACCATTAATTTTTGTCCTTTCCTCTTCCAAAAAACATCTAGAAATTAGGGTTTCTTCCATAACCCAAAAATTCAATCTTCTTCCGAGAAATTCAAGGATCTTTTATGGATTTCTCCAAATTGTTCGAGAATTAAGTTCCCCAAGTCAAGGGAATCAACAATCTTGGTCTAAAAGTGTGATAAAGAAGTTCCAAACAAGTTTCTACATCTCCAAAATCATAATCCAAGGTATGTGGAGTTTGAACAAGAATACTCCTTTTGTTCTTGTGCCTAAAGATTTACTTTCTATTATTGATTTACATGATTTTGCAAGAGGGTTTACACCCAAATTTCTTTATTTATTATTTATGAGATTTTAGTTGAATAAGTTTGATATTTATGATTATTGCACCATCATGTTTCTTAAATTGAGAATTTATTCCATGAGTGGTATATTGTCATTACGTATTGATGATTTCTATGCGATTTAAGACAAGTGTCATGAGTTATGACTTTCCATGAGAAATTTATCTATTGAATGTATATCGATATTTGAGATTGAAAGTTAAGAATGAGTTCTATGATGTTTCTTTGAATCTTTGTTATTTGAAAATGATTTGAATAGCAAATGTACTCAATGTTGAGAAAGATTGTGTTGAGTTGAGTCGGGTTAGGAATCCACAGAATGTTTATGATTTACAGATGAGATTTATGTTTATGTTTTGGTCTCTAAAATATACCCATGAGCTGATATTGATTAAGGTGGATTTCTTAACCTGTTCTGAGCTGAGTCTGGGAGGAGTATTTTGCACCAAGCAGAAATGTGGTATTTCCGTAAAACTACGTACCACCGTAGGATTGATGTTGACAATTGTGGGCCAGAGGCCGAGTATGGAATTGTGATAATGAGATTGAGGTTGTACTCCCTGGCAAGAGTCTGACACTCCCGCTAATATGGGGTTCTCTCCTTAGGAGGATAAAACGTTGGACTCCATGCACCTCAGATGGTGTAGTTATGTCGGTTATAAGAAACTCCTATGTCCATAATGAGTCAAAGAGTTTGAGTTGAGTTAAATGATTTATGGGATTTATGAAGCATATGTTATTACTGATGACTTCTGAAAATGATGTTTTAGATAATTCAAGCAAAGAGTGTTATTATTTTCAGCATGTATGATTTTTTATACATTTATGATATTATTTAAAATGTTGCATCCACCCCCACATACTCTGAACATTCCAAAGTACTACCCCCATACTCCTTTGTATTCTATATTTCCTCATGATATAGGTTCAAGTGCTAAGTCTCAGCAGCGACAGTAATCCTTGAGTACCTTCATCTATATTTCTGTGGTTGGTGAGTCCTTATAGTTTGAGGACCTGTGTCTTCAATTTTGTCTTATTAATAGGTGGTTGTTTACTTTCAATTCAGTATGAGTCAGTTGGGTCTGTCCCAATGGCTCCTTAGTCCTAAGTAGTAGAGGCTTTGTCAGACTAGTGTACCAGCGTGTATAGAGATTTCAGTATTTTGTTTGTACAGGGCAGTATTACTTCGTATTTTAGTATGTTCATGACATGGTCATTCCACTTTATCTTAGCATGATTTGTACTATAATGAGTTCAGAAAGTGATTACAGGCTTAGAGGGTTAGCTTGAGCCCATGTGGCCTTGAGCACCATATGACGTCTCGAGATAGGTTCTTGGGGATTTATAATCTTGGTATCAGAGCCTACAGTTCAAGGAGTCCTAGTAAGTGTGATAAGCAGCGTTACGTAGAGTCTTGATCATCAGTGTGTAGCATGCCACATCTATGAGCAAGAGGCTATGGGACGTATTAGGAAACATTATTTCTTTCTTTTAAGAGTCTTTTGTGCCTATGGCTGTTTCTCCCTGATGTTAATTCGTGCTCTCTTATGACAGAAAATGCCTTCTCAGAGAGCTCATAGAACCAACGAATGACCTCAACCCGTTAATCCTTTAGGTGATACGATGTCCCATACTAAATTTCGAGTAGCTTTCCAAGCGCTAGCCCAGACGATTACCGCCAACGCCAAAGCCAACACCTAGGCTACTATTCCACCTCCACAAGGGAATAATTCTGCTGCAGTCTAGGTTTGTAACTTTATGCGTATAAATCTACCTGAGTTCTATTAGTCAAAAGTAGGTGAGGACCTGCAAATGTATTTAGATGAAGTGAGAAAGATCACTTACTTAGATTATGTATGTGACAGAGGAGGAAAGTGTTGAATTGGCTACCTATTAAATGAAAAATGTTGCTTATGATTAAGTGGAGATGTGGAGGAAGAGTAGAGGGGAGAATGATAGTCCTGTGACTTGGCAATTATTCCAAGATGCCTTCTTAGATAGATTTTTTTCCCCGGAGCTGAGAGAAGCAAAATTAGAAGAATTTATGAACTTAAGATAGGGCCCTATGATAGTTAAGGAGTATTGCCATAAGTTTAACTAGTTATCTAAGTATGCTCCCGGTATGATGGTTAATTCTAGAACTAGTATGAGTAAGTTCTTGGCCGGTGTATCTGGTTATGTGGTGAAAGAGTGTAGTTCTGCTATGCTCAATACGAACATGAACCTTTTAAGACTTATGATTTATGCATAGTATATTGAAGCGAACAAGGTGAAGGAGAGAGAGAGTGAGAGGGAATAAGAGAGTTAGATCAGAGAAACAGGGGTATAGTCAGGCTAGATTTTTTAGAGGGATCCTCCCTTAGTTCTAAAGTCGTTCTCTTGTGCCATCCCCTTCATCAACCCATACTTCTGCATTCATAATTAGGCCGGGGTAGGGTAGTAGGCCTACTGTGTCCAGGTCCCAGGATAGTGTGAGTAACAAACCTCGTCCTTCCCTATTTCGAAGTACGGTAGAGACCATCTCAGTGAGTACCTAGTCAGTCAGAGGGCTTGTTTTGGTTACGGTAAGTTGGGCCATAATTTTATAGATTGCCCATATGGTAGACAGAGAAGTCACGATATTCGTCCTTAGAATCAGACTATTAGTGCTCCGGCCCTTGTAGTTCATCCTACTCCTCTTCAGGGTGCCTTATCTAGTACTGCAGGTGGTCAGTGGAAGAATCACTTTTATGCTATACCACCCCCACCAGGAGTAGGATAATTCACCAGATATTGTTACTGGTATGCTTTGTGAATTTTATTCTGATGTGTATACGTTGATAGACCCTGGGTTAAGTCTTTATTATATGACTTCGTTGGTGGCTGTGAATTTTGAAATTAGTGCTGAAAAGATTTTCGAGCCTTTTCTAGTCTCTACACCAGTGGGTGAATCTGTTGTTGCTAAGCGAGTATATTAGAAGTGTCCTATCACTGTTTTGAATAGAGTCATGTTTGCAGATTTGATTGAGCTAAACATGGTTAATTTTGATATTCTTCTGGGTATGGATTGGCTTTACTCTTGTTATGCGTCTATAGACTGTCGTACCCGGGTATTCAATTTTCAGTTTCCAATGAGATAGTCTTTGAGTGGTCCAGAAATTCTGTATTTCCTAAAAGTCATTTCATATCCTATCTTATAGCTAGGAAATTGATACCCAAGGGTTGTATCTATCATTTAGTCCAAGTTAAGGACACTAAGTCTGAGAATCCAACTATTCAGTCTCTTAGTGTTGTTAATGAGTTTCCTGATATTTTCCTAAAAGATCTCCTAGGGGTACCTCCCAATAGAGAGATAGAATTTGGAATTAATTATCTCACTGATAGGCAGCCTATTTCTACTCCTTCGTATCGTATGCCCCCCGTAGAACTTAATGAGCTGAAAAAGTAACTCAAAGATCTTCTTGATAAGGGTTTTATAAGGCCCAGTATGTGTCACGCCTCAAATCCTATTGGGGCGGATAGGCACCCGTAGCCGTAAAGGCCCGAGAGAACCAATTCATAACCTTATACTTCCCATGCATGTAACTGTAACAACTAAATGTTCTAACGACATAATATTATACATCGATGAAATTAACTACACATATAGACTCCCAAAACTGATATGTACAACACTTGGCCGGTGGGGCCACCATGTCTAAAATCAGGACACTACCATAACATTACATTAGTCTACAAAGCCTCTAAAAGATACATAGATTTAGTCAGGGTCGGGACAAACCCCCGCCCTACTCTAGACTTACTGTACAATACCAAAATATATAAAGCAGACTCGGAAAGCCTTGAATTAACCTGGAGCTCACCAATAGTCCCTGAACAACCTACGCTCCTACTAGTGAGTTGTATGAGCTGAAGTGCCTCTGCCTGCAGCATGAAATGCAAGTCCCCCGTGAGGGACGTCAGTACGAAAATATGTACTGAATATGTAAGGCAGAAAGTAGCAACACACTTGATACAAAAGCTCAATAGAAATCCGATACAAGTGTATAAGGAGTACTAGTAGACCACCTTTATAAATACTTGTGGGACAATGTACATTACATTCTTTCTTCATTTTACCTTCTTACTTCATAATCTTTGTAATCCATATAATGCAAATGACCAACTGATCAGTGGTAAAAAAAAGATAAATTAGGATCGGCCCATGCTAGGCTTACGCCCCTGAGTTGCCACCTATAAAAAGATTGGGATCGGTCCATGCTAGGCTTATGCCCCTGAGTTGCCACCCACACATAAAGGTATCGAGATCGTCCCATGCTAGGCAAGTGCCCCTGAGCTGCCACTCGTCATTTTACAGATTGCAATACTTAGTTTATTTAGCCTTTGAGATTGTTACTTTGGTGGTCATCACATTATGGTACCTTGAACCAGTAATACGCTAATAAGAGACATGTAAATAGACGCTTAATGCAACAACAATGAGCTAGGGAGCTGTTAGCACACAAATAAAGTGTTTAGGAGCTGAAATAACACATGGGTCTTATTTGAACAAACGGAGAACTCCTAAACTTTTCTAGTGAAGATAGACGCTCAGATTTAATAATAAGCACGTATTGAAGTGTGCTAATGCGTTAGAGAGTGGGAACAAGGTCATTGGATACATGGAGGGTAATGTGCTGCCATTATGTATCACTTTGTTATAGGATAACCTCAGAAACTTGCTTGATGGAACAATTGTACGATTTCATGCCAAAGAGTGTGAAATAGAGTATGCCTTACATACCTGGTCATTTGACTCCGAAACTAACCCGACTTGACTTCTCACCTTTTAGATTATTTATCTACAATAGAATATATGGTAAACTAGTATTAGTAACCACTCAATACATTTGAGGTACTTAATTTCACCCAAAACAGTAACCGGGCAGCAACTATTACTCTATTAAACAAGGGTGTTATTTTAACCCTTTTTTTTCCTCCAATTACACCCACATACCAGATAGGTTCTTATAAGGTTCACCAAAACCACCTCGACTTCATTACACATTCTAAACAATACGCAAAATAGATTGGACAGCAAGCATTAGTTCGGTGGTGTATCACCACATCTTTCTTCTATAATTCATTACAAACTCATCACACCTTTATCCAACTTCAACCTGGCAGCCCATAACATATACATACAAAACAGTCCACAAAACAGTCCCAAACCCCTTTTATTGTAGCAATCAATTATTGATTTCCTCATCTCTTGAGTTCTCAATAACAAGACATCCATAATCCCCTCTCAAATTCATATATAAGAAAAATAAAATGGGGCAGTCACCGTACCTCAATTCAGCAACTTATTCTTTTAATTGAACTCTTCAAGAGTTTGAACTTTCCTTCAAACTTAAACCAAAGAAGAAGAAAAAAGGTTCCTCAATAACAAGGAAACATGTACAAACAGCTTGTTCTATAATCAGCCATATACTTATAGTCAAACACTTATAACTTGTTTCCCTAATCTCCCATGAGATAATTAAACAAAACCTTAAGTGTTTTTCACTTACCTTGGGCTGCAAAGGAGAGGGTTTCTTCAAGAACCCTAGAAGGAAAAATAGGGCTGCTGCTCTTGTTGTTTTTAAGAGAGTAGAGAGATTTGCTGAAATATACTCCTTTTTTTGTGACTTAAAAGTGAAGTAAAATGACCAGCAACTTGGCCTTTTAAAGGCCCTATCTTGTCCACCTCCTTAGCTGCATTTTGGACCATAAAATTGGTCAAATTGGTCCAAGTAGGTGATGCACCTACTTAAGGGTCCAAGCTGCTAAAACTTCAAAGTAGGTGATGCACCTACTTGCATAATTTCTTGTTGGGCTCAATTATATTTGGGGCTTGGCAGATTTGTGTGTTGGGTCACTTATCCATTTTCTCTCTTTTTTTTTTGTTCAATTTGGCCCAAATGAGTATATTAGCATAGACCCAAATCTGATCCATAGCCATGGGTCCATTAATTTGGTTCAAACAACTTAAGTAGGTGACTCACCTACTAGCTTAAATAAGTCAAGCAAGCACCTCAATATTTTGCTCCATTTTCAGCTTCTAACCCCTTTAGTCTAACCTTCAACTTATACACACTTGGTCACTTTAAACTTTAGATTCAAATACTAGCTTGCGATTCCAAGTTTAAATAGTTAACTTAACGTTAACTTAGTTGCATCACACTAAACTATACGGGCAGCCACTGTAATTACATCTACACCATTAATAATTGCATAACAAATCTCATCCGTTACCTATACCATATGACCATACCAGGTTCCATATAATTAGAATAAGTACAAGCAAGATACGGGATGTTACATCCTTCCCCCCTTAGAAACATTCGTCCTCGAATGTTAGCATAACTGTCCATCCAAAACAAGTTCAAGCCTAAGTTAATATCCCTATTACTATATAGTACCTATATATTTTACACTTACTTGTTATTGTTCCAATTCAGCATCTTGGACTTTTTCTTCGTATTTGAACAAATGGGGGTACTTGAATTTCATCGCTTCTTCAGCTTCCCACATGATCTCTTCTACTTGTTGGTTCCTCCAAAGCACTTTTACAGAAGCTATTTCTTTATTCCTCAACTTCTTAACATGTCGATCTAGAATAGTAATAGGTATTTCCTCATAGGTGAGATTTTCTGTAATTTGTACATCTTCAGTAGGGGTAGTATGAGATGAATCTCCACCACACTTTCTAAGCATTGAGACGTGAAATACCGGATGAACTGTTGAGAGCTCTGGGGGTAGATTTAATTCATAAGCAACTTGTCCAAACTTTTGAGTAATCTGGTAATGGCCTATATAACGTGGACTTAATTTTTCTTTCTTACCAAATCTCATAACCCCCTTCATTGGTGATACCTTCAAGAATACGCAATCACCTATAGCAAACTCTAGCCCCCTTCTCCTAACATCCGCATATGACTTATGTTTGCTTTGGGCTGTTTCTAGTCGCTGTTGGATCACCTTAACCTTTTCCATAGCTTGATGAACAAGATCTGGCCCAAATAAGGCAGTTTCACCCACTTCAAACCATCCAATGGGTGATCTACAGTTTCTTCCATACAAAGCTTCATATGGTGCCATTTTGATACTTGAATGATAGCTATTGTTGTAGGCAAACTCGATGAGAGGTAGATGATCATCCCAACTATCTTTAAAGTCCAATACACAATCTCGTAGCATATCTTCAAGTGTTTGAATGGTACGTTCTTCTTGTCCATCCGTTTGAGGGTGAAAAGCTGTACTTAGATTCACTTGTGTCCCCAAATTTCTTTGAAAAGACTTCCAAAAATTTGCAGAAAATTGAGCTCCTCGATCCGATATAATAGAGATTGGAAGTTCATGTAGTCGAATTATCTCCTTAATATATAACTTGGCATATTCTTCAACTGTGTAAGTGGTCCTAACAAGTAGAAAGTGTGCTGATTTGGTAAGCCTATCAACTATCACCCATATGGAATCAAACCTTCAAAATGTACGAGGTAAACCAGTGGCGAAATCCATGTTGATCATGTCCCACTTCCAGGTTGGAAGATCCATACATTGCATATAACCCCCAGGCTTTTGGTGCTCTACTTTAACTCTTTGACAATTTGGACATTCGGCTACAAATTTTGCAATGTTCTTCTTCATGTCACCCCACCAATACATCACTCTCAAATCATGGTACATTTTTGTTGACCCAGGATGGATAGAATACCTTGAATGATGTGCTTCGGTCATAATCCTCTTTCTTTGCCCGTCTATATCAGGTACACAATCTGTTTTGGCACCGAAGTACCCCTTCTTGCGTAAGCTCAAATGCCTTTGTCATACCACATTGCACATTTTCCTTAAGCCCTAATTAAATAGGATCTGTATATTGCTTCTCTTTTACTTCAGTTATTAATGAAGATTCTGCTGTATTATGCACAATAAACCCTTCATCTGGTGTTTCAAGAAGATGAACCCTCAAATTGGCTAATTAGTGCAGATCCTTAGTCATCCCTTGTCATTCTATAGATGGCTCCATAACTTTGCGACTTTACGCATCTGCCACCACATTTGCTTTTCCCGGATGATATAAGATATCAACATCATAGTCTTTTAATAATTCAAGCCATCTTCGCTGCCTCAAATTCAAGTCCTTCTGGTTAAAGATATACTGCAAACTCTTGTGGTCAGTGTATATGTCAACATGAATCCCGTACAGGTAGTGACACCATATCTTTAAGGCAAATATAACCGCTGCTAGCTCCAGATCATGTGTTGGATAAATTTTCTCATGTGGTCGCAATTGTCTCGAGGCATATGCTATGACTTTACCATGCTGCATCAATACACAGCCTAACTGTAACATCCCATATCTTACTTGTACTTATTCTAATTATATGGAACCTGGTATGGTCATATGGTATAGGTAACAGATGAGATTTGTTATGCAATTATTAATGGTGTAGATGGAATTATAGAGGCTGCCCGTATAGTTTAGTGTGATGCGACTAAGTTAACATTAAGTTAACTATTTAAACTTGGAATCGGAAGCTAGTATTTGAATCTAAAGTTTAAAGTGAACAAGTGTGTATAAGTTGAAGGTTAGACTAAAGGGGTTAGAAGCTGAAAATGGAGCAAAATATTGAGGTGCTTGCTTGACTTATTTAAGCTAGTAGGTGAGTCACCTACTTAAGTTGTTTGAACCAAATTAATGGACCCATGGCTATGGATCAGATTTGGGTCTATGCTAATATACTCATTTGGGCCAAATTGAACAAAAAAAAAAGAAAGAAAATGGATAAGTGACCCAACACACAAATCTGCCAAGGCCCAAATATAATTGAGCCCAACAAGAAAATGCAAGTAGGTGCATCACCTACTTTGAAGTTTTAGCATCTTCCCCTTAAGTAGGTGCATCACCTACTTGGACCAATTTGACCAATTTTATGGTCCAAAATGCAGCTAAGGAGGTGGACAAGATAGGGCCTTTAAAAGGCCAAGTTGCTGGTCATTTTACTTCACTTTTAAGTCACAAAAAAAGGAGTATATTTCAGCAAATCTCTCTACTCTCTTAAAAACAACAAGAGCAGCAGCCCTATTTTTCCTTCTAGGGTTCTTGAAGAAACCCTCCCCTTTGCAGCCCAAGGTAAGTGAAAAACACTTAAGGTTTTGTTTAATTATCTCATGGGAGATTAGGGAAACAAGTTATAAGTGTTTGACTATAAGTATATGGCTGATTATAGAACAAGCTGTTTGTTCATGTTTCCTTGTTATTGAGGAACCTTCTTTCTTCTTCTTTGGTTTAAGTGTGAAGGAAAGTTCAAGCTCTTGAAGAGTTCAATTAAAAGAATAAGTTGCTGGATTGAGGTACGTTGACTGCCCCATTTTATTTTTCTTATATATGAATTTGAGAGGGGATTATGGATGTCTTGTTATTGAGAACTCAAGCGATGAGGAGATCAATAATTGATTGCTACAATAAAAGGGGTTTGGGACTATTTTGTGGACTGTTTTGTATGTATATGTTATGGGCTGCCAGGTTGAAGTTGGATAAAGGTGTGATGAGTTTGTAATGAATAATAGAAGAAAGATGTGGTGATACACCACCGAACTAATGCTTGCTGTCCAATCTATTTTGCGTATTGTTTAGAATGTGTAATGAAGTCGAGGTGGTTTTGGTGAACCTTATAAGAACCTATCTGGTATGTGGGTGTAATTGGAGGAAAAAAATGGGTTAAACTAACACCCTTGTTTAATAGAGTAATAGTTGCTGCCCGGTTACTGTTTTGGGTGAAATTAAGTACCTCAAATGTATTGAGTGGTTACTAATAATAGTTTACCATATATTCTATTGTAGATAAATAATCTAAAAGGCGAGAAGTCAAGTCGAGTTAGTTTCGGAGTCAAATGACCAGGTATGTAAGGCATACTCTATTTCACACTCTTTGGCAAGAAATCGTACAATTGTTCCATCAAGCAAGTTTCTGAGGTTATCCTATAACAAAGTGATACATAATGGCAGCACATTACCCTCCATGTATCCAATGACCTTGTTCCCACTCTCTAACGCATTAGCACACCTCAATACATGCTTATTATTAAATCTGCGCGTCTATCTTCACTAGAAAATTGCAGGAGTTCTCCGTTTGTTCAAATAAGACCCATGTGTTATTTCAGCTCCTAAACACTTTATTTGTGTGCTGACAGCTCCCTGGATCATTGTTGTTGCGTTAAGTGTCTATTTAAATGTCTCTTATTAGCGTATTACTGGTTCAAGGTACCATAATGTGATGACTACCAAGGTAACAATCTCAAAGGCTAAATAAACTAAGTATTGCAATCTGTAAAATGACGAGTGGAAGCTCAGGGGCATAAGCCTAGCATGGGCCGATCCCAATCTTTTTATAGGTGGCAGCTCAGGGGCGTAAGCCTAGCATGGGCCGATCCTAATTTATCTTTTTTTTTACCACTGATCAGCTGGTCATTTGCATTATATGGATTACAAAGATTATGAAGTAAGAAGGTAAAATGAAGAAAGAATGTAATGTACATTGTCCCACAAGTATTTATAAAGGTGGTCTACTAGTACTCCTTATACACTTGTATCGGATTTCTATTGAGCTTTTGTATCAAGTGTGTTGCTACTTTCTGCCTTACATATTCAGTACATATTTTCGTACTGACGTCCCTCACGGGGGACTTGCATTTCATGCTGCAGGCAGAGGCACTTCAGCTCATACAACTCACTAGTAGGAGCGTAGGTTGTTCAGGGACTATTGGTGAGCTCCAGGTTGATTCAGGGCTTTCCGAGTCTGATCTACATTTTTTGGTATTGTACAGTAAGTCTAGAGTAGGGCGGGGGTTTGTCCCGACCCTGACTAAGTCTATGTATCTTTTAGAGGCTTTGTAGACTAATGTAAAGTTATGGTAGTGTCCTGATTTTAGACATGGTGGCCCCACCGACCAAGTGTTGTACATATCAGTTTTGGGAGTGTATGTGTAGTTAATTTCATCGATGCATAATATTATGTCGTCAGAACATTTGGTTGTTACAGTTACATGCATGGGAAGTATAAGGTTATGAATTGGTTCTCTCGGGCCTTTACGGCTACGTGTGCCTGTCCGCCCCAATAGGATTTGAGGCGTGACAAAAGTGATATCAGAGTAGTCGTCCTAGGGTGTTTACAAAGTCGTGTCTATATAGAGTCCTGTTTATGGGTGTGTTGTGCACCACATCTATAAATAGGAGGCTATGTGACATTTAGGGGTTTTCTCTGTTTTTTCATATCTTAGATCGTGCGAAAGAGCCTATGTTATAGGTTAAGTCATATTTTACCATTGAACCTATTTTTTCTTTTTTTTTTCCTCTTATTATAGTAAAGTTGCCGGTTACAAGAAGGAGTAAGAATACAGGTAGGCGGATAGACAAAGCTGCCGGGAGGGGACTAGCAAATCACCACCTAGACGAGCTAATCAAAGTAAGGCTCAAGATGAGTTTGTGTCCCAAACTTATCCTACCCTTCCATCTCAAGAAGATCTAAGAAGGAGAAGAACCGCATCCTCAGAACTACCTACCAATGCTGCAGATCAAGATTTAAGGAGTGCAGTACAATTGTTGGCTCGTGTAGTTTTTGGACAAGCTCAAGGACAAGCCATTCCAACTACAGGTTCTAGTGGTACAGATAGGGCAGCTAGCCTACGAACGTAGGATTTTCTCAAATTGGACCCTACCACCTTCACTGGATCAGATCTTAATGAAGACCCACAGGACTTTATTGATCAAATCCAAAGGGTTCTAGATGTTATACATGTGTCGGGTAAAGAGACAGTCGAGCTAGCAGCATATAGATTCAAGCGGGAGGCTATATTGTGGTATGAAGACTGAAAATAATCTAGGGGTATCGATGCACCTCCAGCTACTTGGAAAGAGTTCAAAGAGGCATTTCTTGATCATTACCTTCCATATGAGATTCGAGAAGCCCGTGCAGATCAATTCCTGAATCTTCGCCAAGGAAATATGAGTGTGAGGGAGTACAGCCTTCGGTTTAACTCTTTGGCTAGGTATGCTCCTAATATTGTGGCTACAATGGATGATAGAGTTCATCGGTATGTGGATAGATTGGATCTATATCTGGTTAGAGATTGTACCATTGCTGCTTTGAACAAGGACATGGACATAGCAAGGATACAAGCATTCGCACAAAGAATGGAGGATCAGAGGCAAAGAAGAAGAACACAAGAGTTAGAAAGGGGGTATTCCAAGAGGTCTAGATCTACGGGGCAGTTTATGGCATCCCAAGGAGAGTTTAGGCCTCGGTTTTCTAATAGACCACCTAGGAAATTATCTTCTTATTCTGCAGCTAGTGCTCCATCACAATTTCAAGGGTCTAAAGGTAACTAGTTTGGTTAGAGAAATGAGAGTCAAAGTTCGCGAACAACAGGGTATCAAATAAAAGGGATTATGAGCCAATTAAGGCCTCCTCGACAGCCATGTAGACAATGTGGAAAGCTTCATTTAGGTGCATGTCGGTTCGGAACAGATGCTTGCTTTTGGTGTGGTATGTTAGGATATATGATGAGAGAATGCCCTCAAAGGGGCATAGGTGGTGTGGCACGACCTACTGGATCAGCCGTTGCATCATCATCATCGATGCCTTATTTAGGTAGGGGTATACAACCTATGGGTCGTGGTAGAGGTGCTAAAGGAACAACTAGCTCTAGTGGAGTTCAGAATCGTACATACGCTTTAGCAGATCGACAAAATTCAGAGGCTTCTCCAGATGTGGTTACAGGTACATTGTCCATCTTTTCGCATAATGTCTATGCATTAGTTTATTCGGGTTCTACAATATCATATGTCATTCCATTGGTTGCTGAAAAGTTCAAAAAAACACCAGAACTACTAGTTACGCCATTTGAAGTATCTATGCCAATTGGTGAATCTGTTATAGCTAAGAGAGTGTATCGAAATTGTATAATAACTATTTACGGTCGTGATACAATGGCTGATCTGGTTGAGTTAGAAATGGTAGATTTGGATGCTATAATGGGTATGGATTGGTTGGCTTCTTGTTATGCCATATTAGATTGCCGAACTAAGAGGGTGTGTTTCCATTTCCCAAGGGAGGAAGTCCTAGATTGGAGAGGTAATATTGGTGCGCCAAGAGGTAAATTTATTTCTTATTTTAAGGCAAAAAAGATGATTCCCAAGGGTTACATATGTCATCTGGTTAGAGTGAAGGATACAAATGCGGAGACACCAACTCTTCCAACTATTCCAGTGGTAAGTGAATTTCCTGATGTATTTCCTGAAGATCTTCCGGGTTTGCCTCCAGAACGAGAAGTGGAGTTTGGTATTGATGTGATCCAGGTACTCAACTAATCTCAATTCCTCCGTATAGAATGGCCCCTGCAGAATTACGGGAGTTGAAAGACCAATTGAAAAACTTGCTAGAAAAAGAATTCATATGGCCTAGTGTCTCCCCTTAGGGCGCACCAGTGTTATTTGTGCGTAAGAAGGATGGCTCGTTAAGAATGTGTATTGACTATAGACAACTGAACAAGGTGACTATTAAGAACAAATATCCCCTTCCGAGAATTGATGACTTATTTGATCAGTTGCAAGGCACCAAGTGGTTTTCAAAGATTGATTTAAGATCTGGTTACCACCAAATGAGGGTCAAATAGACTGACATACCCAAGACAGCTTTTCAAACATGGTACGATCATTACAAGTTCCTAGTCATGTCCTTTGGGCTAACTAATGCACCTGCAGCTTTTATGGATTTGATGAATAGGGTGTTCAAGCCATTCTTGGATGTGTTTGTGATAGTTTTTATAGATGATATTCTGGTTTATTCGAGATCAAATGAGGACTATGCCAATCACTTACGACAGGTGTTGCAGATTCTTCGTGATCGTAAGCTATTTGCAAAATTCTCTAAATGTGAGTTTTGGTTAAAATCTGTGGCATTCTTAGGTCAATTGTATCTGATGAAGGAATAAAGGTTGATACTCAAAAGATAGAAGCCGTGAAGAACTGGCCAAGACCTATAACGCCTACAGAGGTTCGTAGTTTCCTTGGGTTGGCAGGTTATTATAGAAGGTTTGTGGAAGGATTTTCTTCAATTTCTGCACCTTTAACAAAGCTAACACACAAAGCATCCAAGTTTCAATGGAATAATGCATGCTAAAGAAGTTTCCAAGATCTGAAGAATAAGTTGACTTCTACACCCGTATTGGTTCTTCCAGAAGGCACAGAGGGGTATGCAGTGTATTGTGATGCTTCAAGAATTGGGTTAGGGTGTGTATTGATGCAGCATGGTAAAGTCATAGCATATTGCTCGAGACAATTGCGGCCACATGAGAAAATTTATCCAACACATGATCTGGAGCTAGCAGCGGTTATAGTTGCCTTAAAGATATGGCGTCACTACCTGTACGGGATTCATGTTGACATATACATTGATCACAAGAGTTTTCAGTATATCTTTAACCAGAAGGATTTGAATTTGAGGCAGCGAAGACGGCTTGAATTATTAAAAGACTATGATGTTGATATCTTGTATCATCCGGGAAAAGCAAATGTAGTGGTATATGCGTAAAGTCGCAAAGCTATGGAGCCATCTATAGAAAGACAAGGGATGACTAAGGATCTACACCAATTAGACAATTTGGGGGTTCGTCTTCTTGAAACTCCAGATGAAGGGTTTATTGTGCATAATACAGCAGAATCTTCATTAATAACTGAAGTAAAAGAGAAGCAATATGAAGATCTTATTTTATTACGGCTTAAGGAAAATGTGCAATGTGGTATGACAAAGGCATTTGAGCTTACGCAAGAAGGGGTACTTCGGTGCCAAAACAGATTGTGTGTACCTGATATAGATGGGCTAAGAAAGAGGATTATGACAGAAGCACATCATTCAAGGTATTCTATCCATCCAGGGTCAAAAAAAATGTACCATGATTTGAGAGGAATGTATTGGTGGGGTGACATGAAGAAGAACATTGCAAAATTTGTAGTCGAATGTCCAAATTGTCAAAGAGTTAAAGTAGAGCACCAAAAGCCCGGGGGTTATATGCAATGTATGGATCTTCCAACCTGGAAGTGGGACATGATCAATATGGATTTCGTCACTGGTTTGCCTCGTACATTTCGAAGGTTTGATTCCATATGGGTGATAGTTGATAGGCTTACCAAATCAGCACACTTTCTACCGGTTAGGACCACTTACACAGTTGAAGAATATGCCAAGTTATATATTAAGGAGATAGTTCGACTACATGGAGTTCCAATCACTATTATATTGGATCGAGGAGCTCAATTTACTACAAATTTTTGGAAGTCTTTTCAAAGAAATTTAGGGACACAAGTGAATCTAAGTACATCTTTTCACCCTCAAACGGATGGACAAACAGAATGTACCATTCAAACATTTGAAGATATGCTACGAGCTTGTGTATTGGACTTTAAAGGTAGTTGGGATGATCATCTACCTCTCATCGAGTTCGCCTACAACAATAGCTATCATTCAAGTATCAAAATAGCACCATTTGAAGCTTTGTATGGAAGAAAGTGTAGATCACCCATTGGATGGTTTGAAGTGGGTGAAACTACCTTATTCGGGCCAGATCTTGTTCATCAAGCTATGGAAAAGGTTAAGGTGATCCAACAGCGACTAGAAACAGCCCAAAGCAGACATAAGTCATATGCGGATGTTAGGAGAAGGGGGCTAGAGTTTGCTATAGGTGATTGGGTATTCTTGAAGGTATCACCAATGAAGGGGGTTATGAGATTTGGTAAGAAAGGAAAATTAAGTCCACGTTATATAGGCCCATACCAGATTACTCAAAAGTTTGAACAAGTTGCTTATAAATTAAATCTACCCGTAGAGCTCTCAATAGTTCATCCGGTATTTCACGTCTCAATGCTTAGAAAGTGTGTTGGAGATTCATCTCATACTACCCCTACTGAAGATGTACAAATTACAGAAGATCTCACCTATGAGGAAATACCTATTGCTATTCTAGATCAACAGGTTAAGAAGTTAAGGAATAAAGAAATAGCTTCTGTAAAAGTGCTTTGGAGGAACCAACAGGTAGAAGAGATCACGTGGGAAGCTGAAGAAGCGATGAAATCCAAGTACCCCCATTTGTTCAAATACGAAGAAAAAGTCTAGGATGCTGAATTGGAACAATAACAAGTAAGTGTAAAATATATAGGTACTATATAGTAATAGAGATATTAACTTAGGCTTGAACTTGTTTTGGATAGACAGTTATGCTAACATTCGAGGACGAATGTTTCTAAGGGGGGAAGGATGTAACATCCTGTATCTTGCTTGTACTTATTCTAATTATATGGAATCTGGTATGGTCATATGGTATAGGTAACAGTTGAGATTTGTTATGCAATTATTAATGGTGTAGATGGAATTATAGAGGCTGCCCGTATAGTTTAGTGTGATGCGACTAAGTTAACGTTAAGTTAACTATTTAAACTTGGAATTGCAATCTAGTATTTGAAGGTGTATAAGTTGAAGGTTAGACTAAAGGGGTTAGAAGCTGAAAATGGAGCAAAATATTGAGGTGCTTGCTTGACTTATTTAAGCTAGTAGGTGAGTCACCTACTTAAGTTGTTTGAACCAAATTAATGGACCCATGGCTATGGATCAAATTTGGGTCTATGCTAATATACTCATTTAGGCCAAATTGAACAAAAAAAAAGAAAGAAAATGGATAAGTTACCCAACACACCAATCTGCCAAGGCCCAAATATAATTGAGCCCAACAAGAAATTATGCAAGTAGGTGCATCACCTACTTTGAAGTTTTAGCAGCTTGGACCCTTAAGTAGGTGCATCACCTACTTGGACCAATTTGACCAATTGTTTGGTCCAAAATGCAGCTAAGGAGGTGGACAAGATAGGGCCTTTAAAAGGCCAAGTTGATGGTCATTTTACTTCACTTTTAAGTCACAAAAAAAGGAGTATATTTCAGCAAATCTCTCTACTCTCTTAAAAACAACAAGAGCAGCAACCCTATTTTTCCTTCTAGGGTTCTTGAAGAAACCCTCCCCTTTGCAGCCAAAGGTAACTGAAAAACACTTAAGGTTTTGTTTAATTATCTCATGGGAGATTAGGGAAACAAGTTATAAGTGTTTGACTATAAGTATATGGCTGATTATAGAACAAACTGTTTGTTCATGTTTCCTTGTTATTGAGGAACCTTCTTTCTTCTTCTTTGGTTTAAGTGTGAAGGAAAGTTCAAGCTCTTGAAGAGTTCAATTAAAAGAATAAGTTGCTGGATTGAGGTACGGTGACTGCCCCATTTTATTTTTCTTATATATGAATTTGAGAGGGGATTATGGATGTCTTGTTATTGAGAACTCAAGAGATGAGGAGATCAATAATTGATTGCTACAATAAAAGGGGTGTGGGACTGTTTTGTGGACTGTTTTGTATGTATATGTTATGGGTTGCCAGGTTGAAGTTGGATAAAGGTGTGGTGAGTTTGTATTGAATAATAGAAGAAAGATGTGGTGATACACCACCGAACTAATGCTTGCTGTCCAATCTATTTTGCGTATTGTTTAGAATGTGTAATGAAGTCGAGGTGGTTTTGGTGAACCTTATAAGAACCTATCTGGTATGTGGGTGTAATTGGAGGAAAAAAAAGGGGTTAAACTAACACCCTCGTTTAATAGAGTAATAGTTGCTGCCCGATTACTGTTTTGGGTGAAATTAAGTACCTCAAATGTATTGAGTGGTTACCAATACTAGTTTACCATATATTCTATTGTAGATAAATAATCTAAAAGGCGAGAAGTCAAGTCGGGTTAGTTTCGGAGTCAAATGACCAGGTATGTAAGGCATACTCTATTTCACACTCTTTGGCATGAAATTGTACAATTGTTCCATCAAGCAAGTTTCTGAGGTTATCCTATAACAAAGTGATACATAATGGCAGCACATTACCCTCCATTTATCCAATGACCTTGTTCCCACTCTCTAACGCATTAGCACACCTCAATACGTGCTTATTATTAAATCTGAGCGTCTATCTTCACTATAAAATTGCAGGAGTTCTCCGTTTGTTCAAATAAGACTCATGTGTTATTTCAGCTCCTAAACACTTTATTTGTGTGCCGACAGCTCCCTAGCTCATTGTTTTTGCGTTAAGTGTCTATTTACATGTCTCTTATTAGCGTATTACTAGTTTAAGGTACCATAATGTGATGACCACCAAGGTAACAATCTCAAAGGCTAAATAAACTAAGTATTGCAATCTGTAAAATGACGAGTGGCAGCTCAGGGGCACTTGCCTAGCATGGGCCGATCTCGATACCTTTATGTGTGGGTGGCAGCTCAGGGGCATAAGCCTAGCATGGGCCGATCCCAATCTTTTTCTAGGTGGCAACTCAGGGGCGTAAGCCTAGCATGGGCCGATCCTAATTTATCTTTTTTTTTACCACTGATCAGCTGGTCATTTGCACTATATGGATTACAAAGATTATGAAGTAAGAAGGTAAAATGAAGAAAGAATGTAATGTACATTGTCCCACAAGTATTTATAAAGGTGGTCTACTAGTACTCCTTATACACTTGTATCGGATTTCTATTGAGCTTTTGTATCAAGTGTGTTGCTACTTTCTGCCTTACATATTCAGTACATATTTTCGTACTGACGTCCCTCACGGGGGACTTGCATTTCATGCTGCAGGCAGAGGCACTTCAACTCATACAACTCACTAGTAGGAGCATAGGTTGTTCAGGGACTATTGGTGAGCTCCAGGTTGATTCAGGGCTTTCCGAGTCTGCTCTATATATTTTGGTATTGTACAGTAAGTCTAGAGTAGGGCTGGGGTTTGTCCCGACCCTGACTAAGTCTATGTATCTTTTAGAGGCTTTGTAGACTAATGTAAAGTTATGGTAGTGTCCTGATTTTAGACACGGTGGCCCCACCGGCCAAGTGTTGTACATATCAGTTTTGGCAGTGTATGTGTAGTTAATTTCATCGATGCATAATATTATGTTGTCAGAACATTTGGTTGTTACAGTTACATGCATGGGAAGTATAAGGTTATGAATTGGTTCTCTCGGGCCTTTACGACTACGGTGCCTGTCTACCCCAATAGGATTTGAGGCGTGACACTAACCTAATTCTTGAAGCATCACAATACATTGCATACCCCTCTGCGCCTTCTGGAAGCACCAATACGGGTGTAGAAGTCACCTTATTCTTCAGATCTTGGAAACTTCTTTCGCATGCATTATTCCATTGAAACTTGGATGCTTTGTGTGTTAGCTTTGTTAAAGGTGCAGAAATTGAAGAAAATCCTTCCACAAACCTTCTATAATAACCTGCCAACCCAAGGAAACTACGAACCTCTGTAGGCGTTATAGGTCTTGGCCAGTTCTTCACGGCTTCTATCTTTTGAGTATCAACTTTTATTCCTTCATCAGATACAATATGACCTAAGAAAACCACAGATTTTAACCAAAACTCACATTTAGAGAACTTTGCAAATAGCTTACGATCACGAAGAATCTGCAACACCTGTCATAAGTGATTGGCATGGTCCTCATTTGATCTCGAATAAACCAGAATATCATCTATAAAAACTATCACAAACACATCCAAGAATGACTTGAACACCCTATTCATCAAATCCATAAAAGCTGCAGGTGCATTAGTTAGCCCAAAGGACATGAATAGGAAGTCATAATAACCGTACCGTGTTCGAAAAGCTGTCTTGGGTATGTCATTCTCTTTGACCCTCATTTGGTGGTAACTAGATCTTAAATCAATCTTTGAAAACCACTTGGCGCCTTGCAACTGATCAAATAAGTCATCAATTCTCGGAAGAGGATATTTGTTCTTAATAGTCACCTTGTTCAGTTGTCTATAGTAATACACATTCTTAACGAGCCATCCTTCTTGGTCATGTCCTTCAGGCTAACGAATGCCCCTGCATCTTTTATGGACCTCATGAATTGGATGTTTAGACCGAACCTAGATATGTTCATTATTATGTTTATAGATGATATCCTTTTATATTTCCAGAGTGAAAACAACAATGCAGATCATCTTTGAATTGTCTTACAAACCCTTAAGGATTAGCAGTTATTGCCAATTTAGCAAGTGTGAATTTTGGCTTTGGTCAGTTGCCTTTCTAGGTCATAGTGTCTCTTTTGAAGGTATTTGAGTTGATCCTCAAAAGGTCGAAGCTGTGAAGAATTGGCCTAGACCTATTTCTCCATCTGATATTAGGAGTTTCTTGGGTCTAGCTGGCTACTACCGTTGTTTTGTTGAAGGTTTCTCTTCCATTGCTATTTCTTTGACCTGGTTGACCCAAAAGAAGGTTAAATTCCAGTGGTTAGATTCTTGCAAGAAGAATTTTTTGGAGTTGAAGACTCGGCTCACTTCAGCCCCTGTGATGACCCTGCCTAATGGTGTAGATGATTTTGTGGTATATTGTGATACTTCCAGAATTAGTTTAGGTTGTGTGTTAATGCAAAAGTGTAAGGTTATAGCTTATGCCTCCAGGAAGTTGAAACCTCATGAAAAGAATTATCCAACCCATGACCTCGAGTTAGCTGCAGCGGTTTTTACTTTGAAAATTTGGAGAACCTATTTGTACGGTGTTCATGTTGATGTCTTTACGGATCACAAAAGTTTACAGTATGTATTCACTCAGAGAGATTTGAATCTTTGGCAGAGGCAATGGTTAGAATTATTAAAGAACTATGATATGAATGTGTTGTATCTCCTGGGCAAGGCCAATGTAGTGGCAGATGCCCTTAGCAGATCGTCCATGGGTAGTGTAGCATATATAGAGGAAGATAAGAAGGAGTAAGCTCGTGAAGTGCACCGTTTAGCGAGGTTGGGTGTTAGAGTGCTTTACTCAGTTGAGGGTAATGTTTGGATTCAGAGTAGTTCCGAATCTTCCCAAGTTTCAAAAATAAAGGAGAATGAGGATATGGATTCTTGTTTGACTGAATTGAAAGCATCCGTCAAAGACCAAAAGGTGGAGGTTTTCTCCCAAGGGGGAGATGGTGTATTGAGATTTCAAAATAGATTGTGTGTGCCTGATGTTGATGATCTGAGGCTGAGAATTATAGCTGAGGCACATCGCACGCGGTATTCTATTCAAATCGGTGCTACCAAGATGTACCGCAATTTGTGAGAAATTTATTGGTGGAATGGTATGAAAAAGGATATAGTGAAGTTTGTAGAAAAGTGTGCAACTTGTCAGCAGGTAAAGATAGAGCACCAGAGACCCGGTGGCATGATGCAAGAATTTAGTATTCCATCTTGGAAGTGGGAAGTGGTAAACACAGATTTCATGACTGGTTTACCTCTCTCTTATCGTCATCATGATTCTACTTGGGTCATTGTAAATAAGTTGACTAAGTCAACATATTTTCTGCCATTACATATATCTTTCACCGCAGAGGACTATGCTAAGCTGTATATTCGGGAGTTAGTCAGGTTTTATAGAGTTTCGATGTCTATCAACTCCAATAGAGGTACTCAGTTTACTTCTCAATTTTGGATAGCCTTTCAGAAGGGTCTTGGCACCAAAGTTTATCTTAGCTCCATTTTTTGTCCACAGACAGATGGTTAGGCCTAGAGGACTATCCAGACTTTGGAGGATATGTTGAGGATATGTGTTCTTTATTTCAAAGGAAGTAGGGATGAACATTTGTCGTTGATTGAATTTGCTTACAACAATAGTTTTCATGCTAGTATTGGAATGGCTCCATTTGAAGCCTTGTATGGGAGAACATGTAGATCGCCCATAGGTTGGTTTGAAGTGGGTGAAGCTACTGTGATTGGACCTGATGCTGTATTTGAGGATATGGAAAAGTTAAGTCGATTCGAGAGAGGTTGAAGATAACCCAGAGTCATCAGAAGTCGTATACAGATGTGAGAAGAAGAGCTCTTGACTTTGAAGTTGGTGATACGGTGTACTTGAAAATTTCACCCATGAAAGGGGTGAAATGATTTGGAAAGAAAAGGAAGCTGAGTCCCAGATATGTTGGCCCTTATAGAGTTTTGAGTCGTGTTGGGAAAGCAACTTATGAGATTGAGTTGCCTGCAGAGTTGTCAGCTGTATATCCTGTATTTCATGTTTCTATGCTCAAAAAGCACATTAGTGATTCTTTTGTTGTTGATCCATCAGAAAGCCTTGATGTTCAAGATAGCCATTCTTATGATGAAGTCCCAATTGAAATCCTAGATTATCAAGTCCGTAGACTAAGGAACAAGAAAGTTCCCTTGGTTAAAGTTCTATGGCGAAATCAATCAGTCGAGGGTTCTACATGGGAAGTAGAAGCAGATATGCGATCTAGTTACCCTCATGTTTTCTCCGCGAATCCAAATTAAGCTGAAGGCACTATTCCCCTAATTTAGTTTCCTCCTAATCTAATGTATTCAACTATATGGTTATTTCCTCTATGATTTGTGCATTTGGTTAAGTACTCACAAGTTTAGAGTATAGTGGGCCCTTTAATTTGAATCGTTCCAGTAGGGCGTCCTTATTCTCTCTTGTTCTTGGCCTATCTAGAAATATTCGAGGACGAATGTATCCAAAGGGGAGATATTGTAATACCTCGATAATTTCTTAAGCCTAAATCCATCTTTTGAGTGGATGTATATGACTTCCAAAGTAATTGATGTTTAGACCATGTTGTATTTTTCTATTTCTACTTTTTCTCTTATAGATCATTAAATAAGCTTTCCATCAATACCAATTTTATTGAAATCCAACATCGGGCGAGGGAGTTATGGCGGTCTTACTAAACGATATCAGATTGCCCAGGTTTGACGGTCGACCTGGCGAACCGTCAGGTCCCTGGTTGACCGTCAAGTGCCCCGTCAATCCAAGGCAATGAATCCTTTTTTAGGCCATCGTAAGACGGCCAAGT
Organism: Capsicum baccatum var. pendulum; assembly: GCA_030864225.1. Lineage (NCBI taxonomy): Eukaryota > Viridiplantae > Streptophyta > Magnoliopsida > Solanales > Solanaceae > Capsicum > Capsicum baccatum. The sequence goes on from CM061561.1 coordinate 126,439,008, forward strand.
TGGTGGACCATAAAAAATTTGACATACCATCAAGGGGTCCATCAAGTCGAGAGAGAATGTCTTGTTTCTGGCCCTCGAGTGATGGACGACTTGGAGTTCTGTCAATTTCCTGATGAACTGTCACTTTGACCGTCAAGTCAAGGAGAAATATTCCAGTTTTGGAACTCGAGTGATGGATGATCTGGTGGACCATCAGGAGACTTGATGGACCGTCAGATTGATCGTCACAGGCCCCGATCAGCAAATTTCAGCTTTTTTAAAAGGGCATTTTTTTCATTTCCGCCCCATATGGTCTTATATATATCCTAGTAGAGAATCGCCATTTATTTTTCTCCTTTTCTCTTCCAAGAAACATCTAGAAATTAGGGTTTCTTTCAAAACCAAAAAATTCAATATTCTTCCAAGAAATTCAAGGATCTTCCATGGATTTCTCCAAGTTGTTCGAGAATTAAGTTCCCCAAGTCAAGGGCATCAAGAATCTTGGTCTAAAAGTGTGAGAAAGAAGTTCCAAACAAGTTTCTACATCTCAAAAATCATAATCCAAGGTATGTGAAGTTTGAACAAGAATACTCCTTTTGTTCTTGTGCCTAAAGATTTACTTTTTATTATTGATTTACATGATTTTGCAAGAGGTTTTACACCCAAATTTCTTTATTTATGATTTATGATATTTGAGTTGAATAATTTTGATATTTATTATTATTGCACCATCATTTTCTTAAATTGAGAATTTATTCCATGAGTGGTATATTGTCATTACATATTGATGATTTCTAAGCGATTTAAGACAAGTGTCATGAGTTATGCCTTTCTATGAGAAATTTTTGTATTGAATATATATCGATATTTTAGATTGAAATTCAAGAATGAGTCCTATGATGTTTCCTTAAAGCTTTGATATTTGAAAATGATTCAAAAAGCAAATGTACTCAATGTAAAGAAAGATTGTATTGAGTTGAGTCAGATTAGGAATCCACAAGATGTGTATAATTTATAGATGAGATATATATTTATGTTTTGGTCTCTAAAATAGACCCATGAGCTACTATTAATTAAGGTGGATTTCCTTATGTGTTCTGAGCTGAGTCTAGGAGGAGTATTTAGTACCGAGCAGGAAATATGGTATTTCCCTGAGACTATGTGGCACCGTAGGATTAATGTTGATAATTATGGGCCAAAGGATGCGTATGAGATTGTGATAACGACATTGAGGTTGTACTCCCTGGCAAGAGTATGACACCCCTGCCAATGAGGGGTTCTCTCCTGAGGAGGGCAAAATGTTGGACTCCATGTGGCTCACATGGTCTAGTTATGTCAGTTATAAGAAACTCCCACGTCTATAATGATCTAAGTACCATGAGTTACCGAGTCACTCTAAGTCATGAGTCAAAGAGTTTGAGTTGAGTTAAATGGTTAATGGGATTTATGAAGAATATGTTATTACTAATGCTTTTCGGAAATGAAGTTTTAGATAATTCAAGCAAAGATCGTTATTATTTTTAGCATGTATGATTTTCTTATAGATTTATGATATTATTTAATATACTGTATCCACCCCTACATACTCAGTACATTCCCAAGTAATAACTCTCATACTACTTTGTATTCAATATTTCCTCATGATATAGGTTCAGGTACTCAGTCTAAGCAGCGACAGTGATCTTTGAGTACCTTCATCTACATTTCTGCGGTTGGTGAAGCTTCATGGTTCGAGAACCTGTGTCTCTGATTTTGTCTTGTTAATAGATGGTTGTTTACTTTCAGTTCAATATAAGTCAGTTGGGGATTAGTCCCAATGGCTCCTCAGTCCTATATAGTAGAGGCTTTGTCAGACTAGTGTACCAGGGTGTACAAAGATTTCAGTAGTATGTTTGTACAGGCAGTATTACTTCACATTTTAGTATGTTCATGACATGGTTATTCCTCTTTATCTAAGCATGATTTGCTCTATAATGAGTTTTAAAAGTGATGACAGGCTTAGAGGTTAGCTTGAGGCCACGTATGGCCTTGAGCACTAAGTGATAAAGACAACCTTTAGATATTAACCTCTGATCTCTAAGATAAGAAATAAACCTCCCCCAGGAGCTAGGGAACCACCCTCCCACTCTATAATTGGTTTACCAAGAAACCTAAGGACAACTTTATGAGTCCGATAATCAAAGGATACGTAACAAGAGTATAACCAATTCATCCCCAGAATAACATCAAAATCCACTATATTAAGTTCAAAAAAATCCACCTGAGTCTTCCTACCACCAACGGATACCACACCCCCTATAGACTCTCTTAGTAATAATCGAGTCACCTACCAAGGTACAAACAAAAAAAGGATCCAAAACAACCTTAAGATGAAAACCAGAACATACATCCATAAATAAGGTCACATAAGAAAGAGTGGACCACAGATCAAGCAGATAACACACGTTATGAGAAAAGAGTTGTAACGTACCAGTAACAACATTAGGTAATGCCTCAGATTCCTGGCAAGATGAAAGAGCATAAACCTATTTTTCCCAATTCTGATACCAGAAGCTGGAGCAGACACCAATGATGCACCTCTAGGTGCATGAGCAGAGGATAAGGCAACCGAAGCTTTCACCGCTCCCAAAGCTCTCTTACTAATCAAATATTTCTTAAGCATATGGTCTAGCAGGCCATATTTAAAACACTTGTCCCTTCATTCATCATAATAACCCCAATGAAGACAGCCACAAAACATGCATGGTGGGTATGAAGAATATGATTTACCCAACTTGCCTAAGATTGGGCACTCTGTGCCCAGAAATTATCACCACCATGTTGATGCCAATCACCCAACTGCCTTAGGTAAGAAAGGCTTGAACTAAAAAATGAACCATAACTCCAACACTTCTTTTTTAGCCATTTACCTCCATCCTTACCACCTTGCGACTGAGCATCTCTAAAATTTTGCTATTTTCTCTTCTCACCCTCCACATATTGTATGTGGATAACTAACCTCAACATGTTCATATCCTTGATTAGCAAACCATTCTTGCTTTCTAAGATCAAATTTTGACATAGTCTAGAAGAAAATTTTCTCATCCTCGCTCTCATGTCAACCACTAAATCAGGAGCATACCTTGACAAATAATGAAATTTCAAGGCATATTCCATAATAGACATTCTCCCTTGCTTAAGATTCACAAACTCGTCCATCTTCACTTCCATCGGCTCTTGGGGAAAGATACTATCAAAAAAAGTACCAAAAAAGGTATCAAATAAGAAAAACTCCTCCACACCACCTCTATCCATATCCACTTTTCGTCCTATTGGTACATAACATCTTTGAGCTGATAAGCTGCAAAGTTTACACCTTTTACATTTGTGGCCTGCATTACCCTGGATATCTTCTCCAGTTATCCAAGAAACATTGAGAATCCTCCTCTACCTCCACACCAGTAAAAGTAGGAGGATTCAATTTCATAAACTGTCCAACCTAAAATAGCCTCAACAGACAACCCACCTAACGCATCCCGTGCATCCTGAGCAGTAACCAACTGAGCAATAGTATGAATAAACTAGTAAAATTTTGCATTAGTCACCTTACCCTGAGGAGGACTAGTAACAATCGGAGGAACTCAAGAACAATTAGGGATAGGACCTTGAGATCTATGACAAAGTCCAAATGTAGGACGTACCCCATCAACATTGTCCTCAAATGGGACTGAAGAGTTTTCTTGTGTACTAAATCTTTGAGACATGATTTTAAAAGTGAACAACCAAGGATTAGAGAAGAATTCCAAGACTTAGACTCAAGCTTGAAAATAGAATACCAAGAAAGTTAACCAATCCTAAATGCCCGATTGCCTCTTTTATGAGTGTGGTGCGCTACACACTCTTAAAATAGACTCTACCATGCATGAATTTGTGGAATCTGAATTGACCATGAACCTAAGTATCTAATACCAACATTACACAATCCAACCCAGGGCATTATCATAATAGGTATCCCAAGTTCGACCACGACCGGAGACCACCCTCGTTACGCAACCTAACCTCCAACCGCCTGCCTTGAGTTTGTTGAATTTCAATCATATAAAAAATAGTGTAACTATCTAGATTATAGAATCTAGGATAGGACTATTACCAAGACCGACCCAATCGAGTCTGACTGCCCCATACCCACCATCCAACAACACCAATCCAAACTAAATTGTAGATCCAACCATAATAAAATAAGTTCTATTAATAATTTAAATATATAATCCAAAAATAAAAAAGAATGGAGCAACCAACAATATCATCAATTAGTATCAGCCCCAATACCAATACCAATGCTAAGGATGACACCAATATAGATCCCATCCATTCCAACCCATATTAGTTCCACAAAAATCTCTAACCAAAAGAATACAAATATCTAATTGGAACATGCCCCCAACCATAGGCAATACTAATATCCTTAAATAATCTAGGGTATGAAATAACATCTACAAAATGTAGCCTTCTGAATAGATGAAAACTTACCACTTCAATTCAAATGCTGACCCCAAAGTTTGAATTGCTAAGAAGAAGGAGTAGAAAGGTCGGTTCCTACATCACGTGGGGATACAGTTGCTCGAACATGGGTTAGCGAGTGAAAGCTAGCATAAACTAGGGATAAGAATAAAATAAAGCCATTTATAAAACCAAGTAAAACTATCCATATGCACATAAACCATATATATATATATATATAACCATGCAAGGAAAGGGAACCAGGTTTATTATGCCATTTAAAACCTTTACCTAGACTATGTAGCTCTGCGGTCCTAAACCACCATCCACGATCTATATGGGTCTAGCTCCCCCTGCTGAAAGCGCCCCAGTGTGTAAAGACTCATGACTAGAGAAAAAACTTAGGATGTCTAGAACATCCCCAAAAATATAAAGTGTGACATCATGCACACGGTCTCTAGGACCAAACCTCACATAGATAAATACGAGTTTCAAGTTTTGATCCCCCTAGGACCTCCACCTTTCACGACTTTATTACACACTCCCCTCCTTTAAGCCTAATTAAAACTATTTCCCTAGCTAAACCATTATTCCATTATTGTTAACCAAGCTATTTAGTAGTGGTATCATCATACTGGACTATAACTTGCAAGTATTGTCCTTAGCCAATCCTTTGGGGATTCCCATGTACCCCACCAGATTTTAATTTTAACAAAAATCATGGTCATCAAGGCCTTTTAAATCTATTAAAAATCATTTAAACTATACATATCATCTAGGATTTGATTACCAGGTTAAACCATGCATAAGTTCCATTGAAAAACCAATATTATAGTGAAAACATTGTTATAGGCATTTTATCAAACACTTTGGGGGCATAGTATTTCAAAAATCAAAGTCCACTACCAAAGAACCATTCTCATGCAACCAACTATCCAAAACCACCATTAATTCATATAAAGGCATAATTAAAAACATAGGAAAACCATAACCAAGCATTTATAATTAAAACCCCCAGATCATATTTGAAAACGTAAAATCATACTATATTCAAATCATGAAAACATTGTATAAAATCATGACTTTAGTTGGAACTAATAATGAGGGAACGGAACATTCCTTAAACCAAGATAATGATAGAGAGAAATCACCAAGACAAGCCCCAATTTACTCCTGGAGATAAACCTTAGCCTCTTTTGCCCAAGAACACCAGAGAAGATTTAAGAGTATTTTCAACGTGTTTATGGATAGAATAATTAGGCATCTAACCTTCAAAGTGCAATATAAGTTGTGGGACAATATTAGGATAAATGGGAAAATATCCAGATTTCTCTCACTTAAACAACATTAAATTCCTGTCTTAGGGTACGGCTGACCCATAGGAGTCGTACCCATTCTGTTCGAGTAGTACCTACCTCTCGTACCCTAGTCTTCCCCCTTTGACCCAATGGTATCAGAGGTATTGTAACGCCCCAAGAACTTTTCCCGAGATGTCACATGGTGCTCAAGGCCACACGTGGCCTCAAGCTAACCCTCTAAGCCTATCATCACTTTTAGAACTCATTATAGCACAAATCATGCTAAGATAAAGAGGAATAACCATGTCATGGACATACTAAAATACGAAGTAATACTACCCTGTACAGAAAAAAATACTAAAATCTCTATACACACTGGTACACTAGTCTAACAAAGCCTCTACTACGTAGGAATAAGGAGCCATAAGGATAGATCCCTAACTGACTCATACTGAACTGAAAGTAAACAACCATCTATTAACAAGACAAACTCAGAGACACAGGTCCTCGAACCATGAGGACTCACCAATCGTAGAAATATAGATGAAGGTACTCAAAGATCACTATCCCTGCTCAGACTGAGCACCTGAAGCTATATCATGAGGAAATATAGAATACAAAGGAGTATAGGAGTCAATACTTAGGAATGTACTGAGTATGTGGGGGTGGATGCAACATTTTAAATAATAACATAAATGTATAAGAAAATCATGCATGCTAATAATAATAACTCTCTTTGCTTGAATTATCTAAAACATCATTTATGGAAGTCCTCAATAATAACATATGCTTCATAAATCCCATAAATAATTTAACTCAAATCAAACTCTTTGACTCATGACTTAGAGTAACTCGATAACTCAAGGTACTTAGATCATTATGCACGTGTGAGTTTCTTATAACCGACCTAACTACACCATATGAGCCGCATGAAGTCCAACGTTTTTCCCTCTTAAGGAAAGAACCCCACATTGGTGGGGGTGTTATACTCTTTCTGGGGAGTGCAACCTCAATCTTGTTATCACAATCTCATACTCGGCCTCTGGCCCATAATTATCAACATCAATCCTACGGTGGAACATAGTTTTGGGGAAATACCACATTTCTCGCTCGGTGCTAAATACTCCTCCCAAATTCAGCTCAGAACATGTTAAGAAATCCACCTTAATCTTTAATTATATTAATATATCTTGTCTTATAATGGGGTTTTAATCCAAGTATGGGGTACTAGTCTTCTGTTTGAGTGTTTGAAGGAACCGATTAATCTCCGGTTTAGACGTTGGTCAGCCAGAAAGTATGGTCGCAGCTGAGGTAAGCGTTAGACCTTGTTGGTGGTCCAGTCACTAAGATAACACTAGCAGAATCCTGTGTAAAGCCATTAAAACTTGTTAGATCCCATAAGCCATAGATGTATTAATACAATTAGATTTCATTGTTCCATATTTGTTTTCTGTGATATGCTTGCTTAGATGAACATGTATGTTTTCTCTGTTAGTCTCTAAATAGTATGTTTCAAATATGAATAACCATATTAAAAATACTGTTAATCTTTCTTCTCAGGCAACCCCGATTGCCACTATTGAAAATGATCCTCAAAACTGGAGTATTCCAGAAGAATCTTTCAATACGATTTATCAAATCGGCAAATTTAGTTTTTTGAAAAAACATAATATCAAGACCTCTGAGTCTACTGTAGCTATTAATAATTCTCTAGAAATTATTCAACTGTTCAATGAGTTAGATATAAACAAATTCAAAAATCAGTTTAATTATCTGCATGTTGGACTTGTTCAAGTTGCTATAAAGCCTCCATTTAGACAGGGCTTAGATATCCCTGTCTGTGCTATCCTAAGAGATGCTCGTCTACTTAATTTTGACGACTCGCTCTTAGAAGTAATTCAAAGTAACCTCGCCGATGGCCCGGTATACTTTAATTGTTATCCCAATTTCTCTGTAGATATTAATGATCCTAACATCATGGATGTTTTAACTCTGAATGTTAAAACAAAAAACATGAATAGTAAGGAGAACACTAGAAAAATAGCGATTATATACCGCGTATATTATCGTCTAATGGGAACGACTCTAGCACCTAAAGCTAGATTTACGAGCCCTAAAGGGGTTACCACCCTAATGGAAGCAAACAAAGATCGTAGCACAGTCTTTGTTCCTAAGGCTCTAGTTTGGGATGAAATTCTACATAGTAATGATTGGCACTTTGAGGCTATCACCCAACCCATTCGAATTTACCCCGAAAAATCGCAGATCGAACGGGTTATCCAACATCCTGATGGATCAATTGATCTGAAATTCCTCGGGCTTGATTCATCTTGGCACTTTTCATTTTGCCGCTCCGTCTCCACTCGTGCCTCTACTTCCAAACCCCCGAAGGGAAGCGATGAGCATGATAATGACAAAGGGAAGATTAGAGGAGTTGACTTCTCTGGTCCGATCCCAAAGGTCTATTATCAAAACACTAGGGTCAACGAACCCGAAAACCTCTATGAACCATGAAGTCCTACGGCCTCTGATATGGCCCCTCCCCAGAAAGTCAGGACAGATCCTGGCTTACTCGTCATCAAATTCGATGAAGAATACACCCCTGACCTTAAAGCTTTAAAGGTCCGCTGGAATCTTCCAAAGGATGCTATCAAACGGAAATGGTACGCTAGTACCTATTCCAAAGAGCAACAAAAGGAGTTTGGTCAGTTATGGATAGCTGACATGAAAAGACACCGATGCGACATCGAGTTCTTCAAATGGTTTGAACTCACAAGGATGAACAACCAGACTGAGTCTCTTAACGTTATCATTACCAAATGGTACACGCAAAATAACACAGTTGTCGAATTTGTGATTCCCCCTCTTGAGGGAATTAAAATTCCCCACTCTAGCGAAATCCTTAATGCTTCCCCGTTTAAGAAGAAGCATGAAAGACCTTCCATGGCTCCTCTCAATAGAGATCTTGATAGAATAATTGAACAGAACAATTATACTAATCAATCACACCATCTCCCAACAAATAGGAGAAACCAAGAGTTCTACTCTTCTTTTCGAAGCCCCCCTGCCAGCAAAGAGCACTCCCATCTCTAAACCACTTTCGAATCCTATCTTTAAGATACCTGAATTCCAAAAGGATAAGTTTCCTGACCTCAATGATGATTTCAAACTCTCTGAGCAGATTTTGGAAAAAATCAATACCAAACTTTCAAAGTTTAAGGTTGCCCAACAAGGAGAGTCCAACTCCCAAAAGAATTCTCTTTCCAAGCTTACCAGTGAACGTTTTTCTACTAAGAAAAATTATTACAAAAAGCCCTCTCCTCCGGATGTCCAGTTCGAAGAAAATCCCCACCTCTCTACATGTAATCATGATGGCAGAGGAATTACTGAATGGAATATTGATGGTCTGGCCGAACACCAGATTTATAATAAACTCCATGAAATGGTTGTATCCATTACAGCCTAGAAGATCAAAGGCTCCTCTGACAAAGGAGCAGCCACTATGATTGTTTCAGGTTTTACTGGAATGTTAAAATATTGGTGGGACAACTATGTCACCAAAGAAGTTAAGAGTCTTATTTATGACGCTACAACCACTGAACAAGTGGTCAGAATTGTGGATGGTCAAGAGACCATGGTTGAAGTAGCACAAGAAGACTCTTGCGCCACCCTCCTTTACCATATAGCCAGACATTTCGTGGGAGAACCTAAGCTCTTCTAGGATAGAAGCCTAGAAATTCTTAATAATCTTCGTTGCAAGAATCTAGCAGACTTTCGATGGTACAAAGATACTTTCCTAGTTAAGGTTATGATCAGACCTGACTGCAATAACGACTTCTGGAAGGAAAGATTTATTAGCGGTCTTCCTCCTCAGTTTGCAGAAAAGGTGCGAACCAAACTTAAGGATAGATTTGAGGGTCAAATTCCTTATGGAATTCTTACCTACGGAAACCTTATAAGTTTTATCACCACTGTAGGTATAGATCTCTGTATTGACCTTATGCTTAAGCAGCAACTTAAGCAAAATAGTGCTTCTAAATTTGGTCTAGGAACCTTCTGTGATGATTATGGATTTACAGACCTTTCCTCTCGGAAAAAGCATAATAGAAAATCTTTTAAGTCCACCAAAAGGACTTCTCCTCGTAAGAAGAATCCCAAGAAAGAGTCCTTTAAGCCCAGTCGAAAGACTAAACGAAAGTCTTCTAAGCCCTCCAAAGATACTTGTTGAACTTGTGGCAAAATAGGCCACAGGGCAAAAGATTGTAAATCCAGCAAGAAAAAGAAAATCAACCAGCTTGATCTTCCTAACGAAGCTAAAGAGAGATTGTTCTCTATTATGGAAGACTCTTCCGAAGCTTTCGACTCCTATTCCTCTCCTAGCGAAGACTATAGCGACGAAGAATTTATCAACGCCGCTTATGAGTCTGACAGCTCCCAGTCTGGGAAAGAATGTGAGTGCACTGACACTTTTTGTACTTGCTCAAACAAAGCCGTTAATGTCATTACTGATAAACCCAAAGAAATCCTGTTTGACATAGTAGAACATATTACCGACGACGAGCTTCAGAATAAGTATCTACAAGAGCTCAAAAGGCTTATGCTTCCTCAGGACGAAAGCCCCCCTAAATTCAAACCTATAATCCAGCCTTTCAGCATGAAAAAGGTCATGGCTAAATTTAATCCACCTTCTGAACCTACCATTATAGATCTCAAAAGTGAAATCTCTACGTTAAAAGGAGAAATTAGAAATCTCAAGATCCGACTTGACTAAGTGGAACTCAATGTTCTAACGGAACAAGTCTTAAGATCGGTTTCGCCTCCAGAGAACGTCTCGCCACCCGAATCTCCTCACAACCTTCCGATCATTCCAAATGATCATCTCCAAGAACCCATTACTTTCCCTGGCGACGATGCTCCCTCTTCTTCCGGCAAAGCCATAACAGCTATTAAAGCCTGTAGTGAGCATATTGTCGTTAAAATTGTTATTGACAAAGACTTTGTTTTAAACAGAGTCGCCCTCTTTGATACAGGCGCTGACAGTAACTGTATTGTCAAAGGCCTTATTCCCACTCGGTATCTCCAAAAGAGTACCTCTCGCCTCTATTCAGCCACCGGCGAAAAAATGAAAATTAATTATCAGCTTCCCAAAGCTCATATCTGTAATAATGGCATCTTCCTTATTAATGACTTTGTCATAACTGAGGATATCACTGAAGATATCATTTTGGGCATTCCATTTATTAATCAAATTCGCCCGTACTGGAGTGATTACGTGGTATTCGCTCAACCCTTTTGGAAAAAGAGTTGTTCTTTCCCCTTTTACGTCCCCCCTCTCAGGAAGAAGGGCAACGCATTAAGGAGGAAACTGTGTTTAAAATTAATCGCCTTTCCTCCCATATTTGTTTCCTAAAACAGGATGTTCAGCTCAAACATATTGAGTACACTCTAAAAACCCCGGAGATGGTTACAAAAATCAACACTCTCCACAAGAAGTTTGAAGACGAAATCTGCTCTGAGCTCCCCAATGCATTCTGGGAACGCAAAAGGCATCTCGTCGAACTCCCTTATATTCGTGGCTTTAATGAACAAAATATACCTACAAAAGCCAGACCTATCCAAATGAATCAAGAGATGATGGAAATTTGTAAAACAGAAATTAACCATCTTCTCGCTAAAGGAATCATTAGACCCTCCAATTCTCCCTGGAGTTTCTCTGTATTTTATGTCAATAATAGTGCAAAAAAGGAACGAGGAACTCCTCGGCTTGTTATAAATTACAAGCCTTTAAATGCGGTCCTAAAATGGATCAGACATCCGATTCCTAACAAAAGGGATCTCCTTAAAAGGACTTTCAAAGCCAATCTTTACAGCAAATTCGATATGAAGTCAGGATTCTGGAAAATCCAAATTGCTGAAAAGATAAATATAAGACTGCCTTCAATGTCCCTTTTGAGCACTACGAATGGAACGTCTTACCATTTGGGCTTTAAAAGGCCCCTCAGAATTCCAGAATATCATGAACAATATTTTCAATGCATACTCTTATATGTCAATTGTTTACATTGATGATGTGCTAATATTTTCAGAAAATATTGATTCTCATTTTAAACATCTTAATACATTTTTTAAGATTGTCAAATTAAATGGTTTGGTTGTTAGTGCTAAAAAGATGAAGTTATTTCAAACTTCTATTCATTTTTTAGGTCATGATATGCACCAGGGTAGTTATAAACCCATTTGTAGAGCCATAGAGTTCTCTTCCAAATTTCCTGACGATATTACTGATAAGACCCAACTACAAAGGTTTTTAGGAAGTCTTAATTATGTTGCAGATTTCATCCCGCATATTAGGCAGGTCTGTGAACCTTTATACAAACGACTTAAGAAAAATCCAGTGCCTTGGAGTTCTGATCAAACCAATGCGATTATCAAAATCAAATCTTTGGTCCAAAACCTTCCCTGTCTAGGTATTCCAATATTGCTGGCAGGGGGGCTTCGAAAGGAAGAGTAGAACTCTTGGTTTCTCCTATTTGTTGGGAGATGGTGTGAAGAACTTGATTAGTATAATTGTTCTGTTCAATTATTCTATCAAGATCTCTATTGAGAGGAGCCATGGAAGGTCTGTCATGCTTCTTCTTAAATGGGGAAGCATTAAGGATTTCGCTAGAGTGGGGAATTTTAATTCCCTCAAGAGGGGGAATCACAGATTCGACGACTGTGTTATTTTGCGTGTACCATTTGGTAATGATAACGTTAAGAGACTCAGTCTGGTTGTTCATCCTTGTGAGTTCAAACCATTTGAAGAACTCGATGTCGCATCAGTGTCTTTTCATGTCAGCTATCCATAACCGACCAAACTTCTTTTGTTGATATTTGGAATAGGTACTAGCGTACCATTTCCGTTTGATAGCGTCCTTTGGAAGATTCCAGAGGACCTTTAAAGCTTTAAGGTCAGGGGTGTATTCTTCATCGGATTTGATGACGAGTAAGCCAGGATTTGTCCTGACGTTCTGGGGAGGGGCCATATCAGAGGCCGTAGGATTTCCTGGTTCATAGAGGTTTTCGGGTTCGTTGACCCTAGTGTTTTGATAATAGACCTTTGGGACCGGACCAGAGAAGTCAACTCCTCTAATCTTCCCTTTGTCATTATCATGCTCATCACTTCCCTCCGGGGGTTTGGAAGTAGAGGCACGAGTGGATGTGTATGACTTAATCCATCTTGTGTGGATGTGTATGACTTCCAAAGTAATTGATCCAACGAACCCGAAAACCTCTATGAACCAGGACGAAATTAGGGTTTAAGGAAGAGTAGAACTCTTGGTTTCTCCTATTTGTTGGGAGATGGTGTGAAGAACTTGATTAGTATAATTGTTCTGTTCAATTATTCTATCAAGATCTCTATTGAGAGGAGCCATGGAAGGTCTGTCATGCTTCTTCTTAAATGGGGAAGGATTAAGGATTTTGCTAATATTAATTAAGGTGGATTTCCTTATGTGTTCTGAGCTGAGTCTAGGAGGAGTATTTAGTACCGAGCAGGAAATATGGTATTTCCCTGAGATTATGTGGCACCGTAGGATTAATGTTGATAATTATGGGCCAGAGGATGAGTATGAGATTGTGATAATGAGATTGAGGTTGTACTCCCTGGCAAGAGTATGACACCCCTGCCAATGAGGGGTTCTCTCCTGAGGAGGGAAAAATGTTGGACTCCATGCAGCTCACATGGTGTAGTTATGTCAGTTATAAGAAACTCCCACGTCTATAATGATCTAAGTACCATGAGTTACCGAGTCACTCTAAGTCATGAGTCAAAGAGTTTGAGTTGAGTTAAATGGTTAATGGGATTTATGAAGAATATGTTATTACTAATGCTTTTCGGAAATGAAGTTTTAGATAATTCAAGCAAAGATCGTTATTATTTTTAGCATGTATGATTTTCTTATACATTTATGATATTATTTAAAATACTGTATCCACCCCCACATACTCAGTACATTCCCAAGTAATAACTCTCATACTACTTTGTATTCAATATTTCCTCATGATATAGGTTCAGGTACTCAGTCTAAGCAGCGACAGTGATCTTTGAGTACCTTCATCTGCATTTCTGCGGTTGGTGAAGCTTCATGGTTCGAGAACCTGTGTCTCTGATTTTGTCTTGTTAATAGATGGTTGTTTACTTTCAGTTCAATATAAGTCAGTTGGGGATCAGTCCCAATGGCTCCTCAGTCCTATATAGTAGAGGCTTTGTCAGACTAGTGTACCAGGGTGTACAAAGATTTCAGTAGTTTGTTTGTACAGGGCAGTATTACTTCACATTTTAGTATGTTCATGACATGGTTATTCCTCATTATCTAAGCATGATTTGCGCTATAATGAGTTTTAAAAGTGTAGACAGGCTTAGAGGTTAGCTTGAGGCCACGTATGGCCTTGAGCACCATGTAACGTCTTGGGATAGGTTCTTGGGGCGTTACAAGCTTGGTATTAGAGCCTAAGGTTCAAGCAGTCCTAGGGAGTCTAACAAGCCGCGTTACGTAGGGTCTTGATCATCTCTGTGTAGTGCACCACATCTATGAGCAAGAGGCTATGGGACTTATTAGGAAAAGTTATTTTTTCTTTCAAAAGTCTATCGTGCCTATGGTTGTTTCTCGCTACTGTTAATTTGTGCTCTCTTATGATAGAAATTGGGATAACAATTAAGGTATACCGGGCCGTCGGCGAGGTTACTTTGAATTACTCCTAAGAGCGAGTCATCAAAATTAAGTAGACGAGCATCTCTTAGGATAACACAGACAGGGATATCTAAGCCCTATCTAAATAGAGGCTTTATAGCAACTTGAACAAGTCCAACATGCAGATAATTAAACTGATTTTTGAATCTGTTTATATCTAACTCATTGAACAGTTGAATAATTTCTAGAGAATTATTAATAGCTACATCAAACTCAGAGGTCTTGATATTATGTTTTTTCAAAAAACTAAATTTGTCGATTTGATAAATCGTATTGAAAGATTCTTCTGGAATACTCCAGTTTTGAAGATCATTTTCAATAATGGCAATCGGGGTTGCCTGAGAAGAAAGATTAACAGTATTTTTAATATGGTTATTCATATTTGAAACATATTGTCTAGAGACTAACAGAGAAAACATACATGTTCATCTAAGCAAGCATATCACAGAAAACAAATATGGAACAATGAAATCTAATTGTATTAATACATCTATGGCTTATGGAATCTAACAAGTTTTAATGGCTTTACATAGGATTCTGCTAGTGTTATCTTAGTGACTGGACCACCAACAAGGTCTAACGCTTACCTCAGCTGCGACCATACTTTCAGGCTGACCAACGTCTAAACCGGAGATTAATCGGTTCCTTCAAACACTCAAACAGAAGACTAGTACCCCATACTTGGATTAAAACCCCATTATAAGACAAGATATATTAATATAATTAAAGATTAAGTAACTCCATATTATTTTAAAGTAATATGTTCTTATGAGAACATAGTTTTGCTCATGCTCTAGAAAGATTATGTGTTTAGCTGCTCATGCTAGACACACAATCTGCCAACATGGCTTTGCAGTCATCGCCAATGCCCAAGCCAACACCCAGGCTACTGTTTCACCTCCGTAAGGGAATAATTCTGATGTAGCCCAGGTTCGTGATTTTATCTGAATGAATCCACCTAAGTTCTATTGGTCAAAAGTATGTGAGGACCCACAAATATAGTTAGATAAAGTGAGAAAGATCACTCAGATTATGCACGTGACGGAGGAGGAAAGTGTTGAATTGGCTACCTATCAAATGAAAGATGTTGCTTATGATTGGGTGGAGATGTGGAGGAAGAGTAGAGGGGAGAATGATACTCTTGTAATTTAGCAATTATTCCAAGATGTCTTCTTAGACATATTCTTTCCCCCGGAGCTGAGGGAAGCCAAATTAGAAGAATTTATGATCTTAAGAAAGGGCTCCATGACAGTTAAGGAGTATTGCCATAAGTTTAACTAGTTATCTAAGTATGCTCCCTGTATGATGGATGATTCTGGAACTTGTATGAGTAAGTTCTTAGTCGGTGTATCTAGTTATGTTGTGAAAAGTGTAGATCCGCTACGCTTAATAGGGACAAGGACCTTTTAAGACTAAGATTCATGCTTAGCAGATTGAAGTAGATAAGGTGAAGGAGAGAGAGAGAGTGAGAGGAAATAACAGAGTTACATCAGAGCAACAGGGGTATAGTCAGGCTAGATTTTCTAAAGGGATCCACCCTCAGTTACAGAGTCGTTCTCTTATGCCAGTGCCTTCATCGGCTAGTAGGCCTACTATGTCCAGGTCCCAAGATAGTGTGAGTAACATACCTCATCCTTCCCCATGTCCGAAGTACAATAGAGACCATCTCGGTGAGTGCCTAGTCAGTCAGATGGGTTGTTTTGGTTGTGGTAAGTTGGGCCACAAGTTCAGAGATTTCTCATATGCTAAAAAAGGGAGTCGTGATGTTCGTCCTCAGAGTCAGTCTATTAGTGCTCCAGTCCCTATAGTTTGTCCTACTCTTCTTCAGGGTACCTCATCTAGTACTACAGCTGGTCAGCAACAGAATCGCTTTTAAGCTATACCATCCCTCCAGGAGCAGTAGGATTCACCAGATATTGTTACTGGTATGCTTTTTGTATTTTATTTTGATATGTATGTGTCGATGGACCCTGGGTCAAGTCTTTCTTATGTGACTCCGTTGGTGGCTGTGAATTTTGAAATCAGTGCTGAAAAGATTTCTGAGCCTTTTCTAGTCTCTATACCAGTGGATGAATTTGTTGTTGCTAAGCAAGTATATAAGAAGTGTCCTATCACTGTTCATAACAGATTCATGTTTGCAGATTTGATTGAGCTAGACATGGTTGATTTTGATATTATTCTAGGCATGGATTGGCTTCCTTTTTGTTATGCATCCATAGACTATCTTACCCGGGTAGTCAAGTTTTAGTTTCCCAATGAGCCAGTCTTTGAGTGGTCCAAAAATTTTGTATATCCTAAAAGTCATTTCATATCCTATCTTAAAGCTAGGAAATTGATAACCAAGGGTTGTATCTATCATTTATTTCAAGTTAAGGATACTAAGTCTGAGACTCTATCTATTCAGTCTCTTAGTGTTGTCAACGAGTCTCTTGATGTTTTCCTAGAAGATATCCCAGGGGTACCTCCCTATAGAGAGATAGAATTCATAATTAATCTTCTCCCTGATACACAACCTATTTCTATTCCTCTGTATTGTATGGCCCCCACAGAACTTAAGGAGTTAAAAAATCAACTCAAAGATCTTCTTGATAAGGGTTTTATAAGGCCCAGTGTGTCTCCCTTGGGTGCACCCATTCTATTCATGCGAAAGAAAGATGGTTCATTGCATTTGTACATTGACTATCGTCAGCTTAAAAAGGTTACAATTAAGAACAAGTACCCTCTTCCTAGAATTGATGACCTATTTGATCAGCTGCAAGGTGCCAGCTACTTCTTGAAAATAGATTTGAGATCCAGTTATCACCAACTTAAAATCAGAGAGTGTGATATTTGAAAGACGGCAGATTTCATCCCGCATATTAGGCAGGTCTGTGAACCTTTATACAAACGACTTAAAAAAAATCCAGTGCCTTGGAGTTCTGATCAAACCAATGCGATTATCAAAATCAAATCTTTGGTCCAAAACCTTCCCTGTCTAGGTATTCCAAACCCAGAAGCCTTTATGATCGTAGAAATCGATGCTTCGGATATAGGATATGGGGGTATCTTGAAGCAAAGGGTAGATATCAACCCCATTGAACAACTAGTTCGATTTACTTCAGGTGTATGGAATACTGCCCAGAAAAATTACAGCACTATAAAAAAGGAAGTGTTATCTATAGTGCTATGTATCACTAAATTTCAAGATGACCTTATTAATAAGGAATTTCTCGTTCGAGTTGATTGCAAATCGGCTAAAGAAATTTTACAAAAGGATGTTAAAAATCTTGTTTCCAAACAAATATTTGCTAGATGGCAAGCTCTCCTATCTAGCTTTGATTTTCAAATTGAATTTATTAAAGAAGAAAATAACTCCCTTCCCGATTTTCTAACAAGAGAATTTTTACAGGGCCATGAGACCAACAAGTCTGGGAAAACCCCCATGAGCAAATCAGAACAACCTAAAATGGCACGACCATTTGACTCCCCCTCAGCATCAGCAAATCCATTGCGACCAACAGTCCCACAGAGGCCTGTACTCAAGACCGAGATACAATCTCCACTCCAGAACAGATACTCTGCCCTGACAGAGGTTCAGTTTCCAAAACTCTCACCACCAATGCCCACCAAATTGGTAGACCTGAAAACTAACCTGCCCGTGGAAAAAGGGTCATCAGCCAGTTCTTCGGTTCAAACCAAACAAAGTTATGCCATGAAGGCCCCAGAGACCTTTGCTCAGGCTGTTGATCCTACTGCAGCTAAAGCTACTCCACCTCCTCCAGTAAAGGAAGAATTCAAATTCATCACTACTCAAGTAATGCCTATTATTGCCTTAGACAAGGCTTATGAAGGATACCCACTGGACCAGCTGATCAAGCCGGTCTACAACAACAAAAATTTTGTGGAAACAGAAGATCCACTCAAGACCCGTCGGTACTATGAAGCCATTTTGGTTGATACAGACTCTATGGAAGTTGAGCACTCAATGAACGATCGCAATCCTGACCACATTGATTACTCAAAATTTACAATCAAGAGGGTATTAACCCCTTTCAACTGGTTTGTAGATCACCTACATACCCCTATAGCTTTATCGATGCCACAACGGCCTCAGACTTTCAATTGGTACGACTACAAGTCGGCGTGGTTTAATTTCTTGTTTGTCAACCCAGGACATACTTGGTTTGTTAAATATTGCCCTGCTATGATAGATGCCATCATACCTAGATGGTTTTATGAATGGTGGATTTGTTTTGGAGGGACTAAGGACGTTCTTCCCCAACAATTCCTCAATCGGCTTCCTAACTTTTTAACTAAAGAAGGATGCTCAACACTTCCAGAGCACATCCAAATGTGCAAATTTTTTACTAATAAAAGAGTATATTATATTATCTCCTGGAACTTCACTAAAGAAGAGCAGCATAGAATTAAGTATTTGTCCAAAGAGATAAAAATTAAAGGTTGGACTCCCAAACCAACTGCCCCTAGAACTCCTGACAAAGGAAAATCGACAGCAGCCTCCTCCAGCTCTTCCCAAAGCAAGAGGGCTCTGAAAGAAAAGTTAAAGAAAGCCTTGGCTGATTTAGAAAGCCAAGACAAAACCAATGAAGATGAACTCCTTCAGCTTATTACAGAAGCTTCTTCTACAGGAAGAAGTGATAACAATGGTGATATGCTAAATCCACAAGGGATAGCTATGGCCTACCTAGATCCCTATTATGAATAGGAAAATAACCTTTCCAGGAGATAGAGGTTCAAAGAACTAGAATTATCTCCGAAAAAGGTGATGAACTATTCCTGATTAGAATCCAGGACCCCACACTATTTCCTAAAGACGGGAACATTTCAGCTTTTTCAGAAAAGAAAGGCACGCACTCAGAAGGAATCTTGTTAGCTTTTCAAAAGCAAGCATTTACTTTTGCTTTTCTAAAAGAAAACACCCACAATTGTTGGCAACATCTTAGCCGTCAATCTGTACACTTTAGATGTATTCTCTTTATCTTTTCACCTATATAAGGCAATGTAATTCTTCAGAGTTGGCATCCGAAAATTTCCCATCCTTAGAAATTCTCTCTGCCCAATCTCTTGTAAACTGTCTATTGTAATATTTTTCTAAAAGCTTTCAATAAAATTTGTAAGTTTTTTTTCTCTGTTTTGACTTTACTTATAATTTCTGCTATAATACGCATGATCCGTTTTCTGGTATCAGAGCTAAAACATCCTTGATGTTAGGATCATTAATATCTACAGAGAAATCGGGATAACAATTAAGGTATACCGGCCCGTCGGCGAGGTTACTTTGAATTACTCCTAAGAGCGAGTCGTCAAAATTAAGTAGATGAGCATCTCTTAGGATAGCACAGATAGGGATATCTAAGCCCTGTCTAAATAGAGGCTATATAGTAACTTGAACAAGTCCAACATGCAGATAATTAAACTGATTTTTGAATCTGTTTATATCTAACTCATTGAACAGTTGAATAATTTCTAGAGAATTATTAATAGTTACAGTAGACTCAGAGGTCTTGATATTATGTTTTTTCAAAAAACTAAATTTGCCGATTTGATAAATCGTATTGAAAGATTCTTCTGCAATACTCCAGTTTTGAAGATCATTTTCAAAAGTGGCAATCGGGGTTGCCTGAGAAGAAAGATTAACAGTATTTTTAATATGGTTATTCATATTTGAAACATACTGTCTAGAGACTAACAGAGAAAACATACATGTTCATCTAAGCAAGCATATCACATAAAACAGATATAGAACAACGAAATCTAATTGTTTTAATATATCTATGGCTTATGGGATCTAACAAGTTTTAATGGCTTTACACAGGATTCTGCTAGTGTTATCTTAGTGACTGGACCACCAAGAAGGTTTAACGCTTACCTCAGCTGCGACCATACTTTTAGGCTGACCAACGTCTAAACCGGAGATTAATCAATTCCTTCAAACACTCAAACAGAAGACTAGTACCCCATACTTGGATTAAAACCCCATTATAAGACAAGATATATTAATATAAATAAAGATTAAGTAACTCCATATTAGTTTAAAGTAATATGTTCTTATGAGAACATAGTTTTGCTCATGCTCTAGACAGATTATGTGTCTAGCAGTACCAGAAAACGGATCATGAGTATTATAGCGGAAATTATAAGTAAAGTCAAAACAGAGAAATAAAAACTTACAAATTTTATTGAAAGCTTTTAGAAAATCATTAAAATAGACAATTTACAAGAGATTGGGCAAAGAGAATTTCTAAGGATGGGAAATTTTCGCATGCCTACTCTGAAGAATTACATTGCCTTATATAGGCGAAAAGATAAAGAGAATACATCTAAAGTGTACAGATGGAAGGCTAAGATGTTGCCGACAATTGTGGGTGTTTTCTTTTAGAAAAGCAAAAGTAAATGCTTGCTTTTGAAAAGCTAACAAGATTCCTTCTGAGTGCGTGCCTTTCTTTTCTGAAAAAGCTGAAACGTTCCCGTCTTTAGGAAACAGTGTGGGGTCCTGGATTCCAATCAGGAATAGTTCATCACCTTTTTCGGATATAATTCTAGTTCTTTGAACCTCTATCTCCTGGAAAGGTTATTTTCCTATTCATAATAGGGATCTAGGTAGGCCATAGCTATACCTTGTGGATTTAGCATATGCCATTGTTATCACTGCTTCCTGTAGAAGAAGCTTCTGTAATAAGCTGAAGGAGTTCATCTTCATTGGTTTTTTCTTAGCTTTCTAAATCGGCCAAGGCTTTCTTTAACTTTTCTTTCAGAGCCCTCTTGCTTTGGGAAGAGCTGGAGGAGGATGCTGCCGATTTTTCTTTGTCAGGAGTTCTAGAGGCAGTTGGTTTGGGAGTCCAACCTTTAATTTTTATCTCTTTAGACAAATACTTACTTCTATGTTGCTCTTCTTTAGTGATGTTCCAGGAGATAATATAAGATACTCTTTTCTTAGTAAAAAATTTGCACATTTGGATGTGCTCTGGAAGTGTTGAGCATCCTTCTTTAGTTAAAAAGTCTGGAAGCCGATTGAGGAATTATTGGGGAAGAACGTCCTTAGTCCCTCCAAAACAAATCCACCATTCATAAAACCATCTAGGTATGATGGCATCTATCATAGCAGGGCAATATTTAACAAACCAAGTATGTCTTGGGCGGACAAACAATAAATTAAACCACGCCGACTTGTAGTCGTACCAATTGAAAGTCTGAGGCCGGTGTGGCATCGATAAAGCTATAGGGGTATGTAGGTGATCTACAAACCAGTTGAAAGGGGTTAATACCCTCTTGATTGTAAATTTTGAGTAATCAATGTGGTCAGGATTGCGATCGTTCATTGAGTGCTCAACTTCAATAGAGTCTGTATCGACCAAAATGGCTTCATAGTACCGGCGGGTCTTGAGTGGATCTTCTGTGTCCACGAAATTTTTGTTGTTGTAGACCGGCTTGATCAGCTGGTCCAGTGGGTATCCTTCATAAGCCTTGTCTAAGGCAATAATAGGCATTACTTGAGTAGTGATGAATTTGAATTCTTCCTTTACTGGAGGAGGTGGAGTATCTTTAGCTGCAGTAGGATCAACAGCCTGAGCGAAGGTCTCTGGGGCCTTCGTGGCATAACTTTGTTTGGTTTGAACCGAAGAACTGGCTGATGACCCTTTTTCCACGGGCAGGTTAGTTTTCAGGTCTACCAATTTGGTGGGCATTGGTGGTGAGAGTTTTGGAAACTGAACCTCTGTCAGGGCAGAGTATCTGTTCTGTAGTGGAGATTGTATCTCGGTCTTGAGTACAGGTCTCTGTGGGACTGTTGGTCACAATGGATTTGCTGATGCTGAGGGGGAGTCAAATGGTCGTGCCATTTTAGGTTGTTCTGATTTGCTCATGGGGGTTTTCCCCAGACTTTTTTGTCTCATGGCCCTGTAAAAATTCTCTTGTTAGAAAATCGGGAAGGGAGTTATTTTCTCCTTTAATAAATTCAATTTGAAAATCAAAGCTAGATAGGAGAGCTTGCCATCTAGCAAATATTTGTTTGGAAACAAGATTTTTAACATCCTTTTGTAAAATTTCTTTAGCCGATTTGCAATCAACTCGAACGAGAAATTCCTTATTAATAAGGTCATCTTGAAATTTAGTGATACATAGCACTATAGATAACACTTCCTTTTTTACAGTGCTGTAATTTTTCTGGGCAGTATTCCATACACCTGAAGTAAATCGAACTAGTTGTTCAATAGGGTTGATATCTACCCTTTGCTTCAAGAAACCCCCATATCCTATATCCGAAGCATCGGTTTCTACAATCATAAAGGCTTCTGGGTTAGGAATACCTAGACAGGGAAGGTTTTGGACCAAAGATTTGATTTTGATAATCGCATTGGTTTGATCAGAACTCCAAGGCACTGGATTTTTCTTAAGTCGTTTGTATAAAGGTTCACAGACCTGCCTAATATGCGGGATGAAATCTG
The DNA here is from genome assembly GCA_030864225.1 of Capsicum baccatum var. pendulum. Taxonomy (NCBI): domain Eukaryota; kingdom Viridiplantae; phylum Streptophyta; class Magnoliopsida; order Solanales; family Solanaceae; genus Capsicum; species Capsicum baccatum. The sequence goes on from CM061561.1 coordinate 126,461,940, forward strand.
CAACATAATTATGACTTCCTAAAAACCTTTGTAGCTGGGTCTTATCAGTAATTTCGTCAGGAAATTTGGAAGAGAACTCTATGGCTCTACAAATGGGTTTATAACTACCCTGGTGCAGATCATGACCTAAAAAACGAATAGAAGTTTGAAATAACTTCATGTTTTTAGCACTAACAACCAAACCATTTAATTTGACAATCTTAAAGAATGTATTAAGATGTTTAAAATGAGAATTAATATTTTCTGAAAATATTAGCACATCATCAATGTAAACAATTGACATATAAGAGTATGCATTGAAAATATTGTTCATGATATTCTGGAATTCTGAGGGGGCGTTTTTAAGCCCAAATGGTAAGACGTTCCATTCGTAGTGCCCAAAAGGGACATTGAAGGCAGTCTTATATTTATCTTTTTCAGCAATTTGGATTTGCCAGAATCCTGACTTCATATCGAATTTGCTGTAAAGATTGGCTTTGAAAGTCCTTTTAAGGAGATCCCTTTTGTTAGGAATCGGATGTCTGATCCATTTTAGGACCGCATTTAAAGGATTGTAATTTATAACAAGCTGAGGAGTTCCTCGTTCCTTTTTTACACTATTATTGTCATAAAATGCAGAGCAACTCCAGGGAGAATTGGAGGGTCTAATGATTCCTTTAGCGAGAAGATGGTTAATTTCTGTTTTACAAATTTCCATCATCTCTTTATTCATTTGGATAGGTCTGGCTTTTGTAGGTATATTTTGTTCATTAAAGCCAGGAATATAAGGGAGTTCGACGAGATGCCTTTTGCGTTCCCAGAATGCATTGGGGAGCTCAGAGCAGATTTCGTCTTCGAACTTCTTGCGGAGAGTGTTGATTTTAGTAACCATCTCTGGGGTTTTTAGAATGTGCTCAATATGTTTGAGCTGAACATCCTGTTTTAGGAAACAAATATGGGAGGAAAGGCGATTAATTTTAAACACAGTTTCCTCCTTAATGCGTTTCCCTTCTTCCTGAGAAAGGGGACGTAAAAGGGGAAAGAACAACTCTTTTTCCAAAAGGGTTGAGCGAATACCATCGTAATCACTCTAGTACAGGCGAATTTGATTAATAAATGGAATGCCCAAAATGATATCTTCAGTGATATCCTCAATTATGACAAAGTCATTAATAAGACAGATGCCATTATTACAGATATGAGCTTTGGGAAGCTAATAATTAATTTTCATTTTTTCGCCGGTGGCTGAATAGAGGCGAGAGGTACTCTTTTGGAGATACCGAGTGGGAATAAGGCCTTTGACAATACAGTTACTGTCAGCGCCTGTATCAAAGAGGGCGACTCTATTTAAAATGAAGTCTTTGTCAATAACAATTTTAACAACAATATGCTCACTATAGGCTTTAATAGCTGTTATGGCTTTGCCGGAAGAAGAGGGAGCATCTTCGCCAAGGAAAGTAATGGGTTCTTGGAGATGATCATTTGGAATGATCGGAAGGTTGAGAGGAGATTCAGGTGGCGAGACTTTCTCTGGAGGCGAAACCGATCTTAAGACTTGTTCCGTTAGAACATTGAGTTCCACTTGGTCAAGTCGGATCTTAAGATTTCTAATTTCTCCTTTTAACGTAGAGATTTCACTTTCGAGATCTATAATGGTAGGTTCAGAAGGTGGATTAAATTTAGCCATGACCTTTTTCATGCTGAAAGGCTGGATTATAGATTTGAATTTAGGGGGGCTTTCGTCCTGAGGAAGCATAAGCCTTTTGAGCTCTTGTAGATACTTATTCCGAAGCTCGTCGTCGGTAATATGTTCTACTATGTCAAACAGGATTTCTTTGGGTTTATCAGTAATGACATTAACGGCTCTGTTTGAGCAAGTACAAAAAGTGCCAGTGCACTCACATTCTTGCCCAGACTGGGAGCTGTCAGACTCATAAGCGGCGTTGATAAATTCTTCGTCGCTATAGTCTTCGCTAGGAGAGGAATAGGAGTCGGAAGCTTCGGAAGAGTCTTCCATAATAGAGAACAATCTCTCTTTAGCTTCGTTAGGAAGATCAAGCTGGTTGATTTTCTTTTTCTTTCTAGATTTACAATCTTTTGCCCTGTGGCCTATTTTGCCACAAGTCCAACAAGTATCTTTGGAGGGCTTAGAAGACTTTCGTTTAGTCTTTCGACTGGGCTTAAAGGACTCTTTCTTGGGATTCTTCTTACGAGGAGAAGTCCTTTTGGTGGACTTAAAAGATTTTCTCTTATGCTTTTTCCGAGAGGAAAGGTCTGTAAATCCATAATCATCACAGAAGGTTCCTAGACCAAATTTAGAAGAACTATTTTGCTTAAGTTGCTGCTTAAGCTTAAGGTCAGTACAGAGATCTATACCTACAGTGGTGATAAAACTTATAAGGTCTCCGTAGGTAAGAATGCCATAAGGAATTTGACCCTCAAATCTATCCTTAATTTTGGTTCGCACCTTTTCTGCAAATAGAGGAAGAAGACCGCTAATAAATCTTTCCTTCCAGAAGTCGTTATTACAGTCAGGTCTGATCATAACCTTAACTAGGAAAGTATCTTTGTACCATAAAAAGTCTGCTAGATTCTTGCAACGAAGATTATTAAGAATTTCTAGGCTTCTATCCTGGAAGAGCTTAGGTTCTCCCACGAAATGTCTAGCTATATGGTAAAGGAGGGCGGCGCAGGAGTCTTCTTGTGCTACTTCAACCATGGTCTCTTGACCATCCACAATTCTGACCACTTGTTCAGTGGTTGTAGCGTCATAAATAAGACTCTTAACTTCTTCGGTGACATAGTTGTCCCACCAATGTTTTAACATTCTAGTAAAACCTGAAACAATCATAGTGGCTGCTCCTTTGTCAGAGGAGCCTTTGATCTTATAGGCTGTAATGGATACAGCCATTTCATGGAGTTTATTATAAATCTGGTGTTCGGCCAGACCATCAATAGTCCATTCAGTAATTCCTCTGCCATCATGATTACATGTAGAGAGGTAGGGATTTTCTTCGAACTAGACATCCGGAGGAGAGGGCTTTTTGTAATTATTTTTCTTAGTAGAAAAACGTTCACTGGTAAGCTTGGAAAGAGAATTCTTTTAGGAGCTGGACTCTCCCTGTTGGGAAACCTTAAACTTTGAAAGTTTGGTATTGATTTTTTCCAAAATCTGCTCAGAGAGTTTGAAATCGTCATTGAGGTCAGGAAACTTATCCTTTTGGAATTCATGTATCTTAAAGATAGGATTCGAAAGTGGTTTAGAGATAGGAGTGCTCTTTGCTGGCAGGGGGGCTTTTAAAGGAAGAGTAGAACTCTTGGTTTCTTCTATTTGTTGGGAGATGGTGTGAAGAACTTGATTAATATAATTGTTCTGTTCAATTATTCTATCAAGATCTATATTGAGAGGAGCCATGGAAGGTCTGTCATGCTTCTTCTTAAACGGGGAAGCATTAAGGATTTCGCTAGAGTGGGGAATTTTAATTCCCTCAAGAGGGGGAATCACAGATTCAACGACTGTGTTATTTTGCGTGTACCATTTGGTAATGATAACGTTAAGAGACTCAGTCTGGATGTTCATCCTTATGAGTTCAAACCATTTAAAGAACTCGATGTCGCATCGGTGTCTTTTTATGTCAGCTATCCATAACCGACCAAACTCCTTTTGTTGCTCTTTGGAATAGGTACTAGCGTACCATTTCTGTTTGATAGTGTCCTTTGGAAGATTCCAGAGGACCTTTAAAGCTTTAAGGTCAGGGGTGTATTCTTCATCGGATTTGATGACGAGTAAGCCAGGATCTGTCCTGACTTTCTGGGGAGGGGCCATATCAGAGGCCGTAGGACTTCTTGGTTCATAGAGGTTTTCGGGTTCATTGACCCTAGTGTTTTGATAATAGACCTTTGGGACCGGACCAGAGAAGTCAGATCCTCTAATCTTCCCTTTGTCATTATCATGCTCATCACTTCCCTCCGGGGGTTTGGAAGTAGAGGCACGAGTGGATGTGTATGACTTAATCCATCTTGTGTGGATGTGTATGACTTCCAAAGTAATTGATCCAACGAACTCAAAAACCTCTATGAACCAGGACAAAATTAGGGTTTAAGGAAGAGTAGAACTCTTGGTTTCTCCTATTTATTGGGAGATGGTGTGAAGAGCTTGATTAGTATAATTGTTCTGTTCAATTATTCTATCAAGATCTCTATTGAGAGGATCTATGGAAGGTCTGTCATGCTTCTTCTTAAACGGGGAAGCATTAAGGATTTCGCTAGAGTGGGGAATTTTAATTCCCTCAAGAGGGGGAATCACATATTCGACGACTGTGTTATTTTGCGTGTACCATTTGGTAATGATAACGTTAAGAGACTCAGTCTGGTTGTTCATCCTTGTGAGTTCAAACCATTTGAAGAACTCGATGTCGCATCGGTGTCTTTTCATGTCAGCTATCCATAACCGACCAAACTCCTTTTGTTGCTCTTTGGAATAGGTACTAGTGTACCATTTCCGTTTGATAGCATCCTTTGGAAGATTCCAGAGGACCTTTAAAGCTTTAAGGTCAGGGGTGTATTCTTCATCGGATTTGATGACGAGTAAGCCAGGATCTGTCCTGACTTTCTGGGGAGGGGCCATATCAGAGGCCGTAGGACTTCTTGGTTCATAGAGGTTTTCGGGTTCGTTGACCCTAGTGTTTTGATAATAGACCTTTGGGACCGTACCAGAGAAGTCAACTCCTCTAATCTTCCCTTTGTCATTATCATGCTCATCACTTCCCTCCGGGGGTTTGGAAGTAGAGGCACGAGTGGAGACGGAGCGGCGAAACGAAGTGTGCCGAGATGAGTCAAGCTCGAGGAATTTCAGATCAATTGATCCGTCGGGATGTTGGATAACCCGTTCGATCTGCGATTTTTCGGGGTAAATTTGAATGGGTTGGGTGATAGCCTCAAAGTGCCAATCATTACTATGTAGAATTTCATCCCAAACTAGAGCCTTAGGAACAAAGACTGTGCTACGATCTTTGTTTGCTTCCATTAGGGTGGTAACCCCTTTAGGGCTCGTAAATCTAGCTTTAGGTGCTAGAGTCGTTCCCATTAGACGATAATATACGCGGTATATAATCGCTATTTCTCTAGTGTTCTCCTTACTATTCATGTTTTTTGTTTTAACATTCAGAGTTAAAACATCCATGATGTTAGGATCATTAATATCTACAGAGAAATTGGGATAACAATTAAAGTATACCGGGCCGTCGGCGAGGTTACTTTGAATTACTCCTAAGAGAGAGTCATCAAAATTAAGTAGACGAGCATCTCTTAGGATAGCACAGACAGGGATATCTAAGCCCTGTCTAAATAGAGGCTTTATAGCAACTTGAACAAGTCCAACATACAGATAATTAAACTGATTTTTGAATCTGTTTATATCTAACTCATTGAACAGTTGAATAATTTCTAGAGAATCATTAATAGCTACAGTAGACTCAGAGGTCTTGATATTATGTTTTTTCAAAAAACTAAATTTGCTGATTTGATAAATCGTATTGAAAGATTCTTCTGAAATACTCTAGTTTTGAAGATCATTTTCAATAGTGGCAATCGGGGTTGCCTGAGAAGAAAGATTAACAGTATTTTTAATATGGTTATTCATATTTGAAACATACTGTCTAGAGACTAACAGAGAAAACATACATGTTCATCTAAGCAAGCATATCACAGAAAACAGATATGGAACAACGAAATCTAATTGTATTAATACATCTATGGCTTATGGGATCTAACAAGTTTTAATGGCTTTACACAGGATTCTGCTAGTGCTATCTTAGTGACCGGACCACCAACAAGGTCTAACGCTTACCTCAGCTGCGACCATACTTTCAGGCTGACCAACATCTAAACCGGAGATTAATCGGTTCCTTCAAACACTCAAACAGAAGACTAGTACCCCATACTTGGATTAAAACCCCATTATAAGACAAGATATATTAATATAATTAAAGATTAAGTAACTTCATATTAGTTTAAAGTAATATGTTTTTATGAGAACATAGTTTTGCTCATGCTCTAGACAGATTAACCACACCTACTTCATTTTCTTCTTCTATACCGTAATTTTTCTGAGCTTCTACATAATCCATATCGTGAGCACCTACACCTAAAGATACACCTACTTCTTTCTCAAAAGGTTGACTAAGCGGTGTCGGAGGCACATGGGTATATCTACTACTTGAACTACCTCCACGCTAGTAATTCATTTTTTACTACCACTACCGCTTTCGGGACAAAAAATTTTAACACCTTTAGTAGCGAAGTTTCTTAATTTATCCATAATATAAATTAAATTAAACTAAAAAATTCAAAATACATAAATATAATAAAATTAAATGTTAAAAAATTAATACAATAAATAAAAATTAAACGTAAGAGATAGAACGACAATACCAAATTTTGAAAGTATACGAAGGTTGCAACTTTAGAAACTTCCGCTCGTACTTTGTAAATGAAAAATTCAAAAATTAAAGTGAACACTTTAAGAAATTAAATATATTGAATATTTGAGAATTGAGAATTGAGATTTGAGAGAGTGAAAATTGTGTGAAAAATGATTTAAAGTTGTAGGGTATTTTTAGATTTTTTTTTGGATTAAAAAATATATTTTAAAGTGAAAAAAAAATCTTTTAATAAAAAAAATGGCCATATAACCGTTGGGCCAACGGCTAGTTTGGCCCAAATTAAAAAAAAAAAATCAATTCGGGCGGGCCTGGATCAGGCTTGGTCCGGTCTGGGCTAACCGGGCCCAAAATTTAAAAGAATCAGCCCGGGACCCGGAACCCTAAAGCCTTAGGGCTTTTCGGGCCGGGTCAAACTGGTCTGGGTCGTTTTAGTGGGCTGGGAAGGGACGGGTCGGCCCGGCCCACTTGACTAGCTTACTTTAGCTCCTCAGTATAAGTCTACCACATTCACATCACCACATACCGTTTGTGCTTTTGTTGCTCAACCTTCTACTAATGCTTCCACTTTGGCTATCAATCCAACGATTATGCTTTCTCAGTCCACTAATGAATCCACGTTCAATACTCGAGATGATCATTGTTATACTCTTGAGCCTACAGTTAAGTTAAGTGGACCGCCAAAATTTCTTACTTAGAACCTAGCATGCTAGAAGACCCAAAGAAAATGGTTGGGAAAGTTAAGAGTGTAGAAAATTATATGAAAAGTTCCTTGGGACTTGTGGGCTATGAAGATGTTTCATATAAAAAATGGGGCATGTTTTCAAGTGTTAACCTTCCTATAAGCTTTGAGACATCAAAATTTGAGGAGCTTGGTGGACAGAATGATTCTGTGAAATATTTGGGACGATATTGCAATTATTCAAGGAAAACTGAAGAAAAAAAGAAGGAAAACGCATCTGTTGTCGTGCCTAGGCCAAAGCAGAGTTTGAGAGGTCCAACTCACCAATACTGTCAGCCTCAATCCCTAGCTTACATATCAAATCCACTTATTCATCTGCAACAAGGTTCCTATTTTCAAAATCCAAGGAGTTCCATTCCACTTCCTCAATGTCCTTTGAATAATGCACAAGTGTGTACCCATCCGTCTTCTTATCCACAATGACATGCACCTGTCCCTCAACATCGTCCTTGACCCCCACAAATTTACCAAGGAACCTCTAAATTCAAGTTTCATCCAAGAACAAAGTTCGCAAAAAGGAGGAAGGAAAAGGATAATTTCACTCTTATTGGGGAGCTCTATGCCAGTTTGTTCCAAAGATTGAGACATAGGGGCATGATTACTCCCCTCCTTGAGTATATACCTGACCCACATTCAAGAATTTTTTATCCTAATGTATTATATGCATATCATTCTGATGTTTAGAGTCATAGTATTGAAGATTGTCGTACTTTGAAAAGAGAAATAGAAAAGATGATTCAAGAAAAATTGATTGTGGTGCAAAACATTGGCCCCTCGACCATTCCACAGAGTTCTTCACCAGCACGCGGTACTACACAATATGTGGGAGGCAATGAGTTAAGCATGAGGATCCAAAACTTATTTGTTGAAGGAAATATGTCTGACAATGGTGGAAGCTCTAGTCATGCTGATGTGCAAATCAGTGGCTAATATGTCAGCCTGAGCAATTGAGAAGTCACCTCTCTCCCTACTAGGAAGAGGTCTGGTAGTTTATTTTATTTTCTTTTCTATTATCCAAATTATTTCAGGGTGGTAGTTCGGAATCTATCTTGTTTTGTCCTTTTTGTCATTTATGGTCAAACCTTTTCTATCTTTTATTTCAACTAAATAGAGTGTCCCTTTTTCTTTTGTGTTTAAATATATGTTATTTGTTTGTTTTCTTTACATAGTACATTTTATGTTGGCTTTAGTGATATAACATGCTGGCGGAATTCTTCGCTAGATCTTAAAATCCAATTTGAGCATGAACTTTGAATCAGAGGGCTAAAGTTAGAAAAAACATGTGAGAAATAGGTAGCATGTTAAGACATTTGGTGACCATGTTGAAACCTTCTTTCAAAATTAAGGTAATTGTTTTGAGAATCACCAGAAGAATGTCACACCCCAAAATTCCATCGGGCTGGACTGGCACCCGAAGCCGAGAAGGCTCGGGAGAACCCATTCAAATACCTGTACTTTCACTTATATGTCACTAAAAATTTGGGCAGCACTTCGTTACATATAGAAGGGTCTAATTCCCTGTATCAGCACAATACGCACAAATATATATATATATATATATATATATAGAGAGAGAGAGAGAGAGAGAATACTTGGCCGTCGGGGCCACCACATATACAAATATAACATCACTATATAAACTCCCATGACTTTACCCTTCCTTATGTCTACAAAGCCTATAGGATATATACATGACATAACTAGGGTCGGGACAAACCCCCACCCACACATGACTCCTGTACAATAACAAAACATAAGGAACCGACTCGGAAAGCTCCGAAGCAAACTGGAGCTCACCAACAATAGCTGTACGACCTGGCTCCTATCTATGCTGTCAATGAGCTGAAGCACCTGTGCCTGTAGCATGAAATGCAGGTCCCCCTTGAGGGACGTCAGTACGAAATATGTACTGAGTATGTAAAGCTGTAAATAATCATATGTGATATAGGGGATCAAGAAAATCAGACGCAAGTGAATAAATCATAATAGAAGTGAACCAAACTCCATAAACACTTTTAGGATCATGCACATTATCATTAATCTGAATTGAGTTCTTGAATTCAAACACATTTGTGGAACGGTATACATTCGTTCATTTCATTCTTTACAATTATCATTCGTCATTACCTCCTCCTCCCGAACCTCCAACCACCTAACAATAATCAATACTGTATCGTACTGTGATCATTAGGCTGCCCCAGTATATATCAACTGGGATCGACCCATGCTAGGCTTATGCCCCTGGGATACCACCCATAAACACATAAATAGGGATCGACCCTTACTAGGCTTATGCCCCTGGGATACCACCCGATAAGAGAAAACTTCCATCACTTAGTTCAATTAATCTTTGCGATTGTTATTTCGGTCGCCACCGCATTTTTGATACTTTAAAACAATGATACATCAATAGGAACCAAGTAATAGACCTTCTATACAATAACGATGTAATAAAGACTCATTGGTACATAAACAATGTGTTTCAGAATCATCAATATCACAACAATGAAATAGGAGCCTTTTGGTATATCAATGAAACATTTGACACTTTATAGAATGGAAACAACTTCATTGGTAATGTAGAACAATACATATTTTTGGACAACCTCGAAATCTTACTTGATGGAATATTGGTGTTTTCATGCCAAAGAACATCGTTAGAGTATGCTTTACATACCTTGTTGTAGATTCGGATACCAATTCAACACAACTTCCCACCTTTACAAATCACTTATCTACAATGAAATATTTGGCATCTAGTATTAGCAACCCAACACCACAATTCTCTTCCATAATTCCATACAACAAATATTAGCAAAACATTCCAAAAAAAAACAACTTGAACAATAGGTTTATGTGTATATATATATATAATCATCATTTCAATACCACATCATCACACCAAATCCTTTCACAATTCAACATAATCCAACATCATTTCCCAATCATCTTTCAACAACAATCAAATAACATACTTCTTATGCTCACATGCATATATATATATATATATATATATATATATATATATATATATATATATATATATATATACATATCCATATAAATAACACCAACATAAGTATACCGGGCCGTCGGCGAGGTTACTTTGAATTACTCCTAAGAGCGAGTCGTCAAAATTAAGTAGACGAGCATCTCTTAGGATAGCACAGACAGGGATATCTAAGCCCTGTCTAAATAGAGGCTTTATAGCAACTTGAACAAGTCCAACATGCAGATAATTAAACTGATTTTTGAATCTGTTTATATCTAACTAATTGAACAGTTGAATAATTTCTAGAGAATTATTAATAGCTACAGTAGACTCAGAGGTCTTGATATTATGTTTTTTCAAAAAACTAAATTTGTTGATTTGATAAATCGTATTGAAAGATTCTTCTGGAATACTCCAGTTTTGAAGATCATTTTCAATAGTGGCAATCGGGGTTTCCTGAGAAGAAAGATTAATAGTATTTTTAATATGGTTATTCATATTTGAAACATACTGTCTAGAGACTAATAAAGAAAACATACATGTTCATCTAAGCAAGCATATCACAGAAAACAGATATGGAACAACGAAATCTAATTGTATTAATACATCTATGGCTTATGGGATCTAACAAGTTTTAATGGCTTTACACAGGATTCTACTAGTGTTATCTTAGTGACTGGACCACCAACAAGGTCTAACGCTTACCTCAGCTGCGACCATACTTTCAGGCTGACCAACGTCTAAACCATGGAAGTCCTACGGCCTCTGATATGGCCCCTCCCCAGAAAGTCAGGACAGATCCTGGCTTACTCGTCATCAAATCCGATGAAGAATACACCCCTGACCTTAAAGCTTTAAAGGTCCGCTGGAATCTTCCAAAGGACGCTATCAAACGGAAATGGTACGCTAGTACCTATTCCAAAGAGAAACAAAAGGAGTTTGGTCGGTTATGGATAGCTGACATGAAAAGACACCGATGCAACATCGAGTTCTTCAAATGGTTTGGACTCATAAGGATGAACAACTAGACTGAGTCTCTTAACGTTATCATTACCAAATGGTACACACAAAATAACACAGTCATCGAATCTGTGATTCCCCCTCTTGAGGGAATTAAAATTCCCCACTCTAGCGAAATCCTTAATGCTTCCCCGTTTAAGAAGAAGCATGACAGACCTTCCATGGCTCCTCTCAATAGAGATCTTGATAGAATAATTGAACAGAACAATTATACTAATCAAGTTCTTCACACCATCTCCCAACAAATAGGAGAAACCAAGAGTTCTACTCTTCCTTTCGAAGCCCCCCTGCCAGCAAAGAGCACTCCCATCTCTAAACCACTTTCGAATCCTATCTTTAAGATACCTGAATTCCAAAAGGATAAGTTTCATGACCTCAATGACGATTTCAAACCCTCTGAGCAGATTTTGGAAAAAATCAATACCAAACTTTCAAAGTTTAAGGTTGCCCAACAGGGAGAGTCCAGCTCCCAAAAGAATTCACTTTCCAAGCTTACCAGTGAACGTTTTTCTACTAAGAAAAATTATTACAAAAAGCCCTCTCCTTCGGATGTCCAGTTCGAAGAAAATCCCTACCTCTCTACATGTAATCATGATGGCAGAGGAATTACTGAATGGAATATTGATGGTCTGGCCGAACACCAGATTTATAATAAACTCCATGAAATGGCTGTATCCATTATAGCCTATAAGATCAAAGGCTCCTCTGACAAAGGAGCAGCCACTATGATTGTTTCAGGTTTTACTGGAATGTTAAAACATTGGTGGGACAACTATGTCACCGAAGAAGTTAAGAGTCTTATTTATGAAGCTACAACCACTGAACAAGTGGTCAGAATTGTGGATGGTCAAGAGACCATGGTTGAATTAGCACAAGAAGACTCTTGCGCCACCCTCCTTTACCATATAGCTAGACATTTCGTGGAAGAACCTAAGCTCTTCCAGGATAGAAGCCTAGAGATTCTTAATAATCTTCGTTGCAAGAATCTAGCAGACTTTCAATGGTACAAAGATACTTTCCTAGTTAAGGTTATGATCAGACCTGACTGCAATAACAACTTCTGGAAGGAAAGATTTATTAGCGGTCTTCCTCCTCTGTTTGCAGAAAAGGTGTTATCCAAAATTAAGGATAGATTTGAGGGTCAAATTCCTTATGGCATTCTTACCTATGGAGACCATATAAGTTTTATCACCACTGTAGGTATAGATCTCTGTACTAACCTTAAGCTTAAGCAGCAACTTAAGCAAAATAGTGCTTCTAAATTTGGTCTAGGAACCTTTTGTGATGATTATGGATTTACAGACCTAAATCCATATTTTGAGTGGATGTGTATGACTTCCAAAGTAATTGATGTTTAGACCATGTTGTATTTCTCTATTTCTACTTTTTCTCTTATAGAACATTAAATAAGCTTTCCATCGATACCAATTTTATTGAAATCCAACATCGGGCGAGGGAGTTATGGCGGTCTTACTAAATGGTATCAGATTGCCCAGGTTTGACGGTCGACCTGGCGAACCGTTAGGTCCCTGGTTGATCGTCAAGTGCCCCGTCAATCCAAGGCAATGAATCCTTTTTCAGGCCATCGTAAGAAGGCCAAGTTGGTGGACCATAAAAAATTTGACATACCATCAAGGGGTCCATCAAGTCGAGAGAGAATGTCTTGTTTCTGGCCCTCGAGTGATGGACGACTTGGAGTTATGTCAATTTCCTGATGAACTGTCATTTTGACCGTCAAGTCAAGGAGAAATATTCCAGTTTTGGCACTCGAGTGATGGATGATCTGGTGGACCATCAGGAGACTTGATGGACCGTCAGATTGATCGTCACAGGCCCCGATCCGCAAATTTCAGCTTTTTTAAAAGGACATTTTTTTCATTTCCGCCCCATATGGTATTATATATATCCTAGTAGAGAATAGCCATTTATTTTTCTCCTTTTCTCTTCCGAGAAACATCTAGAAATTAGGGTTTCTTTCAAAACCAAAAAATTTAATCTTCTTCCAAGAAATTCAAGGATCTTCCATGGATTTCTCCAAGTTGTTCGAGAATTAAGTTCCCCAAGTCAAGGGCATCAAGAATCTTGGTCTAAAAGTGTGAGAAAGAAGTTCCAAACAAGTTTCTACATCTCAAAAATCATAATCCAAGGTATGTGAAGTTTGAACAAGAATACTCCTTTTGTTCTTGTGCCTAAAGATTTACTTTCTATTATTGATTTACATGATTTTGCAAGAGGGTTTACACCCAAATTTCTTTATTTATGATTTATGATATTTGAGTTGAATAATTTTGATATTTATTATTATTGCACCATCATTTTCTTAAATTGAGAATTTATTCCATGAGTGGTATATTGTCATTACATATTGATGATTTCTAAGCGATTTAAGACAAGTGTCATGAGTTATGCCTTTCTATGAGAAATTTTTGTATTGAATATATATCGATATTTTAGATTGAAATTCAAGAATGAGTCCTATGATGTTTCCTTAAAGCTTTGATATTTGAAAATGATTCAAAAAGCAAATGTACTCGATGGAAAGAAAGATTGTATTGAGTTGAGTCAGATTAGGAATCCACAAGATGTGTATGATTTACAGATGAGATATATATTTATGTTTTGGTCTCTAAAATAGACCCATGAGCTGATATTAATTAAGGTGGATTTCCTTATGTGTTCTGAGCTGAGTCTAGGAGGAGTATTTAGTACCGAGCAGGAAATATGGTATTTCCCTGAGACTATGTGGCACCGTAGGATTAATGTTGATAATTATGGGCCAGAGGATGAGTATGAGATTGTGATAACGAGATTGAGGTTGTACTCCCTGGAAAGAGTATGACACCCCTGCCAATGAGGGGTTCTCTCTTGAGGAGGGCAAAATGTTGGACTCCATGCGGCTCACATGGTGTACTTATGTCAGTTATAAGAAACTCCCACGTCTATAATGATCTATGTACCATGAGTTACCGAGTCACTCTAAGTCATGAGTCAAAGAGTTTGAGTTGAGTTAAATGGTTAATGGGATTTATAAAGAATATGTTATTACTAATGCTTTTCGGAAATGAAGTTTTAGATAATTCAAGCAAAGATCGTTATTATTTTTAGCATGTATGATTTTCTTATACATTTATGATATTATTTAAAATACTGTACCCACCCCCACATACTCAGTACATTCCCAAGTAATAACTCTCATACTACTTTGTATTCAATATTTCCTCATGATATAGGTTCAGGTACTCAGTCTAAGCAGCGACAGTGATCTTTGAGTACCTTCATCTACATTTCTGCGGTTGGTGAAGCTTCATGGTTCGAGAACCTGTGTCTCTGATTTTGTCTTGTTAATAGATGGTTGTTTACTTTCAGTTCAATATAAGTCAGTTGGGGATCAGTCCCAATGGCTCCTCAGTCCTATATAGTAGAGGCTTTGTCAGACTAGTGTACCAGGGTGTACAAAGATTTCAGTAGTTTGTTTGTACAGGGCAGTATTACTTCACATTTTAGTATGTTCATGACATGGTTATTCCTCATTATCTAAGCATGATTTGCGCTATAATGAGTTTTAAAAGTGATGACAGGCTTAGAGGTTAGCTTGAGGCCACGTATGGCCTTGAGCACCATGTAACGTCTTGGGATAGGTTCTTGGGGCGTTACAAGCTTGGTATTAGAGCCTAAGGTTCAAGGAGTCCTAGGGAGTCTAACAAGCCGCGTTACGTAGGTTCTTGATCATCTCTGTGTAGTTCACCACATCTATGAGCAAGAGGCTATGGGACTTATTAGGAAAAGTTATTTTTTCTTTCAAAAGTCTATCGTGCCTATGGTTGTTTCTCGCTACTGTTAATTTGTGCTCTCTTATGATAGAAATTGGGATAACAATTAAGGTATACCGGGCCGTCGGCGAGGTTACTTTGAATTACTCCTAAGAGCGAGTCGTCAAAATTAAGTAGACGAGCATCTCTTAGGATAGCACAGACAGGGATATCTAAGCCCTGTCTAAATAGAGGCTTTATAGCAACTTGAACAAGTCCAACATGCAGATAATTAAACTGATTTTTGAATCTGTTTATATCTAACTCACTGAACAGTTGAATAATTTCTATAGAATTATTAATAGCTACAGTAGACTTAGAGGTCTTGATATTATGTTTTTTCAAAAAACTAAATTTGTCGATTTGATAAATCGTATTGAAAGATTCTTCGATAATACTCCAGTTTTGAAGATCATTTTCAATAGTGGCAATCGGGGTTGCCTGAGAAGAAAGATTAACAGTATTTTTAATATGGTTATTCATATTTGAAACATATTGTCTAGAGACTAACAGAGAAAACATACATGTTCATCTAAGCAAGCATATCACAGAAAACAGATATGGAACAACGAAATCTAATTGTATTAATACATCTATGGCTTATGGGATCTAACAAGTTTTAATGGCTTTACACAGGATTCTGCTAGTGTTATCTTAGTGACTGGACCACCAACAAGGTCTAACGCTTACCTCAGCTGCGAACATACTTTCAGGCTGACCAACGTCTAAACCGGAGATTAATCAGTTCCTTCAAACACTCAAACAGAAGACTAGTACCCCATACTTGGATTAAAACCCCATTATAAGACAAGATATATTAATATAATTAAAGATTAAGTAACTCCATATTAGTTTAAAGTAATATGTTCTTATGAGAACATAGTTTTGCTCATGCTCTAGACAGGTTATGTGTTTAGCTGCTCATGCTAGACACACAATCTACCAACATGGCTTTGCAGTCACCGCCAATGCCCAAGCCAACACCAAGGTTACTGTTTCACCTCCGTAAGGGAATAATTCTGATGTAGCCCAGGTTCGTGATTTTATGTGAATGAATCCACCTAAGTTCTATTGGTCAAAAGTATGTGAGGACCCACAAATATATTTTGATGAAGTGAGAAAGATCACTCAGATTATGCACGTGATGGAGGAGGAAAGTGTTGAATTGGCTACCTATCGAATGAAAGATGTTGCTTATGATTGGCTGGAGATGTGGAGGAAGAGTAGAGGGGAGAATGATACTCCTGTGATTTAGCAATTATTCCAAGATGTCTTCTTAGACATATTCTTTCCCCCGGAGCTGAGGGAAGCCAAATTAGAAGAATTTATGAAATTAAGACAGGGCTCCATGATAGTTAAGGAGTATTGCCATAAGTTTAACTAGTTATGTTGTGAAAAGTGTAGATCCGCTATGCTTAATAGGGACAAGGACCTTTTAAGACTAAGATTCATGCTTAGCAGATTGAAGTAGATAAGGTGACGGAGAGAGAGAGAGTGAGAGGAAATAAGAGAGTTACATCAGAGCAACAGGGGTATAGTCAGGCTAGATTTTCTAAAGGGATCCACCCTCAGTTACAGAGTCGTTCTCTTATGCCAGTGCCTTCATCGGCTAGTAGGCCTACTATGTCCAGGTCCCAAGATAGTGTGAGTAATAGACCTCATCCTTCCCCATGTCCGAAGTACGATAGAGACCATCTCGGTGAGTGCCTAGTCAGTCAGATGGGTTGTTTTGGTTGTGGTAAGTTGGGCCACAAGTTCAGAGATTTCTCATATGCTAGAAAAGGGAGTCGTAATGTTCGTCCTCAGAGTCAGTCTATTAGTGCTCCAGTCCCTATAGTTTGTCCTACTCTTCTTCAGGGTACCTCATCTAGTACTACAGGTGGTCAGCAGCAGAATCGCTTTTAAGCTATACCATCCCTCCAGGAGCAGTAGGATTCACAAGATATTGTTACTGGTATGCTTTGTGTATTTTATTTTGATGTGTATATGTCGATGGACCCTGGGTCAAGTCTTTCTTATGTGACTCCGTTGGTGGCTGTGAATTTTGAGATCAGTGCTGAAAAGATTTCTGAGCCTTTTCTAGTCTCTATACCAGTGGGTGAATTTGTTGTTGCTAAGCAAGTATATAAGAAGTGTCCTATCACTGTTCATAACAGATTCATGTTTGCAGATTTGATTGAGCTAGACATGGTTGATTTTGATATTATTCTAGGCATGGATTGGCTTCCCTTTTGTTATACGTCCATAGACTATCATACCCGGGTAGTCAAGTTTTAGTTTCCCAATGAGCCAGTCTTTGAGTGGTCCAAAAATTTTGTATATCCTAAAAGTCATTTCATATCCTATCTTAAAGCTAGGAAATTGATAACCAAGGGTTGTATCTATCATTTAGTTCAAGTTAAGGATACTAAGTCTGAGACTCTCTCTATTCAGTCTCTTAGTGTTGTCAACGAGTCTCTTGATGTTTTCCTAGAAGATATCCCAGGGGTACCTCCCGATAGAGAGATAGAATTCATAATTAATCTTCTCCCTGATACACAACCTATTTCTATTCCTTTGTATTGTATGGCCCCCATAGAACTTAAGGAGTTAAAAAAGTAACTCAAAGATCTTCTTGATAAGGGTTTTATAAGGCCCAGTGTGTCTCCCTTGGGTGCACCCATTCTATTCATGCGAAAGAAAGATGGTTCATTGCGTTTATGCATTGACTATCGTCAGCTTAAAAAGGTCACAATCAAGAACAAGTACCCTCTTCCTAGAATTGATGACCTATTTGATCAGCTGCAAGGTGCCAGTTACTTCTCAAAAATAGATTTGAGATCCAGTTATCACCAACTTAAAGTCAGAGAGTGTGATATTTGAAAGACGGCTTTCCACACTCGTTATGGTCATTTCAAATTCTTGGTCATGTCCTTCGGGCTAACGATTACCCCAACATCTTTTATAGACATCTTGAATCGAGTGCTTAGATCGTACATAAATATGTTCGTTATTGTGTTTATAGATGATATCCTTGTATATTCCTAGAGTAAAAATGAGCATACAGATCATCTTTGAATTGTCTTACAGACCCTTAGGGTTCAGTAACTATTTGCCAAATTTAGCAAGTGTGAATTTTGGCTTCGGTTAGTTGCCTTTCTGGGTCATATTGTCTCTTTTAAAGGATTTGAGTTGATCCTCAAAAGGTAGAAGCTGTGAAGACCTGGCCTAGACCTATTTCCTTATCAATATTAGGAGTTTCTTGGGTCTAACTGGTTGCTACCATCGTTTTATCGAAGGTTTTCTTCCATTGCTATTCCTTTTACCCGGTTGACCTAAAAGGAGTTTAAATTCCAGTGGTCAGATTCTTGCAAGAAGAGTTTTTAGGAGTTGAAGACTCAACTCACTTTAGCCCCTGTGATGATCCTGCCTAATGGTGTAGATAATTTTGTTGTATATTGTGATGCTTCCAGAATTGGGTTAGGTTGCATGTTGATGCAGAAGGGTAAGGTTATAGCCTATGCCTCCAGGCAGTTGAAACCTCATGAAAAGAATTATCTGACCCATGACCTCGAGTTATCTGCAGTGGTTTTTGCTTTGAAAATCTGGAGACACTATTCATATGGTGTTTATGTTGATGTCTTTATGGACCATAAGAGTTTACAGTATGTGTTCACTCAAAAAGAGTTGAATCTTCGGCTGAGGCGATGGTTATAATTACTGAAGGACTATGATATGAGTGTGTTGTATCTCTTGGGAAAGGCCAATGTAGTAACAGATGCCCTTAGCAGATCGTCCATGGGTAGTGTAGCACATGTAGAGGAAGATAAGAAGGAGTTAGCTCATGAAGTGCACAGTTTATCTAGGTTGGGTGTTAGATTGCTCGACTTAGCTAAGGGTAATGTTTGGATTCAGAGTAGTTTCGAATCTTTCTTAGTTTTGGAAGTGAAGAAGAAGTAAGATATGGATTCTTGTTTGACTGAATTGAAACCGTCCATCAAAGACCAAAATGTGGAGGTTTTCTCCCAAAGGGGAGATAGTGTATTGAGATTTTAGAATAGATTGTTTGTGCCTGATGTTGATGATCTGAGGCAGAGAATTATGGCTGAGCCTCATGGCGCGAGGTATTCTATTCATCCTGGTGCTACCATGATGTACCGCGATTTGTGAGACATTTATTGGTAGAATGGTATGAAAAAAGATTTAGCGAACTAGTAGAAAAGTGTTTAACTTTCCAGCAGGTAAGGATAGAGCACCAGAGACCCGGTGGCGTGATGCAAGAATTTAGTATTCCATCTTGAAAGTGGGTAGTGGTGAACATGGTTTCGTGACCGGTTTACTTCTCTCTCATCGTCATCATGATTCTATTTGGGTCGTTCTAGACAGGTTGACTAAGTCAGCACATTTTCTGCCAGTACATACATCTTTCACCGTGGAGGACTATGCTAAGATGTATATTCTGGAGTTAGTTAGGTTGCATGGAGTTCCGATGTCTATCATCTCCGATAGAGCTACTCAGTTTAATTTTCAGTTTCAGAGAGCCTTTCAGAAGGGTCTTGGCATCTAAGTTTATCTTAGCTCCACTTTTCATCCGTAGACAGATGGTCTGGCTGATAGGACTATACAGACTTTGGAGGATATATTGAGGACATGTGTTCTTGATATCAAAGGAACTTAGGATGAACATTTGTCATTGATTGAATTTGCTTACAACAATAGTTTTCATGCTAGTATTGGAATGGATCCATTTGAAACTTTGTATGAGAGAAGATGTAGGTCGCTCATAGGTTGCTTCGAAGTAGGTGAAGCTGCTGTGATTTGACCTGATGCTGTATTTGAGGCTATGGAGAAAGTTAAGTTGATTTAGGAGAGGTTGAAGACAGCCCAGATTCGTCAGAAGTCGTATGCTGATATGAGAAGAGAGCTCTTGAGTTTGAAGTTAGTAATAGAGTGTACTTGAAAATTTCACTCATAAAAGGGATGAAAAGATTTGGAAAGAAAGAGAAGCTGAGTCCTAGATATGTTGGCCCTTATAGAAGTTTTGAGTTGTGTTAAGAAAGTAGCTTATGAGATTAAGTTTCCTACAGAGTTGTGAGCTGTCCATCCTGTATTTCATGTTTATATGATCAAAAAGCACATTGGTGACTCTGTTGTTGTTGATCTGTCAGAAAGCCTTGATGTTCAGGATAGCCTTTCTTATGATGAAGTCCTAGTTGAAATCCTAGATTATCAAGTCCGTGCACTAAGGAACAAGTAAGTACCCTTGGTTAAAGTTCTATGGCGAAATCAATCAGTCGAGGGTGCTACATGGGAAGCAGAAGCAGATATGTGAGCTAGTTATACTCATATTTTCTCTGCGATTCCAAATTAAGCTGAAGGCACTATTCCCCTAATTTAGTTTCCTCCTAATCTAATGTATTCAGCTATATGGTTATTCCCTATATGATTCGTGCATTTGGTGAAGTACTCAGAAGTTGAGAGTATAGTGAGCCCTTTAATGTGAGTCATTCAAGATGGGCATCCTCATTCTCTCTTGTTCTTGGCCTATCTAGCAACATTCGAGGATGAATGTATCTAAAGGGGAGATATTGTAATACCCCAATCGTTTCTTAAACCTAAATCTATCTTTTGAATGGATATGTATGACTTTCAAAGTGATTGATGATTAAACCATGTTGTATTTATCTAATTTCTAATTTTTCTCATGTAGAGCATTGAATAAGCTTTGCATCGATTCAACTTTTATTAAAATCCAATATCGGACGAGGGAGTTATGGCTGTCTTACTAAACAGTATCGGATCGCCCAGGTTTGACGGTCGACCTGGTGTACCATTAGGTCCCTAGTGGACCGTCAAGTGCCCTGTCAAGCCAAGACAGTGAATCTTTTTGGATGGCCAATTTGGTGGACCGTTAAAAAGTTAACGGACCATCAAGGGGTCCATTAGGTCGAGACAGAATGTCTCATTTCTAGCCCTCGAGTGACAGACGACTTGGTGGTCCGTTAGTTTCCTAACGGACCGTCACTTCGATCATCATATCGAGGCAGAATGTTCCAGCTTTGGAACTCAAGTGACGAATGATCTGGTGGACCATCAAGAGAGTTGACGAACCGTCAGATCGACCATCACAGGCCCCGATTAGCGAATTTCAGCTTTTTCAAAACGGCATTTTGGTCATCTTAAAAAGAGTCACCCACAACTGAGAAATCATCCATAAATACCCCTATAGTATACTCCACCATAACTGCTATGGTTAGGGCAGCCTCCACAGGTACACGGCCTTTCACACGAAGCCAAGCTCGGGAATTACAAAAACTCCAAGCTTTGTTCATGCAAATGGCCGTGTGTGAGTTGGTGATTGAACCAACCAAGGACCTAAACGTTTTTATGTGTGAAGAGAGGTCCTAATGTGTAATAAACTACTCTCCAAGGTTGGAACAAGAAGCAAGGGCGGATGGGTCATTTTACCCCTTTTGTTTGTAGTATAAATAGAACATGTTAGAGAGTCATCCCTTAGTTTTCGAATGCTGATTTTTGTAACCTAAAAACACTAAACATTTCCTCTCTCTTCCACTCATAGAAGCCGCCCCTATTTTCTCACAAGTAGAGGGATACTTGTGTTGTCTCTTTGGCTAGAAACAAGGGTTTTGAGGTCGTTGAGTGCCTCTTGGTCCTCGTAAGAACTTGGTGTTTATATTCATTAGACTTAGGGTCCTCTCTTGATGTTAGGGTTCTTAGTTTCTTGAATGTTATATGTCAAGTTATCTATCTTTCTTTATCTTGTTGTTGTTGTTGATTTTGTTATCTTAAAGTCTAGTGAAGCCGTGTGGGGCTCTTTTCGATTCACTAGCATTGTTATCTATCTTGTTGTTCTTGTGTTGTGGGCTGAAAAAAAAAACGAAACTTAAACTTGTTGTTCTTGTGTTGTTGGACTGAAATCCGAGCCTACTTGAAGCTCTTGGTGTTGTTGGTTTGATTTTGTATCATTTGGTATCAAAGCAAGACCGGTTGTGTTCCAACATAACCCATCTTGGGCTAGTTCACGGCTTAAACAAACTACACCAAAAAGAAATTCTGAAAATCTGTCCATTAAAAGTTGAAACCAAGAATGATGTTGTATGTTTAGATCTAGGTGTTATTTTGCTTGTTTAGTGAGTTTCTAGTGTTGGTTTCTTTCTCACCAACACTAAAGTGTCTAGATCCAAAAGTTGAGCTTGAAAACTTGAACATTGTGTAGTGACTTGAAGTGGCCGAAAGTTGTATATTGTTGATAACCAAAAAAAAAATCGGTGGTTGTGTGTTTATGTGCTAAAGAAGTTGATGAAGTTTGTTGAGGTGTTCATCTTTTGAACTTGTTCATCTTGTTGTGTGCTCAAGTGGTAAGACAAGCTATAAAGTTGTTATGAAAGACTTGCACCCATCACCTTTTAGTCTTGTCAATCACTTTTCCCTAATTCAAGGAGCCTTGTTTTGTGGGATTAGTCAACCAAACCCCACTTTCTTGAGTTTGAAAAGGGTGAAATACTACAAGATTTTATTTTTCCCACCAAAACACTTTGCAAACTATAACAAGTTGTGTGAATATTAATGCAAAACAAAAAAAAAAAAAGAGAGAAGAAGAACGTGTGGGACCATTGCATGCTGCCACGTCGCTATAAGCTCAACTTAGGATATTCTTTGGTTGCTAATTGTTGATCCTTGGTTTCCCTTACTTGGTCCTAGAACTAATTAACAAACTAGTACCTTCCTACTAGGTTGTCAACTAGTTCCTTGAACCGTTTGTTCGTGTCAACGATTATTTGAGTGCTTTTATTCGTTTGAATGAATTGCTGATTTTTGACTCTAGTCCGGCAAGAATTATTTGAGTCTTCAAACAAGAATCCATTCCGGATAAGAGCTTACTCATACCTTAAAAATCTCACGGTTACTAGCCAATTATACAACACTTGTGGAACACGAACTTGTGGTGAACTAAAGCGGATAATACCTTGACAATGGAAGGAGCTACGTCTCATAATGTGGATACTAATGCCCTTGATTCTATGAGGGTCACTCTTGAGGCCGTTACCCGGACACTTGAAAGGTTGAATTCGGAATTTGGGGCCGTGAGAGAGGACTTGGCAGCAATAAGGGGGGAAGTGTCGACTATTAGTGGGAGATTAGAACAAGTGGAGAGTCAAAGGAACTCTCGTCCTTCTACTCCTCTACATGTATCTACCAATGGTCATGATAGGACCTCCTCCGCAACCATCACCCCCGAAACAGTCCACCAAATGCTAAATGCACCCCAAGCTCCACTTAATACCGCAAGCCAAACTACCTATTTTCCTCCAAACCGAGACTCCACTAGACCACTACATTTCCAAGCCCCTCCAATGCCACAAGATGGATTTGGACGCCAAGTACCTCCACTAAATCTGATCCCTCCATTCCAAGCTCCATTAATCCAAAGACCGCAAATTCCAAATCCTCCGAATCAAAACGGCCAAGGCCGGCCAGCCCACTTTGAAGGATATGGTAGAGAGGAGTATGAAGGAGATGGAGCCTTTGATGATGCTTATATGAGGGAGGAGGAGTTAAGAGGGGGTCGAGGAGAACCTAGGAGATATCGGGGGTATGGAGATAGGGGAAACCGACACCAAGAGAGAGACGTAGGCATCAACACCATCAAGTTGGGCCTACCCATCTTTAAGGGTGAAAGTGACCCCGAGACCTACTTAACTTGGGAATCGGCTTGTGACAAAGTTTTCCAAGTTAATGACATCTCGGAAGAAAAGAAGAGTTGCTACGCTATAGCTCACCTCGAGGGCTATGATAACACTTGGTGGGAGTATGTTAAACGATTTGGTAATGAATTAGTGGATGGGCAGCCACCACCTTGGTATCGGTTGAGGTATTTGATGAGACAACGATACCTTCCCGAGAGATATCGTCATGAGTTGCTCGCTAGATTATATGGCTTGCGGCAAGGAGGAAAGAGTGTGATGGCCTATTTTGACGAGTTCCAACAACTCATGTTGAAACTTGATCATCGTGGGGAGCAAATCAGTCACGACATCATCCGGTTCAAGTGTGGGTTGAACAAAGAGATCTCCACTCATTTGACCCTTCACCGGTTTGAAACCATTGACGGTATATTCCAAGCGGCCCTAGAGATTGAAAGGGAACTTAAGGAGAGATCAGCCTTCAAGGCAAGGGTACAAACCCCCTCGGGTTTGCCCAAAAACAAGGACCAACTCGCCCCTACGAAGCTGCCCGAGTCCAAAACAGTCCCTAAGTTCCCTCCGAAACCGGAGGCTCACAAATATCCCAACCCAAAGGGGTTCCAATGCTTCAAGTGCCAAGGTTGGGGGCATAAGGCCAATGAATGTCCGAAACGGCGCAATGTGATCCTACGAGAAGGGAAAGTGTACTACCTTGGTGAGGAGGTGGTTTCCGAAAGGGGGGAGGATGAGGCCGAGCCTCAAGATGGAGAGGGAGCTGAAAATGGGCTGAATGATGATGAATTAGATGGTATTGAAGATGTCTATCCACAAGAAGGGGAGTGTGTGGTTCCAAGCTTTGTGGTTAGACGTGTCATGATTAGTAAGGCGATGGATGACCCGAGTCAAAGGGAAAATCTATTCCATACTAAGTGTCTTGTAAAGGGGAGTGTGTGCACCTTGGTGATTGATAGTGGTAGTTGTACAAATGTTGCGAGCCATGCTATGGTAAATTTCTTGAAGCTAACAACTACACTACACACTAGTCCTTACAAGCTACAATGGTTGAACGATTATGGAGAATTAAAGGTCACAAGGCAATGTGTGATTCGGTTTAAGGTGGGAAACTATCACGATGAAGTGCTTTGTGACGTGATCCCAATGCAAGCATGTCACTTGTTGTTAGGTAGGCCATGGCAATATGATAGGTCTACTAGGCACGATGGGAGGTCCAACCGGTATACGCTTGAGAAGGATGGCCGAAAGGTCACACTTCACCCTCTTTCACCCTCCCAAGTAAATGAGTGGCATCAAAAGATGAGAGAGTTAAAGGGAAAGGGGAAGGAATCCGGAAAGGGAGAAAAGGGGGTGGATGCCGTAGGTGAGGAAGTAGGGACATCCGAGGCTATCCCAACGACAAGGGAGATGGAAAACATAGTGATGTTGGCTAGGAGGAAAGAACTCTTCGTGGACCATGATGAAAACAAGCCGATGTTACTTTTAGCCCATTATTTTAATACTAACCCCACTAATTCTTCCATTTCCCCTTTGAATTCTTGTGTGTTGCAGGAGTATGAAGATGTATTTCCTTAAGAACTTCCGCAAGGATTGCCCCCACTTCGGGGAATTGAGCACCAAATTGATTTGGTGCCGGGTTCACAACTTCCAAACAAACCGGCCTATAGGAGCAATCCCATGGACACTAAGGAGCTTGAAAGACAAGTTGAGGAGCTTCTCAACAAGGGATACATCAAGGAAAGCATGAGTCCGTGTGCTGTTCCGGTGCTTTTGGTACCAAAGAAGGACGGAACTTGGCGTATGTGCGTCGATTGTAGAGCCATCAACAAAATCACGATAAGGTATCGTCATCCAATCCCTAGACTAGATGATATGTTAGATGAGCTCCACGGATCTTGTTTGTTTTCTAAAGTGGACCTTAGGAGCGGCTATCACCAAATTCGCATGCAACCCGGTGATGAGTAGAAGACCGCATTCAAGACCAAATTCGGTCTATATGAGTGGCTGGTCATGCCCTTTGTCCTTACCAATGCTCCTAGCACATTTATGAGGCTAATGAATCATGTAATGAAGCCTTATATTGGGAAGTTTGTGGTGGTTTACTTTGATGATGTGTTAGTGTATAGTAAATCTATTGATGATCATGTAATGCATTTGAGATGTGTGTTTGATGTTCTCCGAAAGGAGAAGCTGTATGCCAACATGGAGAAGTGTTCTTTTGGTGTTGATAAAGTTATATTCTTGGGTTTTGTCGTGAGCTCAAGGGGTGTGGAAGTGGACGATTCCAAGATAGACTCTATTCGAAGTTGGCCGACCCCTAAAACTATTGGAGAAATCCGAAGTTTCCACGGGTTGGAAAGCTTTTATAGGAGGTTTGTCAAAGGATTTAGTTCCATAGCAGCCCCCTTGACCGAGGCAATTAGAAAGGACGGACCCTTTAAATGGGGTGATGAGCAGGCTAGGGCTTTTGAGGCCTTGAAAGCTACGCTCATCTCGGCGCCTTTATTGCAATTGCCCAATTTTGATAAGATGTTTGAAGTAGAGTGTGATGCTAGTAAGGTTGGCATCGGGGCTATTTTGATGCAAGAAGGTAAGCCCGTTGCTTATTTCAGTGAAAAGCTCAAAGGGGCAACTCTTAATTACTCAACTTATGATTTGGAGTTGTACGCCCTTGTTAGAGCCTTGGGAAATTGGCAACATTATTTGTGGCCTAAGGAGTTTGTGATACGAACGGATCATGAGTCGTTGAAACACCTTAAGAGCCAAGACAAGTTGAATAGGCGTCATGCTAAGTGGATTGAGTTCATCGAGACTTTCCCTTATGTAATTCATTACAAAAGGGGAAAGGAAAATATTGTTGCCGATGCCTTGTCTAGAAAGCATGTGCTTGTTGCTACCTTGTCTTCGAAATTGATGGGTTTTGAGAGCTTGCGGTTGTTGTATCCCGAGGATCCTACCTTTGCTCCTATTTTTAGGGAATGCAAAGAGTGGGGAAGGGAGCGTTGGCTTAAGGAGAATGACCATTCCTCCTACTCTCGGTTCGATGGGTATTTGTTCAAGGGAAGGAGGTTGTGTGTTCCTTCTAGTTCTTGGAGGGAATTATTTGTGAGGGAGGCCCATGACGGAGGCCTCATGGGTCACTTTGGGGTAGACAAGACCCTCGGAATCTTAGAGGAGAACTTCTATTGGCCCAAAATGCGCAAAGACGTCACTAAAATTTGTAGTCAATGCGTGGCCTGCCGGACTGCGAAATCTCATCTCCTACCTCAAGGATTATACACCCCACTCCCTACTCCCCTTAGGCCTTGGTTGGACATTTCGATGGATTTTGTTTTGGGGCTGCCAAGGACTAGAAAGGTCCGAGATAGCATTTTTGTTATTGTTGATAGATTCTCTAAAATGGCTCATTTTATCCATGTACTAAAACCGAGGATGCTAGTAGTGTAGCTTCATTATTTGTTGCACATGTTGTAAAGCTTCACGGGGTACCGAGGACTATTGTGAGCGATAGGGACTCCAAGTTCCTAAGTCTCTTTTGGAAGTCCATGTGGGGTGGGCTTGGAACGAAGTTACTTTTCTCCACTTCTTGTCACCCACAAACCGATGGCCAAACGGAGGTAGTAAATAGAACCTTGGGGTCTATGATACGTTCTATGGTTAAAGGTAAACTGACTTCATGGGAAGATCACCTACCCTTGGTGGAATTTGCATACAACCGGGTAATACATTCGAGCACGAGAATGACTCCCTTTGAATGTGTTTACGGCCTGAATCCCCTTACCCCTTTAGATCTCACTCCTTTGTCTAGTGATCTCATGACCAGATTAGATGGAAATAAAAGAGCTGAGGCAATGAAGAAAATGCATGAGACGGTGCGGATCAAGCTTGAAAAGAAGAACCAAGAGATTGCAAAAAGGGTAAACAAAGGGAGAAGAAGGCTTGTGCTTGAACCCGGAGATTGGGTGTGGGTGCATCTTCGAAAGGATCAGTTTCCAGCTCAAAGGAAGTCCAAATTTCTGCCAAGGGGTGATGGTCCTTTCCAAGTACTTGAGAGAATCAATGACAACGCCTACAAGATTGACCTTCCACCGGAATATCAAGTGCACAACACTTTCAACGTTGGTGATCTCTCCCTCGTGGATGCGGTTGAAGATGACCAAATGCTGAATTTGAGGTCAAATTCCTCTCAAGATGGAGAGGATGATACGGTTAGGGCAGCCTCCACAGGTACACGGCCTTTCACACGAAGCCAAGCTCGGGAATTACAAAAACTCCAAGCTTTGTTCATGCAAATGGCCGTGTGTGAGTTGGTGATTGAACCAACCAAGGAACTAAACGTTTTTATGTGTGAAGAGAGGTCCTAATGTGTAATAAACTACTCTCCAAGGTTGGCACAAGAAGCAAGGGCGGATGGCTCTTTTTACCCCTTTTGTTTGTAGTATAAATAGAACATGTTAGAGAGTCATCCCTTAGTTTTTGAATGCTGATTTTTGTAACCTAAAAACACTAAACATTTCTTCTCTCTTCCACTCATAGAAGCCGCCCCTATTATCTCACAAGTATAGGGATACTTGTGTTGTCTCTTTGGCTGGAAATAAGGGTTTTGAGGTCGTTGAGTGCTTCTTGGTCCTCGTAAGAACTTGGTGTTTATATTCATTAGACTTAGGATCCTCTCTTGATGTTAGGGTTCTTAGTTTCTTGAATGTTATATGTCAAGTTATCTATCTTTCTTTATCTTGTTGTTGTTGTTGATTTTGTTATCTTAAAGTCTAGTGAAGCCGTGTGGGGCTCTTTTCGATTCACTAGCATTGTTATCTATCTTGTTGTTCTTGTGTTGTGGGCTGAAAAAAAAACCGAAACTTAAACTTGTTGTTCTTGTGTTGTTGGACTGAAATCCGAGCCTACTTGAAGCTCTTGGTGTTGTTGGTTTGATTTTGTATCAATAACAGAAAAGATGGACAACATACAATACTAAAAGGTAGTGAGAGCATTATAAATTTCAAAAGGCATACTCTTGAACATAATGTACCATATGGACATGTGAAAGTGTTCTTGTCTTTTTCTCCAGGGGCAATGAAATCTGATTATACCCTGAATAACCATTAAGAAAATAATATCATCCTATACCTGGAAAATGGTCTAAAATCTGGTCCAAAAATGGCATAAGAAAGTGATCTTTCTACATCTAAGTATTCAAATTCTGTAATCCATACAAGCTCTCCATCTTGTAACTATTATCATAGGCACTAACTCATTCTACTCATTTAGGACCACAGTGATCCCACCTTTTGTTTGAGACACATTGAACCGAGCTCACTTACTTAGTGTCAGTAATGGGGTAAACCATACCTACACCTTCCCACTTAATAATCTCTTTCTTCACCCTCCCTTGAATAGATGGATTCAAACATTGCTGATTCTCAATTCTAGGCATACACTCTGGTTCCAGCAAAATCTTACGAATGTAAATTTTTGGTTGAATCCTAATAATATCTGCAATAGTCCAATCTATATCCTATCAAAACCTCCGTAATATCGGGATTAAGGCCTTGTATCATCCTCTATACTATATACCATAGACACTACCCTCATATCTTCTGGTTGACTCATTTACTACCCACATCAAAAGTAGCCTATTTATCATTGAGCCTAAATTTTATATGCCCCATCCCCATGACAATTAATGCCCTACCTATGGCTAGTAAAGGCCTTTCAAAGATGATACAGACATCAAAATCCACCTAATAATTAAGAATCACAAAATCAGCTAGAAATATGAATACAGCTACCTTAACTAATACATCATACAAAATATCAACCAACTTTTCATAGTCTGATCGACAATTAATAATCTCATTAATATCGTCTAGGTGACCCCAACCCAATTGCTTGTACACAACTATTAGAATCTAATTAATACTAGCCCCAAGTCACATAATTCTTATGTGAAACTCAATGACCCAATAGTGCAAGGAATAGTGAAAAATCCAGGATCCTCTTTCTTTTTAACTAAAGATCGGGAAGTGATAGCATTACAACGGTGCATATTATTAGTGAGATCAAAAATTATTATTTTCTTCTTAGTCACTAAATCCTTTATGAACTTTGCATAACTAGGTATTTGCTCCAATGCTTCTACAAGAGGTATATTCATAAATAATTTTTTCAACATCGATATAAAATTTTTGATATTTACCTTCTTCCTTCTTCTTCTTTTTCTTTAACCTTTGAGAAAAAGGTAGGGGAGGGCATGGAATAGTCTTCAACACTAGTTTGACCTCCTTACCCTTTTCTTTATCAATATCAATTCATTTTTTAATACCCATCAATTTTTGTGATGTTTTAGCATTAGTCACCAACTTGTCAGTTTCATCTTTGAGTGAATCATCAAGATCAATATTATCATCCCTTACCTCATCAACTACTGGATAGGATTATCAATGGTAGCCTTACCACTCCAAAGGGTGATGTCTAGGCAGTGACTATCATTCTTTAAATTTTAAACGATGCTGCTTGGAAGAGTGTCTGATTGATATTGATATAAAGTAGCCGATATTTGATCAAATTGCTTCTCAAGATACTTAATCATAGTAGCATGTGATTCCACTTTTTAGATTAATCCCAAAATATCTACCTTAATCTCCTTAAGGAAACTCTAGACTCTTTTATCCCTTAACCAATTTTGTAAGCAATGCTTCCATCTTTGAATTAGCATCATGGTTCCCCAATGGAATAAATATAGTACTCTTTTCCTTATAATCATACTTTATCCTCCAGTCACCATCCCATTCTCTATTTTTAACCCTATATTTGTCCACATAATAGTTTTGAACATAATTCTTTTACCTCAAGTTCTAAATATCCTAGTTTGATGCTTGGACCTTGGCTCAAAAACCCTCTATCTCTTTGTCCAAAAATTTAGCTTTCTCCTTATAGTTAGACTCATCATGTATAATAGTACCTCTCACGCCCACTTCATTTACCTTTTCCATATTCATATTTGCAGATTTCTGGGTATAAACCCTATCTCTATCATCAGGCTGCCACCTCTTAAGACACTATATTATCTAGGAGTCTCTACTCACTGGAATCACTAATAGTATAAGTATTGGCTCTTTTTTATACCTCCCGATGATGCTACCCTCAGTGATTTTTATAGACTCGATCTAATATTTCTATAGCTAGCTCCCATCGCAGGCTCATAAAAGCTCTATCAGTAATAGTATCAGCAATAGTTTTGGTGTTTGAATTCAGGTCTCTATAGAATATCTCAAACAAACTCCTCCCTAAATTTTATGATTGGGCACATTCATCAACTTTTTCTTGAATCTCAACCAAGTTAATTTCCTTAAATTATATATCTCATCCTTTAACTATAAGATTCTAGAAGCCAAAAAAAATATATCCAAGAATTGTGTTCTCAACTCATTCTAAAGTTAATGGATTCACGAGGTGGTTCCCTTAACCATAATATTGCTTCGCTTATAAGAGAGAATGGGTACAACAAGAGTCTCAAAGTTTCTTGACTCACCCTAGGTATATTATACAAAGTTCAAATCCCTACAAAATTCATGATGTGCATGTTTGCATCATCAGTTGGAAAACCAACAAACATACCTTTCAGATTAAGCCACTGAATCCTTGCCCTTATAATGTCAAACTTCACCCCCTTATGAAAGCTCAGGTGGAAAGATAGCTCTTATCTTAATAGGCCCAGAATACCCTAAGTCTTTCTTTGGATCATCAAAAATTGGTAAATACTAATAATCTAAGGGTGGTTGAGCTTTATCTCTTCGAACTTTATCCCAGTTGAGTGTGGCTTGATGCCCTTTTTCCTGTATTTCTCTTCTTATTGAGCTATACGATTGGTAGTTTCCAACCTTGTATTCTCTTAAGCTAGTAATCGAGCAGTAGTTTGTGCAGTTGGTTCTTAAATATCATGCAGATATGGTAGATTTAAGGGATTTGGATCATCTTGAACCTTATCATGCTGAGCTTCGTGCTCATGACCTTTCATCATAAGATTATATTATAAGGTTCATTCTAGCTCAAGATCAAGTGGGATAAAGGGATTTTCTTGACTTTGAGTAATAGGCATACACGAGCGAATGCCCTAAGAACAGAAGAAAACCAACAACCTCAATCAATCCATAATACTAACCAAAATTTGATGTCACCTAAATTACACCTCCTAAAAAGTATAATATGGTCAATGATCAAATATATAATCCAATAAAGGTTGGGGTTAAACCCATAAGGAATCGGAATAATCTATATCAAGAACTTGCTGATGAAGTCGAAAAGTGCATAAAGTAAATAGGGGGATTTTGTAAGAATAGTAGTAACTACAATGCTTGAATATTTTATGTTAAAATCCATATAAGACAAACACTAGGATTATTTTCCTCCTGAATTCCTAACTCCATAGATTTATCATGCTCGGCAACTATCTCGATGTTGAATTGGGAGAAGTGTCACTTCATGGTTAAAGAGTTTAATAGTTTGGAGGCACAAGATATGAAAGAAGGGAATCGAGGTTGATAGGGCTAAAATTGAGGTGATTGAGAAATTACCTTCACCGATTTTTGTTAAAGGTATTCTAAGTTTCTTGGGTCATGCAGAGTTTTATAGGTGGTTTATCAAGGACTACTCTAAAATTACAAATCCAATGTGAAAATTATTAGAGAAGGAGGTAAATTTTGTGTTTGATGATGCTTGTATCAATGCCTTTGAGTGCCTTATATAGAGGTTGATTTCTATCCCTATGATTGTGTCTTCAGATTGGACTCTCCCATTCAAGGTGATGTGTGATGCCAATGGTGTGGCCTTAGGAGATATCCTAGGATAAAGATGCGAGAAAATACTTCATCCCATATATTATGCTAGAAAATCACTTAACCCAACACAAAAAATTTACACGCTTACTGAACAAAAGTTACTTGTGGTGGTGTTTGCTTTTGAGAAATTTTAGTCCTATTTTATTTGGACCAAATTAATTATGCATACAGATCATGCAATTTTGAGGTACCTTATGGAAAAGAAAGATGCAAATTTAGTGAGTACTATTGGTGAAAGAATTTGACTTTGATGTTAAGGATAGAAAAGGTACAGAAAATTAGGTTGCCGACCATCTATCCTTACTAGAAGAGGAGGCGATGCTTAAATTAGGGGATGGTCTTGAGATTATTAATACTTTTTCAGATGAGTGGGTCCTGGTGACATCATAAGACTTAATCCTTTATTTTGATAATTTTGTTAATTATTCAGTAAGTGATCTTGTCCTAGAAGATATGTTGTTTTAGTAGAGAAAATAATTTATGCATAAGGTATGAAAGATTTTCTGGGATGAGCCTTATTTATTTTGGGTGTATACGGATTGTGTGATTTGCAGGTGTATTCCAAAAGTTGAGTTGATGAGCAATCTTAAGTTATATCACTCGTCTCTAGTTGGGGGTTACCATGGTGTTACTTACATAACCCATAAGATTTTGTAGTGTGGGAACTATTATCCACCTATTTATAAGGATACACATGACTATACTTGTGCCTGTGACCAATGCCAGCGCTAAGGAAATATCATGCGAAACCATGAGCTCCTAATGACACTAATTTTTTAGCTTGAGTTATTTGATGTATGGGGAATTGATTTCATGAGTCCATTTATAAGTTCATATAGCATGAAGTACATTTTTGTGGTAGTTAACTATGTGTCTAAGTGGGTGAAAGCAGTTATGCTTATCAGTAATGAGGGTCGCTTGGTTGCCAAATTTTTGAAGAAGAACATATTCTCTAGGTTTGCTACTCAATGTTCTATAATTAGCGATCATAGTTCCTATTTCTACATTTTTATATTTAATGTCCTACTTTAGAAATATGGTGTGAAACTTAATGTGGAAACACCTTACCATCGGCAGACAAGTGGGCAAGTTGAAGTCTCCAATTATGAGATCAAGTCCATTTTAGCAAAGACTATGAATGACAACCGGACTGATTGGTCAAGAAAGCTAGATAATGAATTTTGGGCCTACTGGTCAACTTTTAAAACTCCCATAGGTGCCTTTCTATATCAGACTGTGTCTAGCAAGGCATGCCACAGGCCGGTTGAACTTGAGCATAAGGCAATATGGGCGTTAAAGAAGCTGAATTTTGAGTCGAGTCATGCTGCAAACTTGATGATAAGTAACATGATGAGTTAGATAAATTCTGTATCCATGCTTATGAGAGTTCTTACTTGTATAAGTAGAAGATGAAGTGGTACCATGACAAAAAGATTGAGAAAAGTGTATTCTACCCTGGTGATATAGACTTGTTGTATAATTCGAGACTTCGCTTATTTCCTGGTAAATTGAAGTCTAGGGTTTCTACACCATCACCATGTCTAGAGTATTTCCTCATGGTGTATTTAAGATGAAACAAAATGGATATGCCCCATTAAAGGTGAACGAACATCGTGTTAAGAATTTTATGAGAAATATGTAGAAGTTGAAGGCTTGTGATGATGTATGCCTTGGTGAAATCTAAGTAGCCAAGGAAATTAAGTCATGTCGTGATATTAAATTAGGATTTTCATGGGAAGAAACCCATGGGCTTGTGTAACACCCTGAATTCGGTACTCGAAACGCTCCACGATGCTCATGACCCTGAAAGACCACAAGCTAACCCATGACTGATATCTGTACCTGTACACTGCATAAAATACTATAGAAATGCAGAATTAAAGGTTGTAAAGCCATAAGGTTCAAAACTAAGACATAATATATTTTAAAAATATAACATCTCGGTGGGGTATGAAATATCCAAAACAACTGAAATAACTGTCTAAACATGCTAGTCTAAAAAACCTCTAACTGACTGAACTATCTGAATAAGGAGTTGATGGGACATGTCCAGAAATAACTCCAACTAATAAATTAATTAATGAGATAATAAAGTAATGGTCATTTCCTCAAAGGATGAGGACTCACTGCTAACTCTGATTGCTGAGACTGGAATACAACTGATGCCTTGGAGCTCGTGCTTTTGAACCTATGGTATTAAGCACCATAGCATAAATGTGTCAGTATGTTGGAATGTATTGGTATGCGTGTGAGGTAGTATGAATGCAAAGGGTTCACATGCATGAACTATACTATCTGACTAAATAACATGAATGTGAGAATACATGCATGATACACAGTCACTGTAATTAAGTTCGATGATAACATGATATGAGCCTGAGTATTGATAACATGAGATACTGATAACTGTATAACTGAAATAATTGATACTGAGCGACTGTAGTTGGCAGTCTAGTTTTTGATGGAACTAGCTAAGTTCCATACTATATTACTTGGAAGACCATGTATACTTGTATGTGCACTTG
This sequence comes from Capsicum baccatum var. pendulum, assembly GCA_030864225.1. NCBI lineage: Eukaryota > Viridiplantae > Streptophyta > Magnoliopsida > Solanales > Solanaceae > Capsicum > Capsicum baccatum. The sequence goes on from CM061561.1 coordinate 126,496,983, forward strand.
GGCGCTGTCAAGTTTTTGGCGCCGTTGCGGGGAACTTGTATTTTGGCAATTGTTTATTTTAGTTTTATATTTAGATTTATTTTGTGTTTTTACACTTGTTCTTGTTTTTGTCTTTGTAGGAGACAAGTTTCTGAGTTTATAAGCAGGCAAGGTATCGGGAGTTCGTAGAACCAAGCTCGGAACCTGAGTAACATTACCATCAATGTAGGAGAGAAGCAATCCTTCTTCCTAGAATTACTCAAATACAATAAGGCCAAGAGAATACTATTCCTATGGCTGAACAACAAGCAGCTGGTAGAAAGGTTAGGGAAGAGGTAGTCCCACTTCCAACGAACTTGACTTCCCTAATTCAAAGACCAACAACTGGGGGGAATTTTGAGTTAAAACATAATATGGTGCAACTTCTTATTAGCAGTGGACAGTTTGCAAGGCTTTCACCCGAAGATCTACAAGTCCACTTATAGAACTTCATTGAGCTTACAAATACATTTACTCCGACAGGGGTGACTCCAGATTATGTGAGGCTGACACTGTTTCTCCATTCACTTTTGGGGGAAGCTAAAAGGTGGTTGAATGCAGATCTAGGGAATTCAATCACATCATGGGATGATGTAGCCAGAAAGTTCCTCATCAGATTTTTTCCATCAAGAAAGACTATGAGACTTCACAGTGAAATAGTAAGCTTCAAATAGAAGACTGATGAAAACCTTTATCATGCTTGGGAATACTTCAAGGATCTTCTTCAGGAGTATCCACACCACCAATAGTTTATTGAGGCACTTGCTCATGCTTTTGTAGAAGCTCTGGATCACAAGTGGTCAAGCACAGGAATTTAGTTATGATGAGCTGTACACAATACTGAACCACATAGCACAAGGAAATACAGATTGGCATTCAGATTGTAGAAGTGCCACAAAAAGAATTGTAGGTGTATTAGAGAAAGACTAATTCACAACCTTACCAGCATAGGTTTCTACACTACTGAATTTAATCAACACATTATTCAGCAACATCAAGTGGGGAGTAGCATAACCTACAGCCACAGTCAATGCCATTCAATAAATTGCAGGTTGATGTGATGTATGCGGAAATAGTAGTCATACATCTACCATGTATACTTTAAATTCAAAATTAGAGATGTATGTAGGCAATGCTCAAAGACCTAATTATGGTAATGCCTACAAAATGAAGTGGCAAACACATCCACCAAATCAGTCATGGAATGCCCCATAGCCACAAGCCCAATCAAATCAGTCAACGAGCAATATGGAAAAAATATTAAAACAAATCTTAGCTGGTCAAGCATAATTGGTTATGGATCTGAAAAGTCAAAGGCAGATTTATAGAATCATCAAGCAGCCATAAGAAGTTTAGAGTTGCAAGTGGGCTAATTATCACAAGTACTGAATACTAGGCCACAAGGTGGTTTTCCAAGTGACACAAAAACTCTAAAGTAGGTTATGGAAATCACCTTGAGAAGTGGTAAAGAGCTTCAAGGAGAACCTCCAAGGGAAACAAAGGAGGTAGATGCTTATATGGTGACCCATTAAGTAAGTGATAGAGTTGCTGAAGATTCAAGAAAGTCTGAGTACTTGAAAGAAAAAGTTGTTGAATCAGAAGTAAAGAAGACACTACCATTGCTCTTTCCTTAAAGGTAAATAAAAGAGAAAGAGGATGCCCTATTCAAAAAGTTCTTTGATACATTCAGAGGACTCCATATTAACTTACCTTTGTTAGATATTTTGTAGAGTATGACCAAGTACGCAAAGTACTTGAGGGATATGGTGGATAAAAAGGTGAAATTGTAGGATGTGGAAGCTATAACACTCACTAAAAAGTGTAGCACTCTGATGACTCAGAAAATCCCTAATAAATTAAAAGATCAGGGAAAGTTTTCTATCCCAATCCAAGTTAGAAGTAAATCGCTCCATGCACTGAGTGACTTAGTGGAAAACATCAACTTGATACCCCCATCACGGTAGCGGAAATTCCCAAAGTTAAGGTCCCTCCTACATTGGTGGTTACCCAACCGATAGTTTCCTAGCTGGTAGTTGCTTTGTCGATGGTTGACAAGTTTGCTATGTTTGGTGAGGAGCTGAAGATGTTGGGTAGGTTATTGATATTGGTTCTGCCTAGGTTTTCAAGTACACCTGGCGAGGATGCATATGATTTTTTTATTTTTTATTTGGATAGACTCTATAATTTGGATGCTATTATCATAGGTACGATATTTGTGTGCCATTAGTTGACTTTTTATTTATTTTATTTGAGATTCACTCATTCTTATGTGTCTTCTTATGTCCTGCATCACGGTTATCTTGGGATTCATTATTTATGCCATTATGTGTATCTACTGTTGTAGGTGATTCTTTAGTAGTAGATTGGGTTTAAGATTATGTCTTGCGACTGTTTGAGAGTTTGATACTCAGGCTAATCTTATAATGTTATATATAGTGGATTTTGATATTATTCTGGGCATGGACTAGTTTTCATACTATTATGCAATCCTAGATTATTTTGCCAAGACCATTATCTTAGCCATGCCTGACGTACCACAATCGTGTGGCAGCAAGCAATTAGCTGTAATCTGCCAGACATCGTTTCTTATATTTGTGCTAGAAGACTTAATTTGAGAGGTTGTGTGTCTTATCTCACTTATATTCTTGATGTTAGTATGGTGAGTGTGTCGCTTGACACTTTTCCTATACTTTGTAAGTTTCCTAATGTTTTCCCTACCTTTTTATCTAGTCTTCCTCCTGAGCATGGTATTAAGTTTGTTATAGATCTTGAGTCAGGCACCCAACCTATTTCTATGGCACCTTATTATAAATTTTCTTGGTAAGGGTTTTATTAGATCGAGTATTTCTCCTTGGGGAGCTCCTGTGTTATTTTTTGAAAACAAATGGTTCCATGTGTTTGTGTACTGATTATAGGTAGCTTAATAAGGTGATAGTGAAGAATCAATATCCTATGCCTCACATTAATGATTTATTTGACCTACTTCAAGGAGTAGCGGTGTTCTCTAAGATTGATTTGAGATTTTGTTACCATTAGTTGAGGATTCGGGCTGAGGATTTCCAAAAAATAGCCTTTAGGACCAGTATGATCATTATGAGCTCCTAATGATTTTTTGGGGTTTACTAATGCTCTAGTTGTGTTTGGGGGTTTGATGAACCATGTGTTCAGGCCTTATTTGGAATCTTATATGATTATGCTCATTGACGACATCCTTGTGTATTTAAGGAGTAGAGAGGAGCATATAGAATATTTGAGGATTATGCCCCAGACTTTTAGAGATTATATGCTTTTTTCTGAATTCTCTAAGTGTAAGTTTTGGCTTAAGTCGATGACATTTCTTGGTTGTGTTGTATCTAAGGATGGTATTATACCCAACGGAGATTGAGGCTATTTGTGATTGGACCAAACCTATTTCTCTAACTAAGGTTCATAGCTTCATTGGTTGTCCAATTACTATAGGTGGTTCGTTGAGAGTTTTGCTACTATTGCAGTGTCGATGACCAGATTCACTCAGAAAAAGGTTTCTTTCTAATGGTCTGAGGAGTGTGAGTTGAGCTGTGGAAAGTTCAATCTCACTTTAGCTCCTATTTTAGCTATTTCTATTGAGGGTGAGGGACTCATAATGTATTGTGATGCTTCAATTATTGGTTTTGGTTTTTATGGATGCAGAAAGGTCGTGTTATTACCTAAGCATCGAGACATCTGAAGGTGCATGAGTACAACTACCCCACTCATGATTTGGAGTTGGCAGCGGTAGTTTTTACCCTTAAGATTTGGAGATATTATCTTTATTGCTTGCATTGCAAGATCTTCACAAATCATCATAGTATTTAATATCTTATGTCCTTGAGAGATATTAATTTTAGGCAACATTGATGGATGAAGTTGCTTAAGGATTATGACATCTCTATCTTATATCATATGGGCAAGGAAAATATGGTACAAATTCCTTGAGCCAGAGGGTGGTGGGTATGGGTAGCTTGGCTTGCATTTTAGTTTCTTAGAGGTCATTGGCATGGGACATTCTATACTCAAGCAACTTGATGTTGCGACTTAATATTTCAGAACTTAGGAGGATTCTTACTAGAGTTAAGGCTAGGTCATTGGGATGTGAACAAATTTGGAGTTGTCAGTTTGAGGATAAGAGTCTTTGTATCATTCCTGATCAGGTGTTGAGTGATGAGTCCAAAAGGGCGACCATAGATTCTAAGGGTATCTTGATATTTGATAGTCGAATTTGTGTTCCAAGTATTGATGACTTGATATAGTTGATTTTGCATGAGGCTCAGAGCTCTATTATTCTGTTCTCCCAAGTGTATTTAAAATGTATAGACATTTGAGGCAACATTATTGGTGCAGTGGTATGAAGAGATATGTGGTGGACTTTGTAGCTCGTTGCCATATTGTCAGTAGATAATGGCCGAGCATCATAGACCTGATGGCTTGATTATGAGATTTCCCACTCATAAGTCGAAATAGGAGCTGATTAAATGTACTTTGTTAGTGGTTTGCCTCGTACTTCCTATGGTTCTGATGGTATTTGGGTTATTATGGATTGATTGGCCAAGTCGAAACACTTTATTCCTATTCATATGTCCTTCAGTGCTGAGAGGTTGACTCATATCTATGTTAGTGAGATAGTTTGATTGCGTGGTGCGCCTATATCAATCATTTTAGATAAAGGTTCAATGTTCACTTCTAGCTTTTAGAAAGATTTCTGGGAGGAGTTGGGTACTCAGGTGGATCTTTGTATTGCCTCTCATCCTCATACACACAGACACTCAGAGCGGACTATTTAGGTTCTCAAGGATATTCTCCAAGCCGGTGTTTTGGATTTTGGGGGTCAGTGGGAGCAACACTTTGCCTTTGTAGAGTTTGCTTATAATAATAGCTACCATTTCAGTGTTGAGATGGCTCTTTTTTCAACTTTGTATGGTAGAAAATGTCATTCTTTGATTGGGTGTTTAGAGACTTTTGAGATTAGACCTTGTGGTATCGACTTGCTTCAGGAGTCATTGGATAGAATCAGGGTGATTCATTATAGGTTGAAGGCAGCTTAGAGTAGGTAGAAGGCTTACGCCGATCATTGACTTTGTGACTTGGGATTTGGAGTTGGTGATTGGGTATTCCGCTGTGTATTGCCCATGAAGGGTGTGATGAGGTTTGGGAGGAAAGGCAAGATCATCCCAAGATATATTTGATCCTTTAAGATTCTCTGCATAGTTGGCGAGGTGGCGTATGAGTTAGCCTTGCCCCCAGATTTTGCTGCTGTCAATCCGGTTTTCCATGTTTTATATTGCGGTGATACATTCCTGACCCTTCTAATGTGCTTTGATGGGGCTCGGTTCAGTTTGAAGAGCGGTTGACCATCGTATAGGAGCTTGTGCTTATTTTGGCTAGTAATGTCAATTATTTTCGCACTAGAGAGAGTCAAGTAGTTAAGGTTCGTAGAGGCAAAATACAATAGAGGAGGATACTTGGGAGATTGAGAGAGAGATACAGACACAGTATCCTTACCTATTCAAGGATTTAAGTACATCTAATCCTTTACTTTCACGAACAAAAGTTCTTTTAGCAATGGATATTGTAATGACCCTCTAGTTCATTTTTAGTATTACCGCTCATTTTTATCGTTTAGATATTTCCTATTGCTTCCCCATGTCATTTATAACTTGTTGGCTTAACAATTCGGTTACCTGGCAGTTTGTTTGATTTTCAGAGCAAATTCCTTATTTTGAATCCTTCGTTGGTTCAAATTGGCAATAGGGTAAAAACTTTAGTCAAAAGACCTTGTATGCTAATTCTGACTCTTCCAGTAGCTCTTGAACATTGATTTTAGGCTAGGTGGACCCTTGGTTTTGGTCCCGAGGCTTCCAGACTCATTTCGAGCTTTTGGCTGGAAGTTATAAAAATTGGCACATGGGTGTGGACCCACTTATAGCAGAAATTATAAGTAAAGTCAAAACAGAGAAATAAAAACTTACAAATTTTATTGAAAGCTTTTAGAAAAACATTACAATAGACGGTTTACAAGAGATTGGGCAGAGAGAATTTCTAAGGATGGGAAATTTTTGGATGCCTACTCTGAAGAATTACATTGCCTTATATAGGCGAAAAGATAAAGAGAATACATCTAATGTGTACAGATGGATGGCTAAGATGTTGCCGACAATTGTGGGTGTTTTCTTTTAGAAAATCAAAAGTAAATGCTTGCTTTTGAAAAGCTAACAAGATTCCTTCTGAGTGCGTGCCTTTCTTTTCTGAAAAAGCTGAAACGTTCCCGTCTTTAGGAAACAGTGTGGGGTCGTGGATTCCAATCAGGAATAGTTCATCACCTTTTTCGGAGATAATTCCGGTTCTTTGAACCTCTATCTCCTGGAAAGGTTATTTTCCTATTCATAATAGGGTTCTAGGTAGGCCATAGCTATCCCTTGTGGATTTAGCATATCGCCATTGTTATCACTGCTTCCTGTAGAAGAAGCTTCTGTAATAAGCTGAAGGAGTTCATCTTCATTGGTTTTTTCTTGGCTTTCTAAATCGGCCAAGGCTTTCTTTAACTTTTCTTTCAGAGCCCTCTTGCTTTGGGAAGAGCTGGAGGAGGCTGCTGCCGATTTTCCTTTGTCAGGAGTTCTAGGGGCAGTTGGTTTGGGAGTCCAACCTTTAATTTTTATCTCTTTGGACAAATACTTAATTCTATGCTGCTCTTCTTTAGTGAAGTTCCAGGAGATAATATAAGATACTCTTTTCTTAGTAAAAATTTGCACATTTGGATGTGCTCTGGAAGTGTTGAGCATCCTTCTTTAGTTAAAAAGTCAGGAAGCCGATTGAGGAATTGTTGGGGAAGAACGTCCTTAGTCCCTCCAAAACAAATCCACCATTCATAAAACCATCTAGGTATGATGGCATCTATCATAGCAGGGCAATATTTAACAAACCAAGTATGTCCTGGGCGGACAAACAAGAAATTAAACCACGCCGACTTGTAGTCGTACCAATTGAAAGTCTGAGGCCGGTGTGGCATCGATAAAGCTATAGGGGTATGTACGTGATCTACAAACCAGTTGAAAGGGGTTAATACCCTCTTGATTGTAAATTTTGAGTAATCAATGTGGTCAGGAATGCGATCGTTCATTGAGTGCTCAACTTCAATAGAGTCTGTATCGGCCAAAATGGCTTCATAGTACCGGCGGGTCTTAAGTGGATCTTCTGTGTCCACGAAATTTTTGTTGTTGTAGGACGGCTTGATCAACTGGTCCAGTGGGTATCCTTCATAAGCCTTGTCTAAGGCAATAATAGGCATTACTTAAGTAGTGATGAATTTGAATTCTTCCTTTACTGGAGGAGGTGGAGTAGCTTTAGCTGCAGTAGGATCAACAGCCTGATCAAAGGTCTCTGGGGCCTTCATGGCATAACTTTTTTTGGTTTGAACCGTAGAACTGGCTGATGACCCTTTTTCCACGGGCAAGTTAGTTTTCAGGTCTACCAATTTGGTGGGCATTGGTGGTGAGAGTTTTGGAAACTGAACCTCTGTCAGGGCAGAGTATCTGTTCTGGAGTGGAGATTGTATCTCGGTCTTGAGTACAGGCCTCTGTGGGACTGTTGGTCGCAATGGATTTGCTGATGCTGAGGGGGAGTCAAATGGTCGTGCCATTTTAGGTTGTTCTGATTTGCTCATGGGGGTTTTCCCCAGACTTGTTGATCTCATGGCCCTGTAAAAATTCTCTTGTTAGAAAACTGGGAAGGGAGTTATTTTCTCCTTTAATAAATTCAATTTGAAAATCAAAGCTAGATAGGAGAGCTTGCCATCTAGCAAATATTTGTTTGGAAACAAGATTTTTAACATCCTTTTGTAAAATTTCTTTAGCCGATTTGCAATCAACTCGAAGGAGAAATTCCTTATTAATAAGGTCATCTTGAAATTTAGTGATACATAGCACTATAGATAACACTTCCTTTTTTACAGTGCTGTAATTTTTCTGGGCAGTATTCTATACACCTGAAGTAAATCGAACTAGTTGTTCAATAGGGTTGATATCTACCCTTTGCTTCAAGATACCCCCATATCCTATATCCGAAGCATCAGTTTCTACGATCATAAAGGCTTCTGGGTTTGGAATACCTAGACAGGGAAGGTTTTGGACCAAAGATTTGATTTTGATAATCGCATTGGTTTGATCAGAACTCCAAGGCACTGGATTTTTCTTAAGTCGTTTGTATAAAGGTTCACAGACCTGCCTAATATGCGGGATGAAATCTGCAACATAATTAAGACTTCCTAAAAACCTTTGTAGCTGGGCCTTATCAGTAATTTTGTCAGGAAATTTGGAAGAAAACTCTATGGCCCTACAAATGGGTTTATAACTACCCTGGTGCAGATCATGACCTAAAAAACGAATAGAAGTTTGAAATAACTTCATCTTTTTAGCTCTAACTACCAAACCATTTAATTTGACAATCTTAAAGAATGTATTAAGATGTTTAAAATGAGAATCAATATTTTTTGAAAATATTAGCACATCATCAATGTAAACAATTGACATATAAGAGTATGCATTGAAAATATTGTTCATGATATTCTGGAATTCTGAAGGGGCATTTTTAAGCCCAAATGGTAAGACGTTCCATTCGTAGTGCCCAAAAGGGACATTGAAGGCAGTCTTATATTTATCTTTTTCAGCAATTTGGATTTGCCAGAATCCTGACTTCATATCGAATTTGCTGTAAAGATTGGCTTTGAAAGTCCTTTTAAGGAGATCCCTTTTGTTAAGAATCGGATGTCTGATCTATTTTAGGACCGCATTTAAAGGCTTGTAATTTATAACAAGCCGAGGAGTTCCTCGTTCCTTTTCTGCACTATTATTGACATAAAATGCAGAGCAACTCCAGGGAGAATTGGAGGGTCTAATGATTCCTTTAGCGAGAAGATGGTTAATTTCTGTTTTACAGATTTCCATCATCTCTTGATTCATTTGGATAGGTCTGGCTTTTGTAGGTATATTTTGTTTATTAAAGCCAGGAATATAAGGGAGTTCGACGAGATGCCTTTTGCGTTCCCAGAATGCATTGGGGAGCTCAGAGCAGATTTCGTCTTCGAACTTCTTGTAGAGAGTGTTGATTTTAGTAACCATCTCCGGGGTTTTTAGAGTGTGCTCAATATGTTTGAGCTGAACATCCTATTTTAGGAAACAAATATGGGAGGAAAGGCGATTAATTTTAAACACACTTTCCTCCTTAATGTGTTGCCCTTCTTCCTGAGAAAGGAGACGTAAAAGGGGAAGGAACAACTCTTTTTCCAAAAGGGTTGAGCGAATACCATCGTAATCACTCCAGTACGGGCGAATTTGATTAATAAATGGAATGTCCAAAATGATATCTTCAGTGATATCCTCAATTATGACAAAGTCATTAATAAGGCAGATGCCATTATTACAGATATGAGCTTTGGGAAGCTGATAATTAATTTTCATTTTTTCGCCGGTGGCTGAATAGAGGCGGGAGGTACTCTTTTGGAGATACCGAGTGGGAATAAGGCCTTTGACAATACAGTTACTGTCAGTGCCTGTATCAAAGAGGGCGACTCTGTTTAAAATGAAGTCTTTGTCAATAACAATTTTAACGACAATATGCTCACTATAGGCTTTAATAGCTGTTATGGCTTTGCCGGAAGAAGAGGGAGCATCGTCGCCAGGGAAAGTAATGGGTTCTTGGAGATGATCATTTGGAATAATCAGAAGGTTGCGAGGAGATTCGGGTGGCGAGACTTCTCTGGAGGCGAAACCGATCTTAAGACTTGTTCTGTTAGAACATTGAGTTCCACTTGGTCAAGTCGGATCTTGAGATTTCTAATTTCTCCTTTTAACGTAGAGATTGCACTTTTGAGATCTATAATGGTAGGTTCAGAAGGTGGATTAAATTTAGCCATGACCTTTTTCATGCTGAAAGGCTGGATTATAGGTTTGACTTTAGGGGGGCTTTCATCCTGAGGAAGCATAAGCCTTTTGAGATCTTGTAACATCTAGAAATTAGGGTTTCTTCTAAAACACAAGAATGCAATTTTCTTACAAGAAATTCAAAGATCTTCCATGGATTTCTCTAAGTCGTTTGAGAATTAAGTTTCCCAAGTCAAGGCATCAAGAATCTTGGTCTAAAAGTGTGAGAAAGAAGTTCCAAACAAGTTTCTATATCTCCTAAATCATAATCCAAGGTATGTGGGGAAGCAAGAATACTCCTTTCATTCTTGTGCCTAAAGATTTACTTTGTATTGTTGATTTACATAATTTTACAAGAGGGTTTACACCCAAATTTCTTTATTGATGATTTATGTGATTTGAGTTGAATATGTTTGATATTTATGTTCATTTCACCATCATGTTTCTTAAATTGAGAATTTATTCCATGAGTGGTATATTGTCATTACATATTGAAGATTTCTAAGAGATTTAAAACAAGTGTCATGAGTTATGCCTTTCCATGAGAAATTTGGGTATTGAATATATATTGATATTTGAGATTGAAGGTCAAGAATGAGTCCAATGATGTTTCCTTGAAGCTTTGATATTTGAAAATGATTTGAAAAGCAAATGTACTCGATGTTGAGAAGATTGTGTAGAGTTGAGCCGTTAGGAATCCACAAGATGTTTATGATTTACAGATGAGATATATATTTATGTTTTGGTCTCTAAAATAGACCTATGAGCTGATATTGTTTAAGGTGGATTTCCTAACGTGTTCTGAGCTGAATTTGGGAGGAGTATTTAGCACCGAGCGAGAAATGTGGTATTTCCCCAAAACTACGTTCCACCGTAGGATTGATGTTGATAATTATGGACCATAGGCCGAGTATGAGATTGTGATAACAGGATTGAGGTTGTACTCCCCGGAAAGAGTATAACACCCCCACCAATGTGGGGTTATTTCCTTAAGAGGAAAAACATTGGACTTCATGCGGCTCATATGGTGTAGTTAGATCGGTTATAAGAAACTCACACGTTCATAATGATCTAAGTACCTTGAGTTATCGAGTCACTCTAAGTCATGAGTCAAAGAGTTTGAGTTGAGTTAAATGATTTATGGGATTTATGAAGCATATGTTGTTATTGCGGACTTCCATAAATGATGTTTTAGATAATTCAAGCGAAGAGAGTTATTATTATTAGCATGCATGATTTTCTTATACATTTATGTTATTATTTAAAATGTTGCATCCACCCCCACATACTCAATACATTCCTAAGTATTGACTCTTATACTCTTTTGTATTCTATATTTCCTCATGATATAGCTTCAGGTGCTCAGTCTGAGCAGGGATAGTGATCTTTGAGTACCTTCATCTATATTTCTGCGATTGGTGAGTCCTCATGGTTCGAGGACCTGTGTCTCTGAGTTTGTCTTGTTAATAGATGGTTGTTTACTTTCAGTTCAGTATGAGTCAGTTAGGGATCTATCCTTATGGCTCCTCATTCCTACGTAGTAGAGGCTTTGTTAGACTAGTGTACCAGTGTATAGAGATTTTAGTATTTTTTTCTGTACAGGGTAGTATTACTTCGTATTTTAGTATGTCCATGACATGGTTATTCCTCTTTATCTTAGTATGATTTGTGCTATAATGAGTTCTAAAAGTGATGACAGGCTTAGAGGGTTAGCTTGAGGCCACGTGTGGCCTTGAGCACCATGTGATATCTCGGGAAAAGTTCTTGGGGCGTTACAATACCTCTGATACTGTTGGGTCAAAGGGGGAAGCCTAGGGTACGAGAGGTAGGTACTACTCGAACAGAATGGGTACGACTCCTATGGGTCAGCCGTACCCTAAGACAGGAATTTAATGTTATTTAAGTGAGGGCAATCTGGATATTTTCCCATTTATCCTAATATTGTCCCACAACTTATATTGCACTTTGAAGGTTACATGCCTAATTATTCTATCCATAAACACGTTGAAAATACTCTTAAATCCTCTCTGGTGTTCTTTGGCAAAGGAGGCTAGGGTTTATCTCCAGGAGTAAATTGGGGCTTGTCTTGGTGATTTCTCTCTATCATTTTCTTGGTTTAAGGAATGTTCTTTTCCCTTATTATTAGTTCCAACTAAAGTCATTGTTTTATACAATGTTTTCATGATTTGAATATAGTATGATTTTACGTTTTCAAATATGATCTGGGGGTTTTAATTATAAATGCTTGGTTATGGTTTTCCTATGTTTTTAATTATGCCTTTATATGAATTAATGGTGGTTTTGGATAGTTTGTTGCATGAGAATGGTTCTTTGGTAGTGGACTTTGATTTTTGAAATACTATGCCCCCAAAGTGTTTGATAAAATGCCTATTACAATGTTTTCACTATAATATTGGTTTTTCAATGGAACTTATGCATGGTAACCTGGCAATCAAATCCTAGATGATATGTATAGTTTAAATGATTTTTAATAGATTTAAAAGGCCTTGATGACCATGATTTTTGTTAAAATTAAAATCTGGTAGGGTACATGGGAATCCCCAAAGGATTGGCTAAGGACAATACTTGCAAGTTATAGTCCAGTATGACGATACCACTACTAATAGCTTGGTTAACAATAATGGAATAATGGTTTAGCTAGGTAAATAGTTTTAATTAAGCTTAAAGGAGGGGAGTGTGTAATAAAGTCATGAAAGGTAGAGGTCCTAGGGGGATCGAAACTTGAAACTCGTATTTATCTATGTGAGGTTTGGTCCTAGAGACCATGTGCATGATGTCACACTTTATATTTTTGGGGATGTTCTAGACATCCTAAGTTTATTTCTCTAGTCATGAGTCTTCACACACTAAGGCCCTTTCAGCAGGGGGAGCTAGACCCATATAGATCGTGGATGGTGGTTTAGGACCGTAGAGCTACATAGTCTAGGTAAAGGTTTTAAATGGCATAATAAACCTGGTTCTCTTTCCTTGCATGGTTATATATATATATATGGTTTATGTGCATATGGATGTTTTACTTGGTTTTATAAATGGCTTTATTTTATTCTTATCCCTAGTTTATGCTAGCTTTCACTCGCTAACCCATGTTCGAGCAATTGTATCCCCACGTGATGCAGGAACCAACCTTTCTACTCCTTCTTCTTAGCAATTCAAACTTTGGGGTCAGCATTTGAATTGAAGTGGTAAGTTTTCATCTATTCAGAAGGCTACATTTTGTAGATGTTATTTCATACCCTAGATTATTTAAGGATATTAGTATTGCCTATGGTTGGGGGCATGTCCCAATTAGATATTTGTATTCTTTTGGTTAGAGATTTTTGTGGAACTAATAGGGTTGGAATGGATGGGATCTATATTGGTGTCATCCTTAGTATTGGTATTGGTATTGGGGCTGATACTAATTGATGATATTGTTGGTTGTTCCATTCTCTTTTATTTTTGGATTATATATTTAAATTATTAATAGTTATTATTTTATTATGGTTGGATCTACAATTTAGTTTGGATTGGTGTTGTTGGATGGTGGGTATGGGGCAGTCAGACTCGATTAGGTCGGTCTTGGTAATAGGCCTATCCTAGATTCTATAATCTAGATAGTTACACTATTTTTTATATGATTGAAATTCAACAAACTCAAGGCAGGCGGCTGGAGGTTAGGTTGGGTAACGAGGGTGGTCTCCGGTCCTGGTGGAACTTAGGATACCTATTATGATAATGCCCTGGGTTGGATTGTGTAATGTTGGTATTAGATACTTAGGTTCATGGTCAATTCAGAGTCCACAAATCCATGCATGGTATAGTCTATTTTAAGAGTGTGTAGCGCACCACACTCATAAAAGAGTCAATCGGGCATTTAGGATTGGTTAACTTTCTTGGTATTCTATTTTCAAGCTTGAGTCTAAGTCTTGGAATTCTTCTCTAATCCTTGGTTGTTCACTTTTAAAATCATGTCTCAAAGATTTAGTACACAAGAAAACTCTTCAGTACCATTTGAGGACAATGTTGATGGGGTACGTCCTACATTTGGACTTCGTCTTAGATCTCAAGGTCCTATCCCTAATTGTTCTTGAGTTCCTCTGATTATTACTAGTCCTCCTCAGGGTAAGGTGACTAATGCAAAATTTTACCAGTTTATTCATACTATTGCTCAGTTGGTTACTGCTCAGGATGCACGGGATGCGTTAGGTGGGTTGTCTGTTGAGGCCATAAAGGTTGGACAATTTATGAAATTGAATCCTCCTACTTTTACTGGTGTGGAGGTAGAGGAGGATTCTCAATGTTTCTTGGATAACTGGAGAAGATATCCAGGGTAATGCAGGCCACAAATGTAAAAGGTGTAAACTTTGCAGCTTATCAGCTCAAAGATGTTATGTACCAATAGGACGAAAAGTGGATATGGATAGAGGTGGTGTGGAGGAGTTTTTCTTATGTGATACCTTTTTTGGTACTTTTTTTGATAGTATCTTTCCCCAAGAGCCGATGGAAGTAAAGATGGAGGAGTTTGTGAATCTTAAGCAAGGGAGAATGTCTATTATGGAATATGCCTTAAAATTTCATTATTTGTCAAGGTATGCTCCTGATTTAGTGGTTGACATGAGAGCGAGGATGAGAAAATTTTCTTCTAGACTATGTCAAAATTTGATCTTAGAAAGCAAGAATGGTTTGCTAATCAAGGATATGAACATTTTGAGGTTAGTTATCCACATACAATATGTGGAGGGTGAGAAGAGAAAATAGCAAAATTTTAGAGATGCTCAGTCGCAAGGTGGTAAGGATAGAGGTAAATGGCTAAAAAAGAAGTGTTGGAGTTATGGATCATTTTTTAGTTCAAGTCTTTCTTACCTAAGGCAGTTGGGTGATTGGCATCAACAAGGTGGTGAAAATTTCTGGGCACAGGGTGCCCAATCTTAGGCAAGTTGGGTAAATCATATTCTTCATACCCACCATGCATGTTTTGTGGCTGTCTTCATTGGGGTTATTATGATGAATGAAGGGAAAAGTGTTTTAAATATGGCCTGCTAGACCATATGCTTAAGAATTATTTGATTAGTAAGAGAGCTTTGGAGCGATGAAAGCTTCGGTTGCCTTATCCTCTGCTCATGCACCTAGAGGTGCATTATTGGTGTCTGCTCCAGCTTCTGGTATCAGAATTGGGCAAAATAGGTTTATGCTCTTTCATCTTGCAAGGAATCTGAGGCATTACCTAATGTTGTTACTGGTACGTTACAACTCTTTTCTCATAACGTGTGTTATCTGCTTGATCCGTGGTCCACTCTTTCTTATGTGACCTTATTTATGGATGTATGTTCTGGTTTTCATCTTGCTGTTGTTTCGGATCCTTTTTTTGTTTGTACCTTGGTAGGTGACTCGATTATTACTAAGAGAGTCTATAGGGGGTGTGGTATCCGTTGGTGGTAGGAAGACTCAGGTGGATTTTTTTGAACTTAATATAGTGGATTTTGATGTTATTCTGGGGATGAATTGGTTATACTCTTGTTACGTATCCTTTGATTATCGGACTCATAAAGTTGTCCTTAGGTTTCTTGGTAAACCAGTTATAGAGTGGGAGGGTGGTTCCCTAGCTCCTGGGGGAGGTTTACTTCTTATCTTAGAGATCAGAGGTTAATATCTAAAGGTTGTCTTTATCACTTGGTCTGGGCTAAAGATTCTAACTTATAAGGTCCTTTTTTACTGTTAGTTCCGGTGATAAAAGTTTCCTGAGGTCTTTCTGAATGATCTTCCTGGTGTTCCTCCAAATAAGGAAATAGAGTTTAGTATTGCTTTGGTTCCGGAACTCGTCTAATATCTATTTCTCTTTATAGAATGGCTCTTGATGAGTTGAGAAAACTCAAGGAGTAACTTAAGGATCATATAGATAAGGGGTTTATTGATCCTAGTATATCCCCAAGGGGTGCACTAGTGTTTTTCGTGTGCAAGAAGGATGGTTGCCTTCAGATGTGCATTGACTATCGGCTATTGAATTAGGTAACCATTAATAACAAGTATCCTTTTCCAAGGATAGATGACGCATTTGATTAGTTTCAAGATGCCAAGTTTTTTTCTAAGAATTCTTTGGTCTGGGTATCATCAGCTTGATTTGGGAAGAGGATATCCCTAAGATGAATTTTCATACTCGGTATGGTCACTTTGATATCTTGGTGATGTTATTTGGTGTGACTAATGCCTTAGTGGTATTTATGGACTTGATGAATAGAGTTTTTAGGAACTTCTTGGATCTTTTTGTCATTTTGTTTATTGATGAAATTCTGATTTATTTCCAAAGAGATGTGGATCATGCTAATTACCTCCATGTGGTATTGCAGACTTTGAAGGAACAACAATTGTATGCCAAGTTCTCCAAGTGTGAGTTTTTGTTGAACGTTGTGACTTTTCTTGGTTATATTATTTCTAGCGAGGGGATCATACTGGATCTAAAAAAGGTGGCTATGGTTAAAAGTAGACTAGACCCACAACTCCAACCGATATTCAGAGCTTCTTAGGTTTGGCTGTGATTTACTTATCTTCTCATCACATTTAATAAATATCCTTTGGCTACCCCTAGTGGTGCAGATTCTACTTGGAAGTAGTCTTGTGAATTTCTACAACAATCACTCTCCATATCATATCTATCTTTAAGAACCTGTATAACATGGGATATAGGAGTCCCATCATATTTAGGTGAACCATTAAGGGTTTCATGAATTTGAGAAACATTGTAAGATTTTCCCACAAAATTAAACATCACCTATATTTTCATTTCATTCCATCATTGCAACAATTTGAGCACTTACATACAGTATGTTTGAGAAACTTCTTTTTTCCATAGGTAGTTCTCCTGCACATTGGGTTCCATTGTTTTCACAAACATCAAGGCATCTTCCACACTATCATTTATTTTAGAATTCTAACTTTGAATTGTTACAACACTAAGTTCTTGATTTTGGTCCTCCAATATTGAGAAATTTCTTTCTCAACATATGTTCTTAATCACTCTTGTTTTTGAGAGTTATCTCAGTTGATGCGTTACTTTTTGTCTTATTTGCAATCTCCATATTTGCATCATCAATAACCTTGTTAGATATATTTTGGTGGATATGCTGATTAAAATGATAAAGAAAACCAAAAAAGGGAACTAGAACAAAAGTAACAATAAGTGCGTTTATTAGCTCATCAGTTAATGGGGTTACTTTGACTCAAATAGTAGTTATAGAAGGCTAAGTTCTAAGGAGTACTTTGGTGGACTTGCAGGAGAACTGGGGTTCCAAATTTTGATGTAGGTTATATAAATTTAGAATGATATGAGAAATATTTAAGAGGAGAGTAGAAAGTTTAAAAATAAGGAGAAGTTAAAATATATAAAAACAATTCAGAGAAAAGGAATTAAAAGGGACCATTGCAATATGATTAAAAGAAGTGTGAAAAGAGATGTCAAATGGGGAGAGGAAATGACATATTGATATTCTTTTCATTCAAGCCAACTTTACTAATAGGATGTAATATATGTAGCTGACATGAAAGTATTATTTTATTTTAATTTAAAAAATTCCTAAAGTAAAAAAAGTTAGACTAACCATAGGGAAACCAGGTTCCTCCATGAATCTTAGTTTATGTCATCCATTTCTCCTATCCTTCCATAACTGAGGTGCTGATTCATCTCTACATGTATACCTATGTGTGTACCATTTTGAGTTAGACATGATAAATTATACTCCTATTTGGACATACAAGCCCACTTTTTAACCGAAATAGGAAACATTCAAGTGATAATGTTAATTAGTTTAATATAATTGGGGGTTAGGAAACTTCTCTTTTTTTTTAATTAAACCTTACTGGGTTTCTCAATGAGACTGCTACATACCTTGAACATTTGTGCTGCATACCATCATGCAACTAATACCTATATCATATTTTGATACAAGATCCAACCAACAACACCAAGACAACAAGAAGGCTTCGGATTTCAGTCCAACAACACAGGAATAACTAGTTTTAAGTTCGGTTTTTCAGCTTACAACACAAGAACTAGTTTCGGTTTTCACTCCACAACCCGAGAACAACAAGATGGATAACAAATGCTAGTGAATCGAAAGAGCCCCACTCGGCTTCACTAGACTTTCAAGATAACAAAGTCAACACAACAACAACAAGATAAAGAAAGATAGATAACTTGACATATAACATTCAAGAAACTAAGAACCCTAACATCAAGAGAGGACCCTAAGTCTAATGAATATAAACACCAAGTTCTTACGAGGACCAAGAGGCACCCAACAACCTCAAAACCCTTGTTTCTAGCCAAAGAGACAACACAAGTATCCCTCTACTTGTGAGATTCTAGGGACGGCTTCTTGGAGAAGAAGAGAGTGGAAATGTTTAGTGTTTTTAGGTTACAACTTTCAGATTTCAAAAACTAAGTCTAACTCTCTCTACATGTTCTATTTATACTACAAACAAAAAAGGTAAAATGACCCTAACGCCCTTGCTTCTTGTGCCAACTTTGTAGATTAGTTAATTACACATTAGGACCCCTCTTCACACATAAAAACGTTTAGGTCCTTGGTTGGTTCGATCACCAACTCACACACGGCCATTTGCATGAACAAAGCTTGGAGTGCTTGTAATTCCCGAGCTTGGCTTCGTGTGAAAGGCCGTGTACCTGTGGAGGCTGCCCTAACCATATCATCCTCTCCATCTTGAGAGGAATTTGACCTCAAATTCGGCATTTGGTCATCTTCAACCGCATCCACGAGGGAGAGATCACCAACGTTGAAAGTGTTGTGCACTTGATATTCCGGTGGAAGGTCAATCTTGTAGGCGTTATCATTGATTCTCTCAAGTACTTGGAAAGGACCATCACCCCTCGGAAGCAATTTGGACTTCCTTTGAGCTGGAAACCGATCCTTTCGAAGATGCACCCACACCCAATCTCCGGGTTCAAGCACAAGCCTCTTTCTCCCTTTGTTTACCCTTTTTGCAATCTCTTGGTTCTTCTTTTCAAGCTTGATCCGCACCGTCTCATGCATTTTCTTCATGGCCTCGGCTATTTTATTTCCATCTAAGCTGGTCATGAGATCACTAGACAAAGGAGTGAGATCTAAAGGGGTAAGGGGGTTTAGGCCGTAGACACATTCAAAGGGAGTCATTCCCGTGCTCGAATGTATTACCCGGTTGTATGCAAATTCGACCAAGGGTAGGTGTTCTTCCCATGAAGTCAGTTTACCCTTAACCATAGAACGTAGCATAGACCCTAAGGTTCTATTTACTACCTCCGTTTGGCCATCGGTTTGTGGGTGGCAAGACGTGGAGAAAAGTAATTTCGTGCCAAGCCTACCCCACATGGATTTCCAAAAGAGACTTAGGAACTTGGAGTCCCTATCACTCACAATGGTCCTCGGTACCCCGTGAAGCTTTACAACATGTTGAACAAATAATGAAGCTACACTAGGAGCGTCCTCGGTTTTAGCACATGGAATAAAATGAGCCATTTTAGAGAATCTATCAACAACAACAAAAATACTATCTCGGCCCTTTCTAGTCCTTGGCAGCCCCAAAACGAAATCCATTGAGATGTCTAGCCAAGGTCTAAGGGGAGTAGGGAGTGGGGTGTATAACCCTTGAGGTTGGAGACGAGATTTCGCACTCCGGCAGGCCACGCATTGACTACAAATTTTAGTGACGTCTTTGCGCATTTTGGGCCAATAGAAGTTCTCCTCTAAGATGCCGAGGGTCTTGTCTACCCCAATGTGGCCCATGAGGCCCCCTTCATGGGCCTCCCTCACAAATAATTCCCTCCAAGAACTAGAAGGAACACACAACCTCCTCCCTTTGAACAAATACCCATCGAACCGAGAGTAGGAGGAGTGGTTACTCTCCTTAAGCCAACGGTCCCTTCCCCACTCTTCGCATTCCCTAAAAATAGGAGCAAAGATAGGATCCTCGGGATACAACATCCGCAAACTCTCAAAACCCATCAACTTCGAAGACAAGGTAGCAACAAGCACATGCTTCCGAGACAAGGCATCGGCAACAACATTTTCCTTCCCCCTTTTGTAATGAATTACATAAGGGAAAGTCTCGATGAACTCAATCCACTTAGCATGACACCTATTCAGCTTGTCTTGGCTCTTAAGGTGTTTCAACGACTCATGATCCGTTCGTATCACAAACTCCTTAGGCCACAAATAATGTTGCCAATTTCCCAAGGCTCTAACAAGGGCGTACAACTCCAAATCATAAGTCGAGTAATTAAGAGTTGCCCCTTTGAGCTTTTCACTGAAATAGGCAACGGGCTTACCTTCTTGCATCAAAACAGCCCCGATGCCAACCTTACTAGCATCACACTCTCTTTCAAACATCTTATCAAAATCGGGCAATTGCAATAAAGGCGTCGAGATGAGCGTAGCTTTCAAGGCCTCAAAAGCCCTAGCCTGCTCATCACCCCATCTAAAGGGCCCGTCCTTTCTAATTACCTCGGTCAAGGGGGCTGCTATGGAACTAAATCCTTTGACAAACCTCCTATAAAAGCTTTCCAACCCGTGGAAACTTCGGATTTCTCCAATAGTTTTAGGGGTCGGCCAACTTCGTATAGAGTCTATCTTGGAATCGTCCACTTCTACACCCCTTGAGCTCACGACAAAGCCCAAGAATATGACTTTATCAACACCAAAAGAACACTTCTCCATGTTGGCATACATCTTCTCCTTTCGGAGCACATCAAACACACATCTCAAATGCATTACATGATCATCAATACACTTACTATACACCAACACATCATCAAAGTAAACCACCACAAACTTTCCAATATAAGGCTTCATTACATGATTCATTAGCCTCATAAATGTGCTAGGAGCATTGGTAAGGCCGAAGGGCATGACCAGCCACTCATATAGACCGAATTTGGTCTTGAATGCGGTCTTCCATTCATTAACGGGTTGCATGCGTATTTGGTGATAGCCGCTCCTAAGGTCCACTTTAGAAAACAAACAAGATCCGTGGAGCTCATCTAACATATCATCTAGTCTAGGGATTGGATGACGATACCTTATAGTGATTTTGTTGATGGCTCTACAATCGACGCACATGCGCCAAGTTCCGTCCTTCTTTGGTACCAAAAGTACCGGAACAACACACGGACTCATGCTTTCCTTGATGTATCCCTTGTTGAGAAGCTCCTCAACTTGTCTTTCAAGCTCCTTAGTGTCCATAGGATTGCTCCTATAGGCCGGTTTGTTTGGAATTTGTGATCCCGGCACCAAATCAATTTGGTGCTCAATTCCCCGAAGTGGGGGCAATCCTTGCGGAAGTTCTTGAGGAAATACATCGTCATACTCCTGCAACACACAAGAAATCAAAGGAGACATGGAAGAATTAGTGGTGTTAGTATTAAAACAATGGGCCAATAGTAGCATCGGCTTGTTTTCATCATGGTCCATGAAGAGTTCTTTCCTCCTAGCCAACATCACTACGTTTTCCATCTCCCTTGGCATTGGGACAGCCTCGGATGTCCCTACCTCCTCACCTACGGCATCCCCCCCTTTTCTCCCTTCTCGGGTTCCTTTCCCTTCCCCTTTAATTCCCTTATCTTTTGATGCCACTCATTTACTTGGGAGGGTGAAAGAGGGTGAAGTATGACCTTTCGACCATCCTTCTCAAGCGTATACCGGTTAGTCCTCCCGTCGTGTTTAGTAGACCTATCATATTGCCATGGTCTACCTAACAACAAGTGACATGCTTGCATTGGGATCACATCACAAAACACTTCATCATGGTAGTTTCCCACCTTAAACCGAATCACACATTGCCTTGTGACCTTCAATTCACCACAATCGTTCAACCATTGGAGCTTGTAAGGACTAGTGTGTAGTGTAGTTGGTAGCTTCAAGAAGTTTACCATAGCATGGCTCGCAACATTTGTACAACTACCACTATCAATCACCAAAGTGCACACACTCCCCTTTACGAGACACTTAGTATGGAATAGATTTTCCCTTTGACTCGGGTCATCCACCGCCTTACTAATCATGACACGTCTAACTACAAAGTTTGGTACCACACACTCCCCTTCTTGTGGATAGACAGATTCACTACCCTCTAATTCATCATCATTCAACCCATTTTCAGCCCCCTCTCCATCTTGAGGCTCGGCCTCATCCTCCCCCCTTTCGGAAACCACCTCCTCACCAAGGTAGTACACTTTCCCTTCTCGTAGGATCACATTACGCCGGTTCGGACATTCATTGGCCTTATGTCCCCAACCTTGGCACTTGAAGCATTGGAACCCCTTTGGATTGGGATATTTGTGAGCCTCCGGTTTCGGAGGAAACTTAGGGACTGTTTTGGGTTCGGGCAGCTTCGTAGGACCGGGTTGGTCCTTGTTTTTGGGCCAACCCGAGGGGGTTTGTACCCTTTCCTTGAAGGTTGATCTCTCCTTAAGTTCCCTTTCAATCTCTAGGGCCGCTTGGAATATACCGTCAATGGTTTCGAACCGGTGAAGGGTCAAGTGAGTGGAGATCTCTTTGTTCAATCCACACTTGAACCGAATGATGTCGTGACTGATTTGCTCCCCCCGGTGATCAAGTTTCAACATGAGTTGTTGGAACTCGTCAAAATAGGCCATCACACTCTTGCCTCCTTGCCGCAAGCCATATAGTCTCGCAAGCAACTCATGACGATATCTCTCGGGAAGGTATCGTTGTCTCATCAAATACCTCAATCGATACCAAGGTGGTGGCTGCCCATCAACTAATTCATTACCAAATCATTTAACATACTCCCACCAAGTGTTAGCATAGCCCTCGAGGTGAGCTATGGCGTAGAAACTCTTCTTTTCTTCCGAGATGTCATTAACTTGGAAAACCTTGTCACAAGCCGATTCCCAAGTCAAGTAGGTCTCGGGGTCACTTTCACCCTTAAAGATAGGTAGGCTCAACTTGATGGTGTTGATGCCTACGTCTCTCTCTTGGTGTCGGTTTCCCCTATCTCCATACCCCCGGTATCTCCTAGGTTCTCCTCGACCCCCTCTTAACTCCTCCTCCCTCATATAAGCATCATCAAAGGCTCCCTCTCCATCATACTCCTCTCTACCGTATCCTTCAAAGTGGCCTGGTCGGCCTTGGCCATTTTGATTCGGAGGATTTGGAATTTGCGGTCTTTGGTTTAATGGAGCTTGGAATGGAGGGTTCGGATTTAGTGGAGATACTTGGCGCCCAAATCCCTCTTGTGGAATTGGAGGAGCTTGGAAATGTAGTGGTCTAGTGGAGTCTCGGTTTGGAGGAAAATTGGTAGATTGGTTTGCGGTATTTAGTGGAGCTTGGGGTGCATTTAGCATTTGGTGGATCATTTCGGGGGTAATGGTTGCGGAGGAGGTCCTATCATGACCATTGGTAGATACATGTAGAGGAGTAGATGGACGAGAGTTCCTTTGACTCTCCACTTGATCTAATCTCCCGCTAATAGTCGATACTTCCCCCTTATTGCTTCCAAGTCCCCTCTCACGGCCCCAAATTCCGAATTCATCCTTTCAAGTGTCCAAGTAACGTCCTCAAGAGTGGCCCTCATTGAGTCAAGGGCATTAGTATCCGCATTATGAGATGTTGTTCCTTCCATCGTCAAGGTATTAGCCGCTTTAGTTCACCACAAGTTCGTGTTCCACAAGTGTTGTATAATTGGCTAGTAACCGTGAGATTTTCATGGTATGAGTAAACTCTTATCCGGAATGGATTCTTGTTTGAAGACTCAAAGAATTCTTGCCGGACTAGAGTCAAAATCAGCAACTCGTTCAAACGAATAAAAGCACACAAATAATCGTTGACACGAACAAACGGCTCAAGGAACTAGTTAACAACCTAGTAGGAAAGTACTAGCTTTTTAATTAGTTCTAAGACCAAGTAAGGGAAACCAAGAATCAACAATTAGCAACAAAGAATATATCCTAAGTTGAGCTTTAGTGACGTGGCAGCAAGCAATGGTTCCACGCGTTTTTCTTCTCTTTTTTTTTTTTTTGTATTAATATTCACACAACTTGTTATAGTTTGAAAAGTGTTTTGTTGGGAAAACCAAAATCTTTTAGTCTTTCACTCTTTTTCAAACTCAAGAAATGGGGTTTGGTTGACAAAATCCCACAAAACAAGGCTCCTTGAATTAGGGGAAGTGATGGACAAGACTACAAAGTGATGGGTGCAAGTCTTTCACAACAACTTTATAGCTATACCACTTGGGCACACAACAAGATGAACAATATGAACAAGTTCAAAAGATGAACACTTCAACAAAAGTCATCGACTTCTTTATCACATAAACACACAGCCACCGATTTTCTTTTTGGTTATCAACAACATACAACTTTCGGCCACTTCAAGTCACTACACAATATTCAAGTTTTCAAGCTCAACTTTCGGATCTAGACACCTTAGTGTTGGTGAGAAAGAAACCAACACTAGAAACTCACTAAACAAGCAAAATAACACCTAGATCTAAGCATTCAACATCATTCTCGGTTTCAACTTTTAGTGGACAGATTTCAGATTTTTTTTTTTTTTGTAGTTTGTTTAATCCGTGAACTAGCCCAAGATGGGTTATGTTGGAACACAACCGGTCTTGCTTTGATACCAAATGATACAAGATCCAACCAACAACACCAAGACAACAAGAAGGCTTCGGATTTCAGTCCAACAAGACAAGAATAACTAGTTTTAAGTTCGGTTTTTCAGCTTACAGCACAAGAACTAGTTTCGGTTTTCACTCCACAACCCGAGAACAACAAGATGGATAACAAATGCTAGTGAATCGAAAGAGCCCCACTCGGCTTCACTAGACTTTCAAGATAACAAAGTCAACACAACAACAACAAGATAAAGAAAGATAGATAACTTGACATATAACATTCAAGAAACTAAGAACCCTAACATCAAGAGAGGACCCTAAGTCTAATGAATATAAACACCAAGTTCTTACGAGGACCAAGAGGCACCCAACAACCTCAAAACCCTTGTTTCTAGCCAAAGAGACAACACAAGTATCCCTCTACTTGTGAGATTCTAGGGACGGCTTCTTGGAGAAGAAGAGAGTGGAAATGTTTAGTGTTTTTAGGTTACAACTTTCAGATTTCAAAAACTAAGTCTAACTCTCTCTACATGTTCTATTTATACTACAAACAAAAAAGGTAAAATGACCCTAACGCCCTTGCTTCTTGTGCCAACTTTGTAGATTAGTTAATTACACATTAGGACCCCTCTTCACACATAAAAACGTTTAGGTCCTTGGTTGGTTCGATCACCAACTCACACACGGCCATTTCCATGAACAAAGCTTGGAGTGCTTGTAATTCCCGAGCTTGGCTTCGTGTGAAAGGCCGTGTACCTGTGGAGGCTGCCCTAACCGTATCATATTTTCCCTTCACTCTTTTGAATGTTATACCATGTTCTAATGTGCCAACTGATGATTCCAACACTAGATTTAATTACACATATCCAAGAAAGATTTACCAGTTAAATCCATCCATTAATAGAGAACACATTTTGTTGATTCCATGAGCCAATGTATTGTGAATATTTCTATTTCAAAGAGCTCTACGTTTCACTTGAAATTTCATGTGTGAGAGCAGAAAAAATCATTTATAAGCTTTTAGAAGATATAATTCAAGAACATGTTTTTGCTTCCTTCTATCACTCCTCCCTACTTAGTATTTCAAGTGTTAGTTTTGAGAACTCATTTTAACTTTGATTCCCAAAGATGGGCCAAGGAAAGAATCAAATTTTTCTTTGTCTACACTAGCAACCCGAGCCTTTTTAAGATGAGACCAGGTCCCTTAATTTTTTACTTTGAATCCTACTATTCCTGATGTTTTATCTTTCTATGATTTTTTGTTGCACCTGCGCCATTCCTATGTTTATACTTTCCATGACTCTCATATAGCTGATTTATTAATAGATGCCCCCTTTTATTGAAGTCATAAGGAACTTCATTGTAATGTTCTTTCTTTTTTCAGACAACTATGAGTTCCATCACCAGTCAACTTCTTATTAGTTAAATCATCCATAACTCATGAGGTCCCTATCCATTTAAGACATTTCTCAAGATCTTCCTTCATCCGAGCTAGGTCCCCTTTAAATTCCCTAATCTTCTCAAGGGAAACTAAAAGATTCATTTGGGCCATTTTATTTTCCCCCTAACTTCATACTAAATAGAACTTCTTTTATGCTTTTCTTTGACATCAAGTTTAGCTTTACCTTTTTCGATTCTTATAGACAGAATCACTTTTAGGTAACACGATATGAGATCTATCTTTTATAAGTGACCAAGGACATCTATCAGCACATTATATAGACATCTTAGATATCTCATTGAGTTATTATTATGGTCCCTTTTGATATTTTCATGACCCAAGGCTACCCATAGTCGTAACATTGTGCTTAAGGCCACAAGTGATACCAAGCTAACCCATGATCTGGTACCTGGCGTGAGAATTGAATAAGATAATAATAAGGTATTATATGCGGAAGCTGAACTGAGATAAAAATATTATTAAGGTGGAATACTTAAGCATCACTCAACAATTCTTAACTGAAGATACAACTAAACGAAAATTTATTTGTCTGAAACCCTCTAAAACATGAGGAGTTGATGATACAAACCCCGAACTAAATTCGAATATCCAAGATAAAGAAAATATGGAAAAATAACTAAAGATAACTTATCCTTGATAGATAGGACTCACCCCAATTGCTGCTGAAGGGCACTGAGCTGACTAAGAGAGATTGGGGAACCAAGAGTCCGAACCTATATTGTGAAATCAATATAGCACAAAAGAGAGTATGTGGTCAGTACTTTGAATGTAGTGGTATGTGAAATAGGGACTATCTAAAATACATATAGAAACTAAACATGAATGCATGGACATGTAAAATAAATGCAAGACCAATTAAAATATATACTGAAATAATCTTTCATTTTGACTGACTGAATAACTGATAAACTGAACACTTGTTCATGAAAACCTAAGCAGATATAATCAAGATACCAAAATGAAACTGTGGGATCTATCATGTAACCGACATGCCCTAATCTAGGAAAAGTAGGGTCCAACCTGTAACCTATTTGGAAAGGTGACAGTAACTTTCCATAGGTATCGACGCTGACTGTGTTGATTTACTAAACTGGCATCTCAAAGGACTAGGGTGTCACCCTCTACTAGATGGTGCCCCTAAGTGAGTGCCAATCCTCAACTGGTAGGAAGATCACTCAAAACCTACACTAGCTATGTAGTTCTAGAACTCAGGGATTACTACTAAAGGTCACACCCTTAATAGGAAGGTGAGCACCATCCCTGGGTTCAGTTTATGCTAAATCCTACTTCAAATTAAACTAACACTGGTACCGATTAAATTCATCTGGACATAACAACTAATAATGTAAAACATAATCATAACCAACGAGTATGCTAGTAAAACCATAATCTGACTGACTTGTTGCTTGAAAATTGAAACATACATACACAAATAGGTATCAGATGTTCATAATCCTCCAATACTGAATAACACTTTAAATGCAATGACATCATTTAACAAAACTTTAAGAAAACTCATGATTTAGATACCTAAAGCATAGAATATATCCCTAACTGGTGAATCCATGATATTGAGTATGGGAATTTGTTAAACTTAAGCGGACAACATACTCACATACTTTAATTCATGAATTTATAAATTAACATGGTGTCAACTAAATAAATATAGGTAATTGAAATCTAAAGCATGCAATAACATAATTCATATGAGTAAACATATGGGCATGGATTGAATTCAAAAATATAGTAAAACATTAAGTAAATTCATACTTAACATTGAGATTTAAAAAAAAATAGAGGATAAAAGGTTCATACTTGAAAAGCAAAGGATTTTTGGGACTCAATGGGTGGAAGGACATTGAGGAATACCCCACATACCTTAATTGCTTGAGTAATCAAGAATCTTGGAATTGGGGCCTTGAATGGTTGAATCCTTGGGAATATGCTTGAACTTACGTTCGTGGGAATGGTGAAGAGTTTTGTGTGTTAACTGATGGGGAATAGGGAGAATAATGCCCCTATTGGGGTTTTTAATTCGTGAATTGAGTTTTTGGAGAGAGAGAAAAGGTATTAAATGCCACCTTGGATGTTTAAAAATAAAGCAGGAAAAACTAGCTTCTGTGGCATGAAGGCTATCACGGAGACTAGCCTCCGTGAGACGGCATGTATTAAGGAGGCTAACTTCTATGACATTTTGTGTATCTCAGAGCTCCAATCTTCATGACACGTCTTAATCTCATAGTCTTACTGCCTTCGTGGTCTAAAATCATCCCGAGCCTCTTCCAAAAACTCTGAAACTCTCCCGGATGACCCTTTTAACATTCCTAAACATGTTTCAACACATAAATAACGTTTAAACCTATACAAGACCAAAATGTTGAGGTCTTAAAATGGATAGTTCTCTTGTACTTAGTGTGAAATAAATGCCTTTCAACCCCTTTTAAAAAGATACTAATAGCTGGAAATATGTCTAGGATCTTGCAAGGTATTATAATATTTTCCCCTTGGAATCATTCGACCCAAATGAAACTTTTTAAGCTGACATACTAAGAAATCTAAGGTCGTATACTGTATACTTATGAGCTGAATCATTATTTAATAGTAGAATCTGAAACATGACACACGGACTAAATTGAATTCATGAATGCATGCTATGACATGAGGATGGTTGGATAGAAGAAATAGAAAGTGAGGGAATAAATTAAAGAGAAACCATTACCTCAAGCTAACTATGAACTATTTAAGAAAAGATGGGGATACTTGACTTAAATATTTGCTTCTTCTTTCCCAGTAGCTCCCTCAATGAACTGATTTCTCCATAGAACCTTAACCAAAGGGACTTCCTTATTCCTCAATCTACGAGTTTGATGATCAAGGATCTCATATGGGACTTCTTCATAGGGGAGACTATATTTCATACCCACTCTCTTGAAAGGAACATAAGAATCAAGGTCACCAATACATTTATTAGCAAAGAGACATAAAACACTAGATGTAA
The DNA here is from genome assembly GCA_030864225.1 of Capsicum baccatum var. pendulum. Taxonomy (NCBI): domain Eukaryota; kingdom Viridiplantae; phylum Streptophyta; class Magnoliopsida; order Solanales; family Solanaceae; genus Capsicum; species Capsicum baccatum. The sequence goes on from CM061561.1 coordinate 126,526,015, forward strand.
TGCCAAATCTGCGAGCAACTCTAACTCATAAGCTACATTCCTAAAATGGCTCAAATTCTTGTATGGGCCAAGATAGCAATGACTAAGCTTCCCTTCTTAATAAATCTCTTCACTCCTTTCATAGGTGAAATTTTCAAATAACTAAGTCACCAATGTCAAACTCAAGATCTCTTTTCCTCACGTCTACATATGATTTTTGATTATTTGGGTTGTCTTCATCTTTTTTTGGTTTAACTAAACTTTCTCCATTGCTTCATACACTAAATCCAGCCCTATAAAAGTAGCCTCACCAAGTATAAACAATCAAATAGGGGATCTAAACTTCCTCCCATAGAGACTATTAAATGGCGCCATCTAAATTCTAGAGTGATAGCTATTATTGTAGGAAAACTCAATCAAAGGTAAGTGGTCATCCCAACTACCCTTTAAATTGATAACATGAGCCCTCAACATATCTTCTAACATCTGAATGGTCCATTCTGGCTAACTATTTATTTGAGAAAGAAAAGTTATACTAAGATGAACTTGGTTACTGAGACCTTTCTAAAATGCCTTCTAAAAATAGGAGGTAAACCAAGTACCTCTATTGGAAATAATGGTTAATAGAACCCCATGAAACATTACCAACTCTCTGTGATAGAGTTTGACATATTTCTAGCTGAGTACGAGGTATGAACATGTAATAAATAGACTGACTTAGTCATTCTATCAGTAATGACCCAAATCAAATCATGTCGGCGACACGTATAAGGAAAAATAATAAAAAATCCATATTCACCACCTCCAACTTCGACATGCAGATGCTAAACTCCTGAAGTGTACCACTAGGTCTTTGGTGCTTGACCTTAACCTGCTGATAATTTGATTATTTAGCCACAAATTATAAAATAACTTACTTCATACCACTCCACTAATAGATTTTCCACAAATCATGATACATCTTATTAGCTTCTAGGTGAATAAAATATGACCAAAATGCGCTTAAGCTAATATTCACTATCTCAAATCATCAACACATGAAATACATAATTTGCCTTAGCAATAAATCACACCATCGTTTCCTTGGAAAAAAACCTCAACCTTCTGATCCCGGACTGCTTCCTTCAATATGACTAAAATAGGATCCCTATCTTTCTTTTCTTTCACTTTAGAAACCAATGAAGACATTGTACCATTGTGAACCCATATAATACCTTCAGCTGAATCAACAAACCGAACACCTAACCTAGCTTGCTGATGAACCTCATAGACAAACTCTTTCTTATCTTCCTCAACACGAGCAACACTTCCTATATAAAATCTACTAAGGGTATCAACCACTACATTAGCCTTACCCGGATTATACATCACACTTATATCATAGTCTTTCAACAATTCCAACCACCTTCTTTAGTGAAGATTCGGTTCTTTCTTCAAGAACACATACTGTAAGCTCTTATGTTTTATAAAGACATCATCATGAATCCTATAAAGGTAATGCCTTAAAATTTTTAAGGCAAAGACAACTACTGCTAACTGAAGTTTATCCATCAGGTAATTCTTCTCATTGGGTTTAATCTATCTAGAGGCATAGGCTATGACCTTACCTCACTTCATTAACCCGAAACCAAGACCAACTCTGGAAGTTTCACAATAAACTACAAACCCATTAAAATCCACTTGCAAAGTAAAGACTGGAGTGGAAGTCAGTCGAGTCTTTAACTCCTAAAAGCTCTTCTGCTAGGAAAATGATTGATAAAATTTGAATTTTTTATGGGTTAGACGATACATGGGAGAACAAATAAAAGAAAAACCTTCAGTAAACTATCTATAGTAACCAGTTAAACCCAAGAAACTCTTGATGTCTAATGGAGAGATAGGTCTAGGCCAATTTCTCACTGCTTTAGTCTTTTTAGGGTTAATTCAAATGCCATCAATGGAAATGATGTGACCAAGAATTCTACCGATCTCAAGAAAAATTCACACTTACTAAACTTAGCGAATAACGATTACTTAGCTGTACAAATTATGTTCCATGAAATCCTAAACTCAAGACTCAGGTCATACAACTCATGATTTATGTACCCATGCTATGAAATATGTTCAGTTCCAAGTACTCATGATACACTCCTAATGATCAATGAAATTTATATTATGTCACGTATATCCTTAATTTTTATCTCTGTAATGTATCCATGTCATGGATACTCTATTCCTCAGGACTCAATTATGTGCCAAAGTTATGTATAGTATTTATTTATGATTTAGGATATTATGGTCTAACCTTTAAGTGACCTCTAAAATAGTTTGTAAACTGAGGTACTAAAATACTAATGATTGAATAACTAATAACTGTATGCTATGGTTGAGCAAACTGGAAACTGAACTAAGTTTCTGATTTGATCACTGGACTGAGAATGATACTATAAATAAGACTACACTTCAGACAGTAACTAGGACTGAGCACACTATAAGGCATGAGTGCAAAGGTCATGAGCTGCATAACCTAAGTTTGGAACTCTCGTGTTCACGGAACATGATTCGTACTACTGAGTGAACTGGAACTCCTCAGACTAAGAACTGGAAATGCACACAATTCTATGGAAAGTGAATAAATATAAGTTGTGTTCATAGATATGAGAAATAAAGTATGCGTAGGTATCATGATGGCTGAAGTACAAAACTTTGAATTGAGGTAAAGATGGGTTGGGTATCATTCCCACCCATTATTTTTCTACCCATACTAATATTACCACAAAACTTTGAAAGCCTGACTTCTTGAGATGTCATAATCGAACAGTTCCTGTATACCCATCGTGCTATGATAGACTGACCTACTGGGGTAGAGGCTGAGAAAGACTCTGCTAGAATTTTAGGACTGACTCTAAAATAAAATGCTATATATGGAATAACAAAGGACAAAGAAGCTCCTAGATCTAGCAAAGTGCAAACATGCAAATTAAAAAATTACAACCTACCAGTGACCATATCAGGAGAACTTCCCTAATCCTTTATGGATTGAAGAGCATAGAGTTTGTTAGGGTGTTTCCCACTGATGGCACTGGAAGAGGCACCCTACTAATTCAGGTGATCGGACTAAGCTAAAGGACGACTGTGCAGACTTTACACCAGCATTACGACATTCTCAAAATCTGTGACTTGACTCGCCATATCCAAAACACATATCATTACTGGCTCTACACATTCCCTTATAATTCTTACCACAGTCTTTGCAATTTGAATTATTACGAACACCGCTTGTACTACTGTGGTTTTTGGAGCTTGGCTCCCCATCATGACTTGAATTAGTACGAACAAGGCTTGTACTACTCTGGTTTTTAGAGCTTGGCGCCCCATCATGACTGTCATTCCTGAATGTTGGTACTGGTGTACTAGCTGAAAATTGAACTGGGGCTGAAAACTTCTGACTAAACCAATAACAGTTACCACCCTCTGACTTTGGATGGGCAAAACTAAAGTTACCTGTTCTTGCTTTCTTATTCTCTTTCTCCTTCTTTTTATGTTTTCGTTCCTCAATCTATTGAACATGGACCATAATCCTAGCTATGTCCATCCCCCTAATCAACATCACAGTTCTTCACTCCTTAACCACATTAACTAATACCCGAGACACAAACTTGCTCATTCTGGATCTATAGACTGGTACTACATGCGGAGCATACCTGACTAACTGAGTAAATTTGAGGGAATACTGTTACACACTCCACCTTGTCTTCTTCCATCTCTAAGGGGAAGAATCTATCTAAAAAGTTCATAGCAAACTCTTCCCATTCTATGGGATCTGCATCTGCATCCCTGTCTACCTTCCACTACTTAAACCCTGTGCGGGCTTTATCTTATAGCTGATAGGTGGCTAACTCAACCCTCTCACTGGAAGTAAATCCCATGATATCTATTACTTTTTGAATCTAATTGAGAAAATCCTATGGATTCTCTTCAAACTTAGAACCTGAGATAAAGGGAGTCTTTATTCGGGTAAAGTCCTGAATCCTAGCTACAGCAGTATTGGCCACTGGGTTGGCTAGAACAACAAGTGGCCATTCATTCTGAGTTGTGACAAAATTGGCTAAATTAGTTAATGCAGCCCCAAATTCTGCGTGAGAGACATGTTCATCGAGGGGATCTGCCTTAATGAGCTGAGGTGCTGAATGATTTTTGATTCTTCTTTCATTAGTCCTTTTGGGAGGCATGTTCTTTAAGCAAAAGGAAGAAGTGGATTAGACTAAGAGTTTTACTGGAGCTCATGCTCACTCGCACGACATGAATACTAAAAAAAGGGAAACATTTCCTAAGACATCATGTATCCTCCTGTCCATAAGTGTAACGTCGACATATTCATGCACAAGACTCTACTAGATGCGTCTTTCAAACTTCCTAGGAAACTGTTGAGCCTTAAGCTCTGATACCAAGTTTTTAATGCCCCGAGTCTGTACCCCAAATGTTGCACGTTCTCATAATATCGAAGGATCACAATCTAACCCACGACTGGTACCTTCTGCAATAACTTTGTAATAAATACTGTAATGATTGTGGAAATAGGTAGAAACATTTGCCATGAGGTTTAAATCTATAAATAAATCTGAATGTGGTATCAAAATACCAAAACTAAATATAAGTACTGTACAACTGAACAACAATCTAAAAATACTCTAGTCTGGAAAGCCTCATCTGAACTGGGGAGTTGATGGGACAAGTCCCCAACTAACTCTGACTATTAAAAATAATTCTAAAATACTGAAAATAACAACCATGTCCTAGAACTATGAGGACTCTCCACTACTCTAAAAGCTGAAGATATGAACTACTAAGGGTGTTTGGAGCCCTGCATTAGAACCTATGATATAAGACATAATAGCACAAAAAGCATGCGTCAGTTCTTTGAATATACTGGTATGGTTAATGAGGTAGGCTAAAATGCATGGGTTCATATCCATGAACAACACTAACTGAATGACATAAGTATGACTGAATAAGAGTATGTGCATGAATACATAGACTATAACTAAGATCGTGACAATACTGAGTATTGAGTGTGAATACTAATAACTGATATATGAATGATCGTATCTGACAGTCCCAAATTCTGTGGAACCATACTGAGTTTTATACTTTGCTGAGTGACTATATCTGATAGTCCTGAATCTATAGAACTAAAATGATTTATATTCTAAGACTAAGACTGAAACTGAGACTGTGGGAGGTAATCATAAAAAAGATGTGCCCCTCTCTAATCTGATTGGGGTCTAACCTGTAACCCCAGTTAGAAGGGTGTCAATATCATGCCATGGGTAAGGACAAGCTGTGAGTTAACCCTCTCTGACAGGAAGCTCTTCCATCAACCCTTACTGGTAGGAAACTCAAATGAGATGCATCAACCCTTATAGTATCTGGCAAGAAGATATCTCAACCTATGCTGGATACGTAGTTTTTTAATCTAGGGATTTCTTCTAAGGGTCAAACCCCCTGTTGGCAGGAATGCCACCATCTTTGGGTTCGCTCGGTGCTGAATCCTACTCCCAACTGAATGGACACAAAATGGATTTCTAGTCTGTACTAAATTGGACTAAATTGTTACTGATATTACTGCTTGACTGAAATGAACATAGTTCACTGAGTTCTACGGACTAATGGAATACTACTGAATTTTGTTAACTATCTGAGTACAGAGTCATACTGTGGTCTACACTGAGTCCTATGACTGAATTATAGCACTACTGAGATTTACTAGGTTTCTGTAACTGGTTGACTTCTACTGATTGATTAACTACTAAGCTTACATCATCTTGCTTAGCATACGATTACACATTGAATTCATAATGCATCTATAGATGCATCTTATAAAACTCTTTCATGGTATTACTTGCTCATAAGCTAGCATGACATTATTTCTTTCCCTTATTTGTTCACGTGAACAATTCATCAAGCACTTGGTAAGCATACATATGCACATAACACTAAACAACAAGTAGACATCATAATTCAAATACCCATTGACAATTTCAAGGGTTTTACATGGATCCTCATGATATTACATACATATTGGTTAACCTCACATAAAACATGGATTAAAATCCCAATTAATCATTATAAATATGAACATAATCAAACCCAAGATGGAATTCGTAAAATCCATAAACTTAAATTTTAAAAATAGTTTCTTGGACTCCAACGGTGGAAGGGACCCTTGGATGAACATTTCACATACCTTAGTTGATAAATTCTGAGAGATTGATGGTGAGTTCCTGTGTTCTTGATTTAAAATTTGAATATCTAGGATTTTGTTCATGAGAAATTATTAGAATAAATGAGTATAATTACTCTCTAAAGGCTTTAACTTCGTGTTTTGGGGGTTGAAGGGCATAGGAAAATGATCCAATTAACTCTGAGGGAGCGGCCTTCTAATGCCTGTAAACCGTGTTATCGACACGCCACATCATTGGCATCAATGCGATAGCTAACATACCGCATCAAGTCCGCATCGGTTCACAGGAATTTGCACTGAAGCTGGGGAAAAACTATCCTATCAATGCGATGGTCGACGCAACGCATCGAGATAACATCGACCCACTATTTTGGGCACTCAAACATGGTCTCAACGAATCCAAAAATTCCAAAACTTGCCTGGAAACATCTATTGACCTTCCTAATCATGAATTAACTATAATATCAAAATTTAAGGGACATAAAGGTCTCAAAATAATATTGCTAACTTTCGAAGGCTAAAATGGCACTAAGTTTGAATACTTAGCTAATATATTCTAAGTCTAGGACCCCTTAACAATCTTAAAGGACTGAATTATGCTAGAAATTTTGTGGGGTCTTACAAATAACCTCACGGACCTCATCCTCAGTTGGGTTTTTGCTGACTGAGCAGCTTTGTGATTCTATTCTCTCATGACTCTACGTCTCACTGCAACTATAGTATCAACATGATGCTGCATTGGATACTCCTCTACTAAAATACTAAGCTTAGGAGACTATATTCATTTCCTTGAAGTTCCTGCTGCTTTTTTCTTCTCTACTTTAGGTTCCATGTGTACCTGAAAAACCAGATATGAGTTTTTAATAAAAGTGAGGGATAGTAAAGTTGAAGAAAGACTTAAAATTTGAAAAGTTTGAATTTCTCCTCACCTTTCGCACCTTTATAACTCATTTGAAATCCCAACAAGACCAATGCATACACACCAATCAAGATTCATGACTTTAAAAGAAAAAGACATGTTCAAATCTTGGTATTTCTTTCTTTCTTTAAAGTTCAACTTCTAGTTAGGGCCTAACTTAGATTTTTAATTTGAAACAAGGCCCTATAGAATGTTTTTTGGCTACTTCAAGGATCCCTCATACAAGAATGAAAGTTTCTATATATTTAGTAATGAAATACACATATCAACTTATTTCTACAAAAAATAAAATACTATATAATCATAAGAGCAAAGAAAGTTATCTCTTGTATGAAATTCCAGAAGAGAATAATAATGAAGTCAAACAAAACCAAGGTTGAAACTTGTTTTTAGCATATTTGGATAAGTTGGTATCCTAAACAAGTGTCAATTTCTGCTTTTCTAAAGTTTAAAGTGGGAAGTTTGAATTTAAAGAGAAATTTGAAGTTTTGAGGATTAGAAAAAGTTAGAATAAGGTTTAGAATGTTTTTATAGAGGTAGAGGGTTGTAATAGGTAATATTTAAATGTTGATACGGTACAAGTTTTAAGTAAAAAGTTGGCCCAATTTGTGACCTACTCGCGGCTTGTACCTGTGTCCTATACCCACGGTCTGGTCTTTGGCACAGGTAGCACCTGCAACTCGCAGGTGCTAGGTTCAGGTGCTGGTCCAAAATTGTTAGCTCGATTTTTGATAGCCCGAACATGGTGTGTTGACATGTTTTGAGATACTTATGGTTCCACAACCTAAGTTTATTTCCCAAAAGTAACACGAGGTGCCAAAGTCCATAACTTACAATTTTTGAGCCTCAAAATTTCAACCTTTCTTTAATTACTCAACTCACCATGTGGTACTTAAGACCATGATGGGCTGACTACATAGTCCCCTTACGTTGAAGTAGATGAATGTAGCAATGTTTACCATATTTTTTGTAAGGTCCATAATCTAAAAACCTACAAAAATAAAAATAGTGAAAACATAAATACTAAAATATAGTTGGTTGCCTCCCACTCATCGCTTGATATAATGCCGCGACATAGCAAGGTATCTTGATTACTAAGAATTCATCAAGATACCCATAGTAATATCCTCTAGGGTCATTAATACAATCAATCACCAACACTGCCATTATGTCAGTTGGATGCTTAATGGATTTTCAGATATTGAATATCACCTTCTCACTATTGACTTAAAATTTCAACTTACCCATTTCCATGTCAACCATAGCTCTGCCTATGGCTATGAATGGTCTTCCTAAAATAATAGTCATCTCAGTGTCAACCTCACAGTCCAAGATAACAAAGTCATTTGGGAAAATAAATTCGTCCACCCTAATGGTCACATAAAAAGAGATTCCCGCAGACTTCTTCACTGTGCGGTTAGCCATCAATTTCCGCATCAAAGTTAAATTCGGAGGGTTCAAGCCTAGATTCTTAAAGATGGCCAACAACATCGAATTAATGCTAGCCCCTAAATCAAACAAGGCTCGGGAAAATCTGGATGACGTAATAGTTTATGGTACAGTGAACTCTTCGTTGTCACCTTTTTTTCTGCACCAAACACCTAGTCAGGACTTCACTGCAGGGATGCACACTCTCAAATCCTAAATAGTTTATATGGTATTCCTTGTGATCAATAGTTTCATGAACCTAGTGTATCCAAATATCTTCTCGAATGCCTCAAGTAGAGGTATGTTCAAGTTTAAGTTTCTCAATATCTCAATAAACCATTTGAACTTACCTTGCTCTTTCTTTTGTATCTGTCACTGAGGAAAAGGTGGGGGTTCTCTCAAAATTTATATTACTTCCAGATTAGTGATCGGACCTTTACCTTTATCTTTAGTAACTGTACATCTATCACTTGTTACCTTCTAAGACTTAACAGTAGATGTTTCATCATCAACAACTTCTGTAGCAGGTAGTGGGAGATCCGTAGTGGTTGTACAACTCCTCATGGTAATAGCAAGCACGTAATTAATATTTTTTCATATTTTACGTTCTGTTGCTCGAAAGCATACCTAGATGCCTCTTGTTCAAAGTTGCTAATATCTATATAACTGGTGCTCTAACTGCTTGATAGTAGTGGCATGTGACTCGACCTTCTGGGTTAATCTTCAAATATTAACCTCAATCTTCTTAATGTTGGTATCCTAATTTTCCTGACCATTAAATAATTTAGTCAGCATCTCTTCCATTCAAGATTATGCATCGTGTCTTCTAGGTTAAATGTGTATCCCTTCTCTCTATAGACATCCTTTATCCCCAAGTCACTATCTCTTTTTCTACTACGATCTCTATTCTTATTATAATAGTTCCGACCTTGGTCCCCTTTCCATTGGGCTTGGAAAACCGCCATCTGATGATCCAGATGATAGCTTCTTCTTCTAATTAAGAGTCATATGATTTGGAAGATGACTTATTTTGTGCTTCTGCATTCACTTTCTCAGAATTTATTATTTCAAACTGCTTTGTTAGCACCTCTAAATCAGCCCTTTTAATGAAATTTCTTGTGCTACTATATCATTTGCTGCTCTCTGATTATAGGAATCACCAATAGAATAAGTACCAGATCCCCTCTCAGTCTCTCGAGTTTTCCACCCTAGATTAGTGAGTGAAATTCGATCTAACATCTCCGAAGCTTCCTTCCAAAGTAGTTGCATAAAATCTTCTCTAGAGATGGTGTATTCCATGGCTTTGACGATATATATACTCTCCTTGACTATATTCTGTAAGGTAATCTAGAGTATCGGGGTGATATATCCATAATTATGGTAAAAAAGTTTGTAGGTATGATCAAGGTAGATATTATCATATTTGATGCATAGTTGGCCTCTTTTCAGCACCAAATAATGACTCAGTTTAACAAGTTAAGTGTGGCTCAACCTCAGTTGGACTGAATTGAATTTATGAATGCATGCTATAACATGAGTATGGTTGGATAGATGAAATAGAAAATGAGGGAATAAATTTAATAGAAACCATTATCTCAAGCTGAGTATGAATTATTTTAGAAATGATGGGGATACTTGACTCACATACCTACTTCTGCTTCCCTAGTATCTCCCTCAACGAACTAATTTCTCCGTAAAACCTTAACCAAAGGGACTTCATTATTCCTCATTGTACTATTTTGATGACCAACAATCTCAAATGGGACTTATTTATAGGGGAGACTATATTTCATATCTACTCTCTCTAAAGAAACATAAGAAGCTAGGTCACCAATACATTTCATTAGCAAAGAGACATGAAACACTAAATGCACTAATGCCAAATCTGCAGGCAACTCTAACTCATAAGTTACATTCCTAAAATGGCTCAACTTCTTGTATGGGCCAAGATGGCGATGACTAAGCTTCTCTTCTTGCAAAATCTCCTCACTCCTTTCATAGGTGAAATTTTCAAATAACTAAGTCACCAATGTCAAACTCAAGATCTCTTTTCCTCACGTCAACATATGATTTTTGATGACTTTGGGATGTCTTTATCTTTTTTTTTTTATTAATTGAACTTTATCTATTGCCTCATACCCTGAATCCAGCCCTATAAAAGTAGCCTTACCTACTATAAACCAACAAATAGGGGATCTAAACCTCCTCCCATAGAGACTCTTAAATGGTGCCATCTGAATACTAGAGTGATAGCTATTATTGTTGGCAAACTCAATCAAAGATAAGTGGTCATCCCAACTACCCTTGAAATCAATAACATGATCCCTCAACATATCTTCTAATGTATGAATGGTCCATTCTGCCTAACCATCTGTCTGAGAATGAAAAGCAATACTGAGATGAACTTGTTTATGGAGACCTTTCTGTAAAGCCTTCTAAATATAGGAGGTAAATCGAGTACCTCTATTTGAAATAATGGTTAATGGAACCCCATGAAACATTACCAACTCTCTATGATATAGGTTGTCATAGTCCTCAGCTGAGTACGAGGTATGAACTTGTAAGAAATGGGCTGACTTAGTTATTCTATCAATAATAACCCAAATCAAATCATTTCAGCGACACATACAAGGAAAATTTATCGAAAAATCAATGTTCAACACCTCCCACTTCTATACGGGGATGCTAAAATCCTGAAGCGTACCACTAGGCCTTTGGTACTTGAACTTAACCTGCTGATAATTTGAATATATAGCCACAAAATCTCCAATATCTTTCTTCATACCACTCCACTAATAGATTTCCCATAAATCATTGTACATCTTAGTAGCTCCTGGGTGAATAGAATATGCCCACAATGCGCTTAAGCTAATATTCACTATCTCAAATCATCAAATCATGAAACACATAATTTGCCTTATCAATAAATCACACCATCTCTTCCTTGGAAGAAAACCTCAACCTTCTGATCCTGAACTGCCTTCTTCAATATGACTAAAATAGGATCACTATCTTTCTTTTCTATCACTTTGGAAACTAATGACGATTTGTAGCGTTGTGAACATTACCTTCGGCTAAGTCAACCAACCGAACACCTAACCTAGCAAGCTGATGAACCGCATAGACTAACTCTTTCTTATCTTCCTCAACACAAGCAACACTTCCAATATAAAATCTACTAAGGGTATCATCCACTACATTAGCCTAACCCAGATGATACATCACACTCATATTATAGCCTTTCAATAATTCCAGCCACCTTCTTTAGTGAAGATTTGATTGTTTCTGCATGAACACATACTGTAAGCTCTTATGTTTTGCAAACATATCAATATGAATCCTATAAAGGTAATGCCTCTAAATTTTTTAGGCAAAGAAAACTACTGCCAACTCAAGATCATCCGTTGGGTAATTCTGCTTATTGGGTTTAATCTATCTAGAGGCATAGGCTATGACCTTACCTTACTTCAGTAATATGAAACCAAGTCCAACTCTGGAAGCATCACAATAAGCTATAACTCTGGCAAAGTAAAGACTGGAGTGGAAGTCAGTCGAGTCTTCAACTCCTGAAAACTCTTCTAGTAGGAATATGACCGATAAAATTTGAATTTCTTATGGGTTAGTTGATACATGGGAGAATAAATAAAACAAAACCCTTAAATAAACCATCTATAGTAACCAACTAAACCCAAGAAACTATTGATGTCTAATGGAGAGATGGGTCTAAGCTAATTTCTCACTACTTTATTCTTTTCAAGGTTAACTCAAATGCCATCACTGGAAATAATGTGATGAAGAATGCTACTGATCTCAACCAAAACTCACACTTTTTGAACTTAGTAAATAATGATTGCTCAGCTATACGAATTGTGTTCCATAAAATCCTAAACTTAAGACTCAGGTCATACAACTCATGACTCATGTACTCATGCTATACAATATGGTCATTTCTAGGTACTCATGCTACACTCTTAATGATTATCAAAATTTATATTTTGTCATGTATATCCTCATTTTTAATCTCTATAATGAATCCATGTCATGGATACTCTATTCCCTAAGACTGACTTATGTGCCAAAGTTATGTATGATATTTTTTTATGCTTTAGGATCTCATGTTCTAACCTTTAAGTGACCTCTGAAATAGTTTGTAAACTGAGGTACTGAAACACTACTAATTGAATAACTGATAACTATACGCTATGGTCAAGCAAACTGGAAATTGAACTAAGTTTTTGATATGATTACTAGACTGAGATTGACACTATAACTAAGACTATAACTGAGACTACACTTCAGATGATAACTGGGACTGAACACACTGTAAGGCATGAGTGCAAAAGTCATGAGCTGCATGACCTAAGTTTGGAACTCTCGTGTTCACGGAACATGATTCGTACTACTGAGTGAAATGGAACTCCTCGGACTAAGAACTGGAAATGCTTACAATTCTATGAAAAGTGCATGAATATAAGATGTGTTCATAGAACTGAGAAATAAAATATGCCGTAGGTATTGTGATGACTGAAGTACCAAACTTTGAACTGAGGTAAAGATGGGTTAGGGATTATTCCCACCTATTACTTTTCTTCCCATACTAATATTACTGCCGAAATCTGAAAGCCTGACTTCCTGAGATATCATACCCGTATAGTTCCTGTATACCCGTCAAACTATGATAGACTAACCCACTATGGTGGAGGATGTGAAAGACTCTACTAAAATTTTAGGCCTGACTCTGAAATCAACTGCTATATATGGAATAACAAAGGAAAAAAGAAGCTCCAGGATCTAGAAAAGTTTAAATATGCAAATGGAAAACTTGTAACGTACCAGTGTCCACATCAGGAGAACTTTCCTGATCTTTTCAGGACTGAAGAGCATAGAGTCTGTTTGTGTGTTACCCACTGATAGCACTGGAAGAGGCACCCTGCTGATTCGGGGGATCTAACTAAGCTGAAGAATGACTATGCTTACTTTGTAGACACGCCTTAGGACAGTTTTGGACTCTGTAACCTGAATCTCCATATCTAAAACACACATAACTACTGGCTCTACATATACCCTTATGATTCTTACCATATTCTTTGCAAAGCAAATTAGTATGAATACCACTTGTACTACTTTGGTTTTTGGAGCTTGGCACCGTATCATAAATGTCATTCGTGAACCTTGGTACTGGTGTACTAGCTGAAGAACTGGGGTTGAAAACTTTTGACTAAACCAAGAACGGTTACCACCTCTGACCTTGGATGGGCAAAATTAAAGCTACCTATTTTGGCTCTCTTATTTTCTCTCTCTTTCTACTTGAATTTATATTCCTTAATCTATTGAGCATGGACCACAAGTCTAGATATGTCCATCTCCCTAATCAACATTGCAGTCCTACACTCCTTAACCACTTTACCCGATACCCCAGAAACAAACTTGCTCATTCTGGATCTATGGTTTACTGCTACATGGGGAGCATACCTGGTTAACTGAGTAAATATAAGGGAATACATCACACTCTTACTTCCTTGCTTGAGATTGATAAACTCTAACACCTTTTTTTCTTCCATCTCTAAGGGGAAGAATCTAGCAAAGAAGGCCATAGCAAACTCTTCCCATTCTATGGGCTCTGCATCTGCACCGTTGTTGACGTTTCACTACTTAAACCCCATATGGGCTATATCTTGTAGTTGATAGATGGATAACTTAGCACTCTCACTGGAAGTCACTCCCATGATATCTATGACCTTTTAAACCTGATCAAGAAACTCCTATAGATCCTCTTCAAACTTAGAACCTGAGAATAAGGGAGTACTTATTCGGGTGAAGTCCCGAATACTAGCTGCAGCAGTATTGGCCCCTTGGTTGGCTAGAACAGCAGGTGTCCATTCATTTGAGTTATGACTAAATTAGCTAAAGTAGTCAATCCAACCCTGAATTCTGCATGAGACACATGCTCATCCAGGGGATCTTCCTGAATAGGCTGAGGTGCTAACTGATTTCTGATTCTTCTTTCATTAGTCCTTTTGGGAGGTATTTTTTGTAAGCAAAAGGAAGAAGCAGATTATATTGAGAGTTTTACTGGAGCTTATGCTTAGTTGCACGACATGAATACTTAAAGAAGGGAAACTTTTCCTAAAATATCTCGTATCCTCCTGTCCATAAGTATGGCGCACAAAACACTCATGCACAAAACTCTACTAGATGCGGATTTCAAACTTCCTATAAAATTGTTGAACCTTAAGCTCTGATATCAAGTTTGTAATGCCCCAAGTCTATAAACCCGACTCTACACGTGCTCATAATCATGAAGGACTACAAGCTAACCCATGACAGGTACCTGCTGTAATAACTTTGTAGTAAATACTATAATGATTGCGGAAATAGGAAGAAACATTTGCTATAGGGTTTAAATCTATAAATAAATTTGAATATGGTATTAAAATACAAAAACTGAATATAAGTACTATACAACTGAAAAACTTTCTTAAAATACCCAGTCTTGAAAGCCTCTAAACTGTCTGAACTTTGGAGTTGATGGGATAAGTCCCCAACTAACTCTGACTACTAAAAATAATTTTGAAATACTAAAAATAATAAGCATGTCCTTGCACTATGAGGACTCACCACTACTCTGAAAGCTGAAGATCTGAACTGCTAAGGGTGTTATGGAGCCCGTGTGTCTGAACCTATGCGTCAGTACATTGAATATACTTGTATGCTTAGTAAGGTAGGATAAAATGCATGGGTTCATATGTATGAATAATACTAACTTAATAACATGAGTATTACTCAATAAGAGTATATGCATGAATACATAGACTGTAACTAAGATCATAATAATACTAAGTATTGAATATGAATACTAATAACTGATATCTGAATGATTATATCTGATAGTCTCAAATTCTATGGAACTAAACTGAGTTCTGCACTTAGTTGAGTGACTATATTTGATAGTCCTTAATCTGTAGAACTGAACTAAGTTCTATTTTGAGACTGAGACTGTCGGAGGTTATCATCTAACCAATATGCCCCTCTCTTATCTAATAGGGTCCAACCTGTAAACCCAATTAGAAAGATGTCAATATCATGCCATGGGTAAGGAAAAGATGTGAGTTAACCCTCTCTGACAGAAAGCTCTTCCGTCAACCCTCGCTGGTAGAAAACTCAAATGAGTTATAAACCATTATAGTATCTGGTAAGAAGAATCTCAACCTATGCTGGCTACGTAGTTCTATAATGTAGGGACTATTTCTAAGGGTCAAACCCCCTATTGAAAGGAATGCCCCCATCCATGGGTTTGCTCAGTGCTGAATCCTACCCCCAACTGAATGGACATGGATAGATTTCTAGTCTATACTAGACAGGACTAAATTGTTACCGATATTACTATTTGACTGAACTAAACATAGTTCACTGAGTTTTATGGACTAATGGAACACTACTGAATTTTGTTAACTGACTTAGCACAGAGTGCTACTGAGGTCTACACTGAGTCCTGTGACTGAATTACAAACACTACTGAAATTTCCTGGGTTTTTGTAATTGGCTGAGTTCTACTGATCGATTAACTACTGACCTTACTTTGCAACTGACACTGCTTCTAAGTAAATAAGTAATTGTCGGTTATAAAATACTCCAGGACTCGATAGAATGAATATCAAGCATCATATGATCTTTCTTAGCATAAACATGCACATTGAATTCATAATGCATCTATAGAGGCATCTTATCAAACTCTTGCATGGTATTACTTGCAAATAAGCTAGCATGACATGATTTACTTCACATATTTGTTCACATGAATAATTCATCAAGCACTTAGTGTGCATACATATGAACATAACACTAAACAACAAGTAGACATCATAATTTAAATCCCCATTGACAATTTCAAGGGTTTTACATACATATCAGTTAACCTCACATGAAACATATCATAAAACATGGATTAAAATCCCAATTAATCATTACAAATATGAACTTAATCAAACCTAATATGGAATTCATAAAATCCATAAACTTGATGTTTAAAATAGTTTCTTGGACTCCAAGGGTGGAAGGGACCCTTGGCTGAACACTTCACATAACATAGTTGATGAATTTTGAGAGATTGATGGTGAGTTCTTGAGCTCTTAATTTGAAATTTGAACACCTAGGATTTTGTTCTCGAGAAAATTTTAGAATGAATGAGTATAATTTCTCTCCAAAGGGTTTAATTTCATATTTTGGGGGCTGAAGGGCGAACAAAAAAATTTAATTTACCCCGAGGACGTGACCTTTTAATGTCTGTAAATTGTGTTACAGACACATCACGTCATTGGAATCAACATGATAGCTAATGCGCCGCGTCGATTCTGCATTAGTTCACTGGAATTTTCTCTGAACCTGGGGAAAAACTATCTTATCAAACTCAAACATTGGTCTAAACGAGATCCAAAAATTCCAAAACTTATCTAGGAACATCTATTGACCTTCCTGATCATGAATTAACTCTAATATCAACATTTAAGGGACATAAAGGTCTCAAAATAAGATTTCCAACTTTAAAAGTCTAAAGTGGCACTAAGTTTGAATATTTAGCTAATATATTCTAAGTTTGGGTTGTGGTTGACTGAGTAGCTTGGCAATTCTATTATCTCATTACTCTGCATCTCACTGCAACTATAGTATCAACAAGATGCTTCTTTGGATACTCCTCTACCAAAATACTAAGCTTAGGAGACTATAATAATTTTCTTGAAGTTCTAGTTGCTTTTTTCTTCTCTGCTTTAGGTTCCATGTATACTTGAAAAACCAGATATGAGTTTCCAAAAAAAGTGAGGGATAGTAAAGTTGAAGAAACACTCAAAATACAAAAAGTTTGAACTTCTCCTCACCTTTCTCACCCTTATAACCCATTTGAAATCCCAACAAGCCTAATGCATTCACACTAATCAAGATTCATGACTTTCAAAGAAAAGAATCATGTTCAAATCTTGGTATTCCGTTCTTTCTTTAAAGTTCAACTTTTTGAAACAAGGCCCTACATAATGTTTTTAGGCTACTTCAAGGATCCCTCATATAAGAATGATAGTTTCTATATATTTATCAATGAAATACACATATCAACTTATTTCTACTATATAATTATTAGGAGCAGAGAAATTTATCTCTTGTATGAAATTCCAAAAGAGAATAATAAACAACTCAAACAAAACCAAGGTTGAAACTTGTTTTTAGCTCATTTGGACAAGTTGGTAGCCTAAACAAGTATCAACTTCTGCTTTCTTGAAGTGTAGAGTTAGTTTATGTTTAAAGTAGGAAGTTTGAATTCAAAGAGAAATTGGAAGTTTTGAGGATTAGAAAGAGTTATAATAAGGGTTAGAATGTTTTTAAAGAGGTAGAGGGTTTTAATAGGTCATATTTAAATGTTGATGGGCTAAAATTTTTAAGTAAAAAGTGGGCCCAATTTGTGACCTACTCACAGCTTGTACCTACGTCCTATACTCACAATTTGGTCTTTGGCACAGGTAGCACCTGCAACTCGCAGGTGCTGGGTACAGGTGCCAGTCCAAAATAGTTAGCTCGCTTTTTGATAGCCTGAACTTAGTGTGTTGACATATTTCGAGATACTTATGGTCCCATAATCTAATTTTAGGTCCCTAAAGTAAAACTAGGTGCCAAAGTCCATAACTTGCAATTTTTCAGCCTCAAAATTTCAACCTTTCTTTTATTACTGAACTTCCCAAGTGGAACTTGTGACCGTGATGTGCTGACCACATAGTCCCCTTACCTTGAAATATATGAATATAGCAATGTTTACCATATTTCATATAAGGTCCAAAATCTAAAAACCTACAAAAATAAAAACAACAAAAATGTAAATACCTAAACATAGTTGGTTGCCTCCTACTCATCGCTTGATATAACGCTGTGGCACAACACGGTTATCTTGATTACTGAGAATTCATTAAGATACCCATAGGAATGTCCTCTAGGGTCATCAATACAATCAATCACCAACACTGCCATCATATCAGTTGGTTGCTTCATGGATTTTTAGATGTTGAGTATCGCCTTCTTACCATTGACTTAGAATTTTAACTCACTCTTTTCCATGTCAAACATAGATCTTCCTATGACCATGAATGGTCTTCGTAAAATAATAGTCATCTTAGTGTCAATCTCACAGTCCAAGATGACAAAGTCATTCAGGAAAATGAATTTGTCCACCCTAATAATCACATCAAAAGAGATTCCCACAGACTTCTTCACTGTGCGGTTAGCTCAATTTTTCCACCTTTGGTTAGTGAGTGAGATCCCATCTAACATCTCTGAAGCTTTCTCCCAAAGTAGTTGAATAAAAGCTTCTCCAAAGATGGTATCTTCCATGGCTCTGGAACTGATTGTCAGGGCTCTGTAGAATACCTCTGATAAGTTTTTCCCTAATAACTGATGTTTTAGCGCTAATCTTATGTTCTTCTTACACCTGAACTAAGCCTCGTACATGGATTTTGACTACAACTGCTTGAAATTATAGATCTTGTCCTTAAGTTACAACATCCTTGATGGAGGGAAGAACATACATATGAATTACATGTGCAACTCATTCTAAGTCGTGATAGATCCTTTTGGCAACTCCTCTAACCATAAAGACACTTCTCATGGAACTGAGAAGGAAAAAATCCTCAGTCTATGTGCTTCCTCATTTACCCCCAAATTAGTATACAAGTCACAGATCTTAAGAAAATTTGAAAGGTGCAAGTTTGCATCATCACTATGCAATCCTACAAACACACCCATCAAATTAGAAGTTGGATCAGGGCATTCATGATATCAAATTTGATGACTGGGGAGAAATAGTAGGTACTATGGCTCCAGTCTCTATTGGGTCAACATATCCCATATCTTAATAATTATCTATATATGGTTGTACATACTAATAAGCTGGGATAACTTGAGCATGAGCACCTCTAGATCTGTTTGGATTCCCACTAAGTGCTTCTCGGTAGTCACCCACTTGTCTTTATTAAGCTAGATTTGCATCACTACCTGTCCTTTGAGCTTCTTCCGCTACTCTTCTTTCAGCTTCAATGTGATCTAAAAGCTCACATGTTTAATGATCAAGACATCCTACCAGGTGTTTGTCGGATCCTCGATGGATTTGGATTCACAGGGAGAAAGGGATTGCCTCTACTCTATGTGCTAGGTATACACCGGCTTATTCCCAACTACGAAATAAAAAAAAACTAAAAACCCAAAAACTGCAGTAACCCTCAATCAACAAATCAACATCATGTTCCCCGACAACGGTGCCAATTTTTTGATGATATCCAAGAAATACCTAATTTTAGATGATCATACGATCACTATAAATATATAGTAAACCAACTATGGTTGGGGTCAAAACCCAACGAAACATGTGGTTTGATAGATCTTAGTAGTTACAGTCTATGGGAAAATCAGGAAAGTAAATATGGAGATTTTCTTGTGGTCGTCTCAAACAAAGATCAAAATTAACTTGGTTGAAAATAAGTTATAAGTGAACACTAGTATTGTGTTCCCCCTAGTATCTCAACTCTATAGGTTTATCGTGCATTGGTGAAAAAACCCAATGCCTCACATACAACATTGATAAGTTATGTACCTCTTACACTGTTTTGGATGAGTAGGAGGATTCTATCCTTAAAATTTTGATTCTTAGGGTTCACGTTACTAACCCTTACCCTTACCCTTATTCTAGTCAACTATCACCTTTTGATTCTCAAGTTAATTAATGAAAGGTAACGATCATTTACTATATTACATTGTACTGCAACGGATCGACCATTAAATCCCAAATTTTAGTTGTCTTTATGTATTGCGACTCACTTCTTGCATTTTGGATTAAGTAGAAATATCTAGGTTAGATCCTCATGTATGAACAAATTATGAAATAAATCATATTGAAGATAAAGCAATTCATGCCATGGTTATTGGTTTATATCTACAATCGCACTTCCCCTACTTTGTCAATTTTCCAGGGTATCCACACCCTTAGCTATAGATTTTAGCCACTCATGACTGTGATGAAATCAATAACATTCACATTGGAAAGCAAATATGAAATCACAATGATAAGATCAAAGAAAACCCACAACAAAGAAAACCCACAACCGTAAACTAAATATTCAGTTAATTTCAATATAATGAACTCACAAGATCAAAGATGGATGTTGTAATCAAAATATGTTCCTTAGTGTTAAAAGTGTGTCACTCTTACTAAAAAGTACATAAGGGGTATTTATAGTACATAGAAAACCCAAAAAACTAAGACTGGATGAAATAGGAGAAAATAGGGTTAGTGGCCACCTGCTCCCTATATCTACGGTCTGGAAGGGTGTGGGTGGCACCTGCTGTCTGGAATAGGGCACAAGTTCATACCACAGGTAGTGGATGGATAATTTCCTGCAAGTCAGCTCTCGGTATCTTTTGATTTTCGGTACCCTCTTTTTCTATATGTTGTCCATAGGTATAAATGTGGTCCGTTGGTAGACATTGTAGTTGCCTAGAGTCAGTTTTTCAGATTCTCTTTGAATCTCAAGCATATATTTATCATGATCAAGATGTAAAACATCCATGTCATGTCCCAAGACTAGAATGAGTGAATAAGAACCGTATAAGTATGTGTTGTACAACTGACATATATTTCACTCTGAAGAGTTACTAATTCTAAACAATTTTGAGGGCCTATGTAAATGGACAATTCCGGCTCATTAAATCATTGATATAGACAAGTGAAACTATGACTACGTGTGACAACTTGACACTATCTACGAAGCCTTTAATAGAAATTATAACTGTACGAAGGAAGGTTGCCAGGACAGGTCCCCGACACACTCAAACTATAACCAAGAATATGATTAAATAGTACTAGACATTTATTAGCTCCAGGTAGAAGAGGATCTCACTAATTGCTTGCTGAATATGGACGAGTGCCTAGTATAGAAGTCTGCTTATCGGTATGTCTGATCCTATATTTATAAAAATAAAGTGCCCCAGAATGTAGGGACGTTAGTACATATAAATATGTAGTAGTATATAAATCAGACAGAATAACAGGTAAATGTATAAGGATGATCCATGAATCAAACAATAAAATGAGCAACTGAGGATGACTAAATATTTAGCCTCTTATATGAAACTATAACTTATAAGAAGACGGGTGACAAATAAACTATATAAGACTATTACCTATGAATTTACCTTATTAACTTATCCTATAACTGCTTACAAATAAATCATCATTATTAAGGGCCTAATCATTTGCTTAAGTGTTGTACTGTTCCTACTTCTAATATAAATAATCATATGATGGCTCACCAAAGGCATTCTATGTTAAGTGTACCACATGTGTTATCCAGATACTCCTGACTATGATTTTATACATATAACTATAATCATGGTCTGATACAGGGTATGCCCCTCCACGGGGCTCACTATATGGGTCTTCCTGCAGGCCATATGTACCATATATTGGCGCGAGGCAAGGGCACCCCAGCTGACTCCAAATGCAAATGATGCCACAAGGGTAGGTACGCCATAATGTTTTAGTTCATTGTAGTGGTCTGGACTCGATCCTGTGCACAGAATCACGTTGAGTTATATGCCAAGCCAAACCTACACATACCCTTCCATCGATAACTTTTATCAAGTAGTGCAGTATAGGCCTATGAAAGTGCATCATGATAAATACTATTCAACCATTAAAGTAGTGTTTCTCATATTAAACTACTTTTCTACTAGTGTCGAGCTATTCAAATGCTAGTTCTTATTTTATTCTATAGCTATGTGATCCAATATACAAATGCGACTACGCAATGGCCATTTATTCTAAACTTACTATATGTGATAGACCTAATGTATGGATTCTGAGAATTTCAAACGCACACAAATCCAAGTATGTGTCACTCTATAGATACTTCACTTGACAAGGGTAAGAATGAATACTGCAACTCTAATAAGTGTATGCATAAAGAATGGAGACAAGTAATTAAAAATAGGAAGGGAACATGTATATTGTTGAAATATTAGGCGTATAGTCACGTGTTAGATGCATAAAAGGTGAAATATTTGTTCCTCTGTATCAAGTAGACTATATCAATTTTACTAGGAGAAACAAATGATTATGCCTACACAACAAAGGAGGGTTTAGCGGTACATACCTCAATTTTCGGTTCCATAGCATACAACGGGCTTTCCCTTTATCTTACAGTAGGAAATCTCGAGGACCTCATAGATAAAGTATTTGCGGGTTCCAAACTACTCTAAAGATTCAATCTACATAACCCTATGTCATTAACATCATACTCGACTATGAAATTAAATTATTGAATCACGGTTACATTTTATCGAACACCTAGTAGACATAGAGCTCGACAACCTTTATTAATGGAGCTCAAACAACCAGCAACTCTTATACTTAATTAAGAAATTTCTACAAACATGCTTATATATAGAATGATTTACTTCTCCTCCTACAAGTTAACAATTAACCCAATTCATAATTCCATCAATTCTATCCAATTTCAACTTTTCCTTTTTATTCCAAAAACCCTCAACTAATCTAACTCACTTCCAAATATAGTATAAAAATTCAAATTAAATATCCCAAATGCTTTTCTATTGGCATATTCAAAAATAGGATAAGGAATTTTTTGGAGTTCAAATTCCAATTATAGATACTGTTAATTAATTATTGAAATCCTTTGAGGTTGCCACAAAATCCTTGAGCTTATGATCCTAAGAATGTAGGTATCCCTTCTCTGCTAACACTTATTTCTTGATAGATTATGTTAACTCTCCTTGTTGAAATGAGAGGAAAAGAAGGAAGAAACAAGAATAGGAGTAATAACGTTGTTTCTTGTTTGCTGGAACATTCCAGTGAATAACAATATATACTCCCTTCCCTTTTCAATTAATAGTAATTTTAGGAAAACAATTAAAAAGTGGCCGCACAAATATTCTCAATATTATAACAAATGTATATATATATATATATATATATATATATATATATGCAATTATAAAGAGACATCAAATATTGAGAAAAATAATTATCTTATACTACTCTTCCTCAACTTAATGTTAAACTCTACTACAATATTATCTTAGATTCATTTTTTTTCGATATGCTACAATATCATTCTTCTTAAACTATATGTACCACCCAATCTCTATAGACTAGGAGCTATACTGATTCAAAATGTTAAACTAACTTCAAAATTTTTCTAAGGTGTTATATCCTTACCTACTTAGGGTCATTCATTATCGAATGGTACTCATAACTTACTTTCAGTTATATAATTATCCCAGATATTCATGTTATCACCTAATAAACTTTCATTCTACTTCATTCCATCTCAAGGCCTTAAAACTTGGCTAAATCTCAAATTTAATTTTTTTAAAAGAGTTTTCTCTATAAATAGACCTATCAAGAACCTGTCAGCTAGCTAAAACACATACAAATACATTTCATCGAGCATAGTGACAAATTCATACAAATAATATTTACTGAGCCTTACAACAAAGAAAAGCCAAATTATATACACATACACTACGGAGAGAGTCATAACACATACAATACCTAACAAACAATACAAAAGGCTTGATTTGGCCTATTAATCAAATGATAGCTATAATCACGACAATAACTTACCTTATACTTTGCATCTCGAAGCTGTGTTTACACAATTTTCTAGAATCATAGTCACGCATCATGTAAGTTCAGATGGTTCATAAAATAAGTTAAGTATCATAGTCACGCATCATGTAAGTTCAGATGGTTCATAAAATAAGTTAAGTATCTCGTCTTCTGCCCTTGTATTTAAATAACTCACTAGAGAAAAATACTTTAGATTTAAGGAAGAATAAACATAAATTATATCCTCGAAACGTTAGGGTGGTGTACACACAAAGAATGTTGGGTGCACTATAGCTCTATCTAGAGGCTATCATCCCACTCAAACCAACTTAATTATCACTATATATTAATATAAGAATCATACATCATTTTCTCCTTCTTATACACTTAGAACTCAGCTTGTCGATTTTGTGGAGCCATGCAATTCCTTTCCTAGTAACCTATCAAATCAATCAAATCATACATTAACTGTAACATGTTGGAAAATAAGCATGAAGTATGTGCTAATATAAATATCTGAGTCAGAAAAAGACTTTGAGTTATAAATATACAAATTTTAGTAGACGTGTAACTTATGAATTAGTAAAATATAGAAACATGTAATCAATGTGCAAGTAAACTCTGAAAACTAATGAATATGTGGGCTAAACAAAACTAACATAAGAATATATAAACTATAACACGAAATTTGTCATTTGATCATTTAGATGGGTATAATCTTAATACCTAATGCATGTGTCTATAAAAAGACAAAACATATAGCATATAATAATTTACTTCCAATATATAGGAAGATATAATATAAGAGCACCTAGTACACAAATTCTAGGATTGTAAAAGTATTTCACCAGTTGGCACGCTAATCATGACACCCAAGGGTCTCAATTATAAAACTCATAGAAAAATATTTACACACAAATAAATAACCATATATTATGCAAATAAATAGGCCCTTGATATTTCTAAATGCATATCCTCTAAAACATATGATACTCAAATAACTATACCACATATAAGGTGACATATAAACAAATAATTTATCTAACCCATAAGCTATGAGTAATAATATAGAATATATACATAACATGTAGATAAATGAACTATATCATAAAATTCATCGTATCCTTATATAAACAAGTATCCTATAAAAGTGTTTGATACATAAATTTTAACGTTATGAAAACTCATAGTATGTAAATAACTTGATTATGATCTGTGAGAATATTAAATATAATATTTGAACGGATACAACTATAGCCTATAAATATTAAATATATATCATACAAGCAGCAAACCATTACGTTGTAAGCTTATGAATTATATAACACTTACACAATTACGCTTTAGAATATATGATGTACAAATAAATGACATATAACGATTGGGATATAAATAATAACCTTAGGTCCTTGAATAAATAGCCACTAATGCACATGTACGTAAACTATGATCAAATATTCTATGAAAAATGTAATACGTCCATCATCACTTTATGAAACATGCATCAACACTTTATGAAACAAACTTATAAGAACATTCTATATAAAACATGCAGTATATAAACAATAATTCATAAAATATGTAACCTATAAACAATAATTTATATTACAAATGACATGTAAATAATTAACCTCTCATAAATGCATAACAAATAAACTAATAAGCCTATGAAAATAAGTAGTATGTGAAAAATTAAATTACCATATACACAATACATATAATCTTGAAAGCAAGTTAGCTATAACATAAACGTATTGCATTCATGACAACTTAATCTTGTTGAAATATAGTCCCTATGTAACCTATGAGGAATTTCAAGGAGTCATCTAGTTATAATTTCCATACGAGCATACTTCTGCTAGTTCCAAATAACACTAAAGTTACTTCGATCCATATTCTCCTATTTTTTTCATTTTTTTGGGAGAGGGGGCGGGGTCAATGTAATCATATTATCCTTTTTTTTTGGTCCTAGGATATCCTCTTATATAAGCTTGAACACGATAATTAGACACTATTACTATGTCTGTTTGTTTATTTACCAAGATGACAGAGGGTAGTACTTTATAAGCCTCTTACGGGAGTGGAAAGTTAAACCATCTTATTTCTATTGCTATCAGGTGTCACATTATTGAATTTAGTATCTGGTAGCTCATATAAGTTTGGTGGACAGATGAATAGGATGGATGCTAAAGATAACGAAACTCAAGAAATCTTGTTTACCATATACTTATGGAGTCATTTTGGTAAAACTCCATGACACCTAAAGATTAGCCACCTTGGAC
The DNA here is from genome assembly GCA_030864225.1 of Capsicum baccatum var. pendulum. Taxonomy (NCBI): domain Eukaryota; kingdom Viridiplantae; phylum Streptophyta; class Magnoliopsida; order Solanales; family Solanaceae; genus Capsicum; species Capsicum baccatum. Next base: position 126,552,504 of record CM061561.1, read on the forward strand.
ATAACAACTGAGTTTCGACTTTTCTTGGTAAAATTTCTACAATCATGTAAAAAAATAAAAAATAAACAAAAATATATGTAAGGGTAATCCAACATTTTTCTAAGACAAGCCATGATTAGTAAGTTTATGATGAACATGTAACAGTTGAATACGTACATCCCATCCTTTCTTTGGAAGAAAATCATATAAACTTCATCAGTACCCAAGATATAGCTAGTTCGACTGCAAAAACACCTACCAAATAAGTACGATCATGTGAAATCAAGTGAACAAATAATATATATATATCTTAAGACATATGTAATCTACTATTGACAAACTATACTTCTCTAGATATATTCTTGTCCTTCTACTCAGGTTCATTCTTAAGCATCATTCTAGATCAATGTATCTCTTATCGGGAGGACCTACTAATTGATTACCAAATCCAACTATTATATAAAAAGGGTACTAAATATCAAAGTGATACTAACGTTATTGTTTGCGATGTGTCACCGCAACCCACTAAAGCTACATAATCAAATTTCTAAAAAAGAACAAATCTTCATAAAAGTCATATTCCAACTAATTCCATGTATATGCGTAGTCTAAGATGTTCAAATAATATTTTACTATTCTTCAAATGTAACTATTTCCTTCTTATAACCAATTAATCAATACTGTGTTTTGATCTATTCTAGGCGCAAATGACAACTCCCAGTTTATGCTAACTCCTCAATATTTTCGACTCTAACTTTTGACCTACTTCATTGCTGTTTTTTTAAAAAAAACATATCACAATGGAGTAATCCTTACCCATATATTCCTACAGAAATGATAGAACTTATCTTTGAGGTTGCTAGATTTCCAATAATTCAAATATGTAAGTCATTTATCATTGCATACTCGACATAATCAAATGCTTGTATTCTATGTGGATGATCCATGTATTCGCCTGGGAAAAATTGTATGCCTAGTTAATGAGTTAGGAATATCTTTAATTAACACTGTCGAGATATATTTACCTAACAATGAAATCTATCAATGTATCTTAAAATTATAAAGACCCGATTTGATTGCCTCTATTCTGGAATTATACGTTATCCCAAAAATTATGTGTATATTACTGAGGAAATACTAAATGTTCTCAATGTACCAAATCTTATAAGTACTAGAGTGATCATGGAGAGCTTCCAACCTTGAAAATTCATTCTTTCGCAACATTCATATCGGGATATGTCTCTTTCTATCTTCGTAGCTATACTACCCTTAACTGAATAATTATATGAGTAATCCCCATATAGGACCTACTACAATAACCAACATCGATGTGATTTTAATAGTAAGTGCACCTAAATCTCTATATACCTTTATTCTACAAGCAAGTGTGAACTTGAAATGTTAAACTCACCAAGCTATCTCGAATCCTAGTTTAAGTTTGTGGCTACGCTTTTAGCTGTAAACTTCCTTTTGGATGTTCTAGTATCTGATCCATAGGACATATTTGAGGTTTTCTTTACTAGAATGAATTCGTATGACAATTAAGCAGAATGTGAATCAATAATGACTTTTTATAACTTAACCTTGTCGCAAAATCTAGATCATGAAAAACAAGGTCAAAAATCCTAAGTGCCCAAGCCGCTCCCCCATCATAAATGTGGTGCACAACACATCCATATGTGAGGCTCTACTAGAAATAGCTTCGTAGACCCCCTAGAACAACTAAAACCTAGGTCTCTGATACCACTTTTTCCACGCCTCTGGCCTATAATGATCAGAAAGAATCATATAAGTATGTATTGTTCAACTGACATATATTCTACTCAGAAGAGTTACTAATTCTAAACAATTATGAGGGCATATGTAAATGCACAATTCCAGCTCATTGAATACAACTAAACAAACATGTGAAACTATGACTACGTACGACAAGTTGACACTGTCTACGAAGTCTCTAAGAGAAATTATAGCTATACCAAGAAAGGTGGCTGGGATAAGGACCCGACACACTCAAACTATAATCGGGAACATTATTAAATAGTACTATTTCTCCCTAATTTATCTTAGATCTCACCCATTTTAAGGTAAATATTCCTTGAGCATGTAAGAATGATTTTCATGATTGGGACGTATATGGGTTTTGAGATGATATTTGGACCCCAGCACGATAGTGCAATATTGGTATCACTATTGTCCTATTGATAAGTAGAATGTGTTTTTGATAGCTTTAAATTTTGAGGAGGCTTCTCGAGAGAAAAAAATGGTGGTTTAGCAGTTCGTTGAGCTTTGTTCGATGTTGAGATAAGATAGGTTTATCCCTTGTTAAATTGAGTTATTTCATAGTATTCGTATGATTTTATGTTAGATTTGGGATGGGTTTTAGGTGTTGGATGGATGAAATGTAAGACTTGATTTAGTTGGACTAGGAAATTTTGAAATCATAGAGTTGAACACTTTACTTGTTTCCTTTTGCATTACGTGAATTAGGCTCCATGTCTCACGTTTAGCATGAGAATGCCATAGATCTCTCAAGTTGGATTAAAATACTTTAGACACACATGCTTAGGTTATGATTGGTCCTAGTTGCTTGTACTAATGAAGATAGCCTTAGTTTCCATTTAACTTAGTTAATATGTTGGGAAGAATCTCTACGTTAGGACTAATTATGGTTTTTTAAACATCTAAAAGAGAATTTGGATACCTTAAGCCTAGTTCTGGTAGAATTTTCCTAAAATGAAACTCAAGGATTAGAAATGGACTCTTAACCCACTTTAGTCTATGACACATGTTGGAAATGTGTTTTGAGGTAGTATCAAGAAATATATGTACTCTTTAATAAGGGGAGAGCCTGCGATTCTTAATGAGTTCGATGGTAGAAAGATAAAATCAAATCTTTGCATGATGATCATATCTTTGATTTTGTTTGTAGATTGAATTTTTTAGAAACAGTTGTTGTGTCAGTTGTGTGAACCTTTTTTATTCTAAGTAAAATTGTGTGAGGTTATCTCTCTTGATATGTTACACTCTCTTTTAGATTGTGGGTTGTTAATCTCCTTTTATAGATATAGGCCGATTGACTGGATAATGTTAAATTATTATGTCTTATTAGGTGTATTTCTCATTTGTCTTTTTATTGGTGTTTTTTGAGGTATGCTTTCCTAGCTTTTGCATGACACCTGATTATTATGATCCTAACCAGTGTTATCAGAGTGAGGTTCAAATGGGTGTTCATCATAGCCGATGCAGTTCGAGTCGCAACCTATTGTAGATAAATAAGATTTCGGTTTGGGATATTATATTATAGTGTGACTCTATGTAGAAACAAAAATTTAATTGAGGAGATTTTGGAGCTGGAAATTGTTCTTGAAAATTACATACAAAAGGTGGAACAAATTTATTTTGTCAAAAATTTAGTGAAAGGGGGGAATTGTTGGTATTTTTCCTGACTTTCTTACCGTAATTGGATTTTCCATTTAGGAAAATTAAAACTCCAATTATCCATATTTGGCTAGTCCTTATTCTTATAGGAATAGGTTGTAGAGTCTCTAAATAGAGGCTTCTTTCTTCTAGTCTAGTAGTATCTACAGTATAGTCTTAGGGGGATTTAGAGTATTGTTTGGAGGATGAATTTGTGAGACATGTTGTTGGTGTATCACTTGTGTAAACCTCTTTTTATCCTTAGAGAACTGTGTAAGGTTATCTCTTTTAACATTTCGTATTTTCTTTTATATAGTGGATTGCTTATATCTTTTGTGAATGTAGGTCAACAGACAGAACATCATTAAATAATTGTGTATTTTTTGATATATTTCTCGTTTATCTAATTATTTGGTGTCTTTCGAGGTTTGATTACTAGTTTCGGTATGATACCTGATTATTTTGGTCCTAACAGCTAGTTATAATTAATAAAGTTGGGGTGAAGTTAATATAGGGAGAAGAAAAGGTAGTGAAGGTGGAGAAGGAAGAATTTAAATGAACAAACTGAAGAGAAAAAAAAAAGAGATTTAGATTAGAAATTTAATTGAATTCAAGGAGGGAACAACATACTAGAGATATTTTTTAATAGAGGGCCATTCATAAGTTATTTCTGTTAATCTATTTTCTGACCAAAAAAACAAAAAAGAACTTTGACTCACTGTACAAAATTTTGCGTTAATTATCACAAACGAATATAGAATAATATAAAAATGAAAAACGAAAGCCAAGAATATCTATAAATTTAAATTAAATTATTTAAGGACCACTCATTTGGTTAATGTTAAACATATAGGTGTACGCATAAAATGCATATACTAAACTAATATATAAATATGTATTTTGCACCAAACAGGACCATCGAAACATTGTCCTGTTAACTTGTGTCCTAAAATTCAATTTCATGAAATGGACATCAGGTTTGGTGGGAGAGGTAGAAGTTGAGAATTCAATTAATTGTGGCCCATAATGTCGGTGCCTTGTTTAGTGACGGGTTGCAAAAGAGGCTAATGATCATTCAAATTAGAATTTGTATTGATTTAGATTGGTATTTATTTACTGCATATTTTGATATTTATTTTTCTGCATATTTATTGCCCTTTCTCTTGAATTTTGATTAGTTTGTTTTAATTTGCAGCTATAAAAAAAGAGAAGAAAAAGTAATTGAGTAAAATCCGTAGCCAATTTACATAAGTAATTTTGTAAGAAATCATTTGACAATGGGTGGTGATGATCGAATGAATTATAATTTAATTGTATACATCAATTTTGCTCTTTGCTTGTGTTGTAGTATATCATGTTGAATTGATTGTATATGCATATATTTTGTTCGCGAATGGGAAATGCAAATAATGATCCTCCCGTGATGTCGTAGTTAATGTTTTGCACTTTTACTATATCTACATCTACATCTACAATATATTAAAAATGTGACGACACTTGGAAAAGTGAATTTGAACCTTTTCTCCTTTATTAAAAGACTTTATTTTAGATAACATCGTCTTTGTATTAATTTTTCTTAAATTATTATAATATTAAATATGGACTATAATTAATGTATGAAAAGTTTTGATCTTCCTAAATATATGAGACATAAAACTCCTAGATATATAATAAATAAAACTCTAAATATATGGTAAGTGTTTTAAACGTGAATTTTATACCTACTCCATATTTATTGCACATAAATCAGAATATTTTAACATTGTTAATGGATACACAATAAGCGTAGCATAAGTCCTATGTGCCAATAACGTAACTAAAAAGAAGCAAGGTATGGATTGAATCCATTTGCCAAAATTTGAAACTGTGTAGATAAGGTAAAAAAAAATGTATTGATTATACATTACTTCCGAGACATTGCTATGATTGTTGTCTAATTGCAAAAGGACACATTTTAAATTTTTGTTGAAGGTAACAAATTTAATATATTATATGTATGATTTTTTTACTATGGTCGTTCAAGGTTTCTTTTGTTAGATTTCACATGTCTATTGTTTCAATCTCACCAACATGCCCTTAATTTTAATATATTCATATTTTAGGGTAATATCACGAGCTCAAACTCCCAGGTTGATGTATAAATTCTCTTTCTATCAACTAATTGGTTGAGGTAGTTTCTGCATTAGGTTTTAAAAAATAGAAATTCTTTTTTGATATATAATAATATATATTTTTTATTTGAATTTTTTGGGTGTGTAATTTTATTGATTAATATAATTTAAATACATTATTATTGTGTAATTCTGTTATGAGAAGGATATCACTTTGATTTCTGTCACTTGTTGGAAAAATGATATTGCTATTGACATAATAAGTCGTAGCCTATATTTTTGTTTAATGATTTGTGTGAAATGATGCTTCAACTTTTGAACTGTCACGTGATTTGATGTGCCATTTTTTACACAACTAATCAACAAAGTACCCCATAATCAACATTTTATCAAAAAAAATTTGGTATCTAGTTGTCATAGGATGCAACTGAAAGGAGAAATCAATGGGCATCTCTTAAGTAGAAAGGTTTTATTTAGTATTTTTGTTTTATGTTAAGGTATTATTATTTGTAATTACTTTATGTGGACATAAATTTAAATTTTTTAAAATATGTATTTGATGAAGCTATTAATATTAATCATTTTGATTTTAATCATTATAATTATTTATTTTCTTAATAGAAGTTCTTCAGCATAATTAGAAGTAGAATTGAATTGAAGTTTAATGGTAAGTTTTCTTGATTTGGATTATTTGTTAATAATTCATATTTCATGCTCCACCCCCCCCCCCCCCAAAGACTAGTTTTCGGTGAAATTATTTTCTACTAAAATTTTGATTTACTTAGTCAATAGAGAAAACAATTTAATAAAATAATGGTATATAGTTTTTTTTTGGTATTTGTTTTCATATGGTTTTTCTTTGTTATTTTTTTTAATTATTATTCTCGCATGGGCAAGGGTTGGGGATATATGATGATTATTTTTTTGTAGTTAGAATTTAGAACTTAGGTTTTAAATATTTGTTTGTATTATTTAGTGATAAATAAAGAACTTGGCAGAAAATAAAAATTTAAGTTAATACAGAAATTAGAATATGATTGCATATAGGATGGAAGAAATTTAGAATAAAAGTATAATAGGTATTTTAGGAGTAAATCAAATTTATGATTTTAACTGGATTGATGAAAATAGAATGTAGCCATTTGATTTGAGCTGACGTTCTATTGAAAATAGTTTCCCTATATTTTAAGGTACGTATACTATGTCCCTAAATCCTACTTTGTGGGATTACATTAGATATATTGCTTTTATTTTTGTTTAGAATATCAATCTTTGACTCAAAATCCTATATGACGTAATATTACGTTCAATAATTATTAATTAGTCATGTTCCCTTTACTTTTTTTTAATCTTTCCTTACTTAGAAAATGTTTTAATTTTCAAGTAATAGTACTTTATCCATTCGCTTTTACGTGTCATATTTTGACTTGGTATGCTCATTAAGAAAATGATGATGGCATGAATATTTTACCACACTATTTCTATTAATTAATTTTTAGTATTACTTGAAAAATAATTTGCATAATAATTCATTAATGTTAGGGTAAAACATGAAAGAATAATTGCCTAGTTCTAATATGTTAAAAATAAAAATCTATTTCTTAAATAATGAATAAGAAAAAGTGATCAGATGCAACATTTTGCTTGCCTTGATGAGTAGTTAAGTTCATTATTTCTGTAACGACCCGATTTACTAAACCGGAATGCTACACGGTGCTCATGACCCCGAAGGACCACAAGGTAATCCATAACTGATATCTGTACTTGTATACTGCATATGATAACATAATAATGTAGACACATGCACTGAAAGGCCATAAGGTTCGATCATGAACATAACTAAATAATGTAACATCTGTGTGGGGCAATAGAATACCCAAAACAAACCTGAAGTCTAAAACATGATAGTCTGTATCTAGTCTGAAATCCTCTACTGTCTGAAGAATTTGATTAAGGAGTTGATGGGACCTGTCCCCAACTAACTCCTAATAATAAGCTAATCAATGAGATACTAGAAAATCATTATGTCCTCGAAGGATGAGGAATCACTTCTACTCTGACTGCTGAGTCTTGAATCTTCAACTGATCTGGAACTCGTGTCTCTGAACCTATGGTGTAACATAAAAAGAAAGAACCATAGCGCAAATGCGTCAGTACATATGTACCGAGTATACATGTGAGGTAGGCTATATGCCATGTATGAATAATGTTAACTGACTGTCTAACATGAATGTGAGAATACATGCACAAATACATAACTGTAACTGACAATGTGATTTCATGATTTCTGAGTCTGATTACTAATAACATGACATGGCTGATAACATGAATGAGTGTATCTGAGTATAACTGATAACATGGGTGACTGTATCTGAGTATAACTAATAACGTAGGTGGCTGTAGATGGCAGTCCTAAATCTAATGGAACTGTCCGAGTTTCATACAGTATCTGAGTTGACTGTTTCTGACAGTCCTGAAATATAAAGAACTATCTGAGTTCTATTACTGAGACTGATTGACTATATTTGACAGTCCTGATTCTGTAACATAAAACTGTGGGAAGTAGTATCTAACTGACATACACCAAAGATGCTATTATAGATGAGCTGGGGTCCAATATATGCCCTGATTAGAAGGGTTTCAATACCGCGCCACTGGTAAGGACACATTTAAGTAACCCTCATATAATAGGTAACTCTAGTGAGAATAGTGGGAACCCTCACATAACAGGTTAAGCCACCTCATTTACCCTTATATAACACGCTACGATGTCTCAACCTATGCTGACTACATTGTTCTAGAACACAAGGATTGCTTCTAAAAATCACACTGTCAGATAACAACTGAGTTCACATCCTTGGGTTCTTTGGGTGCTAATTCCTACTCCCATCTGAATGGACACTGATCATGATTTACTGAACTTAACTGAGCATGGATTGAGTTACTGAATTTGTGGCTGACGGAATAATACTGATGTCTGACAACTGACTGAGACATGAGATCATAGAGGATTTTCCTGAGTCATAAGACTATCTGAAGTCTAAGAGTTCATAGCTTGACTGAGAGTATCATGAAAAACATGACATGACTCTAGGTACACAGCTAATAATTCGAGTACAAGTACCCCCAGGAATCGATAGAAGAAAACTGACATAGCATGATTTACTTAAAGACTTGACTAACATTATAATACATACTACATTCATAGAAACTTTTCAACAAACATGTAATAGGCATAAACTTGAACATACATGGGGATTTTATGAAACCATGCTAGTAAGACAATTTTCCTTCATCTAGGCATTTAATCAAATATATTGTCGGCATAGTACATGTAAAACACATTATACAACCATTAAACATCATGCTTCAATTCCAATTCCATCATACAAGGTGTTAGTTATGAGATTTCATAAATATTTATCTATACTAATCAACCCAAATGGAATTTATAATCAAATCATTGAATAGAAATCATTTCTTCATTATCAACATGAAAGAGAACATACAAAGCATGAAAACATGAAGAAAACACATAACTTGTAGTTAAAAAGGATTCTGGGACTTCATGGATGAAAGGATTCCATGAATGAACACTATGCATATCTTAGTTCGTTATTTTGTGAAGATTGATGGTGAAACCTTCCTGAATTTGAATCCCCAATACAAACCCTAGCTTGTTTTTTAGATAAATTTGAGAGAAACTAATATGTTTTGGGTGAAAAGTGGCTGAATCACGTGTTAAAGGGATTTTATAGGGGTAGTAAGTTGAACCTTTTAATCCTAGACACGTCATTACATTTTTCGTAAAATTTCCTGAGTGGGGCCTTTAGCGCGATGCGATGCTATCGCGTCGTGTCACTTGAAATTGACAATTGTTAAATTGCATGGTGGCACGATGCGGAGCAATCATGTTGCCCCTTTTTCTTTGACCTAGAAGTTTTGTGTGATGCGCTAGTATCATGGACCAACACTAGAATTTGACAATTTCCATTTTAGCTATCTCCGCGACGCGCTGAAGGCTCAGGTCAAACACTGTCTCATAAAAAAAGCTCTAACACTTCGCCCGGGTGTCGAATTTGGGCAAATTATATATCGATGGAAAGATTATTAAATTTTTCATATGATAGGAATGAATTCATATATCAAAGTAAGTCTAACATCCCTGAGATGATTTTAGAGCTAAGAAAAAGCACGGGTATTACAATATCTCCCCCTTAAGAACATTCATTCTCGAATGAGACTGACTGAGAGGGGAAACAATGAGCTGAACATGAACTAAACATGATCTAATGATGGACATGACTGACAAGATGATCATAACATACTGAACATGCATATCTAATGCATGCATAACTGATTCCTAAATGCATAACTAAAAGTTCTGAAGAACTAAGTTTTCTCATAATGAGAATGCAAGTCTGATGCATAACTATATAATTGATCTGATACATGAATGCATGATTGAATATGTGGTGGTACTTGATACCATGTTTAAAATAGGTACATGAACATGAGACTAAATACTAAGTTAGTGTGTGCATAAATCATAAAACTGAGTAAGCTTAAGGAGAACTTTTACCTTGAGCTTGATCTGAGTTGGCGGGGAAAGGTAAAGGTACTTGGTGTGCATATCTTCTTCTGCTTCCTAAGTGGCTCCCTCTACTGACTGATTTTGTCAAAGAACTTTAACCAGAGGGACTTCTATGTTCCTCAATCTATGGGTCTGATAGTCTAGGCTTTCAACTAGAATCTCTTCATAAGAGAGGCTGTTCTGAACATCTATACTCTGAATAGGGACTACGACTGATGGGTCAACTATACACTTCTTGAGCAAAGAGACATTTAAGACAGGATGAACTGAGGCTAGATGTAATGGAAATTTGAGCTCATAAGCTGCCTTGCCGAATCGACTGAGAATCTTGAAGAGATCGACATATCGGGTATTGAGCTTTCCCTTCTTGCCGAATCTCTTCACTTCCTTCATAGGAGAGATCTTGAGGTAGACATAGTCACCAATCTCAAACTCGAGAACTTTTCTATGAATATCTACATAAGAATTTTGTCGGCTCTGAGGAGCCCAGAGTCTTTCTCTAATTAACTGAACTTTCTCTAAGGCGTCGAATACCAAGTTAGGACCTATGACTGATGCCTCACTAACTTCGAACCAACCAATTAGAGATCTACATATCCTACCAGAGAGAGCTTCAAATGGAGCCATCTGAATACTGGAATGATAGCCGCTGTTGTATGCAAATTCAATAAAGGTAAGCGGTCATCCTGACTACCTTGGAAATCAATTACTCACGCCCTTAGTATATCTTCCAAAGTCTGAATGGTCCTTTCTGCTTTACCATCTGTCTGAGGATGAAAGGCTATACTAAGATGAACTTGGGTACCAAGACCCTTTTAGAATGCTTTTAAAAAATAAGAGGTGAACTGGGTACCTCCGTTTGAGATAATATCAACGAAACACCATGCAATCTGACCCGCTCTTTAATATAGAGCTTAGCATAATCCTCGACTGAATAAAAGGTATGAACTGGAAGAAAAAGATCTGATTTGGTCATTCTGTATACAATGACCCAGACTGAATCATGCTGACGATGAGTTTGAGGCAAACCCATCATGATGTCTATGTTCACAACTTCCCATTTCCCAGTAGGAATACTGAACTCCTGCATAGGACCGCTACGCTTCTGATGCTCTATCTTAAATTGCTGACATGTAGAGCACTTAGCCATAAATTCTACAACATCTCTTTTCATAACACTCCACCAATAGATTTCCCGCAAATAACAGTACATCTTAGTGGCCCCTAGATGAATAGAGTAATATGCACCATGCACATCTTCAAGAATTCACTGCCTTATGTCATGTACGCCTGGAACACAAAGAAGACCTTAGCAATGAAGGACGCCATCTCCCCCTTGGGAGAAAACCTCTATTTTTTGATTCTGAACTGACTCTTTTAGCTTGAGAAGGCTAGGATCCTCATCTTGCTTTTCTTTAATCTCGGAAACTAAAGATGATTCTGAACTACTCTGACCAATTACACCGCCCTCTGAAAAATTGACTAAAAAACACATAGTCTAGAAAGCTGGTGGAATTCCTGTGCCAACTTCTTCTTACTATCATCAACACGAGAAATACTTCCCATAGATAGTCTACTGAGAGCGTCGGCCACTACGTTGGCCTTAACCGATTGATAGAGGACACTCTTGTCATAATCTTTGAAGAGCTCTAACCACCTTCTCTGATGATGATTAAGATCTTTTTAAAAAAAGACATAATGAAGGCTCTTATGATCTGTAAAGACATCTACATGAACTCCGTAGAGATAATGCCTCTAAATCTTAAAGGCAAAGACTATGCTGCTAATTCAAGATCATGAGTAGAATAATTTCTCTCATAGGGCTTTAACTGTGTAGAGGCATAGGCTATTACCTTACCATGTTGCATGAGGACACAACCCAAACCCACTTAGAAGCAACAAAATATACTACGAAACCGTCTGGTAATGCTTGAACTAGAGCTGAGGTGAGTCGAGTCTTTAATTCTTAAAAACTCTTCTCGCAAGGATATGACCACCGGAACTTGAATTTCTTTTGAGTCAATTTGGACATAGGGGATGCAATAGAATAAAATCCCTCAACAAACCATTTGTAATAGCCAGCCAAACCTAAGAAACCCCTGATATCTAATAGAGAAATAGGGCGAGACCAGTTTCTTACCGCTTTGGTCTTTTGAGGATCTACTCTAATGCCATCACCGGAAATAATATGGACAAGGAATGCTACTGATCTTTACCAAACTTCCCTCTTACTAAATTTGGCTAATAACTAATGATTTCTTAGAGTCTAGAATACTCTTCTGAAATGGTCTACATGATCGCGCTCAGTGCGGGAATAGACCAGAATATCATCTATGAAGACTATGATGAACATGTCCAAGTACCGCTTGAACAAACGGTTCATCAAGTCTATAAAAGAGGCTGGGGCATTGGTAAGACCAAATGACATGACTAGAAATTTGAAGTGACCATAACACATACGGAAAACTATCTTCGGGATGTCACATTCTCTAATTGTGAGTTGTTGATAGCCAGATCTGAGGTCTATCTTAAAGAAATAACTGGCACCCTGAAGTTGATCAAACAAGTCATCAATTCTGGAAAGAGGAGACTTGTTCTTGACCATAACCTTATTGAGTTGACGGTAATCTATACACATTCTGAGTAAACTGTCTTTATTGTGCACGAATAAGACTGGTGCGCCCCATGGGGAAACACTGGGTCTGAGGAATCTGATACACCCAAATTACACCTCTCTTACAAGAAAGTAAGCGGTCGTTGTCAAATATAGAAACTAACCAGGTTGGGTGTCGAATCCCATAGGGAATACTGTGTTACTAAGTATTGTAGTTGTTACTGGACTGTTGGTCAAAGGTTCTTGGATGGGGGGTTTTGGTTTAAATTTGAAATGATAGTTACAATATTACAATGAAGCAATATGCGTATTAATATTCGATCATAGAGAATGATAAGTTAGGGTTATGTCCACCTTGCATCTTTTACTTCTCTATTAACTATGAGTAATAAGGATTTATACATGCATGCACTTATAGAGAGATGTATTCTAATTCTAAATCCAAGTGTTTCTCAACCATCAAGGATTTATTCACCTTAGTTCTCTCGAATCCAAAGTGTACAACTAACCATACGAACTCTTCGAGCAATTAATCCTGCTAAGGCATTAACGTGTAAAATAGAGGTTGGAAACCCTTTTTTTGTCACTACTCTCTTTTCCAAACAGTAATTTTCTATCGAACAAGTTATTGCTATAATGGCACATTCCCGATGTTTACAACCACGAGAATTAAATCATAAAGAAAAGAGTAATGATATAAGTGAATTAACACATCATAAATTCAAAAACCCATAGCAATAGAGAGTATACTACAAGGTTTCCATAACCCTAACAAATAAACTTAGCTACTCATGAATAAAATGGAAATCAGAATAGAAATATTCATCATACCAAAACTTAGAACGATCTTGGTGGAGAAGATGAATAGCAAAAATAAGAGAGAAAAATGTTTCTCTCTTTCTCTTCAAGCTATGTCGCTTTCTCTTTTTTTGAAATAATACAGAATAATGAATAATGCCTAAAAATTAACCCATAAGGCTTTTAATAACATCCTTCTCTAATAAATTGCTACTGCATCCTTAACTATTTAAAAATATTGAGTTTTCCCAGCAAAAAGATCTCATGTATCACATTTAGTCCAAAAGTTGCTTTCCTTTTATGTGAAGTTTCCTTTACTATCCACAAGTTCCCAAAGTGTTGTAGTCTTCCTCATTAGTACCTGAAAAGCATGCTAATCACATAGGTCAGCTCACTTAACTAAAAATAGACAAAGTGCAAGAATTATGTATTTTATCCTCAAACTTAGCTAAAACATAGATAAGTTATGGTGCTTAGACATATAAATACGCCCAACATCACCACGCCACACTTAAAGCTTTGTTCATACTCAAACAACATATCTATTTATGCTACACAAGCCTCACCACCCACAAAGGAAGACAAGATGCTCAAATAGGCTCACACAACAATTATGAACAAGAAGTAGCTTCAGGAATCATTCCTAGATACAACCTATCTTCAAGAATAGATTCATTAAGTTGGCAATTTCATGCATATCGTTCAAGAAAAAAAATCATATAAATTACCCAACCTTCATCAACCATGTGCCCTCACAACAAGAGAGGTACCCATAATCACTCACAATCATGCAATTTCTAACAAAATGGGTATAAGAATCAAGTTGTGCTTACTCTCACAAAGAATTCTCAAATTACAGTTGATGACCATATGCTTGCCCTTAGTGTAATACTCCACTAATATCAGAATGCTAAGATTAGGATCAAATAGGTATTTTACGTATTGTAATGCAGGTTAAAGTATGGGTAGGAACTATTTTGGCCAGAAATAGTGACTATCTTCCCTAAGCGCTTTAAGACACTACATTATACAATTAAGATCAATCTCAAACAATCAATTTCCACTTCTTCTAGCTTCACAGATTTACTTTTCACCCCAAATCGTTAAGCTTAATTAATAACACTATGGTGGGAGTATGCAACCCTTTCAAATATTTTTTTTTCACCCTTTTCATGTTACGCACCCCTATAATAGCTACCCTCAACTTAAACAATTTGCCTTAGTTAAGGTGCATAATGTCCTAGAAGGACCAGGGCCAAAAAAGGTTCATTGTAACATGCCCGAGATAAAATTTTGAACTTTTTCAACAATTTTAACTACTCCCAACCACATCAATTGCTCACGCCAATAACTAGACTTTGGGGCGTCAATTTCACCTTTTAACTCTTATTCTCAAACTCCTAACTCACATTGATTTTACATTAAAGTGCTTAGAAGCTTTTTGGATCAAATTATGGTTTATTAAAGAATGGATTAGGCTACATATAAGGATAACAAAAGAACAAGCTAAAGGCTCGACGGGGCTATCTAAGATAATGTACAAAGGTAGGTCAAAAGAAGGTATGAACAATGGCTATCAAACAAATGCCTAAATCATCTCCTAAACTTACAAACTTTATTTTGCTTTGCATACATACCAGGAAAGTTCTAGAATCAGTTGCAATAAGGAATATACAACAGTCTTACACACTCATGGCACATTGTCAACTCAATTAGGAGAATTATAGATTCTCGACCGAATAATTACATGAATTCAATTAAAATCAACAATCACAACAAGAGTCACAACTAGAGCCTAGGTGTTTCAAGCGTAATGATCCATCACATATTTATACTATAATGTCACGTGACCCACAAGAACAGTTACATGTAATTAAATGACTAATTTTCTATTAAGACGATTGTCATCCATCTATCATCAAGAAAAGCACCTAATTATCACTAAATAAATGAAATAAATAAAATAACTAATCCTATCAAGAAGTATACTAAGAAGAAGGTCCTATTTTCTTACAAAACAAGTAGAAAAGTAACTAGCCACCCCATACTTATGCTCAGCATTGTCCCTAGTGCAAATAACAAGATAAAGAACCTGGCTAGTAGTACTTCTCATCAACATTAGGAGTCATGCCACCTGCATGGAGATCATCATTAGAGCAAATAGCAAAGTTTTTTGGTACTATTTTTCTTACAAAACAAGTAGCAAGTAACCAGCCAGTGGGCATAGGGAGTGACATAGGCGGAGTTTAAGCTATGCCTATGTTGACATAGGTGGCGCCTAACCTATCGCCTATGTTGACATAGGCGACGCTTAACCTATCGCCTAAGTTTACATAGGCGACGCCTAACCTATCGCCTAAGTAGACATAGGCGACGCCTAACCTATCGCCTAACTGAGGCAGTGAGCATAGGCGATTGGAAATGTGGCGCACTTTTGGTCGGAATGGTCGATACCGCGGGGACTTCGCGCGATCCCTACGCCACCACCATAGACCTCATTGAAAGTCATAAAATAAAGTCGCATCGCGAATCTTTTTTGGGTTGAATTAACATAATTCGAGGCACGACTCTAATGCGAATCATACTTGAGCCTAACACATTTGACCAATCCAACTTACCTGTAATGTTTTCATCACTCCTAAACATACCACCATTGACATGGCTCACTTCCAAATCAAAATTGGTACTAATCTCCTACTTAGTACTTCATGCACCTACACTTAATCAAAAACAACAAAAATGATTAGAAAGATGGGTTGCCTCCCACCAAGCACCGTAGATTCGGTCGTGGCTCAACTCTTCTTTTCGCATTTTTGTTTAACATGATAAAGTGAAAATAAAATCATGGGTTGTTCCCATGTAGCGCCTGATTTAACGTCGCAGCACGACTCGATTATCTTGACTACTCAGACTTCATAAAGATACATCGATGATACCATTTGTACCTCATTTGTTGGATCAAGACAATGCTTTATTCTTAGTCCAACCACTTTGAAGTCATTCACATCCTTGCTTTCAAGTTTAACCAAGCCATCTATGGTCTCCACAAAAGACATATCCTTAATTGGTACATCTCTCTTATCTTCATAGAATACATTAACAATCGAGAATACAGTTATCTCATTTTGTTGTTTCATAGACCGACATACTTTAAAGCTAAGTTCTTTCTCATTGAGCCTAAATTTTAGCTCATTCAGCTTCTTGTCAACTAACACCCTTCCAGTTGCTAAGAATGGCCTAACCAAGATTATGGGTACTTCAAAGTCCACTTCGCAATCAAGAATTACAAAATCGGTAGGAAATATAAAATCAGCAACTTTTACAAGTACATTATGTAGAATCCCAATCAGCTTTTTCACAGATCTATTCGCCATTAGTAGGCGTAGGATCTACCAAACCCAATTTCTTAAAAACTGTCAATGGCATAAGATTAATACTTGCCCCAAGATCACAAAGGGCCTTTTCAAACTTTAGCAATCCAATCATACATGGAACAGTAAATGCTCCCGAATCAGCTTTCTTCTGGACAATAGATCTTGTAGCAATAGCACTACAATGATGAAGATTGTCTACCATTTAATAGCACACAGTCCTTTTCTTTGTCAACAGGTCTTTCATAAACTTAGCATATCCGGGCAACTGTTTCAGTGCTTCAACTAAGGGCACATTCACTGTCAACTACTTCAATATAGCCATGAATTTGCTAAACTTTCCATCATCTTCTTTCTTCTTTAATCATATGGAAATGGAGGTGGCGGCCTTGGAATTTCAGTTGGAGCAACTTTTACCTCCTTTCTTATGCCTTGCTCTATATCACTAACATGCTTCTACTTAGTTGGTTGTTCAACTTCCGCATTGTTCTTTTTCAAAACTCCCAACTCCATAGGCACCACTGGAGATTCATCAACCATCTCCCAATCCATTACAACCTCATCAGTATAAGAGAAAGCTCCCAAAACTGGACTAGATAACATCTTATCGCTCCTAGTGGTAATGGCTATATACGATCCATCAATCCTTGGATTCTGAACTGTATCACTTGGTAGAGTCCCATTTTTTCTTTGGCTGAATGCTATGGATAATTGGCTTATCTGCTACTCTAATTGTTTAATAGCAACTGAGTGCGAATTTACAAGTTGAATTATGGAAGATACGCCACTCTTTATTGTAGTCAACCCAGAATTTGCCGCCTTAACTCCCTTTAATACTTTCTCCATCATGTTCAAGTAATTGGCTTCTTTCTCGGGATCAAAGTCAGCCCTTCCCTGTGAAGCTACGGCTTTAAACTTCTCTGTCTTTCCTGATAATAAATACTTAGTTAGAAGGTCCATCTATGTTTTCATGTGAGCTATATCCTCATCACACTATTCTTCTCTTTGCCTCTATTCTGTAGTCACATCAATAGATACAACAGAGCTTGCTACCTCAGAATCCATGGTATACCAAGCTCTACTTTACTTTGTC
This sequence comes from Capsicum baccatum var. pendulum, assembly GCA_030864225.1. Classification (NCBI taxonomy): domain Eukaryota; kingdom Viridiplantae; phylum Streptophyta; class Magnoliopsida; order Solanales; family Solanaceae; genus Capsicum; species Capsicum baccatum. The sequence goes on from CM061561.1 coordinate 126,570,481, forward strand.
ATACGATCTAACATGTCAGATGCCTCAAGAAAAGTAAGGTCCATGAATGACCCACCCACAACATTATCTATAATTGGCTTAGTCACCAAATTAAAAGAACTATATAATATCTCCATCAAGTGGACATTGGCCATCTGATGATTTGGGTACCACATCAGCTTTTTCTTGAACCTCTTCCAATTCTCGTGTAGAGATTCAGTTGGAAGCTGTCTAAAATTGCTTATCTCATCTCTCAATTATGCTCTCTTGGATGGTAGAAAGAATCTTTCTAGGAAAGCATCTTTTAGTTACCTCCAATTGGTAATAGAGTTGGGAGTTAGCCCGTTTAACCATAGAGTTGCCTCTCCAGATAGAGACAATAGAAATAAACGTAGCTGGATCACATTCTGTCCAACCCTTGGATTGTCAAACAATTTGCATATTGAGATAAAGTTAATCAGATGTATATTTGGATCATCGCCTGTAATTCCACCAAATAACCCTTTGAGTTACAGTAGCTGGATCATAGTGCTAGTAATATTGAACTTGGCTCTGGGTGCCAAGGGTGGAGGAATAATATCCTCTATGGCACCAGCTCCATCCAAGTCGTCATCATCATCCTCAAAAGAAACTTGCACAGCTTGGCGTTTGGGTCTCATCCTAGCTTGACGATCTTTATTGACATTCTTGTTCACTGGTGCAGCCACATCATCTGCACACCTTGGATTTAATAACTCATCATCACCCAGGTCCTCATCATTAAGATTTGGTACCCGACCTAGGTTATCAACATTCTATTGATTTACTTGCGCAGCTACCAATGCAGCTAATCTAGCCTGCTCCTGTTGAGCAGCTATTCTTTTAGGGTCTTATTGCACATCCATTCTGCAAATGAAATGTGGTTTAGGATTTATAGGTAATAATGGGTGGCCTGATCTCTGCATATTTAGCATGCAATACACTCAACCTAATCAAAACAAAAACAACAAACCAAAAGTAAAATTTTGGAAATCTTTAACCAAAATGTCGAGTAACAGACACAACTTAGTCAACAACCGTATTCCTCGGCAACGATGCCAAAATTTTATATGTCCAAATTATACCTCTCTTACGAGAGAGTAAGCGGTCGCTGTCAAATATAGAACCCAACCAGGTTGGGTGTCGAATACCACGGGTAATACTGTGTTACTTAGTATTGTATTTGTTACTAGACTGTTGGTCAGAGGTTCCTGAATGGGGGGTTTTGGTTTAAATTTGAAATGATCGTTACAATATAACAATGAAGCAATATGTGTATTAATATTCAATCATAGAGAATGACAAGTTAGGGTTATGTCCACCTTGTAGCTTTTACTTCTCTATTAACTATGAGTCATAAGGATTTATAAATGCATTCAATTATAGAGAGATGTATTCTAATTCTCAATCTAAGTGTTTCTCAACCATCAAGGATTTTGTTCATCTTAGTTCTCTCAAAACCAAACTGTACAACCAATCATACAAACTCTCCAAGTAGTTAATCCTGCTAAGGAATTAATGTGTAAAATAGAGGTTGGAAACCCTATTTTCTTGTCACTACTCTCTTTTCCAAATAGTAACTTTTCTATCGAACAAGTTATTGCTATAATGGCACATTCCCTATGTTTACAACCATGAGAATTCAATCATAATGAAGAGAGTGATAATATAAGTGAATTAACACATCATAAATTCAAAAACCCATAGTAATAGAGAGTACACTACAAGGTTTCCATAACCCTAACAAATAAACTTAGCTACTCATGAATAAAATGGAAATCACAATAGAAATATTTGTCATACCAAAACATAGAACGATCTTGGTTGATACGGTTAGGGCAGCCTCCACAGGTACACGGCCTTTCACACGAAGCCAAGCTCGGGAATTACAAAAACTCCAAGCTTTGTTCATGCAAATGGCCGTGTGTGAGTTGGTGATTGAACCAACCAAGGACCTAAACGTTTTTATGTGTGAAGAGAGGTCCTAATGTGTAATAAACTACTCTCCAAGGTTGGCACAAGAAGCAAGGGCGGATGGGTCATTTTACCCCTTTTGTTTGTAGTATAAATAGGACATGTTAGAGAGTTATTCCTTAGTTTTTGAATGCTGATTTTTGTAACCTAAAACACTAAACCTTTCCTCTCTCTTCCACTCATAGAAGCCGCCCCTATTATCTCACAAGTAGAGGGATACTTGTGTTGTCTCTTTGGCTAGAAACAAGGGTTTTGAGGTCGTTGAGTGTCTCTTGGTCCTCGTAAGAACTTGGTGTTTATATTCATTAGACTTAGGGTCCTCTCTTGATGTTAGGGTTCTTAGTTTCTTGAATGTTATATGTCAAGTTATCTATCTTTCTTTATCTTGTTGTTGTTATTGATTTTGTTATCTTAAAGTCTAGTGAAGCCGTGTGGGGCTCTTTTCGATTCACTAGCATTGTTATCTATCTTGTTGCTCTTGTGTTGTGGGCTGAAAAACCGAAATTTAAACTTGTTGTTCTTGTGTTGTTGGATTGAAATCCGAGCCTACTTGAAGCTCTTGGTGTTGTTGGTTTGATTTTGTATCATTTGGTATCAAAGCAAGACCGGTTGTGTTCCAACATAACCCATCTTGGGCTAGTTCACGGCTTAAACAAACTACACCAAAAAGAATTTCTGAAAATCTGTCCATTAAAAGTTGAAACCCAGAATGATGTTGTATGTTTAGATCTAGGTGTTATTTTGCTTGTTTAGTGAGTTTCTAGTGTTGGTTTCTTTCTCACCAACACTAAAGTGTCTAGATCCAAAAGTTGAGCTTGAAAACTTGAACATTGTGTAGTGACTTGGAGTGGCCGAAAGATGTATGTTGTTGATAACCAAAAAAAAAAAAATCGGTGGTTGTGTGTTTATGTGCTAAAGAAGTTGATGAAGTTTGTTGAGGTGTTCATCTTTTGAACTTGTTCATCTTGTTGTGTGCTCAAGTGGTAAGACAAGCTATAAAGTTGTTGTGAAAGACTTGCACCCATCACCTTTTAGTCTTGTCAATCACTTTTCCCTAATTCAAGGAGCCTTGTTTTGTGGGATTAGTCAACCAAACCCCACTTTCTTGAGTTTGAAAAGGGTGAAATACTACAAGATTTTATTTTTCCCACCAAAACACTTTGCAAACTATAACAAGTTGTGTGAATATTAACACAAAACAAAAAATAAAAAAAGAGAGAAGAAGAACGTGTAGGACCATTGCATGCTGCCACGTCGCTATAAGCTCAACTTAGGATATTCTTTGGTTGCTAATTTTTGATCCTTGGTTTCCCTTACTTGGTCCTAGAACTAATTAACAAACTATTACCTTCCTACTAGGTTGTCAACTAGTTCCTTGAACCGTTTGTTCGTGTCAACGATTATTTGAGTGCTTTTATTCGTTTGAACGAATTGCTGATTTTTGACTCTAGTCCGGCAAGAATTCTTTGAGTCTTCAAACAAGAATCCATTCCGGATAAGATCTTACTCATACCTTAAAAATCTCACGGTTACTAGCCAATTATACAACACTTGTGGAACACGAACTTGTGGTGAACTAAAGCGGATAATACCTTGACAATGGAAGGAGCTACATCTCATAATGAGGATACTAATGCCCTTGATTCTATGAGGGTCACTATTGAGGCCGTTACCCGGACACTTGAAAGGTTGAATTCGGAATTTGGGGCCGTGAGAGGGGACTTGGCAGCAATAAAGGGGGAAGTGTCGACTATTAGTGGGAGATTAGAACAAGTGGAGAGTCAAAGGAACTCTCGTCCTTCTACTCCTCTACATGTATCTACCAATGGTCATGATAGGACCTCCTCCGCAACCATCACCCCCCAAACAGTCCACCAAATGCTAAATGCACCCCAAGCTCCACTAAATACTGCAAGCCAAACTACCTATTTTCCTCCAAACCGAGACTCCACTAGACCACTACATTTCCAAGCCCCTCCAATTCCACAAGAGGGATTTGGACGCCAAGTACCTCCACTAAATCCGAACCCTCCATTCCAAGCTCCATTAACCCAAAGACCGCAAATTCCAAATCCTCCAAATCAAAACGGCCAAGGACGGCCAGCCCACTTTGAAGGATACGGTGGAGAGGAGTATGAAGGAGATGGAGCCTTTGATGATGCTTATATGAGGGAGGAGGAGTTAAGAGGGGGTCGAGGAGAACCTAGGAGATACCGGGGGTATGGAGATAGGGGAAACCGACACCAAGAGAGAGACGTAGGCATCAACACCATCAAGTTGAGCCTACCCATCTTTAAGGGTGAAAGTGACCCCGAGACCTACTTAACTTGGGAATCGGCTTGTGACAAAGTTTTCCAAGTTAATGACATCTCGGAAGAAAAGAAGAGTTGCTACGCTATAGCTCACCTCGAGGGCTATGCTAACACTTGGTGGGAGTATGTTAAACGATTTGGTAATGAATTAGTGGATGGGCAGCCACCACCTTGGTATCGGTTGAGGTATTTGATGAGACAACGATACCTTCCTGAGAGATATCGTCATGAGTTGCTCGCTAGATTATATGGCTTGCGGCAAGGAGGCAAGAGTGTGATGGCCTATTTTGACGAGTTCCAACAACTCATGTTGAAACTTGATCATCGTGGGGAACAAATCAGTCACGACATCATCCGGTTCAAGTGTGGGTTGAACAAAGAGATCGCCACTCATTTGACCCTTCACCGGTTTGAAACCATTGACGGTATATTCCAAGCGGCCCTAGAGATTGAAAGGGAACTTAAGGAGAGATCAGCCTTCAAGGCAAGGGTACAAACCCCCTCGGATTGGCCCAAAAACAAGGACCAACCCGCCCCTACGAAGCTGCCCGAGTCCAAAATAGTCCCTAAGTTCCCTCCGAAACCGGAGGCTCACAAATATCCCAACCCAAAGGGGTTCCAATGCTTCAAGTTCCAAGGTTGGGGGCATAAGTCCAATGAATGTCTGAACCGGCGCAATGTGATCCTACGAGAAGGTAAAGTGTGCTACCTTGGTGAGGAGGTGGTTTCCGAAAGGGGGAGGGTGAGGCCGAGCCTCAAGATGGAGATGGAGCTGAAAATGGGCCGAATGATGATGAATTAGATGGTAGTGAAGATGTCTATCCACAAGAAGGGGAGTGTGTGGTTCCAAACTTTGTGGTTAGACGTGTCATGATTAGTAAGGCGATGGATGACCCGAGTCAAAGGGAAAATCTATTCCATACTAAGTGTCTTGTAAAGGGGAGCGTGTGCACCTTGGTGATTGGTAGTGGTAGTTGTCCAAATATAGCGAGCCATGCTATGGTAAATTTCTTGAAGTTACCAACTACACTACACACTAGTCCTTACAAGCTACAATGGTTGAACGATTGTGGTGAATTAAAGGTCACAAGGCAATGTGTGATTCGGTTTAAGGTGGGAAACTACCACGATGAAGCGCTTTGTGACGTGATCCCAATGCAAGCATGTCACTTGTTGTTAGGTAGACCATGGCAATATGATAGGTCTACTAGACACAATGGGAGGTCCAACCGGTATACGCTTGAGAAGGATGGCCGAAAGGTCACACTTCACCCTCTTTCACCCTCCCAAGTAAATGAGTGGCATCAAAAGATGAGAGAGTTAAAGGGAAAGGGGAAGGAATACGGAAAGGGAGAAAAGGGGGGGGGGATGCCATAGGTGAGGAAGTAGGGACATCCGAGGCTGTCCCAATGACAAGGGAGATGGAAAACGTAGTGATGTTGGCTAGGAGGAAAGAACTCTTCGTGGACCATGACGAAAACAAGACGATGTTACTTTTGGCCCATTGTTTTAATACTAACCCCACTAATTCTTCCATTTCCCCTTTGATTTCTTGTGTGTTGCAGGAGTATGAAGATGTATTTCCTCAAGAACTTCCGCAAGGATTGCCCCCACTTCGGGGAATTGAGCACCAAATTGATTTGGTGCCGGGTTCACAACTTCCAGACAAACCGGCCTATAGGAGCAATCCCATGGACACTAAGGAGATTGAAAAACAAGTTGAGGAGCTTCTCAACAAGGGATACATCAAGGAAAGCATGAGTCCGTGTGCTGTTCTGGTACTTTTGGTACCAAAGAAGGACGGAACTTGGCGCATGTGCGTCGATTGTAGAGCCATCAACAAAATCACGATAAGCTTAGATGGAAATAAAAGAGCTGAGGAAATGAAGAAAATGCATGAGACGGTGCGGATCAAGCTTGAAAAGAAGAACCAAGAGATTGCAAAAAGGGTAAACAAAGGGAGAAGAAGGCTTGTGCTTGAACCCGGAGATTGGGTGTGGGTGCATCTTCGAAAGGATCGGTTTCCAGCTCAAAGGAAGTCCAAATTGCTGCCAAGGGGTGATGGTCCTTTCCAAGTACTTGAGAGAATCAATGACAACGCCTACAAGATTGACCTTCCACCGGAATATCAAGTGCACAACACTTTCAACGTTGGTGATCTCTCCCTCGTGGATGCGGTTGAAGATGACCAAATGCTGAATTTGAGGTCAAATTACTCTCAAGATAGAGAGGATGATACAGTTAGGGCAGCCTCCACAGGTACACGGCCTTTCACACGAAACCAAGCTCGGGAACTACAAAAACTCCAAGCTTTGTTCCTGCAAATGGCCGTGTGTGAGTTGGTGATTGAACCAACCAAGGACCTAAACGTTTTTATGTGTGAAGAGAGGTCCTAATGTGTAATAAACTACTCTCCAAGGTTGGCACAAGAAGCAAGGGCGGATGGGTCATTTTACCCCTTTTGTTTGTAGTATAAATAGGACATGTTAGAGAGTTATTCCTTAGTTTTTGAATGCTGATTTTTGTAACCTAAAACACTAAACCTTTTCTCTCTCTTCCACTCATAGAAGCCGCCCCTATTATCTCACAAGTAGAGGGATACTTGCGTTGTCTCTTTGGCTAGAAACAAGGGTTTTGAGGTCGTTGAGTGCCTCTTGGTCCTCGTAAGAACTTGGTGTTTATATTCATTAGACTTAGGGTCCTCTCTTGATGTTAGGGTTCTTAGTTTCTTGAATGTTATATGTCAAGTTATCTATCTTTCTTTATCTTGTTGTTGTTGTTGATTTTGTTATCTTAAAGTCTAGTGAAGCCGTGTGGGGCTCTTTTCGATTGACTAGCATTGTTATCTATCTTGTTGCTCTTGTGTTGTGTGCTGAAAAACCGAAACATAAACTTGTTGTTCTTGTGTTTTTGGATTGAAATCCGAGCCTACTTGAAGCTCTTGGTGTTGTTGGTTTGATTTTGTATCAGGAACTAAAACTGAACTATTATATTTCTACACTCGACTGTGGCATAGCAGGAATGAAGCCAATCCATGATGAGAATGACATCAAAATCAGTCATCACTATTTTGACTTAGTCTGCTAAAGTGACTTTTTAAAATATAATAACCGGGCAGTTCTTGTATTCCCGCTGGCCTGTGATGGTTTTATCCACTGGGGTAGATACTAAAAAGTCCTCTGCTAGAATTTCGGGACTGATTCTGAAATCAACTGCTATATAAGGAGTAACAAAATCCATAGAATCTGCTGGATCTAGCAGAGCATAAATATGCACATGAAATATCTATAACATATCAATAACAACACTAGGAGAATTTTCCTAAATGTGTCGAGTCTGAAGAGCATAGAGATGATTCGGGTGATGCCCGCTAGTAGCACTGGAAGTGGTACCCTATTGATTTGGGTGACCGGACTGAGGTGAGGAGCAATTCTGTTGACCCTAAGGACCTGGCTGAGGACAGTCTCTAACTCTGTGGTCTGGCTTTCAACTACCAACTCTACAAACATCCTGGTGGTGCTTATAGCAAGTCTAGCAAAGAGGATAGGTGCGGGTACTTCTAATGCTAACCTGGGTCTTAGAGCCTGGCGCTCTATCTTTGTTACCCTTTCTGAACTTAGGAACTGGATCACTGGCTATAGAGAGAGCTAGAACTGATCACTTAGGATGAAACTGAGAACGATTTCCTTTTTCTAATTTAGGCTACGCAAAGTTGAAACTACTTGTCTTTGCTATCTTATTCTGCTTTTCCCTTGCTTAATTTTTTTCCCTTCAATATGTTGAGCGTGGGTCATAAGTCTATCTAAGGTCATGTCACTGTTCGGCATGGTGATTATGCACTCATTAACCACGCTATCGTTAACCCCTGAAGCAAGCGTACTCATTTCTGATCTACTGTCTGCAACCACATGAGGGACATACCTGGCTAATTGAGTAAACTTAAAAGAATACTCTTTCACTGTCATATTGCCTTGGATGAGGTTGATGAACTCTAGCACCTTGGCTTTTCTAAGATCTTGGGGAAATAATTTGTCTAAGAAAGCATTGAAAAGCTCCTCTTACTCTGTAGGACCTGTTTCATCTGATATTTTGGACTTCCACTATTTGAACTAAGCTTGTGCCACATCCTGCAACTAGTATGCAGCTAGCTCAGCACTTTCAACAGTAGTCACCCCCATGTCATCTATCACTTTATGAACTTGATCTAAGAATTCTTGAGGGCCTTTATCTTCCTTAGACCCGAGGAAGGTTGGAGGATTTATTTGGGTAAAGTCCCGAATTCTTGCTGAAGCTGAGTTGGCCATCCGGTTGGCCAAAACATCTGATGGCCATTCATTATGAGCAATGAATGATTGAGCAAGAGTGATAAATGTGGTCCTAAACACCGCATAAGAAACATGATTGCCCAAAGGATCTTCGGGCTAAGGGGCTACCTAATTTCTTCTCTTAAGAGGCGTGTTCTAAAATAAACAGAAGAAGCGGATTAGACTGAGAGACTAACTTGTGATTATGCTCACTGGCACGAAATGAATACTGAAAGAAGGGAAAATATTCTTAAAACATCTCATAGCCTCTTGCACATAAATGTTGTGTGCAATACACACATGCATAAGACTCTACTATAGATGCGGCTTTCAGACTTCCTAGGTCTTTATTGAACCTTACACTCTGATACCAAGTTATTAATGACCCAATTTGCTGAACCAAAATTCTACACGGTGCTCATGACCCCGAAGGACCACAATCTAACCCATGACTGATATTTGTACCTGTATACTGCATAAGATAAAATAATAATATGGAAACATGCACAAAAGGCCATAAGGTTCGACCATGAACATAACTGAATAACGCAACATCTGTGTGGGGTAATAGAAAATCCAAAAAAAATTAAAGTCTATAATATGATAGTCTGTATCTAGTCTACATCTAATTTAAAAGCCTCTACCATCTGAAGAATCTGAAAAAAGAGTTGATGGGATATATCCCCAACTAACTCCAACTAATAAGATAATAAATGAGATACAATAAAATCATTATATCCTCAAAGGGTGAGGACTCACTTCTACTCTGACTGCTTAGTCTAGAATCTACTGCTGGTGTAGAACTTGTGTCTCGGAGCCTATGGTGTACCATAAAAAGAAAGCACCATAGGACAGATGCTTCAGTACATATGTACCAAGTTTACATATAAGGTAGGCTATATGCAATGGTTCACATTCATGAATAATGCTAACTGCTTGTCTAGAAAGAACGTGAGAATACATGTATAAATACATAATTATAACTGACAACATGATTTCATGATTTTTGAGTCTGAATACTGATAACATGACATGGCTGATAACATGAATAATTGTATCTGAGTATAACTGATAACACGGGAGTCTGTATCTGAGTATAACTGATAACGTAGGTGACTATAGCTAATAGTTCTGAATCTGATAGAACCATCTGAGTTCTGTACTGTATCTGAGTTGACTATATTTGACAGTACTGAAAGCTGAAAAACTATCTGAGTTCTATTATTTTGACCGATTGACTGTCTCTGACAGTCCTAATTCTGTAACACGAAACTGTGAGAAGTAGTATCTAACCGACATGCCCCAAAGGTGCTATAATAGTTGAGATGGGGTCCAATCTATGCCCTAATTGGAAAGGGTGTCAATACCGCGCCACTGGTAAGGACACATGTGAGTAACCCTCATATAATAGATAACTCTAGTAGGAATGGTGGGAACTCTCACATAATAGGTTAAGACACCTTATCTACCCTCATGTAACAGGCTACGATGTCTCAACCTATGTTGGCTACATATTTTTGGAATGTAGGGATTGCTTCTATGAGTTACACCCTCATATAACAAGTGAGTTCCCATTCTTGGGTTCACTCGGTGCTAATCTACTCCTATCTGAATTGACACTCAACATGATTTACTGAACTAAATTAAGCATGGACTGAGTTACTGTATTTCTGTGGCTGACAGAATACTACTGATATCTGACAACTGACTGAGTCATGAGATCATAGAGATTTTTGTTGAGTCATAAGACTATCTGAAGTCTAAGAGTTCATAGCTTAACTGAGAGAATCGTGAAAAACATGATATAGGTCTATGCAGAAAAATAATAATTCGAGTACAAGTACCCCCAAGACTCGATAAAAGGAAACTGCATAGCATGATTTACTAAAATCATAATACATACTACATTCATAGGAGCCTTTCATCAAACATGTAATAGAAATAAACTTGTACATACATGGGGATTTCATGATATCATTCTAGTTAGACAATTTTCCTTCATTTAGGCATTTAATCAAACAATTAAACATCATGCTTCAATTCCAATTCCATTATACAAGGTGTTTGTCATAAGATTTCATAAATCATTATCTATACTAATCAATCCACATGGAATTTATCATTAAGACTTCCTAGGCGATACTATCATCAACATAAGAAATATTACCCATGGGTAGTCTATTGATAACGTCGGCCACTATGTTGTCCTTTCCCAAATTATAGAGGACACTTATGTCATAAACTTTCAAGAGCTCTAACCACCTTCTCTAACGAAGATTGAGATCTTTTTAAGAAAAGACATACTGAAGGCTATTATGATCTTTGAAGACGTCTACATGAACTCCGTAGAGATAATGCCTTCAAGGAAAATACTACGGCTTCTAACTTAAGCTCATGAGTAGGATAATTCCTCTCATGGGGCCTTAACTGTCTAGAGGCATAGGCTATGACCTTACCAAACTGCATGAGGACACAACCCAAACCCACTCTAGATGCATCATAATATAATACAAAACCATCTGAACCATCTGGTAATGCTAGCCCGAGGTGAGTCAAGTCTTTAATTCTTGAAAACTCTTCTCGCAAGGATTTGACCACTGGAACTTGACTTTCTTCTAAGCTAATCTGCACATAGGGGATGCAATAGAAGAAAACACCTCAACCAACCATCTGTAATAGCAAGCCAAACCTTAGAAACTCCTAATATCTGATGGAGAAATAGGGTGAGGCCAATTTCTTACCGCTTCAGTCTTTTGAGGATCTACTTTAATGCCATCACCAAAAATAATATGGCAAAGTAATGCTGATGATCTTAGCCAAAATTTGCACTTACTAAATTTAGCAAAGAACTGATGATTTCTGAGAGTCTAGAGTACTATTCTGAGGTGGTTTGCATGATCGCATTCAGTGCAGGTGGGGTGTTAGTAAGACCAAATGACATGACTAGAAATTGAAATTGACCATATCATGTATGGAAAGCTATCTTTAGGATGTCATATTCTCTAAATCTGAGCTGATGATAGCTGGATCTGAGATCTATCTTAGAGAAATAACTGGCACCCTGAAGTTGGTCAAATAAGTCATCGATTTTGGAAAGAGGATACTTGTTCTTAATCGTAACATTATTGAGTTTATGGTAATCTATACACATTATGATTGAACCATCTTTCTTGTGCACGAATAAGACTGGTGCATGCCACAGGGAAATTTTGGGTCTGATGAATCCCTTATCTAAGAGATTCTTCAACTATTCTTTTAGTTCCTTGAGTTCTGCTGGTGCTATTCTGTATGGTGGATAGAGATAGTCTGAGTGTCTAAATTAAGATTAATACAGAAGTTTATTTCCCTTCCGAAAGGAATTACTGGAAGATCTTTAGGAAAGACATCTAAATATTCATTCAATACTAGGACTGATTCAAGACTGGGAGCCTCAAAACTAGAATCTCTAACATGAACTAGGTAATAAACACATCTCTTAGATATCATTTTCCTTCCCCGAAGGTAGGAAACAAGCTCACCACTGAAAGCGAATACACTACCCTTCCACTCTAGGACGGGTTCATTTGGGAACTAAAACTGAACTATTCTATTTCTGCAGTGGAATATGGCATAGTAGGAATGAAGCCAATACATGATGAGAATGACATTAAAATTAGTCATCTCTATTTGGACTAAGTCTGCTGAAGTAACTTTTTGAAATATCATTACCGAGAAGTTCCTGTAAACCCGCTAGGCTATGATGGTATTACCCACTGGGTTAGAGACTGAAAAGGGCTCTACTAGAATTTTAGGACTGATACAGTAATCAACTGCTATATAAGAGGTAACAAAAGACTAGGAAGCTCCTGGATCTAGCAAAGTGTAAATATGCACATGAAAGATCCATAACGTACCAATAATATATCAGGAGAATTTTCCTGATCGTGTCAAGTCTGAAGAGCATAGAGACGATTTAGGTGTTGCCTGCTAGTAGCACTGGAAGTGGCACCCTGCTAATTTGGGCAACCGAACTGAGTTGAGGAGCGATTCTATTGACCTTGAGGACCTGCCTAAGGACAGTCTCTAACTGTGGCCTGGCTTGCCACAATCGAAAAAAATGCCACTAACTGCTCTACAAACACCCTGATGATGCTTACCATAAGTCTTGCAAAGAGGAAAGGTACGGGCCCTACTAACCTTTTCCTAGGTCTTAGAACCTGGCACTTTATCTTTGTACCCTCTCTGAACTTAGGAACTGGAGCACTGGCTATAGATAGAGCTGGAACTTATGACTTAGGACAAAACTTAAAAAGGTTTTCTTCTTCTGATTTACACTGCACAAAGCTGAAACTACCTGTCTTTGCTCTCTTATTCTGTTTTCCCTTGCTTAATTTTCTGTCCTTCTTTCTGTTAAGCATGGGCCATAAGTCTAGCTAAGGTTATGTTACTTTTCATCATGGTGGATCTGCACTCATAAATTACATTGTCGTTCACCCCTGAAGCAAACTTACTTATTTTGGATCTACTATATGCAACCACATGAGGGGCATACCTGTATAATTGAGTAAACTTAAAAGAATACTCTTTCACTTTCATATTACCCTTCCTGAGGTTGATGAACTCTATCACCTTGGCTTCTCTAAGCTCTTGGAGAAAGAATCTGTCTAAGAAAGAAGTGACAAACTCCTTCAACTCTATATGACCTACGTCATCTGATTTTTTGAACTTCTACTGTTCGAATCAAGCATGAGCCACATCCTCCAAATGGTATGCAGCTAGCTTAGCACTTTAAACAGTAGTCACCCCCATGGCATTTGTCACTTTCTGAACTTGATCTAATAATTCTTGAGGGTCTTCATCTGCCTAGACCCGAGAAAGGTTAGAAGACTTATTTGGCTAAATTCTTGAATCCTCGCTGCAGCTGAGTTGGCCATCAGATTGGTTGGAACAACTGTTAGCCGTTCATTATTAGCAGTGACTGATTAAGCACGAGTGGTAAATACGGTCCTGAACTCTGCATGAGAAATATGATGACCCAAAGGTTCTTCGAGCTGAGAGGCTGACTAATTTTTTCTATTAGAAAGTATGTTTTGAAATAAAGAGAAGAAGCGGATTAGACTGAGAGACTGACTTATGATTATCATCACTGGCACGATATGAACACTAAATGAAGGGAAACTATTCTTAAAAGATCTAATAGCCTCTTGCTGATAAATATGGCGTGTAACACACCCATGTACAAGACTCTACTAGATGTGGCTTTCAGACTTAATAGGACTCCATTGAACCTTAGGCTCTAATACCAACTTAGTAATGACCCGATTTGTAGAACCATAATGCTACACGGTGCTCATGACCCCGAAGGACAACAACCTAACCCATGACTGATATTTGTACCTATATACTGCATAAGACAACATAATAATGCAGAAACATGCACTAAAAGGCCATAAGGTTTGATCATGAACATAACTGCATAACGTAACATTTGTGTGGGGTAATAGAATACCCAAACCAAAATAGAAGTCCAAAATATGATAGTCTATATCTAGTCTGCATCAAGTCTAAAAGCCTCTACTGTCTGAAGAATATGAATAAGGAGTTGATGGGATATGTCCCCAACTTACTCTAACTAAAAAGATAATCAATGAGATACTAGAAAATCATTATGTCCTAAAAGAATGAGAACTCACATCTAGTCTGACTCCTGAGTCTAGAATCCACTGTTGATTTGGAATTCGTGTCTCTGAACCTATGGTGTAACATAAAAAAAAAGCACCATAGCACGAATGTGTCAGTACATTTATACCAAGTATACATATGAGGTAGGCTATATCCAATGGTTCACATGCATGAATAATGCTAACTGACTGTCTAACATGAACATAATAATACATACATTAATACATAACTATAACTGACATCGTGATTTTGTGATTTTTGAGTCTAAATACTGATAAAATAACATGGATGATAACATGAATGACTGTATCTGAGTATAACTAATAACATGGGTAACTGTATCTGAGTATAACTGATAGCGTAGGTGACTGTAGTTGACAATCCAGAATCTAATGGAACTATCTAAGTTTAGTACTGTATCTGAGTTTAGTGTATCTGAAAGTCATAAAATCCGAGGAACTATCTCAATTCTATTACTAAGACTGATTGACTATACCGAATAGTCTTAATTCTATAACATGAAAATATAGGAAGTAGTATATAGCTGACATGCCCCAAAGGTACTATAATAGCTGAGCTGGGGTCCAATCTATGCCTGATCTGAAGGGTGTCAATACTGCGCCACTGGTAAGGACACATATGAGTAACCCTCATATACTTGGTAACTCTAGGGAGAATGGTGGGAACCCTCATATAATAGTTTAAACCACCTCATCTACCATCATATAATTGGCTACGATATCTCCACCTATGCTGGCTAGATAGTTCTGGAATGCAAGGATTGCTTTTAAGAATTACACCCTTATATAACAGGTGAGTTCCCATCCTCGGGTTCACTTGGGGCTAATTCCTACTCCCATTTGAATGGACACTGAACTTGATTTACTTAACTGAATTGAGCATGGACTGAGTTACTAAATTTTTATGGATGATAGAATACTATTGATATCTAACAACTGACTTAGTCATTAGATCATGGAGATTATTTCTAAGTCATAAGACTATCTGAAGTCTAAGATTTCATAGCTTGACTGAGATTATCATGAAAAACATGACATGGCTCTAGGTACATAACTAACAATTGATGTACAAGTACCCCCAGGACACGATAGAAGGAAACTTACATAGCTTAATTTACTTGAACACTCGACTAACATCATAATACATACAACAATCATAGGACCCTTTCATCAAATATGTAATAGGGATAAACTTGTACTTACATGGGAATTTCATGATATCATGCTAGTTAGACAATTTTCATTCATCTTGAAATTTAATCAAACATATTGTCGGCATAGTACATGTAAAGCACATTATACAACAATTAAACACCATGCTTCAATTCCAATTACATCATACAAGGTGTTAGTCATGAGATTTCGTAAATCTTTATCTATACTAATCAACCCACATGGGATTTATCTTCAATTCATGGAATAGAAATCAATTCCACATTTATCAATATGAAAGAGAACATACAAAGCATGAAAACCTGAAGAAAATCCATAACTTTAAAGTTAAAAAGGATTCTTGGACTTCATGGACAAAAGGAGTCCATGAATTAACACTATGCATACCTTAGTTCGTGATTTCGTGAAGATTGATGGTGAAACCTTCCTGAATTTGAATCCCCAATAGAAACCCTAGCATGTTCTTGATATAAACTTGAGAGAAACTAATATGTTTTGGGTGAAAAATGTCTGGATAATCTCTTAAATGGATTATATATGGGTAGGAAGTTGAACCTTTTAATCTTTGACACGTCATTAAATTTTTAGGAAAATTTCTCGAGTTGGGCCCTTGCCGCGACACGGCGCTATCGCGCCATGTCATTGGAAATTGACAATTAAAAAATTGCATGGTAGTGCGATGCAGAACTATTGCATTGCCACCTATTCTATGACCTGTAACGTTGGCGCGATATGCCGGTATCGCGGAGGAACACCAGAATTTGACAGTTGCCATTTGAGCTATCTTCGCGACAGGCTGAAGGCTCAGGTCAAACATTGTCTCACTAAAAAGGCTATAACATTTTGCCCAACTGTCGGATTTGGGCAAATTATATATCGATGGAAAGCTTATTCCATTTTCCATGTGATAGGAATACCATATGTATAAGAATGAATTCTTATGTCAAAGTAAGTTCTAAAATCCTTGAGATGATTTTTGAGCTAAGAAAAAGGATGGGTATTACAATATCTCCGCCTTGAGAACATTTGTCCTCGAATGAGACTGACTAAGAGGGGAAACAATGAGCTGAACATGAATTGAACATGATCTCATGACAGACATGACTGACAAGTTGAGCATAACATACTGAACATGCATAGCTAATGCATGCGTAACTGATTCATAAATTCATAACTAAAAGTTCTGAAGAACTAAGTTTTCTCACAATTAGAATGCATGTCTGATGCATAACTATATAACTGATTTAATAAATGAATGCATGACTGAATTTGTGGTGGTACTTGATACCAATTTTATCATAGGAATATGAACATAAGACTGAATACTAAGTTAGTGATGTACACTAATCATGAAACTGAGTAAGCTTAAGGAGAACTATTACCTTGAGCTTGATATGAGTTGGTGGGGAAGACGTGAGGGTACTTGGTATGCATATCTACTTCTGGTTCCAAAGTAGCTCCCTCTACTGACTTATTTCACCAAAGAACTTTAACTAGAGGGACTTCTTCGTTCCTCAATCTACAGGTATGATAGTCTAGGATTTCAACTGGAATCTCTTTATAAGAGAGGTTGTTCTGAACATCTATGCTCGAAATAGGGATTACGACTTATGGGTCACCTATACACTTCTTGAGCAAAGAGACATGAAAAACTGGATTAAGTAAGGCTAGATCTGAAGGAAATTTGAGTTCAAAAGCTACCTTGCAGAATCGACTAAGAATCTTGAAGGGACCAACATATCGGGTACTAAGCTTTCCCTTCTTGCCGAATCTCTTCACTCCCTTCATAGGAGAGATCTTCAGGAAGACATAGTCATAAATCTCAAACTTGAGATATTTTCTACGAACATCTGTATAAGACTTATTTCGGCTCTAAGAAGCACAAACTCTCTCTCTAATTTACTAAACATTCTCTAGGGCGTCGAATACCAAGTCAGGACTTATGACTGAGGCCTCACTAACTTCAAACAATCCAATTGGAGATCTATATCTCTTACCATAAAGAGCTTCTAATGAAGCCATCTGAATACTAGAATGGTAGCTGTTGTTTCATGCAAATTCAATCAAAGTTAAGTGGTTATCCCAACTACCCTTGAAATCAATTACATACGCCCTTATCATATCTTTCAAAGTCTAAATGGTCCTTTATGCTTTACCATCTATCTGAGGATGAAAGGCTATATTGATATAAACTTCGGTATCAAGACCCTTTTGGAATGCTTTCCAAAAATAAGAGGTAAACTGGGTACCTCTGTCTAAGATAATAGTCAACAGAACACCGTACAATTTGACCAGCTCCTTAATGTAGAGCTTGG
This sequence comes from Capsicum baccatum var. pendulum, assembly GCA_030864225.1. Taxonomy (NCBI): domain Eukaryota; kingdom Viridiplantae; phylum Streptophyta; class Magnoliopsida; order Solanales; family Solanaceae; genus Capsicum; species Capsicum baccatum. The sequence goes on from CM061561.1 coordinate 126,588,237, forward strand.
CATAATCTTCAGCTAAATAAGAGGTATGAACTGGATAGAAAAGAGCTGATTTGTTCATTCTGTCTACAATAAGCCAAACTGAATCATGATGGTGATGAGTTCGGGGAAAACCCATCGGGAAGTCCATGTTCACAACTTCCCACTTCCAAGTAGGAATACTGAACTCCTACATAGGACCACTAGGCTTCTGATTCTCTATCTTAACTTGCTGATATGTAAAACACCTAGCCAAAAACTTTGCAACTTCTCTTTTCATCCCACTCCACCAATAGATTTCCAGCAAATTGCGGTACATCTTAGTGGCCCCTGGATGAATAGAGTAACACATACCATGCGCTTTTGTAAGAATTTGCTGCCTTATGTTGTCTACGCCTGGAAAATAGAGAAGGCCCTAGCAATGAAGGACGCTATCTCCCCCTTGGGAGAAAACCTCTATTTTCTGATTCTGAACTAACTCTTTTAGCTTGACAAGGCTAAGATCCTTAACTTGCTTTTCTTTCACCTTGGAAACTAGAGATGATTATGAACTACTCTAAACAAATTCACTCCCCTCTAAAGAATTGACTAAGAAAATGACTAGTCAAGAGAGCTGGTGGACTTCCTTGGCTAACTTCTTTTTACTATCATCAACACGAGATGTACTACCCATGGATTGTCTACTGAGAGCATCATCTACTATGTTGGCCTTGCTAAGATATAGAGGACACTCATGTCATAATTTTTCAAGAGATCTATCCACCTTTTCTGATGAAGATTGAGATCATTTTAAGAAAATACATACTGAAGGCTCTTATGATCTGTGAAGACGTCTACATGAACACCGTAGAGATATTGCCTCCAAATATTTAAGGCAAAGACTACGACTGCTAACTCAAGATCATGAGTAGGATAATTATTCTCATGGGGCTTTAGTTATCTAGAGGCGTAGGCTATGACCTTACCATGCTTTATGAGGACACAACCCAAACCTACTCTAGATGCATCACAATATACTACAAAACTATCTGAACCATCTGGTAATGGTAGAATTGGAGCTGAGGTGAGTCGAGTCTTTAATTCTTGAAAACTCTTTTCGCAAGGATCTGAACACTGGAACTTGACGTTCTTCTAAGTCAATCTGGACATAGGGAATGCAATAGAAGAAAATTACTTAACAAGTCATCTATAATAGCCAGTCAAACCTAAGAAACTCCTGATTTTGGATGGAGAAATAGGGCGAGGCCAGTTTCTTACCACTTTAGTCAGTTAAGGATCTAATCTAATGCTATCACCAAAAATAATATGGCTAAGGAATGATACTGATCTTAGAAAAATTTGCACTTACTGAATTTGGTGAATAACTGATGATTTCTGAGAGTCCAGAGTACTATTCTAAGATGGTTTTCATGATCATGCTCAGTGCAGGAATAGAGAAGAATATCATCTATGAAGACTTTGACGAACATGTTCAAGTACTTCTTGAACTCACTGTTCATCAAGTCCATGAAAGCAGCTGGGGCATTGGTAAGACCAATGACATGACTAGAAATTCGAAGTGACCATACTGCGTATGGAAAGTTGTCTTTAGGATGTCACATTCTAACTCTGAGCTGATGATAGCCGAATCTGAGGTCTATCCTAGAGAAATAACTGGCACCCTGAAGTTAGTCAAATAAATCATCGATTCTGGGAAGAGAGTACTTGTTCTTGACCTTAACCTTATTGAGTTGACAGTAATCTATACACATTTTGAGTGAACCATCTTTCTTGCACACAAATAAGACTGGTGTGACCCATGGGGAAATGATGGTTTCGATGAATCCCTTATCTAAGATATCCTTTAACTGTTCTTTCAGTTCCTTGAGTTCTTCTCGTGCCATTCTATATGTCAGAATAATGATAGGCTGAGTTTCCAAAAGAATACCAATACCGAAGTCTATTTCCCTTTTGAGAGAAATTACTAGAAGATCTTCGAGAAAGATATCTGAATATTTATTCACTACTGGGACTGATTCGAGACTGGGAACCTTGGAACTGAAATCTCTAACATGAATTAGATGATAAACATATCCTTTAGATATCTTTTTCCTTGCCCGAAGGTAGGAAACAAGCTGACTACTGAAAGCGGATACACTACCCTTCCACTCTAGGACGAGTTCATTTAGGAACTAAAACTAAACTATACTATTTCTGTAGTTGACTGTTGCATAGCAGGAATGAAGCCAATCCATTCCTAGAATGACATCAAAATTAGTCATTTCTATTTCGACTAAGTCTCCTGAAGTGACTTTTTGAAATAGCATAACCGGGTAGTTCCTGTATACATGTTGGGATGTGATGGTTTTACCCACTGTGGTAGAGACAGAAAAGGGCTCTACTAGAATTTTGGGACTGATTTTGAAATCAACTACTAGATAAGGAGTAAAAAAAGACAAGGAAGCTCCTTGATCTAGCAAAGAGTAAACATGCATATGAAAGATCTGATTGTGTCGAGTCTGAAAAGCATAGAGATAATTTGGGCGTTGCCCTATAGTAACACTGAAAGTGGCACCATGCTGATTTGTGCGACCAGAAAGAGCTTAGGACCAATTCTAGTGACCTTAGGGACTTGGCTGAGGACAGTCTCTATCTCTGTGGCCTGGCTTTCCCCAACTGAAACAAATGCCACTACCTAGTCTACAAACATCCTGATGGTACTTACCATCTATCTGGCAAAGAGGATAGGTGCGGGCACTACTAGCACTGCCCTGTGTCTGTGAGCCTAACGCTCTATCTTTGTTACCCTCTCTGAACTTAGGAATTTGAGCATTGTCTATAGAGGAAGCTGGAACTTATGACTTCGGATGAAACTGAGAATAGTTTCCGCTTTCTAATTTAGTTTGCACGAAGTTGAAACTACCTGTCTTTGATCTCTTATTCTTCTTTTCCCTTACTTAATTTCTGCCCTTCTACCAGTTGAGCATGGTTCATAAGGCTAGCTAAGGTCATGTCACTGTTTAGCATGGAGTTTCTGCAGTCATTGACCATGCTGTAGTTAACCCCTGAAGCAAAATTACTCATCTTAGATCTATTGTATGCAACCACATAAGGGGCATACATGGCTAATTGAGTAAACTTAAAAGAATACTCTTTCACTGCCATATTGCCCTACTTGAGGTTGATAAACTCTAGCACCTTGGCTTCTCTTATCTATAAGGGAAAGAATCTGTCTATGAAAATAGTGACAAACACCTCCCACTCTGTAGAACATACGTCCTTTGATCATTTGGAATTCCACTGTTTGAACCAAGCATGAGCCACATCCTGCAACTGGTGTGCAGCTAGCTCAACACTTTCAACAGTAGTCACCCCCATGGCATCTATCACTTTTTGAACTTCATATAAGAATTCCTGAGGGTCTTCATCTACCTTAGACCCAAGGAATGTTGGAGAATTCTTACGGGTGAAATATCAAATACTCCCTGCACTTGAGTTGGCCACCGGGTGGGCTGAAACAACTATTTCCCATTTATTATGAGCAGCGACTAATTGAGTAAAGTTGTAAATACGGTCCTGAACTCTGCATGACAAACATGATCGTCAAAAGATTCTTCGGGATGATGGGCTGACTGATTTCTGCTCTTAGGAATATATTCTGAAATAAAGAGAAGAAGCGAATTAGAATAAGAGGCTGACTTATGATTATGCTTACTGGCATGAGATGAATACGGAAAGAAGGGAAACTATTCTTAAAACATCTCATAGCCTCTTGTACATAAATATGTCGTACAACACACCCATGCAAAAGACTACTAAATGCGGCTTCCAGACTTCCTAGGACTCTATTGAACCTTAGGCTCTGATACCAAGCTAGTAATGATCCGATTTACTCAACTGGAATGCTACACGGTGCTCATGATTCCAAAGGACCACAAGCTAAGCCATGACTGATATTTGTACCTGTATACCGCATAATATAACATAATAATGTAGAAACATGAACTGAAAGGCCATAAGGCTCGATCATGAACATAAATAAATAACGTAACATCTGTGTGGGGTAGTATAATACCCAAAACAAAACTGAAGTCCAAAACATAATAATTTATATCTAGTCTGCATATAGTCCGAAAGCCTCTACTGTCTGAAGAATCTGAATAAAGAGTTGATTGGACGTGTCCCTAACTAACTCCAACTAATAAGCTAATCAATGAGATACTAGAAAATCATTATTTCCTTGAAAGATGAGGACTCACTTCTACTCTACTCTGACTGCTGAGTCTAGAATCTACTACTGATCTAGAACTTGTGTCTCTGAACCTATGGTGTAACATTAAAAAAACACCAATGCGCAAATCCATCCATACATATGTACTGAATATACATGTGAGTTAAGCTATATACAATGGTTCTCATGCATGAAAAATGTTAACTGACTATCTAAAATGAATGTGAGAATACATGCATAAATACTTAACTGTAAATGACAATGTGATTTCTGAGTTTAAATACTGATAACATGACATGGCTGATAACATGAACGACTGTATTTGAGTATAACTGATAACATGGGTGACTATATCTGAGTATAACTAATAACGTTGGTGACTGTAGCTGACAGTCTTGAATCTACTAGAAATATCTGAGTTTCGTACTATATATGAGTTGACTATATTTGATAGTCCTAAAATCTGAATAAACTATCTAAGTTCTATTAATAAGACTGATTGACTGTATCTGACAGTCCTGATTCTGTAACACAAAACTGTGGGAAGTAGTATCTAACCGACATGCCCTAAAGGTGCTATAATAGACGAGTTGGGGTCCAATCTATGCACTAATTGGAAGGGTGTCAATACCGCCCTACTGGAAAGGACACATGTGAGTAACCCTCATATAATAGGTAACTCTAGTGAGATAGGTGGGAACCCTCACATAACAGGTTAATCCACCTTATCTACCCTCATATAACAGGCTACGATGTCTCAACCTTTGCTAGAAATATAGTTTTGGAATACAAGGATATTTGCTAAGAATCACACCCTCATATAAAATGTGAGTTCCCATCCTTGGGTTCACTCGGTGCTAATTCATACTCCGTTCTGAATAGATACTGAACATGATTTGCTGAACTGAACTGAGCATGGACTAAGTTATTAAATTTCTGTGGCTGACGAAATACTACTAATATCTGACAACTGACTGAGTCCTGAGATCATAGAGATTTTTTTGGATTCATAAGGCTATCTGAAGTCTAAGATTACATGGCTCTAGGCACACAACCAATAATTCAGTTATAAGTACCCCCAGGACTCGATTAAAGGAAACTAACATAGCATGATTTACTTGAACACATGACTAACATCATAATATATACTACATTCATAAGAGCCTCTCATCAAACATGTAATAGGCATAAACTTGTACATACATGGGGATTTCATGATATCATGCTAGTTAAACAATTTCTCTTTATTTAGGCATTTAATCAAACATATTGTCGGCATAGTACATGTAAAGAACATTATACAACAATTAAACATCATGATTCAATTCCAATTCCATCATACAAGGTGTTAGTCATGAGATTTCATAAATCTTTATCTATACTAATCAAACCACGTGGAATTTATCATCGAATCATTGAATAGAAATCAATTCTTTATTTATCAACATGAAAGAGAACATACAAAGCATGAAACATGAAGAAAATCCATAACTTGTAGTTAAAAAGGATTCTTGGACTTCATGGACAAAAGGACTTCATGAATGAACACTATGCATACCATAGTTCATGATTTCGTGAAGGTTGATGGTGAAACATTCTTGCATTTGAAACCCTAATAGAAACCCTAGCTTATTCTTCAGATTAACTTAAGAGAAACTAATATGTTTTGGGTGAAAAGTGGTTGAATCATGTGTTAAAGGGATTATATAGGGATAGGAAGTTGACCCTTTAACACTGGACACGTCATTAAATTTTCAATAAAATTTCTTGAGTTGGGCCCTTAGCGCAATGTGGCGCTATTGCGTCGTGTCACTGGAAATTGACAATAGGAAAATTGCATGGTGACGCGATGCGGAGCTATTGCATTGCCACCTTGTCTATGACCTGGAATTTTGGCGCGATGCACCAGTATTATGGAGCAACACTGGAATGCATCAATTAATATTTAAGCTATCTCTGCGAAGCACTGAAGGCTCAGGTCAAACACTGTCTCACTAAAAATGCACTAACTCTTTGACCGGGTGTCAGATTTGGGCGAATTATATATCAATGGAAAGCTTGTTGAATTTACCACGTGATATAAAGTGAAAAATTATTCAAATACCACATGTATAAGAATGAATTCTTATTTCAAAGTAAGTACTACAATCCTTGAGATGATTTTTGAGCTAAGAAAAAGCACGGGATTACATTATCTCCCCTTTAAGAATATTCTTTCTCGAATGAGACTGACTGAGAGGGGAAACAATGATCTGAAAATGAACTGAACATGATCCCATGACGGACGTGACTAACAAGTTGAGCATAACATACTGAACATGCATATCTGATGCATGCATAACTGATTCATAGATGCATAACTAATAGTTCTGAAGAACTAAGTTTTCTCATAATGAGAATGCATGTCTGATGCATAACTATATAACTTATCTGATACATGAATGCATAAATGAATATGCGGTGGTACTTGATACCAAGTTTATCATGGGAACCTGAACAAGAGACTGAATACTAAGTTAGTGATGTACACTAATCATGAAACTGAGTAAGCTTACGGAGAACTATTACCTTGAGCTTGATCTGAGTAGGCGGGAAAGAGGTGAGGGTACTTGGTATGTATATCTACTTCTGCCAATAAAGAAGCTCCCTCTACTGACTCATTTCACCAAAGAAATTTAACAAGAGGGACTTTTTTGTTCCTCAATCTACGGGTCTGATAGTCTAGGATTTCAACTGGAATCTCTTCATAAGAGAGGTTGTTCTGAACATCTATGCTCTGAATAGAGACTACGACTAATCGCTCACCTATCCACTTCTCGATCAAAGAGATATGAAAGAGTAGATGAACTAAAGCTAGATCTACAGGAATTTCGAGCTGATAATCTACCTTGCCGAATTGACTAATAATCTTAAAGGGACCAACAATCAGGGACTAAGCTTTCCCTTCTTACCGAATCTCTTCAAGCCTTTCATAGGAGAGATCTCGTGGTAAACATAGTAACCAATCCCAAACTCTAGATCTTTTCTATGAACATCGAAATAAGAATTTTGTCGACTCTAAGCTACCTGGAGTCCTCTAATTGACTGAATAGTCTCCATCGCGTTGAATACAAAGTGGACACTATGACTGAGGCCTCACAAACTTCGAACCAACCAATTAGAGATCTACATCTCCTACCATAGAGAGTTTAGAATGGAGCGATCTAAATACTGGAATGATGTATTTTGTTGTGTGGAAATTGAATCAAAGGCAAGTGGTCATCCCCACTACCCTTGAAATAAATTACACACGCCCTTAGCATATCTTCCAAAGTCTGAATAGTCCTTTCTGCTTTACCATCTTTCTGAGGATGAGATGTTGTAATAAGTTGAAACTGGATTCCAATACCCTTTTGGAATGCTTTACAAAAATGAGAGGTGAACTGGATACCTCTGTCTGAGATAATAGTCAACGGAACACCATGCAATCTGACTAGCTCCTTAATGTAGAGTTTGGCGTAATCATTGGGTGAATAAGAGGTATGAACTAGAAGGAAAAGAGTTGATTTGTTCATTCTATCTAAGATGACCTAGACTGAATCATACTGACAATGAGTTTGATGCAAACCCATCACGAAGTCAATGCACACACCTTCCCACTTCCAAGTAGGAATACTAAACTCCTGCATAGGACCACTAGGCATCTGATTCTCTATCTTAATTTTCTGACATGTAGAGCACTTAGCCACAAACTCTGTAATATCTCTTTTCATCCCACTCCACTAATAGATTTATTGCAAATCATGGTACAACTTAGTATCCCCTGGATGAATAGAGTAACACGCACCATGCGCTTCTACAATAATTCACTACCTTATGTCATCTAAGCCTAAAACATAGAGAAGACCCTAGTAATGAAGGACGCCATCTCCTACTTGAGAGAAAACCTCTATCTTCAGGAAGTCACATTCTCTAACTTTGAGCTTATGATAGGCGGATCTGAAGTTTATCTTAGAAAAATAACCGACACCCTAAAGTTGGTCAAACAAGTCATCGATTCTGGGAAGAGGATACTTGTTCTTGGACATAACCTTATTGAGTTGACGGTAATCTATACACATTCTAAGTGAACCATCTTTCTTGCGCACGAATAAGATTGGTGCGCTCCACAGAGAAATACTGGGTCTATTGAATCCTTTATCTAAGAGATCCTTTAACTGTTATTTCATTTCCTTGAGTTCTGTTGGAGCTATTCCATATGGTGGAATAGAGATAGGCCGTGTTTTTGAAAGAAGATCAATACAGAAGTCTATTTTCCTTTTAGGAGGAATTCCTGGAAGATCTTTGGGAAAGACATCTGAATATTCATTTACTACTGGGATTGATTCGAGACTGGGAGCCTCAAAAATGGAATCTCTAATATGAACTCTATGATAAACACATTCCTTAGATATCATTTTCCTTGCTCGAAGGTAGGAAATAAGCTGACCACTGAAAGCGGATACACGAACCTTCCACTCTAGGATGGGTTTGTTCGAGAATTGAAATTGAACTATTCTATTTCTGTAGTTGATTGTGGCATAGAAGGAATAAAGTTAATTATGCTGAGAATGATATCAAAATCAGTCATCACTATTTTGACTAAGTCTGCTGAAGTGACTTTTTGAAATATCATAATCGGGCAGTCGGTTTTACCCACTTGGGTAGAGACTGAAAAGGGTTTTACTAGAATTTTGGGACTTATTCTAAAATCAACTTCTATAAAAGGAGTAACAAAAGAAAATGAAGCTCCTGGATCTAGCCAAGTCTAAACATGCACATCAAAGATATGTAACATACCAGTAACTACATCAAGAGAATTTTCCTGATCGTGTTGAGTCTGAAGAGTGTAGAGATGATTTGGGCGTTGCCTGCTAGTAGCACTAGAAGTATCCCCCGACTGATTTGGGCGACCGTACTGAGCTGAGGAGTAATTTTGGTGACTTTCAGGACCTGGATGAGGACAGTCTCTAACTCAATTTCCTGGCTTGCCACAACCAAAACAAATGCCACTACCCGCTCTACAAATACCCTGATGGTGCTTACCGCAAGTCTGACAAAGAGGATAGGTGCGGGCACTACTAACACTGAACTGGGTCTTAGATCCTGGCTCTCTATCTTTTTTACCCTCTCTGAAATTAGGAACTAGAGCACTGGCTGTAGAGGGAGCTGGAACTAATGACTTTGGAAAAAACTGAGAACGGTTTCCTACTTTTGATTTAGGCTGCACGAAGTTGAAACTACCTGTCTTTGCTATCTTATTCACCTTTTCTCTTTCTTAATTTTTTGCCCTTCTATCTGTTGATCATGGATTATAACTCTAGCTTAGGTCATGTCACTATTCAACATTGCAGATCTATACTCATTAACCACGTTGTCGTTCACTCCTGAAGCAAACTTACTCATTTTTTATCTACTGTCTACAACCACATGAGGGGTATACCTGGCTAATTGAGTAAACTTAAAAGAATACTCTTTCACTGTCATATTGCCCTGCCTAAGGTTGATCAACTCTAGCACCTTGGCTTCTCTAAGCTCTTGGGGAAAGAATCTCTCTAAGAAAGAAGTGACAAACTCCTCCCACTCTATAGGACCTACGTCATGTGATCTTTTGAACTTCCACTCTTTGAACCAAGATTGAGCCACATCCTGTATTTGGTATACAGCTAGCTCAGCATATTCAATAGTAGTCACCCCCATGTCGTCTTTCACTTTCTGAACTTGATCTAAGATTTCTTGAGGGTCTTGTACTATAGACCCGAGAAAGGTTAGAGGATTCATTCGGCTGAAGTCCTGAATCCTCGTTGCAGTTGAGTTGGCCACTTGGTTGGCCTGAACAACTACTGGCCATTCATTATAAGCAGCGACCAATTGAGCTAGAGTGGTAAATGCGGTCTTCAACTCTGCATGAGAAACATGATCGTCCAAAGGTTCTTCGGGCTGAGGGGATTATGATTTCTTCTCTTCGGAGGCATGTTCTAAAATAAAGAGAAGAAATAGATTAGACTAAGAGACTGACTTGTGCTTATGCTCAGTGGCACGACATGAATACTGAAAGAAGAGAAAATATTCTTAAAACATGTCATATCCTCTTGCACATAAATGTGGCGTGCAGCAAACGCATTCACAAGACTCTGCTAGATGTGGTTTTCATACTTCCTAGGACTATTTTGAACCTTAAGCTCTGATACTAAGTTTGTAATGACCCAATTTATTGAACCGGAATGCTACATGGTACACATGACACGGAAGGACCACAAGATAACCCATGACTGCATAAGATAACATAATAATGCAAAAACATGCACTAAAAGGCCATAAGGTTTGATCATGAACATAACTGAATAACGTAATATCTGTGTGGGGTAATAGAATACCCAAAACTAAACTGAAGTCTAAAGTATGATAGTCTGTATCTAGTGTGCATCTAGTCTAAAAACCTCTACTGTCTGAAGAATCTGAATAAAGAGTTGATGGGACATATCCCCTAATAACTCCAACTAATAAGCTAATCAATGAAATACTAGAAAATCATTATGTCCTCGAAGGATAAGGACTCTCTTCTACTCTGACTGCTGAGTCTGGAATCTACGGCTGATCTAGAACTTATGTCTCTAAAACTATGGTGTAATATAAAAACAAAGCACTATAGCACGAATGCGTCAGTACATATGTACCAAGTATACATGTGAAGTAGGCTATATATAATGGTTTATATGCATGAATAATGCTAACTGACTGTCTAACATGAACTTGTGAATATATGCATAAATACGTAACTGTAACTGACAACCTGATTTCATAATTTTTGAGTCTATATACTGATAACATGACATTGCTGATAACATGAATAACTGTCTGAGTATAACTAATAACATGGGTGAATGTATCTTTGCATAACTGATAACATAGGTGACTGTAGCTGACAATCTTGAATCTGATGAAACTATCTGAGTTCCATACTGTATCTGCGTTTACTGTATCAGAAAGTCCTGAAATCTAAAGAAATATCTGAGTTCTATTATTGAGAATGATTGACTGTATCTTACAGTGCTATTCTATAACATGAAATTGTGGAAAGTAGTATCTAATCGACATACCCCAAAGTTGCTATAATAGCTGAGCTAGGGTACAATCTATGCCCTGTTGAAAGTGTATCAATACCAAACCACTGTTAAGGACACCTATGACTAACCCTTATATAATAGGTAAATCTAGTGAGAATAGTGGTGACCCTGACATAACAAGTTAAGACACCTCATCTACCCTCATATAACAGGTAACCATGTCTCAACCTACGTGGCTACCTAGTTCTACAATGTAAGGATTGCATTTAAGAATCACACCCTCATATAATTGGTGAGTTCCCATTATTTATTTCACTCGGTGCTAATTCCTACTCCTATCTGAATGGACACTGAAAATGATTTACTGAACAAAACTGAGCATAAACTGAGTTACTGAATTTCTGTGGCTGATGGAATACCATCGATATCTAACAACTGACTGAGTCATGAGATCTTGGAGATTTTTCCTGAGTCATAACACTATGTGAAGTCTAAGATTTTATAGCCTGACTGAGAGTATCATGAAAAACATAACATAGCTCTAGGCAAACAACTAATAATTCGGGTACAAGTACACCTAGGTCTCGATTGAGGGAAACTAACATAGCATGATTTACTTGAAGACTTGACTAACATCATAATACATTCAACATTCATAGGAGCCTTTCATCAAACATTTAATAGGCATAAAGTTGTACATACATGGGCATTTCGTGATAGGATGCTAGTTAGATAATTTTTCTTCATCTAGGCATTTAATCAAACATATTGTCGGCATAGTACATGTAAAGTACATTATACAACAATTAAACATCATGCTTCAATTCCAATTCCATCATACAAGTTGTTCGTCATGAGATTTCATAAATATTTATCTATACTAATCAACCTACATGGAATTTATCATCAAATCATGAAATAGAAATAAATTCCTCATTTATCAATTAGAAAGACAACATACAAAGCATGAAAATATGATGAAAATCCATAGTTTATAGTTAAAAGGGATTCTTGCACATCATGTATGAAAGGAGTCCATGAATGTAAACTATGCATACCTTAGTTCATGATTTCATGATGATTGATCGTGAAATCTTCTTGAATTTGAATCCCTAATAGAAACCCTAGTTTGTTCTTGGGATAAACTTGGGAGAAACTAATATGTTTTGGATGAAAAGTGGCTGAATCATGTGTTAAAGGGATTATATAGGGGTAGGAAGTTGACCCTTTTAACCTTGGACACGTCAATAAATTTTCAATAAAATTTCCCGAGTTGGGCTTTTGGTGCGAGGCGACGCTATTGCACCCTGTCATTTGAAATTGTCAATTAAGAAAGTGCATGGTGGTGCGAGGCAGAGCTATAGCGTTGCCACTTTGTGTACAACCTGGAAGTTTGGCGCGATGTGCCATTATTTTAGAGAAACTTTTGAATTTGACAATTTCCATTTGATCTATCTCTGCGATGCGCTAAAGGCTCAGGTCAAATACTATCTCACTGAAAAGGCTATAACTCTTCGCCCGAGTGTTGGATTTGGGCAAATTATATCTCAATGGAAAGCTTATCCAATCTCCCATGTGATAAGAAGTTACAAATTATGGAAATAACATGTGTATAAGGATTCATTACTATTTTAAATTAAGTTCTAACATCCTTGAGATGATTTTCTAGCTAAGAAAAAGCACGGGTATTACAATATCTCCCCGTTGAGAACATTTGTCAACGAATGAGACTGACTGAGAGGGGAAACAATGAGTTGAACATAAACTGAACATGATTTCATGGCTGACATGACTGATAAGATGAGCATAACATATTGAATATGCTATCTGATGCATGCGTAACTAATTCATAAATGCATGGCTAAAAGTTCTGAAGAACTAAGTTTTATCACAATGAGAATGCATGTCTGATGCATAACTATATAACTGATCTGATACATGAATGCATGAATAAATATGCGGTAGTACTTGATACCAAGTTTATCATCAGAAAATGAACATGAGACTGAATACAAAGTTAGTGATGTACACTAATCATGAAACTGAGTAAGCTTAAGGAGAATTGTTACCTTGAGCTTGATCTGAGTTGGCGGGGAAGAGGTGAGGGTACTTAGTATGCATATTTTGCTTCTGCTTCCCAAGTATCTCCCTCTATTGACTGATTTTGCCAAAGAACTTTAACTATAGGGACATCTTTGTTCCTTAATCTACGGGTCTGAAAGTCTAGGATTTCAACTGGAATCTATTCATAAGAGAGGTTGTTCTGAACATCTATGCTCTAAATAGGGACTACGACTGATGGGTCACCTATACACTTCTTGAGCAAAGAGACATGAAAGACTGGATGACTTGGGGCTAGATCTGAAGAAAATTTAAGCTCATAAGCTGCCTTGCCGAATTAACTGAGAATCTTGAAGGGAATGACATATTGGGGACTAAGCTTTCCTTTCTTGCTGAATCTCTTCACTCTCTTTATAGGAGAGACCTTGAGGTACACAAGCCACCAATCACAAACTCAATATTTTTTCTACCAACATCTACATAAGACTTCTATCGGCTCTGAGCAGCCTAAATTCTTTCTCTAATTAACTAAACTTTCTCTAAGGCGTCGAATACCAAGTCAGGCCCTAAGACTAAGGCCTCACTAACTTCGAACCAACCAATTTGAGATCTACATTTTCTACCATATAGAGCATATAATGGAATAATTTTAATACTGGAATAATAGCTGTTGTTGCATCCAAATTCAATCAAAGGAAAGTGGTCATCCCGACTACCCTGGAAATCAATTACACACACCCTTAGCATGTCTTCCAAAGTCTGAATGGTCCTTTCTGTTTTACCATCTGTCTGTGGATGAAAGGTTGTACTGAGATGAACTTGGGTACCAAGACCCTTTTAGAATGCTTTCCAAAAATAAGAGGTGAACTGGGTACCTCAGTCTGAGATAATAGTCAATGGAACACCGTGCATTTGACCATCTCCTTAATGTAAAGCTTGGTGTAATCCTTGGATTAATAACAGGTATGAACTTGAAGGAAAAAAACTGATTTGGTAATTTTTTCTACAATGACCTAGACTGATTCTTGCTGGAGACGAGTTTGAGGCAAACCCATCAAGAAGTCTATGTTCACAACTTCCCAGTTCCAATTAGGAATACTAAACTCCTTTATAGGACCACTAGGCTTCTGATGCTCTATCTTAACTTGCTGACATGTAGGGCACTTAGCTACAAACTCTGCAACATCTCTTTTTATCCCACTCCACCAATAGATTTCTTATAAATTGTGGTATATCTTTGATACGGTTAGGGCAGCCTCCACAGGTACACGGCCTTTCACACGAAGCCAAGCTCGGGAATTACAAGCACTCCAAGCTTTGTTCATGCAAATGGCCGTGTGTGAGTTGGTGATCGAACCAACCAAGGACCTAAACGTTTTTATGTGTGAAGAGGGGTCCTAATGTGTAATTAACTAATCTCCAAAGTTGTCACAAGAAGCAAGGGCGTTAGGGTCATTTTACCTTTTTGTTTGTAGTATAAATAGAACATGTAGAGAGAGTTAGACTTAGTTTTTGAAATCTGAAAGTTGTAACCTAAAAACACTAAACATTTCCACTCTCTTCTTCTCCAAGAAGCCGTCCCTAGAATCTCACAAGTAGAGGGATACTTGTGTTGTCTCTTTGGCTAGAAACAAGGGTTTTGAGGTTGTTGAGTGCCTCTTGGTCCTCGTAAGAACTTGGTGTTTATATTCATTAGACTTAGGGTCCTCTCTTGATGTTAGGGTTCTTAGTTTCTTGAATGTTATATGTCAAGTTATCTATCTTTCTTTATCTTGTTGTTGTTGTGTTGATTTTGTTATCTTGAAAGTCTAGTGAAGCCGTGTGGGGCTCTTTCGATTCACTAGCATTTGTTATCCATCTTGTTGTTCTCGGGTTGTGGAGTGAAAACCGAAACTAGTTCTTGTGTTGTAAGCTGAAAAACCGAACTTAAAAACTTGTTATTCTTGTGTTGTTGGACTGAAATCCGAAGCCTTCTTGTTGTCTTGGTGTTGTTGGTTGGATCTTGTATCATTTGGTATCAAAGCAAGACCGGTTGTGTTCCAACATAACCCATCTTGGGCTAGTTCACGGATTAAACAAACTACAAAAAAAAAATTCTGAAATCTGTCCACTAAAAGTTGAAACCGAGAATGATGTTGTATGCTTAGATCTAGGTGTTATTTTGCTTGTTTAGTGAGTTTCTAGTGTTGGTTTCTTTCTCACCAACACTAAGGTGTCTAGATCCGAAAGTTGAGCTTGAAAACTTGAATATTGTATAGTGACTTGAAGTGGCCGAAAGTTGTATGTTGTTGATAACCAAAAAGAAAATCGGTGGTTGTGTGTTTATGTGATAAAGAAGTTGATGACTTTTGTTGAAGTGTTCATCTTTTGAACTTGTTCATATTGTTCATCTTGTTGTGTGCCCAAGTGGTATAGCTATAAAGTTGTTGTGAAAGACTTGCACCCATCACTTTGTAGTCTTGTCCATCACTTCCCCTAATTCAAGGAGCCTTGTTTTGTGGGATTTTGTCAACCAAACCCCATTTCTTGAGTTTGAAAAAGAGTGAAAGACTAAAAGATTTTGGTTTTCCCACCAAAACACTTTTCAAACTATAACAAGTTGTTTGAATATTAATACAAAAAAAAAAAAAAAGAGAAGAAAAATGTGTGGAACCATTGCTTGCTGCCACGTCACTAAAGCTCAACTTAGGATATATTCTTTGTTGCTAATTGTTGATTCTTGGTTTCCCTTACTTGGTCTTAGAGCTAATTAACAAACTAGTACTTTCCTACTAGGTTGTTAACTAGTTCCTTGAGCCGTTTGTTCGTGTCAACGATTATTTTTGTGCTTTTATTCGTTTGAACGAGTTGCTGATTTTGACTCTAGTCCGGCAAGAATTCTTTGAGTCTTCAAACAAGAATCCATTCCGGATAAGAGTTTACTCATACCTTGAAAATCTCACGGTTACTAGCCAATTATACAACACTTGTGGAACACGAACTTGTGGTGAACTAAAGCGGCTAATACCTTGACGATGGAAGGAACAACATCTCATAATGCGGATACTAATGCCCTTGACTCAATGAGGGCCACTCTTGAGGCCGTTACTCGGACACTTGAAAGGATGAATTCGGAATTTGGGGCCGTGAGAGGGGACTTGGCAGCAATAAGGGGGGAAGTATCGACTATTAGCGGGAGATTAGATCAAGTGGAGAGTCAAAGGAACTCTCGTCCATCTACTCCTCTACATGTATCTACCAATGGTCATGATAGGACCTCCTCCGCAACCATCACCCCCGAAATGATCCACCAAATGCTAAATGCACCCCAAGCTCCACTAAATACCGCAAACCAATCTACCAATTTTCCTCCAAACCGAGACTCCTCTAGACCACTACATTTCCAAGCTCCTCCAATTCCACAAGAGGGATTTGGGCGCCAAGTACCTCCACTAAATCCGAACCCTCCATTCCACGCTCCATTAAACCAAAGACCGCAAATTCCAAATCCTCCGAATCAAAATGGACAAGGCCGACCAGCCCACTTTGAAGGATACGGTAGAGAGGAGTATGATGGAGAGGGAGCCTTTGATGATGCTTATATGAGGGAGGAGGAGTTAAGAGGGGGTCGAGGAGAACCTAGGAGATACCGGGGGTATGGAGATAGGGGAAACCGACACCAAGAGAGAGATGTAGGCATCAACACCATCAAGTTGAGCCTACCTATCTTTAAGGGTGAAAGTGACGCCGAGACCTACTTGACTTGGGAATCGGCTTGTGACAAGGTTTTCCAAGTTAATGACATCTCAGAAGAAAAGAAGAGTTGCTACGCCATAGCTCACCTCGAGGGCTATGCTAACACTTGGTGGGAGTATGTTAAACGATTTGGTAATGAATTAGTTGATGGGCAGCCACCACCTTGGTATCGGTTGAGGTATTTGATGAGACAACGATACCTTCCCGAGAGATATCGTCATGAGTTGCTTGTGAGACTATATGGCTTGCGGCAAGGAGGCAAGAGTGTGATGGCCTATTTTGACGAGTTCCAACAACTCATGTTGAAACTTGATCACCGGGGGAAGCAAATCAGTCACGACATCATCCGGTTCAAGTGTGGATTGAACAAAGAGATCTCCACTTACTTGACCCTTCACCGGTTCGAAACCATTGACGGTATATTCCAAGCGGCCCTAGAGATTGAAAGGGAACTTAAGGAGAGATCAACCTTCAAGGCAAGGGTACAAACCCCCTCGAGTTGGCCCAAAAACAAGGACCAACCCGGTCCTACGAAGCTGCCCGAACCCAAAACAGTCCCTAAGTTTCCTCCGAAGCCGGAGGCTCACAAATATCCCAATCCAAAGGGGTTCCAATTCTTCAAGTGCCAAGGTTGGGGACATAAGGCCAATGAATGTCCGAACCGGCGTAATGTGATCCTACGAGAAGGGAAAGTGTACTACCTTGGTGAGGAGGTGGTTTCCGAAAGGGGGGAGGATGAGGCCGAGCCTCAAGATGGAGAGGGGGCTGAAAATGGGTTGAATGATGATGAATTAGAGAGTAGTGAAGATGTCTATCCACAAAAAGGGGAGTGTGTGGTACCAAACTTTGTGGTTAGACGTGTCATGATTAGTAAGGCGGTGGATGACCCGAGTCAAAGGGAAAATCTATTCCATACTAAGTGTCTCGTAAAGGGGAGTGTGTGCACTTTGGTGATTGATAGTGGTAGTTGTACAAATGTTGCGAGCCATGCTATGGTAAACTTCTTGAAGCTACCAACTACACTACACACTAGTCCTTACAAGCTCCAATGGTTGAACGATTGTGGTGAATTGAAGGTCACAAGGCAATGTGTGATTCGGTTTAAGGTGGGAAACTACCATGATGAAGTGCTTTGTGACGTGATCCCAATGCAAGCATGTCACTTGTTGTTAGATAGACCATGGCAATATGATAGGTCTACTAAACACGACGGGAGGACTAACCGGTATACGCTTGAGAAGGATGGCCGAAAGGTCACACTTCACCCTCTTTCACCCTCCCAAGTAAATGAGTGGCATCAAAAGATGAGGGAATTAAAGGGGAAGGGAAAGGAACCCGAGAAGGGAGAAAAGGGGGGGGATGCCATAGGTGAGGAGGTAGGGACATCCGAGGCTGTCCCAACGCCAAGGGAGATGGAAAACGTAGTGATGTTGGCTAGGAGGAAAGAACTCTTCATGGACCATGATGAAAACAAGCCGATGCTACTATTGGCCCATTGTTTTAATACTAACCCCACTAATTCTTCCATGTTTCCTTTGATTTATTGTGTGTTGCAGGAGTATGACGATGTATTTCCTCAAGAACTTCCGCAAGGATTGCCCCCACTTCGGGGAATTGAGCACCAAATTGATTTGGTGCCGGGATCACAACTTCCAAACAAACCGGCCTATAGGAGCAATCCTATGGACACTAAGGAACTTGAAAGACAAGTTGAGGAGCTTCTCAACAAGGGATACATCAAGGAAAGCATGAGTCTGTGTGCTGTTCTGGTACTTTTGGTACCAAAGAAGGACGGAACTTGGCGCATGTGCGTCGATTATAGAGCCATCAACAAAATCACTATAAGGTATCATCATCCAAACCCTAGACTAGATGATATGTTAGATGAGCTCCACAGATCTTGTTTGTTTTCTAAAGTGGACCTTAGGAGCGGCTATCACCAAATACGCATGCAACCCGGTGATGAATGGAAGACCGCATTCAAGACCAAATTCGGTCTATATGAGTGGCTGGTCATGCCCTTCGTCCTTACCAATGCTCCTAGCACATTTATGAGGCTAATGAATCATGTAATGAAGCCTTATATTGGAAAGTTTGTGGTGGTTTACTTTGATGATGTGTTGGTGTATAGTAAGTCTATTGATGATCATGTAATGCATTTGAGATGTGTGTTTGATGTGCTCCGAAAGGAGAAGCTGTATGCCAACATGGAGAAGTGTTCTTTTGGTGTTGATAAAGTCATATTCTTGGGTTTTGTCGTGAGCTCAAGGGGTGTAGAAGTGGACGATTCCAAGATAGACTCTATACGAAGTTGGCCGACCCCTAAAACTATTGGAGAAATCCGAAGTTTCCACGGGTTGGCAAGCTTTTATAGGAGGTTTGTCAAAGGATTTAGTTCCATAGCAGCCCCCTTGACCGAGGTAATTAGAAAGGACGGGCCCTTTAGATGGGGTGATGAGCAGGCTAGGGCTTTTGAGGCCTTGAAAGCTACGCTAATCTCGGCGCCTTTATTGCAATTGCCCGATTTTGATAAGATGTTTGAAATAGAGTGTTATGCTAGTAAGGTTGGCATCGGGGCTGTTTTGATGCAAGAAGGTAAGCCCGTTGCCTATTTCAGTGAAAATCTCAAAGGGGCAACTCTTAATTACTCGACTTATGATTTGGAGTTGTACGCCCTTGTTAGAGCCTTGGGAAATTGGCAACATTATTTGTGGCCTAAGGAGTTTGTGATACGAACGGATCATGAGTCGTTGAAACACCTTAAGAGCCAAGACAAGCTGAATAGGCGTCATGCTAAGTGGATTGAGTTCATCGAGACTTTCCCTTATGTAATTCATTACAAAAGGGGGAAGGAAAATGTTGTTGCCGATGCCTTGTCTCGGAAGCATGTGCTTGTTGCTACCTTGTCTTCGAAGTTGATGAGTTTTGAGAGCGTGCGGATGTTGTATCCAGAGGATCCTATCTTTGCTCCTATTTTTAGGGAATGCGAAGAGTGGGGAAGGGACCGTTGGCTTAAGGAGAGTAACCACTCCTCCTACTCTCGGTTCGATGGGTATTTGTTCAAAGGGAGGAGGTTGTGTGTTCCTTATAGTTCTTGGAGGGAATTATTTGTGAGGGAGACCCATGACGGAGGCCTCATGGGCCACTTTGGGGTAGACAAGACCCTCGGCATCTTAGAGGAGAACTTCTATTGGCCCAAAATGCGCAAAGACGTCACTAAAATTTGTAGTCAATGCGTGGCCTGCCAGAGTGCGAAATCTCATCTCCAACCTCAAGGGTTATACACCCCACTCCCTACTCCCCTTAGACCTTGGCTAGACATCTCGATGGATTTCGTTTTGGGGCTGCCAAGGACTAGAAAGGGCCGAGATAGTATTTTTGTTGTTGTTGATAGATTCTCTAAAATGGCTCATTTTATTCCATGTGCTAAAACCGAGGACGCTCCTAGTGTAGCTTCATTATTTGTTGAACATGTTGTAAAGCTTCACGGGGTACCGAGGACCATTGTGAGTGATAGGGACTCCAAGTTCCTAAGTCTCTTTTGGAAATCCATGTGGGGTAGGCTTGGCACGAAGTTACTTTTCTCCACGTCTTGCCACCCACAAACCGATGGCCAAACGGAGGTAGTAAATAGAACCTTAGGGTCTATGCTACGTTCTATGGTTAAGGGTAAACTGACTTCATGGGAAGAACACCTACCCTTGGTGGAATTTGCATACAAACGGGTAATACATTCGAGCACGAGAATGACTCCCTTTGAATGTGTCTACGGCCTAAACCCCCTTACCCCTTTAGATCTCACTCCTTTGTCTAGTGATCTCATGACCAGCTTAGATGGAAATAAAAGAGCCGAGGCCATGAAGAAAATGCATGAGACGGTGCGGATCAAGCTTGAAAAGAAGAACCAAGAGATTGCAAAAAGGGTAAACAAAGGGAGAAAGAGGCTTGTGCTTGAACCCGGAGATTGGGTGTGGGTGCATCTTCGAAAGGATCGGTTTCCAGCTCAAAGGAAGTCCAAATTGCTGCCGAGGGGTGATGGTCCTTTCCAAGTACTTGAGAGAATCAATGATAACGCCTACAAGATTGACCTTCCACCGGAATATCAAGTGCACAACACTTTCAACGTTGGTGATCTCTCCCTCGTGGATGCGGTTGAAGATGACCAAATGCCGAATTTGAGGTCAAATTCCTCTCAAGATGGAGAGGATGATACGGTTAGGGCATCCTCCACAGGTACACGGCCTTTCACACGAAGCCAAGCTCGGGAATTACAAGCACTCCAAGCTTTGTTCATGCAAATGGCCGTGTGTGAGTTGGTGATCGAACCAACCAAGGACCTAAACGTTTTTATGTGTGAAGAGGGGTCCTAATGTGTAATTAACTAATCTCCAAAGTTGGCACAAGAAGCAAGGGCGTTAGGGTCATTTTACCTTTTTGTTTGTAGTATAAATAGAACATGTAGAGAGAGTTAGACTTAGTTTTTGAAATCTGAAAGTTGTAACCTAAAAACACTAAACATTTCCACTCTCTTCTTCTCCAAGAAGCCGTCCCTAGAATCTCACAAGTAGAGGGATACTTGTGTTGTCTCTTTGGCTAGAAACAAGGGTTTCAAGGTTGTTGAGTGCCTCTTGGTCCTCGTAAGAACTTGGTGTTTATATTCATTAGACTTAGGGTCCTCTCTTGATGTTAGGGTTCTTAGTTTCTTGAATGTTATATGTCAAGTTATCTATCTTTCTTTATCTTGTTGTTGTTGTGTTGATTTTGTTATCTTGAAAGTCTAGTGAAGCCGTGTGGGGCTCTTTCGATTCACTAGCATTTGTTATCCATCTTGTTGTTCTCGGGTTGTGGAGTGAAAACCGAAACTAGTTCTTGTGTTGTAAGCTGAAAAACCGAACTTAAAAACATGTTATTCTTGTGTTGTTGGACTGAAATCCGAAGCCTTCTTGTTGTCTTGGTGTTGTTGGTTGGATCTTGTATCAATCTTAGTGGCCCCTGGATGAATAGAGTAACCCACACCATGCACTTCTACAAGAATTCGCTGCCTTATGTCATCTACGCCTGGAACACAGAGAAGACCCTGGCAATGAACGACGCCATCTCCCACTAGGGAGAAAACCTCTATTTTCTAATTCTGAATTGACTCTTTTATCTGGATAAGGCTAGGATCCTTGTCTTACTTTTCTTTCACTTCAGAATTTAGAGATAATTCTAAACTACTCTAAACACATACACCGCCCCCTGAAGAATCGACTAACCATATGCCTAGTCTTGAAAACTTGTGGACTTCCTAGGCTAACATCTTCTTACTATCATCAACATAAGAAATACAGCCCATGGATAGACTAATGCAAGCATCGGCCACTACATTGGCCTTGACCGGATGATAGTGGATACTCATATCATAATCTTTCAAGAGCTCTAACCACCTTCTCTGATGAAGATTGAAATCTTTTTAACAAAAGACATACTGAAGCCTTTTATGATCTGTGAAGCCGTCTACATGAACTCCATAGAGATTATGCCTCCAAATCCTCAAGGCAAAGATTACGGCTGCTAACTCAAGATCATGAGTATGATAATTCCTCTAATGGGGCTTTAATTGTCTAGAGGCGTAGGCTATGACCTTACTATGTTGCATGAGGATACAACCCAAACACACTCTAGATGCATCATAATATACTATAAAACTGTCTTAACCATTTGGTAATGCTAGAACTGGAGCTGAGGTGAGTTGAGTCTTTAATTCTTGAAAACTTTTCTCGCAAGGATCTGACCACTGGAACTTGACTTTCTTCTAAGTCAATCTAGACATATGGGATGCAATAGAAGAAAACCCCTTAACAAACCATCTGTAATAGCTAGCTAAACCCAAGAAACACCTGATAACTAATGATTTTTGAGAGTCTAGAGTACTATTCTGAGATGGTATACATGATAGAGCTCAGTGCGGGAATAGACCAGAATATTATCTATGAAGACTATGACGAATATGTCCAGTACTTCTTGAACACATGCTTTATCAAGTCCATGAAAGTAGCTGGGGAATTGGTAAGACCAAATGACATAACTGGAAATTCAAAGTGACCATACCGCGTATTAAAAGTTGTCTTCAGGTTGTCACATTCTCTAACTCTAAGCGAATGATAGCCAGATTTGAGATCTATCTTAGAGAAATAATTGGCACCCTAAAGTTGGTCAAATAAGTCATCAATTCTGGGAAGTGGATACTTATTCTTGACCATAACCTTATTAAGTTGACGGTAATCTTAACATATTCTAAGTGAACCGTCTTTCTTATGCATGAATAAGACTGGTGCACCCCATGAGGAAAGGTTGGGTCTGATAAATCCCTTATCTAAGAGATCCTATAACTGTTCTTTCAGTTCCTTGAGTTTTGCTGATGCCATTCTGTATGGTGGAGTAGAGAAAGGTTGAATGTCTGAAAGAAAATCAATACCGAAGTCTAATTCCCTTTTGGGAGAAATTCCTGGAAGATCTTTGAGAAAGACATCAGAATATTCATTCACTACTGGGACTGATTCGTGACTGGGAGCCTCAGAACTTGAATCTCTAACATGAAATAGATGATAAACACACCCTTTAGATATCATTTTCCTTACCGGAAGGTAGGAAATAAGCTGACTACTTAAAGCGGATACACTACCATTCTGCTCTAGGACGAGTTCATCTGGAAACTGAAACTTAACTATTCTATTTTTGTAGTCAACTGTGGAATAGAAGGAATGAAGCCTATCCATGCTGAGAATGACATCAAAATTAATCATCTCTGTTTTGACTAAGTCTGCTAAAGTGACTTTTTAAAATATCATAGCCGGGCAGTTCCTATATGCCCATCGGGCTATGATGGTTTTACACATTAGGGTAGAGATTGAAAAAGGCTTTGCTAGAATTTCATGATTGATTCCAAATTCAACTGCTATATAAAGAGTAACAAATGATAGGGAAGCTCCTAGATCTAGCAAAGAATAAACATGAACATGAAAGATCTAAACCTTACTAGTAACTATATCAGGAGAATTTTACTGATTGTGTCGAGTCTGAAGAGCATAGAGACGATTTGAGATTTGCTCGTTAGTAGCACTGGAAGTGGCACCCTACAGATTTGGGTGACCAAACTAGTTGAGAAGTAATTCTGTTGACCCTAAGGACCTAACTGAGGACAATCTCTAACTTTGTAGCCTGTCTTGCCACAACCAAAACAAATGCCACTACCCACACTACAAACACCCTAATGGTGGTTGCTGCAAGTCTGGAAAAGAGGACAGGTACGAGAACTACTAACACTACCCTAGGTCTTAGAGCCTGGTACTCTATCTTTGTTACCCTCTCTGAACTTAGGAACTGGAGCACTGTCTGCAGAGGGAGCTGGAACTGATCACTTAGGATGAAACTGAGAATAGTTTTCTCCTTATAATTTAAGCTATGAGAAGTTGAAACTATCTGTCTTTGCTATCTTTATCTGCTTTTCCCTTGCTTAATTTCCTGCCTTTTTATCTGTTGAGCATGGGTCATAAGTCAAGCTAAGTTTATGTCACTATTCAGCATGGTGGATCTGCACTTATTAACCATTTTGTCGTTCACCCCTAAACAAACCTACTCATTTTGGATCTATTGTCTGCAACCACATGAGGGCATACCTGGCTAATTGAATAAACTTAAAAGAATACTCTTTCACTATCATATTGCTCTGCCTGAGGTTGATGAACTCTAGCACCTTCGTTTCTCTAAGCTCTTGGGGAAAGAATTTCTCTAAGAAAGCAGTGAAAAACTCCACCCGCTCTATAGGACCTGCATCATCTGTTCTTTCATACTTTCACTGTTTGGACCAAGCATGAGCCACATCCTGTAACTAGTATACAGCTAGCTTATACTTTCAACAGTAGTTACCCCCATGGCGTCTGTCACTTTCTAAACTTAATATAAGAATTCCTGAGGGCCTTCATATACCTTTGACCTGAGGAAGGTTGGAAGATTTATTTGGGTGAAGTCCAGAATCCTCACTACAGCTGAGTTGGCCACCGGGTTGGTCGGAACAACTATTGGACGTTCAATATAAGCAACAACTGATTAAGTAAGAGTGGTAAATGCAGTCTTAAACACTGCATAAGAAACATGATCGCCCAAAGGTTCATCGGGCTGATGGTTTGACTGATTTCTTCTCTTAGGCGGCATGTTCTAAAATAAAGAGAAGAAGCAGATTAGAGTGAGAGACTAACTTGTGATTATGCTCACTGGCATGACATAAATACTAAAAGAAGGGAAACTATTCTTAAAACATCCCATAGCCTCTCGCACATAAATATGGCATGCAACACACCCATGCACAAGACTCTACTAGATGCGACTTTTAGACTTTCTAGGACTCTATTGAACCTTAGGCTCTGATACCAAGTTAGTAACGACCCTATTTGTTGAACCAGAATGGTAGATAGTGCTCATGACCCCAAAGAAGCACAAACTAACCCATGACTAATATTTGTACCTGTATATTGTATAAAATAACATAATAATGCAAAAACATACACTCAAAGGACATAAGGTTCAATCATGAACCAAACTGAATAACGTAACATTTGTGTAGGGTAATAGAATACCCAAAACAAAACTGAAGTCTAAGACATAATAGTATGTATCTAGCTTCATCTTTTCTAAATGCCTTTACTGTCTGAAGAATCGAAATACAGAGTTGATGGAACATGTCCCCAACTAACTCCAAATAATAAGCTAATCAATGAGATAGTAGAAAATCATTATGTCCTCGAAGGATGAGTACTCACTTTTACCCTGATTGCTGAGTCTGAAATCTACTGCTGATCTAGAACTCATGTCTCTGAACCTGTGGTGTAACATAAAAAGAAAGAACCATAGCTTGAATGCTTTAGTACATATGTACCAAGTATATATGTGAGGTAGGCTATATGCTATGGTTCACAAGCATGAATAATGCTAACTGACTGTCTAACATGAACATAAGAATAAATGCATAAGTACGTGACTATAACTAACAATGTGATTTTGTGATTTCTAAGTCCGAATACTGATAATATGACATGGCTGATAACATGAATGACTATATCAGAGTATAACTGATAACATAGGTGACTGTATTTGAGTATAATTGATAATGTAGGTGACTATAGCTGACAGTTCTAAATTAGGACAATCTGAGTTCTGTACTGTATCTGAGTTGACTATATCTGACAGTCCTAAATTCTGAAGAACTATCTGAGTTCTATTACTGTGATACACCGATCATTCTTTAAGCCTAAATCTATCTTTTTAAATGGATATGTATGACTTTTGAAGTGATTGATGCTTAAACCATCGATATCAATTTCATCGATACCTTGTAGATCATTTAATAAAATTTCCATCAATACTAATTTCAATGAAATCTGACATTGGATGAGCGAGTTATGGCCATTTTACTAAATGCTATCGGATCGCCCAGGTTTGACGGTCGACTTGATGGACCATTAGGTCCTTGGTGGACCAACAAGCGTCCGATCAAAAAAAGGCATTAACTCTCTTTTTGGGATGTCGTGTGATGGTAAAAGTGGTGGACTGTCACACAATTGGCAGACTGTCAAGGTTTCCATCAGACCGAGGCAGAATGTCCCATTCCTGAGTCCCGAGTGACGGGCGATCTGGTGGACCGTCCGTACCTCTGACGGACTGTCACTTTAATCGTCACTCCGAGGAACAGCATTCTAGTTGTTACACTTGAGTGATAGACGATCTGGTGGACCGTCAGCTAATCTAACAGACCGTCAAATCGATGGTCACAGGCCCTAATCTGCAATTTTTAACTTTTTTTTCAAAATGGCATCTTGGTCATTTCCGCTCCTTATGGCCTTATATATATATAGAGAGAGAGAGAAGACAAGATCATTTTCTCCCCATTTCTCTCCAAATTTATTCTAAGAATTCTCTAGAAACCTAAGGTTTCTCCCAAACCCAATAATCAAATCATCTTTAAGAAATTCAAGAAATCTCTCATAAATTACTTTAGGTTGTTCAAGAACTAAGTTCCTCAAGCCAAAGGGAAAAAGGTCTTTCCCTAAAAGTGTGAGAAAGAAGTTTCAAACAAGTTTCTATATATTTAAAATCTAAGTCTAAGGTATGTGGGGTTTGAACAAGAACACTCCTTTTGTTCTTTTGCCTAAAGATTTAATTTCTACTATTGATCTACATGATCTTTGCAAGTGCGGTTACACTCAAATTTCTTTAGTTATGATTTATGATATTTGAGTTGAATAATGTTGGTATTTATGATATATTTACCATCATATTTCTTGAATTGAGGATTTATGCTATGAGTTGAATATTCTTATTATGAATTAATGATTTTTGAATGAGTTGAGATAAGTGTCATGATTTAAGCCTTCCATGAGAAGTTGATTACTTAATACACATTGATATTAAACTTGAGAGTCAAGAATGAGTCCTATTATGTTTTCTTGAAACTTTTGACATTTGAAATGATTTGATAAGCTAATGTACTAGATATTGAAAAAGATTTTGTTGAGTTGAGTCGAGTTAGGAATCCCCAAGATGTTTATGATTTACAGACGAGATACAAATTTATGTTTTGGTCTTTATAAGAGACCCATGAGTTGATATTGATTATGGTGGATTTCCTAATGTGTTCTGAGCTGAGTCTGGGAGAAGTATTTAGCACTGGGCAAGAAATTTGGCATTTACCTAGAACTATGTGCCACCGTAGGATTGATGTTGATGATTGTGGGCCAAAGGCCAAGTATGAGATTATGATAAAGAGATTGAGGTTGTACTCCCTGGAAAGAGTACAACACCCCTGCCAATGTGGGGTTCTCTTCTTGGAAAGGAAAAACGTTGGACTCCATACGGCTCACATGGTGTAGTTATGTCTGTTATAAGAAACTCCCACGTCCATAATGATATAAGTCTCTTGAGCAACTGAGTCACTCTTATCATGAGTTAAAGAGTTTGAGTTGATTTATGAGATTTATGAAACATGTGTCATTACTGGTGATTTATGGAAATAATCTTTTAGATAATTCAAGCGATGATAGTTATTATTGTCAGCATGCATGATTTCTCATACATTTATTATATTATTTAAAATGATGCATCCACCCCCACATACACAGTACATTCCCAAGTACTGACCCCCATACTCTTTTGTATTCTATATTTCCTCGTGATATAGGTTCAGGTGCTCAGTCTCAGCAGTGATAGTGATCTTTGAGTACCTTCCTCTATACTTCTGTAGTTGTTGAGTTCTCATGGCTCGAGGACCTGTATTTCTAGTTTTGTCTTGTCAATAGATGATTATTTATTTTTAGTTCAGTATGAGTCAGTTGGGTATCTGTCCCAATATCTCAGCAGACTTGTATTGTAGAGGCTTTGTTAGGCTAAAGTACCATTATGTATAGAACTTTAATATTTTTACTGTACAGAGCACTATTACTTCATATCGCAGTATGTTCATGACATGGTTATTCCTCTTTATCATAGCATGATTTGCGCTATAGTGTGTTCTGAAAGTGATGACAGGCTTAAAGGGTTAACTTGGGGCCACATGTGACCTTAAGCATCGTGTGACATCTCGGGATAGATTCTTGGGGCGTTACAGGCTTGGTATCAAAGACTAAGGTTTGAAGAGTCCAAGGTATTCTAACAAGCCGCATTGCGTAGAGTCTTGATCATCGGTGTGTAGTGTACCACATCTATGAGCAAGAGGCTACGGGATGTTTTAGGAAAAGTTGTTTCTTTCTTTCAAGAGTCTATCGTGCCTATGGCGTTTCTCTCTGCTGCTAATTTGTGCTCTCTTATGACAGAAAATGCATCTTCGTAGAGCTCACAGAAATGACAAATGATTTCAACACATTGATCATTTAGGTGAGACAATGTCCCATACAGAATTCCAGGTAGCTTTCCAAGCTAGCCCAGAAGGTCACCACCAATGCTCAGGCTAACACACAAGCTACTGTTCCACCCCCGCAAAGGAATAATTCTACTACTGCCCGAGATTGTGGCTTTATGAGAATGAATCCACCTGAGTTCTATGGGTCGAAAGTAGGTGAAGACCCAAAAATATATTTAGATGATCTGAGAAAGATCACTCAGATTATGCACATGACTGAGGAGGAGAGTGTTGAATTGGCTACCTATTGAATGAAAGATGTTGCTTATGATTGGGTAAAGATGTGGCGGAAAATTAGAAGTGAGAATGATGTTCTTATGACTTGGCAATTATTTTAGAATGCCTTATTAGACAGATTCTTTCCGCTGAAGCTGAGAGAAGAGAAATTAGAAGAATTTATGAACTTAAGACAGGGCTCCATAACAGTTAAGGAGTATTACTATAAGTTTAAGCAGTTATCTAAATATTCTCCCGATATGATGGTTGATTCTAGAACTAGTATGAGTTAGTTCTTGTCCGGTGTATCTAGTTATGTTATGAAAGAGTGTAGATCCGCTATGCTTAATAGGGACGTGGACCTTTTAAGACAAATGATTCATGCTCAGCAGATTAAAGTGGATAAAGTGAAGGAGAGAGAGAGAGTGAGAGGAAATAAGAGAGTTAATCAGAGCAGCAGGGGTATAGTCAGACTAGATTTTCTGGAGGGATCCACCCTCAGTGCCAGAGCTGTTCTCTTATGCCAGCACCTTTATCAGCTAGTACTCCTACATTTAGAATTAAGCCAGAGTAGGGTAATAGGCCTACTATGTCCATGTCCCAGGATAGTGTGAGTAAAATACTTTGTCCTCCCCCATGCCCAAAGTGTGGTAGGGACCATCTGGGTGAGTGCTTATTCGATCAGAGAGGTTGTTTTGGTTGAAGTAAGATGGGCTACAGGTTCAGGAATTGCCCGTATACTAGAAAGGGGAGTTGCGATGTTTTTCCTTAGAGTTAGACTATTAGTGCTCCATCCTCTGTAGTTTGTCCTACTCCTCCTCAGGGTGCCTCATCTATTACTACCAGCGGTCAGTGCCAGAATCTCTTTTATGCTCTCTACCATGCCAGGAGGAGGAGGATTCACCAGATATTGTTACTTCTATGCTCTGTGTATTTTATTTCAATGTGTATGTATTGATAGACCCTGGGTCAAGTCTTTCTTATATGACTCCATTGGTGGCTGTGAATTTTGAAATCTCTGCTGAAAAGATCCCCAAGCCTTTCCTAGTCTCTACACCCACGGATGAATCTGTTGTTGCCAAGCAAGTATATAAAAAGTGTCCTATCACTGTCTTTTATAGAGTTATGATTGTAGATTTGATTGAGCTAGACATGGTTGATTTTGACATTGTTTTTGGTATGGATTGTCTTCACTATTGCTATGCGTCTATAGACTTTCGTACCCATGTAGTCAAATTTTAGTTTCCTAATGAGCCATATTTTGAGTGGTCCGGAAATTCTGTCTGCTAAAAGTCATTTCATATCCTATCTTAAAGCTAAGAAGCTGATTTCCAAAGGTTGTATCTATCATTTGGTTCAAGTTACAGACACTAAGTCTGAGACTCCAACTATTCAATCTCTTAGTATTGTTAATGAGTTTTCTGATGTTATCTCAGAAGATCTCCTAGGGGTACATCCGGATAGAGAGATAGAATTTGAAATTGATCTTCTCCTTGATACATAACCAATTTCTATTCCTTCATATCATATGCCCCCCACAGAACTTAAGGAGTTGAAAGAGAAACTCAAAGATTTCTTTGATCAGGGTTTTATAAGGCCTAGTGTGTTTCCCTGGGGTGCACCCATTTTATTCGTGCGAAAGAAAGATGGTTCATTGCGTATGTGCATTGACTATCATCAGCTCAACAAGGTGACAATCAAGAACAAATATCCTCTTCCTAAAATTACTGACTTGTTTGATCATCTATAAGGTGCTATTTTTTCTCAAAAATAGATTTGAGATTCGGCTATCATTAACTTAAATTCAGAGAGTGTGATATTTCAAAGATAGTTTTCCGCACTCGTTATGGTCATTTTGAATTCTTTGTCATGTTTTTCAGATTAACTAATGGCCCCAGCAGCTTTTATGGACCTCATGAATTGGGCGTTCGGACCATACCTAGATATACTCGTTATTGTGTTCATAGATGATATTCTTGTGTACTCCCAAAGTGAGAACGACTATGCAAATCATCTCCGAATTGTTTTGCAAACCCTAAAAAATTAGCAGTTGTTTGCTAAATTTAACAACTGTGAATTTTAGCTTTGATCTGTTGCTTTTCTGTGTCATATTGTTTCTTCTGAAGGTATTCGAGTTAATCCTCAAAAGGTAGAAGCTATGAAAAGTTGGGCTAAACCTATTTCCTCATTTGATATTAGTACTTTCCTAGGTCTAGTTAGCTACTACCATTGTTTCATCGAAGGTTTCTCTTCCATTGTTGCTCCTTTGACTCAGTTAACCCAAAAGAAGGTTAAATTCCAGTGGTCAGATTATTGTGAGAAGAGTTTTTAGGAGTTAAAGACTCGACTCACTTTATCCCCTGTGATGACCCTGCCCAATGGTGAAGCTGCTTTTGTTGTGTATTGTGATGCTTCCAGAGTTGGTTTGGCTTGTGTGTTGATGTAGAAGGGTAAGGTTATAGCTTATGCCTCCCGACAATTGAAACCTCATGAGAAAAATTATTTGACCCATGACCTCGAGTTAGCTGCAGCGGTTTTTGCTTTGAAAATTTGGAGACACTACCTATACGGAGTTCATGTTGATGTCTTTACGGATTACAAGAGTTTGCAGTATGTGTTTACTCAAAAAGAATTGAATCTTTGGTAGAGGCAATGGTTAGAATTGCTGAAGGACTACAATATGAGTGCGTTGTATCACCCTGCCAAGGCCAATGTAGTGGCACATGCCCTTAGCAGATTGTCCATGGGTAGTGTAGCATATGTTGAGAAAGATAAGAGAGAGTTGGTCCGCGAAGTGCACCATTTGGCTAGGTTAGATGTCAGATTGCTCGATTCAGCTGAGGGTAGTATTTGGGTTTAGAGTAGCTCTGTATCATCCCTATTTTTGGAAGTAAAAGAGAAGTAGGATTTGGATTCTCGTTTGGCTGAATTGAAAGCGTTCGTCAAAGACCAAAAGGTGGAGGTTTTCTCCCAAGAGGGGAGATGGTGTATTGAGATTTTAGAATAGGTTGTATATGCCTGATGTTTATGATCTAAGGCAGAGGATTATGGCTGAGGCAAATGGCGCGTGGTTTTCTATTTATCCCGATGCTACCAAGATGTACCGTGATATGTGGGATATTTACTGGTGGAATAGTATGAAAAAAGATGTAGCGAAGTTCGTAGAGAAGTGTGTAACTTGCCAGCAGGTAAAGATAGAGCACCAGAGACCAGGTGGTATGATGAAAGAATTTAGGATCCCTACTTATTAGTGGGAGGAAGTAAATATGGATTTTATGAATGGTTTACCTCCTTCTCACCGTCATTATGATTCAATTTGGGTTGTTGTAGACAGTTTGACTAAGTCTACATATTTCCTGCCAGTACATATATCTTTCACTGCTGAGGACTATGCTAAGCTGTACATTCGAGATTTAGTTAGGTTTCAAAGAGTTCCATTGTCTATCATCTCTGATAGAGGTACTCAGTTTACTTCTCATTTTTGGAGGGCCTTCCAGAAGGGTCTTGGCACCCAAGTTCATCTTAGCTTTGATTTTCATCCGCAGATAGACGGTCAGGCTGAGAGGACTATTCAGACATTGGAGGAAATATTGAGGGCTTGTGTTCTTGATTTCAATAGAAGTTGGGATGAACATTTGTCGTTGATTGAATTTGACAACAACAATAGTTTTCATGCTAGTATTGGAATGGCTCCATTTGAAGCTTTGTATGGGAAGAGATGTAGATCACCCATAGGTTTGTTTGAAGTGGGTGAAGCTGCTGTGATTGGACCCGATGTTGTGTTTGAGGCTATGGAGAAAGTTAAGTTGATTCAGGAGAGGTTGAAAATAGCCTAGAGCCATCAAAAGTCGTAAACTGATGTGTGAAGAAGAGCTCTTGAATTTGAAGTTGGTGATTGGGTGTACTTGAAAATTTCACCCATAAAAGGGGTGAAAAGATTTGAAAAAACAGAAGAGAAAGCTTAGTCGTAGATACGTTGACCCTTATAGAGTTTTGAATCGTGTTGGGAAAGCAGCTTATGAGATTAATTTGCCTACAGAGTTGTCAGCTGTCCATCCTGTATTTCACGTCTCTTTGCTCAAGAAGCACATTGGAGACTCTATTGTTGTTGATCCGTCGGAAAGTTATGATGTTCAGGATAGTCTTTCTTATGATGAAATTTCGGTCGAGATCCTACACTATCAAGTTCGTAGATTAAGAAATAAGGAAGTTCCCTTAGTTAAAGTTCTGTAGCGAAATCAATTAGTTGAGAGTGCTACGTGGGAAGTAGAAGTAGATATGTGAGTCAAGTACCCTATTCTTTTCCATGTGAGTTCAAATAAAGGTGAATGTACTACTCTCCTACTTTAGTTTTCTCTTAATGTAATGCATTCAGCTATATGGTTATTCCCTCTATGATTCGTGCATTTGGTAAATTACTCAAGGGTATTAGAGTAAAGTGAGCCCTTCTATGTGAGTAGTTCCACCAGTGCATTCTCATTTTCTCTTGTTCTTGGTCTATCTAGAAATATTCGAGGATAAATATTTCCAAGGGGGAGATATTGTGATACCCCGATCATTCCTTAAGCCTAAATCTATATTTTTGAGTGGATATGTATGAATTCTAAAGTGATTGAATAAGCTTTCCATCGATACCAATTTCATCAAAATCCAACATCGAATGAGTGAGTTGTGGCCATTTTACTGAATGCTATCGATCGCCCAGGTTTCACGGTCGACCTGGTGGACCGTCAGGTCCTTGGTGGACCGTCAAGTGTCCTGTCAAGCCAAAGCAGTAGCTCCCTTTTTGGGATATTGTGTGATAGTAAAAGTGGTGGACCGTCACAAAGTTGATAGACCGCCAAGGTGTCCGTCAAATTGAGGTAGAATGTCCCATTCCTGAGCCCCGAGTGACGGACGACCTGGCGGACCGCCACTACCTTTGATGGACCATCACTTCAACCGTCACTCCTAGGCATAGAATTCTAGTTTTGACACTCGAGTGACGGACGACCTGATGGACTGTCAGCTAATCTGATGGACCGTCAGATCGACCGTCATAGGCCCTGATCTACAATTTCAACTTTTTTTAAAAAGGGCATCTTGGTCATTTCCACTCCTTGTGGCCTTATATATATATATATATATATGTAGAGAAGAGAAGATCGTTTTCTCTCTATTTCTCTCCAAATTTCTTTCAAGAATTCTGTAGAAACCTAGGGTTTCTTCCAAACCCAAAAATCAAATCATCTCCAAGAAATTCATGAAATCTTCTATAAATTTCATCAAGTTGTTCAAGAACTAAGTTCCTCATGTCAAAGGCTACAAGGTCTTGGTCTAAAAGTGTGAGAAAAAAGTTTCAAGCAAGTTTCTACATCTTCAAAATCAAAATCTAAGGTATGTGGGGTTTGAATAAGAACACTCCTTTCGTTCTTATTCCTAAATTTTTAATTTCTACTATTGATCTACATGATCTTTGCAAGTGGGGTTACACCCAAATTTCTTTAGTTATGATTTATAAGATTTGAGTTGAATAGGTTTGATATTTATGATATATTTACCATCATATTTCTTGAATTGAGGATTTATGCTATGAGTTGAATATTCTTATTATGATTTGATTATTTTCGGATGGGTTGAGATAAGTATCATGATTTAAGCCTTCCATGAGAAGTTGATTATTGAATACATATTGATATTCAACTTGAGAGTCAAGAATGAGTCCTATGATTATTTATTGAAATTTTTGATATTTGAAATGATTTGATAAGAAAATATACTTGATATTGAGAAAGATTGTGTTGAATTGAGTTGAGTTAGGAATCAACAAGATATTTATGATTTGCAGATGAGATACATATTTATGTTTTGGTCTTTATAATAGACCCAATAGTTGATATTTATTAAGGTGGATTTTCTAACACGTTCTGAGCTGAGTCTTGGAGGAGTATTTATCACCGAGCGGGAAATTTGGTATTTCCCCGGAACTATGTGCCACCGTAGGATTGATATTGATGATTGTGGGCCAAAGGCCGAGTATGAGATTGTGATAACAAGACTGAGATTGTACTCCCTTGCAAGAGTACAACACCCTCGTCAATGTGGGGTTCTCTCCTTAAGAGGGAAAAACCTTGGACTCCATGCGGCTCATATTTTGTAGTTCTGTTGGTTATAAGAAACTCCCACATCCATAATGATATAAGTCTATTGAGTTACCGAGTCACTCTGAGTCACCATTTAAAGAGTTTGAGTTGAGTTAAATGATTTATGAGTTTTATGAAAGAGGTGTCATTACTGATGATTTGGAACTAATGTTTCAGATAATTCAAGCGAAGATAGTTATTACTGTCAGCATGCATGATTTCTCATACATTTATGCTATTATTTAAAATGTTGCATCCACCCCAACATACTCAGTACATTCCCAAGTACTGACCCCTATACTCTTTTGTATTATATATTTCCTCGTGATATAGGTTTTGGTGCTTAGTCTCAGCCGTGACAGTGATCTTTGAGTACCTTCCTCTACACTTCTGCAGTTGGTGAGTCTTCATGGTTCGAGGACCTATATTTCCAGTTTTGTCTTGTCAATAGATGGTTATTTATTTTTAGTTCAGTACAATTCAGTTGGGGATCTATCCCAATGGGTCAGCAGACTTGTATAGTAGAGGCTTTGTCAGGCTAGAGAACCAGTATGTACAGAACTTCAGTATTTTGATTGTACAGAGCACTATTACTTTATATCGCAGTATGTTCATGACATGGTTATTCCTCTTTATCTTAGCATGATTTGCGTTATAGTGAGTTCTGAAAGTGATGAAAGGATTAGAGGGTTAGCTTAGGTCCATGTGTGACCTTTAAGCACCATGTGACGTCTCGAGATGGGTTCTTGGGGCGTTACAATTATTGAAACTGATTGACTATATCTGACAGTCCTTATTCTGTAACATGAACCTGAGGGAAGTAGTATCTAACCGACATGTCCCAAATGATCTATAATAGCTAAGCTCGAGTACAATCTATGCCCTAATTGGAATGGTGTTAATACTACGACACTGATAAGGACACATGTGAGTAACCCTTATGTAATAGGTAACTCTAGTGGGAATAGTGGGAACCCTTACTTAATGGGTTAAGCCACCTCATCTACTATCATATAAAAGGATACGATGTCTCAACCTATGCTGGCTACATAATTCTATGGCGTAAGGATTGCTTTAGGAATCACACCCTTATATAACAGATGAGTTCCCATCCTTAGGTTCACTCGGTGCTAATTCCTACTCCCATCTAAATGGACACTAAACATGATTTACTGAGCTAAACTGAGCAAGGATTGAGTTACTGAATTTTTGTGGCTGACGGAATACTACTGATATCTGACAACTGACTGAGTCATGAGATCATGGAGATTTTTCCTGAGTCATTACACTATCTGAAGTTTAAGAGTTCATAGCTTGACTGAGAGTATCGTGAAAAACATGACATGGCTCTAGGCACACTGCTAATAATTTGGATACAAGTAGACCCAGGACTCGATAGAAGGAAATTGAGATAGCATAATTTACTTGAAGACTTGACTAACATCATAATACATACTACATTCATAGGAGCCTTTCATCAAACATGTAATAGGCATAAACTTGTGCATACATGGAGATTTCATGATATCATGCTAGTTGGACAATTTTCCTTTATCTAGGAAATTAATCAAACATATTGTCTGGATAGTACATGTAAAGCACATTATACAACAATTAAACATCATGCTTCAATTCCAATTCAATCATACAAGGTGTTAGTCACGATATTTCGTAAATCTTTATCTATGCTAATCAACCCAAATGGAATTTATCATTAAATCATGGAATAGAAGTCAACTCCTCATTTATCAACATGAAAGAGAACATACAAAGCATGAAAACATGAAGAAAATCCATAACTTATAGTTATAAAGGATTTTTGGACTTCATGGATGAAAGGAGTCCATGAATTAAAACTATGCATACCTTATTTCGTGATTTCATGATGATTGATGGTGAAAACTTCCTGAATTTGAATCACCAATACAAACCCTAGCTTGTTCTTGAGATAAACTTAAGAGAAGCTAATATGTTTTGGGTAAAAGGGGGTTAAATCACGTGTTAAAAGGATTATATAGGGGTAGTA
The DNA here is from genome assembly GCA_030864225.1 of Capsicum baccatum var. pendulum. Classification (NCBI taxonomy): domain Eukaryota; kingdom Viridiplantae; phylum Streptophyta; class Magnoliopsida; order Solanales; family Solanaceae; genus Capsicum; species Capsicum baccatum. The sequence goes on from CM061561.1 coordinate 126,625,597, forward strand.
AGTTAACCCTTTTAACCCTGGACACCTCATTAAATTTTTAATAAAATTTCTTGAGTTTTTAACCCTGGACACCTCATTAAATTTTTAATAAAATTTCCCAAGTTAGGCCCTTGGCGCGACACGCCGGTATCGCACCATGTCACTGGAAATTGACAATTGAGAAATTATGTGGTGGCACGACGCGGAGCTATTGCATTGCCACCTTGTCTACAACCTGGAAGTTTGGCGCGATGTACCAGTATTATAGAGCAGCACTAGAATTTGACAATTGCCATTTAACTTATCTCCGTGATGCACAGAAGGCTCAAGTCAAACACTGTCTCACTAAAAAGGCTCTAGCTCTTCGCCCGGGTGTCGGATTTGGGCGAGTTATATATTGATGGAAAGCTTATTAAATTTTTCACGTGATAGGAAGTGAAAATTATGGAGATACCAAATGTATAAGAATGAATTATTATTTCAAAGCAAGTTCTAATATCCTTGAGATGATTTTCGAGCTAAGAAAAAGCACGGGTATTACAGTTTCAAGAAAACAAGTACGAAAAAATATCATGAAAAAAGTCCTAAAAAATTCAGATAAGCAAAATTAACATCAAAAGAATTATAATTATGTTAGATTGTTCAAAATAGATGCTGAATCAATTGAAAACAATAGCTCCTCCTGAAATGGATTTAGAGATGTGTATATGTGAATTTGAGGGATGGAGAGAAGACCAAAAAAGGTTTACGAATATTTAAGAGGTTTAAGATGTAAAAAATATGAATAATTGAGGTATCACGACTTGACATAGGGCCTGGCCATAACGGTTATCTCAAGTCCAACAAAGATCAGACACCACCCCCAAATACCCAAACGACCGATCATACTTAACACCCTTGTCGGATGAATTCCAAAGACATAACAAGCTAATAAAATATCAAATTAAAGACTTTGTACTATGTACATATTCAAAACCAACCATCCAGAACTAAATGATAAACCAATACCCATGCCAATAAGAATACTAATACCAACACCAATACCAATACCTTAACTAAAACTAAAGAATATCCAGTAGGGATATGCCCCTGACCATAGCCAAACAAAGATCAAAAGGAATGATAAAGATATATGGAAATCAATAGAATTAAATGGGGTCTTTTGGAGTAGTAAATCTCGCCACTTCAGTTTAACTCAAAAGTGATCCCCGAATCACCATATCACTGAGTAGGAGGAGTGGGAATATGGTCAGTTCCTTCATCACGTGGGTATACACTGTCCAAAGACGGTTAGTGGGGTGAATTCTAGCATGTAACTAAGGAATTATGATAAAGTAATGTCATTAAGCAAAAACTAAGTCAAACTAATACACATAACCATATGCAAATACATATATGCATATATACCATACCGGGACAGCGAACATGGTTTAGCATAAGCTTTATAATATTTAATCTGGATTGTGTAGCTTTACTGCTATAAGTCTATCCACATGCTATATAGGTCTAGTATTACCCCCAGTGTGTGTTAGGCACATGAATCGGATATATCATAGATGATTGGAGATTCCCTTGTACCATTCACCCTCCATGATAAATATATACGTGTATAATCTTAGGAGATTCTCTGGTACCCCACAAGCACATGGTCATCAAGACCAATCCACATGTTGACAATCATGATATCTCAGTGTCCATCTTTTGGACTCACACCTTCTCGACTAACTATCATAACCCTCATTAATGCTTAGTTAAAATATTTAACACATAGACAAACCACAAATTTCAGGAGTCAATTATTATGGCATTATTAATTAATATCGCCATTCCGACTAGAGCTTGCAAGCAATTTCATTAGTCAACACTTAGGGGATTTCCATGTACCCCACAGACTCCATTATTAAGATCACTTGGTTGATTCCTGTATACCCCTCAAGTGTTTTCAAATTCATCTTTAACCATTTAACCATTTATATCATGCATTGCTTTAAAAAAACAAGTAAAGCCATGTGATACGATATAAACAAAAAATCAATTATGCAAATGGGTTAAGTTTATTACAAAATTTCTTACCAAAACATTGAACTTTAGAGATTCCATTTTACCCCTATTTCCATCACCATTCTAATCCACCTCGATGCATTTACCAACCATCAATTTAAACATAATAGTTTCATAAATAACATAGAAGAATTATTTATACAATTTATATTTAAAAAAAAACCTCAACCCATAGTTAAAAATCCAACTACAATATTCCATGAATAATACTTCAAATCGCATACTTTTACAAAATTGACAAAGTGGGAAGAGTAACATGTCTTAACCTCTATGAAGTACGAAGAGAAATCACCTTTGAGAGCAGTAATTGATGTACTTGATGAAAACCCTAAGTGTTTTTGAAATTAAGGATTTAAGAGTGTTTTGAGAGATTATTTGATGTGCTTTTGATAGAAAAGACGCCCTAAGAAAGTTATAAGATGTGTTTTTAAGATAGGCAAAAGGAAAAATATCCAGAATGCCCTCAACTTACAATCTGGGAAAAACTCCCCAGACCTTATGACTCGTAACCACGAGTCGTAACTAAGATAGTAATTAGGGACCCCATATAGTGCCTACCTTTTGACTCCACCAACTAACTCGTAATTAGAATTTATGACTCGTAAGGTCTAGACGTGACCAACACAGAACCCAAATGATTTTAACATTGGACAAACTATAATTTGAACCTACAACTCAGAACATATCCTCAAGGTTCATAGTGAGCCACTCGTACTCTAAGAAGAACTAAGAAACAAACTTATTGTCTTGGTTATGACTCATCAAAATGAGTCATCAAGACACCCTACGACTCCGGAGGTCCAGTCGTAACCAAGGTAGTGAACCCAAAGATCTAAAATTTTCAAGGAACAACAATCCGGGGCCTTATATTCTCTCCCACATGGACCATTCATCTTTGAATGATGGGTCAAGGCAACACAAGCACGATTGCACTCCACAAACCTCTACTATTACCTTTAACTAAGTTTGAAAACAATGATGCCAAGGAAATCACCCTTTTCTTAGGAAAGTCAAAAAACAAAGATGTTAAGATTAACACATACCCTAGGCATGATTATCCGAGGTGGAGAAAAAATAGATACTTGGACTGCATGTCCTCTTCATCTTTCCAAGTAGGCTCTTCAATAATATGGTTTCTATATAAAAACTTTACTTAAGCTACGTACTTTGTCCGTAATTACCAAACTGGCCGTTCCAAAATTTCAATGACAACTTCCTCAAAAGAAAAGAAATCCAAAATACCAATATCCTCTATAGGCACAATTAGCGATGGATCATCCACACACTTCCTCAACCTTGACACATAGAATACCAACTGAATGAAACTAAACTAGGAGGCAACTTCAACTCATAAGAAATGCTTCCAACTCTTTAAAAAACAAAGTACAGACCAACATAACAAGGATTAAGCTTTCCCTTCTTACAAAACTACATCACCCCCTTCTAGGGAGACACCTTTTAGAATACCAAATCTCCAAACTCAAATTACAACTCCCTACACCTCTCATCTGCATAGAACGTTTGGTGACTTTGGGTGGTAATAAAAATATCTCAAATCACTTTCAACTTCTCCATGGATTGGTAAACCAAGTCAAGACAAAATAATTTATTTTCACCAACTTACAATACAACTTCTTAAAAGGAGCCATACCAATGATAGAGTCATAACTTTTATTATATGCAAACTTTATGAGAGGAAAATGATTGACCCAATTACAACCATAGTTAATCACATAAGTCAGAAACATATCTTCAAAGACCTAAATTGTCCTTTCCACTTGCACATCTGTTTGCGGGTGAAAAGTAGTACTAAGGCTCATTTTAGTTCCAAAACCTTTCTCAAATGATTGCCAATAGTGAAACAAGAACTAAGTACCACGATACAAAGTGATAGAAATTGGAGTACCATGAAACTTCACAATCTCCCCAAGAAATAATATGGCATAATACTTTGCTGAATAATTAGTCCTCACTGGCAAGAAGTGTGCAGACTTAGTCATCATGATGATCAAAATAGAATAAAATTGATTTCGAGGCTGTGGAAGTCCGGTAATGAAATCTATATTGATTACCTCCCATTTCCATACAGATAACACAATCTTTTGTGGCAACCCACTTGGCCTAAAATGCGCAACCTTCACTTGTTGACACACCATACATTTAGCAAAAAAATGGACATATCCCAATTCATATTGTTCTACTAATAAATCTCCTTAAGATTATGATACAACTTTTCCAAACCAGGATGAATAGTGTAATGAGGCCCATTATCCTCTGACAAAATCCATTCTCACAATCTATACACATCAGGAACACATAGTTTACCTCGGTACCTCAAGATACCATCCCGACCAATATCAAAAGCCACTACTTTTGCTGACGTACATCTCCCTTAATCTTCTTCATCTAATCAGGATTCAATATTTATTTCTCATTTTTTTCTGTACCAAGAGATGACTGTGCCACCTTTTAAAAAAACACAACACCATCCTCAGAGTCCAAGAGCGAACTCCAAGGTAATCCAAATGGTGAAGGCTTATGTCATAATCCTTGATCAGCTCAAGCCATCTTCTTTGCATGAGATTAATATTTTTTTAAGTGAAAACATAATACAAGCAATTATGATCTAAAAAGATATCCAAATATAACCCATAAAAGTAGTGATGCTAGATTTAATATGCGGACACCATGACTAATAACATCAAATACGATTCGATTAACTCTTCTCATACACCTTAAACTGTCTGGAGGCATAAGCTATCACCTTGTCATGCTGCAATAAAATGAAACTAAGTCCCATAGGGGATGCATCGAAATAAACCATGAATGTATCATTACACTCGGGCAATGTCAAAACTGAAATTGAAGTGAACTTACCTTTCAAATTCTTAAATCTACCCTCACAAGAATCAAACCATAAGAACTTCACCTTTTTCTAGGTCAATTTAGTCAATGGGGTTGCTATAGTCAAGAATGTTTCCACAAACCTCTTATAGAAACTAGCTAAATCGAAGAAGCTATAAATATTAGTTAGAGTCGTAGGTTTAGGCCTCCTCTTTAGCACTATAACTTTCTATGGATCAACTATGATCCCTTCAGTAAAAATGACATGACCTAGAAAAGTAACAATGTTCACCAGAAGTCACATTTAAAAAATTTAGTATACAACTGCTAATCTTTCAGGGTCTGCTATACAATGCGAAGGTGATTGACATGGTTTACATCACTCTTAGAGTACACTAGAATGTCTTCAATGAATAAAATAATGAACAAACCCAGAATCTAACGAAAGACCATGTTGATCATATCGATGAATGTCGCCGAGGAATTAGTCAAACCAAATATATGTCTAAGATCACATAATGACTATATTAGGTTCGAAAGCCAGTCTTAGGAATGTCCACTTCCCTAATCTTTAACAAAACCCAGACCGAATATCGATCTTAGAGAAAACCATAGCTCCCTGAAGCTGATTAAACATATAATCTATCCTTGGAAGAGGATACTTAATATTAACTATCACCTTTTTCAATATCAGTAATCAATACACATCCGAAAGAAAGCATCCTTCTTGAGCATGAACTGAATAGGCGCACCCCACGGAGACACACTAGGACAGATGAAACCCTTGTTAAAGAGGTCTTTATACTTTTTCTTAGTCTCCTTCAACTCAGCCAGAGTTATTCTATAGGAGGGGATAGAGATAGCACTAGTGTCCAAAACCAGATCAATCTAAAAATCAATATCACTATTGAGAGGGACACTAGAAAGGACATTAGGGAAGACCTCAGGAAACTTATTCACTAACGTGATGGTATATAATGAAGGACTCTTCGAGTTAGAATCCTTAATCGGGACCAATTGATAAATACACCTCTTGGAGATTAATCTCTAGGCTCTAAGATATGATCTAAACCTTTCCTTAGGTACTAGGGAACCCCCTTCCAACTTAAGTCTAGCTAATTGGGGAACTTTAAGTTGAATTTATAGGTTCGATAATCTAAGGAGGCATAGTATAAGTTCAACCAGTCCATTCTAATATGACATCAAAATCTACCATTTCTAACTTTACTAATCCACAAGAGTTTTTGTCCTACCCACAGATAGCACACAACCCCTATAGACTTTTTGAGGCACAATAGATTTATCCAATGGGGTAAAAAGGGGTCTGAAATACACACAGGACCAAAAAAATACACAGCCACAAATGGGGTCACATAAGAAAGAGTGGACCTTAGATCAAGTAAATAGTACACATCACGAGAAAAGAGTTTTAGCATACCAGTTATGATATCAGGCCATACCTCAGAATCCTTGTAGTGAGGGAGAACGTAGAGATGGTTCTGTCCAGTGATGGAGCTAGATAGGGCACTCTTTGATGTTGGAGTTAACGAAGAGGTAACATAAATCTTATTTACCCTAGAAGCAACATTATCCCTAGGACACTTTTGAAGCATATGCCCTGGCTGACCATATATGAAGCACTTGTCCCTTCTCTCATCACATAAACCTTGATACAACCAACCACAAAATCTATAACGAGAACATGATGGAGTTGATTAGGCCCTACTACCATGAAATTGGGCACCCCATTCCCTACAACTTTTACCACCCTTAAAGTGCTTGTTACCAGATGGCTTTGGATAGGGAGAACTAGTCATCGAGTAGGACCCCAAATTTCCCCACTTCTTGTTGGACAACTTTCTATAATCCCTTTAACTCTGTTTATGACCTCCACCCTGATAAAAAAATCTAAACTTATTACTCTGCCTTTCTCCTATCTCATTCTGCTTTTCTTCTATTTCTTAACCTGTTGCAAGCACATAACTAACCTGGAAATATCCATGTCCTTCTTTAACAAAGAAGTCTTACTCTTAAAGATTAACTCACGGGGTAGCCTAGAAGAAAATTTCCATATTCTCGACCATATGATAGTCACCAACTCAAGAGCGTACCTAGATACATAATGGAATTTCAAGGCATACTCCTTGATCTACATCCTGTCCTACTTCAGATTAAAAAACTCTTCTATTTTTTTCTTCCTAAACTCCTAAGGTAAAAAGTGGTCCAGAAAGGCACTGAAGAAATTATACGATAGTATAGAGTCAATATCATCTCACCTAGACTACTTCCATTCCTTAAACCATTGGTATGCTACATCCTTTAATCGATAGGCTACGAATTCTACACCCTTCACGTTATAAACATGTATAACCAGAAGATCATCTCTATCTCATCAATAAAAACTTGAGGATCCTGCTCAACCTTAATACCAATAAATAGAGGAGGGATCAACCTCATTAACTGGACAACCCCTGTGGCCTCAAAAGAAGGAGTACCAAAAGCAGCACACACAGTTTGAGATGATACCAAATGATCCAACATATGAATAAACTAATGAAACTCAACATTTATCACATCATCCTGAGGAGCTCGAGAACGACTCAAGGGGACCTGTGGAACTCCATAAGGGCAATCTGGAACTGGACCCCATAAACAAGGCGTGTCCCATAAGAATTATCCTCTAGTGGGTCAAATGAGTTTCAAGGAGCTTCAGATTGTCTAAGAGGCATGATCTAAAAAGGAAACAAATGGGAATTAGAGAAGATTTAAGGACCTTAAATTCTATAGCCTGAAAATAGAACACAAGAAAGAGAAACATTCCTAAATACCTCATAGCCTCTCCCTTATTAGTGTGGTGCGCTACACATCCTTAAAAGAAACTCTAATTTACACAACTTTGTGGACACCCAATTGGCCATAAACCTAGTTCTTTGATACCATCTTTTCATAATATGAAACAGAGCTTAGCCATGATGGGTATCGCAAGTCTAACAAGGACTAGAGACCACCCCTAAATACCCAAACTACCAATCATTCTAGACACCCATTGTTGGATGAATTCTGAACATACAAGAAGACAAGAGAATATCAAATTAAAAAAATTGTACTAAGTTTAAATCCAAAACTAACCATCCATAAAAAATGACCAATACCAACTCTTCCGATGCCCGCAGTAGTTTGGCAAAGTCTCTATTCAGAATCATAGAATATCTAGTTGGGACATGCCCCTGATCATAGCTAAAAACAAACTAAAAGAAATAATAAAGATATAAAGAAATTCATAGCATAAAATAGTGTCTTTTGAAGTATGAAGCTCACCACTTTCGTCTTACTTTAATGTTATCCCCAATTTACCACGTCACTGAGCTAGAGGAATGGAAGTATGGTTGGTTACTTAATCGCGTGGAGATATAATATCCTAAGATAATTAGTAGGGTAAACTATAGTATTTAACTCAGGGATAAGTATAAAGTAATATCATCAATCCAAAATCAAGTCATATCAGTTCATATAACCATATGCAAATACATATATGTATATATACCATGCCGAGAAAGAGAATAAGCTTTAGCATAAATGTAAATCATTTAACTTTGATTGTGTAGCTTAACCTTCATAAGTTCACCTATGGAATATATAGTTCCAATGTCACCCCCTGAACAGGCCCCAATGCATGTTAGCCGCACGAATTAGAGATATCATAGATGGAAGGGGATTCTTTTGTATCATTCTCCCCCTATGATACATATACGTGTGTATAGGCATGGGGGATTCCCTGGTACCTCACAATCACATGGTCATCAAGACCAATCCTCATATTGGCAACCATGAGTTCCCAGTGTTCGTCCTTTGGACTCATACCTTCACTGCTAGCTATCATAACCATTATTATCGCCCAATTAATAATTTAACACAAATGAACCACCAATTATAGAAATCAATTATTAAGGCTTTATTAAGTGGTATTGTCATAACGACTATAGCTTGCAAAAAATTTCATTAGCCAACACTTAGGAGATTCTCATGTACCCCTCAGACTTCATTATTAAGATAACTTGGGGGATTCCCATATACCCCTCAAGGTTTTTAAAAACCATCCTTAACTATTTAACCATTCATATCATGCATTAGTTTTAAAAAATAAGTCTAGCCATGTGATAAGGTAAAAACCAAAATAAATTATGCAAATAGTTTGAGTTTATTATAATTTTCCAAACCAAAATAATCAATTTGGGGATTCCATTGTACCCCTATTTCCATCCACCATTCTCATGCACCCTAATGCATTCAGTTTAAACATAATAGTTTCATAGATAACATGGAAGAATCATTTAAACAATTTATCTTTAAAAAAAACTCAACCCAAAGATCAAAACTCAACAATAATATTCCATGAATAATACTTCAAATCATATCCTTTTACAAAATTGACAATGAGGGAAGAGTGAGACTCCTTGATCACTAAGAAGTACAGAGAGAAATCACCTTTGAGAACTCTAATCTATATGCTTGATGAAAATTCTAAGTGTTATTGACCTTGAGGATATGAGAGTGTTCTGAGAGGTTAATTGATGTGTTTTCATAGCTAATGATGCCTTAAGGAAGTTGTAAAACATGAGTTTTAAGTTGCACTAAATGAAAAATGTCTAGAATGCCCTCAACCCCTTGACTCGTACCCACAACATACCACTAGTGACCATGAGTTGTAACAAAAGAGAAAGACTAGGACCCCATACAATGCCTAATAACTCCACCAATAAACTCATAATAAGATCTTAGGACTCATAAGGTCTAGTCATGAACAACACAAAACCCAGATGATTTGAACACTGGATATCTTACAATTAGAACTTACGACTCGTTATATATCCTCACGGCTTATAGTGAGCCACTCATACGTATATAAGAACCAATACACAAACTTATTGGCTTTGTTATGACTCATCCTAATGAGGCATCAAGACACCCTAGGACTTCGGGGTCCAGTCATAACCAAGGTAGTGAGCCCAAAGCTCAAGAATTTTCTAGGACAAAAAATGTGGGGTATTGCATGAGGAAACTATCAGTGTTATGAATATTTAGCAAGTTCAGTGTTTTTCATCGATTACTATAATAAAGTTTAGAAAATAAAAAGCTTCAAGATACTTTTAGATAACTGACATGTGGAAAAATTAGGGAGAAATTACAAAAAAACATTATGGGTGACGTTATAGAATTTGCATGAAGAAACAACAACAATATACAAAATATATTATCACAATGCGGGGTTTGAAGAGAGAAAGTATATATATTGTGTACCAATATCTCATAAGTGACGTAGAAATATTGTTTTTGATTAAACCTCAACAACACAAGATAAAAAAAATTAATTCATAAAAAACATAGTGTAAGAAGAATAGATATTAACTCAACAAATAATAACAAAAACAAGACATTATAAATATAGAATAGGGGATACTAGCACAAATATCAAAACAATGCACTCATACTTACCAGAACAAGGACATACTATCTACTAACCTTCTATCATAATTCACATCCTCTACATCTTTCTATTTAATGTTATATCCTCTATAAGATTTAGCAGATCCATGTCATGTATAATGACATCTCTCTTATATTTCTTTGGTCTACCTCTTAATTCTTTGAATGAAGCATAAACTTATAATACCTTATTCCAACTCTGAATTCTCTTAGATAGTGTCTTATATATAGTGTTAAAGTTTCATAACCATAGCCACCTATTTCCTTTGCCGTAAGGATCATGTTTTTATTTAAAAAGCCTCCAAAAAATTCTTCATAATAAAGAATTTAAAAATTCACCTAAAAGGACAAAGGAGGTTGAGATATGCTTTTTTACACGTAACTTAATTATTACATAAAATCCTTTTTAAATTCATCTATATGTTACACCAAAAAAAACCAGAAAATTTTTGTACCGCAAAATAAATTTGGAAGTCATTATTTGTTATATAATTATAACAAAATAATGTTTCAAAGTCTTTATAATTTTTTAAAAAAAGAAGAGATAAGAAAACTCAAACATATAGAGGGCACAAACTTATTTTTTATCAATGAGGACACTAACTATGTATCTTATTTATCTACTTTTAAAAGTTTCACCATTTTATCTTGACATACATTTTAAACTTTTAAAACAACATATATACTTTCTTCGTTCTTAAATAATTGCCATATTTTATTTTGCATATTGTTTTAGTAAAACTTTAATTAGTGAGTAGATTGACTAAATTATTTTTATGTTTTATTGATTTATTTCAACTTAATACAATACTTGATCCTTTTGCACCATGTTCATATATCTTCATATTCATTACTAACGGCAAAGGTAGACATGAGAAAACTAATGTTTATAAATTATAGAATAATTAACACTAGGGAAAAGTTGGAAAAGTATAATTAATTCACTCTTGATTTTTAAATTGGCCAGTATTGGGAACAACAATTTACAGTATATGCAAATTAAAATGAAATAGAGAATGTGTTATGAGTCATCTATTTTTAGTAAGTAAGATGTACAATATCTAGCAACGAATGTCGTATTATATTTTGTGTTATATTTTAAAAATTTTGTACTTAATAATATTAGTGCAATATCTTGGAATGAAAGTTTGAAAGTGCAACGACTTTTAGAAAAGTAATTTAATTTTTTTGTCCTTTATTGAAAACTCTATAATAGTCAAAATTGTCATTTTCTATGTAGAAAAAATAATTATTTAATTAATTTGCAATATTTTAGATGTCACATTAAATTTGGTAATTAAATCTATTCTATTTGAATATAATAAAAATTTATAGAGAAATATACAATAAATTTTAATTGAAATAAAGATGAACAAAAAATGAAGAAAGTAAGCTAATCTTCTTCTTGGTTGAGATGCAGATATCTCGCTCTCTTAAAGGAGTTTCATGGCCACTACGACATAATATACATCGATCTAGCAGTATATCACTTGGCTTGTCTCCTCCAGATTGCAACAACCAATTAATGATGTACAACTCAAGAAACTTCGAAGTAGTTTAAATGTCCAAAGATCAACCATAAGAGCACCTTCTTTCAATATATTATAACACTCTTTTTTTATAGGGAATAAAGTTAAAGACTCACAATATTTTCTTTGTCTCAACTATCTCTTTTACTAATATAATTATTCTCTTTTGTATAATGAATATAGTTGAAGACTTGAAAATTTATATTTCTCAACTCTCTCTGTCAATACTACTCATAATAATATTTTCCATTCTTATGATCTTTTTCTTATCTCTTACAATACACTATAACTCTTTTTTTTATCACACCAAAGAATGAAGACACCCTTTCTATAGATCTATATTTCTTCCATTTAGTAAATAAGGGAATAGTGGGATGTTAAGTGAGGAAGATGAATTCTTAGTTGTTACATAAGTTGCATGACTTAAAGAGGTAGAATAATTAGTGACATGTTACAAGAACTAATGATAATTTAGGTTACAAAAATGTAGATAGCCAAGTTCATCTAACAATCAACTAATTAATAATCACATTCTAGCACAAACTAATGTGAGTAATGACACATAATGCCACCATGAATATAGACATTCAACCCAAATAGGAAATGGTAGAATTATGCACTTTGATATTTTAATTTAATATTAAAATGCACCAATATTCTCCCACTCATTTTAATATTTAATAAGAGTGTATTGCACTAATTTAGTTGAATAGAGACTATTGTGCATAATAAAGGTGTGTTCTACATTGAACTTTCACTTAGTAAAACAGTAAACTTTACTCGAGAGTCAGTAGTTGTCTCAAACTTGAATTATGACTACTTAAGAAAAGTAAAGTATCACTGCTTACACATAATAATCAAGATATTGACATAAAATTTAATAGAAAATATATTACGACTATATACTATCCTAATTCTTTGTTGAGGCGTAGATGTCTCACTCTCTTTAAGAAGATTTTAACACACTGTAGCATAATCTACACCAATGTAGAAGTATATCTCTTAACTTGTCTCCTCCAAGATACAACAACCCATCAATGATGTATAACTCAAGCAATTTCTAATTAGTTGAAGGGTCCAAAACTGCACCATAAAAATACCTTCTTTCGACATATTAAAAATTTATTTTTATAATGAATATAGTTAAAGACTTACAGTATTTTCTTTGTCTCAACTCTATCTTTCACTAATATAATTATTTCTTCTTTTAGAGTGAATATATTTGAAGTCTTAAAATTTTTTTTATGACTCAACTCTCTCTTTCACTACTTACACATAATAATATTTTTCCATCCTTATCAATTTTTGTTATCCATGTAAATATATTACAACACATGTTTTTTCTTTTTGTTTTAATACATAGAAAGAAGACACCCTTTATATAGGTGTATATTTCTTCCATTTAGTTAATTAGGGAGATGTGGGATATTAAGTGAGGCAGATGAGTGTTTAGTTGTTACGTAAGTTACATGACACAAAGAGGTAGAATAATGAGTGAGATTTTATAAGAACTAATGGTCATTTTGGTTAAAAGAATTTAAATGTCCAAGTTCATCTAACGATGAACTAATCAAGGATCAAATTCTACCATAAACTAATGTCAGTAATGACACATATTGCCACCATGACTTTATACATCCAAAAAATATAGGAAATAGTAAAATTATGCACTTTAATCTTTAAATTTAATATCCATATGCAACAACAAAATTTACTCTTCATTTTCTATGACTAATTCATATTTTTGGAATTAATTAATAGATTAATCTTTTACGTGAAAAGACTTTTTGAATTAACTTTTAATAGTGACAAAAATTTACTTTAGTAATTTTTTGTTACCGAATTTGTGATTCCCTTTTTAACAATAATTTTTAAAAATAGGTAGGTTACATTGACACAAATTACATAAAATAGAAAATATATTAACTAAACACTACTTTTTAATTTCAACATCCAAGTAATTCTATGGGTTTTCGACTCTTTTATTTTTTATTTAACTTGTAATAATTTTTGCACTTAGAATTTCTTTTAATTTGGACATATGTTCATCACTTTTAAATATTATTTTGGTTTCCTAACTATGAAATTTTTTAATGTGTGCTTTGTGGTATTTGGAGATTCTATGCTAAATTTTTATTCAAGCTGGTTCATATTATTTAACTGTCATAATTTATGTTTCTGGGTTATGATCAAATTCTTTTATAAATCGTAGGCATGTTTGTTTCTGTTAAACATTTTTTCGGTTGCACAATTGTGTGATTTTTTAGGTGTGTTTTGTGGTATTTTGAGATTCTTTTATTAATTTGTATTTAAATTTGTTCATATTTCTTTTTCTTGACATAATTTATGTTTTCTAGGTTATGCTAAATATTTTTTTATAATATTCTGGTAATTTCATTACTTTTTAATTTTATATTGGTTTCCTAACTCAATGATTTTTTATGTGTGCTTTGTGATTATTTGAGATTCGGAAGTTCCGTGACACCTGAGACACTTAAAATGGTGAATATTTACAAGTACAAGGGCATTTTATGTGGATATAATGGTGTTTTGGTGTTTGCAGGTAAAGCTGGTCTGAATGAGTGAAGCACTAATTTTCGACAATAAAGTTGTTGGAACCTTGAAGTTTGCACAATAATACAGTAAGAGACCAGGTCCCTCAAAGTCAATCACAGGCAATGAATAAGTAAAATACATAGGAAAGTAAAAGTTTATTGAAAATAAAGGAACACACTGATTTAATGTGGAGACCCCCTTACTCTAGGATAAACAACTATGTCATACCCTCACAAGCTCTCTAAAATACCCGATAATCATCCTCTTGATTGCAGGATTGACTTGAATCTAACTCTAGGCTCCTCCTTATTTTAATAAATCTACTAAAATCTTAACTTGACAACTCTGCCAAGACTCGTCAACACTGGTTAACTCTAATCAGTATCAAGCATAGGTAACTCTACCTAAGCACACTCAAAGAAAAAATAAAATGTTGTTCTTATAGTATGAGTAATCCAATTACAAACCAATTTCCAACTAAAGAACATATTTACTATCAACATCCATAGAATAATAACTTGAGTTAAAATTGAGTTTTTGCCTTTTTCCCTTTTCACTCTTCTAAATTTACAAAAAACTATTTAATAGAGCAACATCCTTTTCTATCTAAAGATGAGCGATGATTAGGGTTGAAATGCCATTGGATCAATTGTCCTAAATAGTATAAGAAGCACCTGTATAGTTTGTTACACAAGAGGATAAACCTGTGCAGACTCGTGCCAGTTGTACTGTAGCCTTGAAAATCTAGGGACCTAGTCGCTTGTAGTCATTTACTTATCATCAAAACAAGATACATCAATTTTCCCCATTTTTGATGATGACAAACCAGTCATATATTTTTGAGCATTAGTCAATAAAACTTAGTTAATTCAATTCAGTTCAGTTCATTAATCCATGATTAACGTCTATTCAGATAGGAGTAAAAATTAACACTGAGTGAACCCAAGGATAGGAATACACACTGTCAAATGAGGGTGTGATTCTTAGAAGTCATCCTTGCATTCTAGACCTATATAGCCATCATAGGTTGAGACATCAATACTGTCAGATAAGGGCTGATGAGGTAGATAAGCACTGTCAGATGAGGGCCCTACCATTCTCTTCTGGGGACACTATCAAATGAGGGTCACTCAGTGCTTATCCTTACCAGTGGCGCCATATTGACACCATTCTAATTTGTCTTACAGATTGAACCCCAACTCAGCCATAATAGTGTATTAGGGGCATGTCAGTTAGATAACTACTTCCCACAGTTTCATTTATAGAATTAGGACTGTCAGATACAGTCATTCAATCTCAGTATAGAACTCAGATATTTTTACAGAATTCAGGACTATTAGATACAACAAACTTAGAACAATATGGAACTCAGCTAGTTCTATCAGATTTAGGACTGTCAGATACAGTCACTTATGTCATCAGTTATATCAGTCATCAAAATTCAGTTATCGGTTATGTTAGTTATTAGTAAATTCATGTTATGACAGTCTCATATATATTTATGATGTATTCATGCATATATTTTCATGTTTATATTAGTCAGTTAGCTAGTATTGTTTATGCATATGAACCCCATGCATTTAGCCTACCTTCCAGCATACCAGTATATTCATAGTACAGATGCAATTACGGTATGATATCTTATACCATATATTCAGAAACATGAGCTCCAGAGCATCAGTAGCATTCCAGTCTCAACAGTCAGAGTTAGCAGTGAGTCCTCATCTTTTGAAGACATAATCATTTACTTATTATCTATTTGATTAATTTATAAGTTGGAATTTAGTTGGGGACATATCCCATAAACTTTTTATCCAGACAGTTATGTTTTACAAGTTTTTTAGACTATAGTATGATTAGATAGTATTTTAATTTTTTGTATTCTATTACCCCACTCAGATGTTATATGTTATCAGTTATGCAATTTTGAACTTTATGGTCTTTCATCCTTTATTTCCGCATTATATTTAGTATGTTATATAGTTTACAAGTATAAATATCTGACATAGGTTAAATCATGGTCCTTAAGGGTTGTGAGCACTGTGTAGCAGTCTGAGTACTAGATTTGGGATGTTACAATTGGTATGGGAGAGATCGGTAGCAATGCTAGCCTTAACATTAGTATTGATATTAAGGATGGCATCATGAGACATGATTTCTCACTGTTCTATCCTTCTATATTTTGGGATTATTTTTCATATTATATTTTGGCATTCCCTTTGGTTTATGGTCTATTATTTTGTTTGTTATTGTTGGGCGGTTGGTGCAGTATAGTTGGACTCGATTAGTTCATTACGGTTGTGACCCTATCCTAGAGTTTTAATGAGTGAAATAATGCTATCTTGTTATATATTACAAATTTAGCCTACAAGGTTGGACATAAGTTGTTGGGTTGGATAATAAAGGGCGGTCCCCGATCCTAGTTGGACTTGGGATGCCCATTTCGATAAGGCTCGGGATCAGTTCATATCAAGTTGGTATCAGAGTATAGGTTAATGGTCAACTGGGAAGTCCATAAAGCTGTGTTGAGTGCATTCTCTTTTAGGGGTGTGAAGTACACCACACTCATAAAGGAGAGGCATATTTAGCAATGTTTCACTTTCTTCATATTCTATCTTTATGCTTGAGTTCTCAATCCTAGAATCTCTTTTAATACTTGTTTGTTTGTCTTTCAAATCATGCCTCCGAGATCTAGAATATAAGGAAATTCTTCCATCTTATATAAGGACAATGTTGAAGGGTATGTCATACGTCTGGGGTATATTTTTGATCTCATTGTCCTATTCTTGATGGTGCTGGTGTTCTTCCTATTGTCTAGTTCTCCTCAGGTCTCTTGGGGCAATGTGACAAATGTAGAATTTCATCATTCTATTAATGTCATTGCCCAATTGATTGCTACTTAGGCTGAGTGAGGTGCGACTGGTGTTTTATCTATTGAGGCCATAAGGGTTGGTCAATTTATGAAGATGGGTCCTCTAACTTTTATTGGGCTGAAGAAAGATGGAAAAGATGTTTTGAGTGATGCAGGCTACTAATGTATAGGGGGTTAACTTTGTAACTTATCAACTCAAGGATGTTTCCTATTAGTGGTATGAGGAGTGGGATATGGATAGAGGTGATATTGAAGAGAAAGTATTATAGGAGGTCTTTTCTAATGCCTTCTTGGATCGATTCTTTCTTCAAGATTTAAGTGAAGTAAAGATGGAGGAGTTTGTGAACCTCAAGCAGGGGAGGATGTCTGTTAAGGATTATGCTTTGAAGTTTCATCAGCTATCAATGTATGCTCCTAATTTGGTGGTTGATATAAGGTCGAGAATAAGCAATTTTGCTTTTAGGTTAATGAAGACTTGATTCTGGAGAGCAAGACTACCTTGCTGATTAAAGAAATAGACATCTTGAGATTTACTATTTATATGCAGTGGGTTAAGGATGAGATTAGAAAGTAAGAAGAGTTTGGGATAGATAGAAAAAGAGGAATAGGTTTTCTAATCAGGGAGGTGCTCTATCTCAAGGTGGTGCAGATGGTGCTAGGTGGCAGAAAAAGTAAGGGAGTTTGGGGTCCTTTTCTGCTAGTGCTTCTTATTAGTCAAAAGACATACGTCATTAAGGTGGTGACAATTCTTGGGCATAAGTTGCCCAATCTCAAGCAAGTGGAGGTTGGTCAGCCTCTTTGTGTCCTCCTTATTAATTATGTAGTCTTCCTCATTGGGGTTATTATGAGGAAGAAAAGGCCAAGTGCTTCAAGTGTGGCTAGGTAGGCCATCAGCTCAAGGATTTTCTGGTCAATAAGGTTTCTATTAGGGTATATAAGATTCTTATGGATTTATCTTCTGCTTCAACACCAAGTAGGGTGGCATCTTTTTCTATTCTTCTCTAAGTTCTAGTGTTGATCGAAATAGGTTGTATGCTTT
Source organism: Capsicum baccatum var. pendulum (assembly GCA_030864225.1). Lineage (NCBI taxonomy): Eukaryota > Viridiplantae > Streptophyta > Magnoliopsida > Solanales > Solanaceae > Capsicum > Capsicum baccatum. The sequence goes on from CM061561.1 coordinate 126,643,961, forward strand.
GGCATCCCAACAAAAATATGAGGCATCACTTGATGTCATTACTGGTATGTTACAAATTTTCTCTTATGACATATATGGTTGTCTTGATTCGGGGTCCACTCTTTCTTATGTGACTACATATGTGGTTTTGTCTTTTGGTTTCAATCCAAAAGTTATCTCAGATCCTTTTTGTAGTTCTACCTTGGTAGGTGACTCGGTTATTGCTAAGAAAGTCTATAGCGATTGTGTGGTAGTTGTTGGTAGGAAAAAGACCTTGGTGGATCTATTTGAGTTAGATATGGTAGATTTGATATAATTTTAGGTATGGATTGGTTGTGTTTTTACTATGCATCTATGGATTGTTGGACCCATAGGGTTGTCTTTAAGTTTCCTGGTAAAGCAATTATAGAATAGGAAGGTAGTTCCTTAGCTCCTAGTGGAGGTAATTCTTATCTTAGAGATCGGAGGTTAATCTATAAGGGTTGTCTTTATCACTTGGTTAAGGTTAAAAATTCTAACTTAGAAGGTCGTTCTTTGTGTTTAGTCCCTGTGGTTAACGAGTTTCTAGAGATTTTTTTGGATAATCTTTCCTGTGTTCCTCCGAATAGGGAAATAGTTTGTTATTGATTTGCTTCGGGACACTTAGACAATTTCTATTGCTTTGTATAGAATGGCCCCGATTGAGTTGGGGGAACTCAAGGAGCAACTTAAGGATCTTTGGGATAACAGTTTTATTCATCCTAGTTTTCTCTATGGGGTGCACTAGGGTTATTTGTGAGGAAAATGGATGGTTCCCTTCGGATGTGCATTAACTACAAGTAGTGGAACAAGGTGACTGTCAAGAACAAGTATCCTCTTCCCCAGATAGATGATTTGTTTGACTAGTTACAGGGTGCCAAATTTTTATCTAAGATAGATCTTCATTTTGGGTACCATCAGCTTAAGAATATTGAGGCGTATGTCCATAAGATGACTTTTCATACTCAGTATGGGCATTTCAAGTTCTTGGTAATGTCATTTGGGTTGACTAATGCTCCGATAACATTTATGGACTTAATGAACATGGTGTTCAGGTAGTATTTGGATCTCTTTGTCATTGTATTTATTGATGACATTCTTGTTTATTCGAAGAGTCAGGATGATCATGCTAATCACCTCCATATGGTATTGCAAACCTTAAATAAATAATAGTTGTATGCCATGTTCTCTAAATATGAGTTCTGGTTAAATATTGCAACTTTCATGGGACATATTATTTCAAGTAAAGGGATCATGGTGGATCCATAAAATATTTTTATAGTGACGGGTAGCCTAGGCCCATGACTCTATCTAATATCTGAAGCTTCTTCGGTTTAGCCAAGTATTATAGGAGGTTTGTGGAAAGCTTTTCTTTGATAACTTCTCCATTGACTAAGTTAACTCCAAGGAAGGTTAAGTTTTCTTCCTCAGATGCTTGTAAAGGGAGTTTTAAGAAGTTGAAGAATAAGATGCCTCTGGTTCCAATCCGGACCTTGCTGAAAGGCAATGATGGGTTTGTGGTTTTTTATGATGCATCTCGGGTAGTGCTTGGTTGTGTTTTGATGTAGCATGGGAACATGATTGGCTATGCTTCTAGGCAGCTGAAGGTACATGAAAGGAATTATCCTTCTTATGATTGGGAGCTGTTGGCGGTTGTGTTTGCTTTGAAAATATGGTGCCATTATTTTTATGGTGTTCACATAGATATCTTTTCTGATCACTAGAGTTTTCAGTACATTTTAAGGCAGTTGAAGGTACATGATAGGAATTATTCTACTTATGATTTGGTGTTGTTGGTCATTGTTTTTACTTTAAAAATATAGTGGCATTATCTTTATAGTGTTCACATGGATATATTTTATGATCACTGGATTCATCAGTATGTTTTCACTCAAAAAGGGCTTAATTGTAGGCACATAAGGTGCTTGAGATTCTCTTGGATTATGATACGAGTCTTCACTACCACCCAAGTCTAATATTATTACTGATGCTCTTAATTGATTATCCATGGGTAGTTTGACTCTCATGGAGGAATGAAAGAGGGAATTGTTGAATGATATTCACCATTTGGCTAATCTTGCAGTTTGTCTCTTGCACTCTAATGATAGTTGTGTGATAGTGCAAGAAGTGGTTCAATCATTTCTTGGTGCAGAGATTAAAGAGAAGCAAGTGTTGGATCCTGTCTTAATGAAAATCAATGGTGATGTTGGTGGGCTGTGGTATGGGGTTTATGCTAAGGCGCATAAGTTGCGCTATGTTTTTCATCCTATCTCTACTAATATGTATCTTGATCTTAAGAAGATCTACGGGTGGAATGACATAAAGAGGGATGTGGCTGATTACATAGCCAAGTGTATGGTGTGTCAACTGATTAATGTTAAGCACATGGGGCCAGGAGAGTTGTATTAAGAAATTGATTTGCCTAAATAGAAGTGGGAAGTGATAAATATGGACTCTTTACTAGTCTTCCACAATCTTGGAATCATTGTAATTCTATTTGGGTCACTGTGGATAGGATGACTAAGTCTGTACATTTCTTTCCAGTGCGAACTACCTTTTTGACAGAGGATTATGTGTGTTTGTATCTTCAGCATATTGCAAAGCTGCCTGGGGTACCTATTTCAATTATCTCTGATTGTGGTATGCAATTTACTTCTTATTTTTGGTGGTCTTTATAGAAAAGGTTAGGGACTAAGGTTAGTTTGAGTAGTGCTTTTCTTCCATATTCCGATAGGCAAGTAGAGCAAATTATTCAAACATTGGAAAATATGCTTCGGGGCTATTTGATTTACTATGGTGGAAATTAGGTTGAGCATTTACCTTTGGTGGATTTTTCTTACAACAATAGCTATCATTCGAGTATTAGCATGGCTCCTTTTAAGGCTTTTTTGGTAGGAGGTGTAGATCTTTTATTGGGTTATTTGAGCTTTGAGAGGCAGACATGTTTGGTCTGGATTAGGTTTATCAAGTGATGGTGAAGGTCAAGGTTATTCAGGATAGGCTTAAAGCTGCCCAAAGTTGCCAAAAGTCCTATATGAAAGTTAGGCTTAAAGACTTGGAGCATGAGGTTGAGGATGGGGTGTTCCTCAAGGTGTCTCCCATGAAGGGAGTGGTATGGTTTATCAAAAAAGGGAAACTCAGTCCTCGGTATGTTGGTCCTTATGTAATTTTGTGTAAAGTTGGAAATATTGCTTATGTGTTGGAGTTTCCATCTAGCTTAAGTTTGGTTCATCCAGTCATTCATGTTTCTATATTGAGGAAGTGTCTTGGTGATCTTTCTTCAATTGTTTCCTTGGAAGGATTGGGTATTTTGGATTCTCTGTCTTATGAAGAGGTCCTAGTTGAGATATTAGATAGGAAAGTTAATCGGTTGTGGACCAAGGATGTGGCTTCAGTTAAGGTTCTATGGTGGAAACACGAGGTGGAAGAAGCTACTCGGGAAGCAGAAGAGGACATGAAGTCTAAGTATTCACATTTCGTTCAGCTTCCAGGATTCGTGCGAAAGGTATGTTTCTTGAACACATAATTATTTTTCTGAGTTTATTAAAGAAAAGATTAACAACTCTACCTTTTTGTTTTCAAACATTATTTAAGGGATGTTTGATAATGCAAATGACTCTGTGTGTGGTTACCCCTACCTTGACCCTTAGAAAATTTCTTAGAAATCTGTTCTCCGGACCCAATACCAGTCATGGGTATGAGTCGTATGCTGGGGTACGAGGGATATGAACCTATAGTTTACTGGCCATTGTTAGTTGGTAGGATTTTTTTGGTAACTGGAATGGGTACAACTTAGAGATGTGAGTTCTAAGGTTTTGGTACGAGTAATAGAAGGGACTCCTAATGTGAGAACTGTTTAATCCTCCTTGTATTTTCTTCTGCCAGGGATATGAGTTATTGGTATGGATCGTATGTTATCGTTATGAATTGGTTAGATGAGTCATACACTGGACAGTGTTTGATCCAATGGTTAAGGCTTGGTTATGTGTTGTTGATACCGATTGTATAGAACGGTACGTTCGTATGGGTTACCCGTATCCCTTTGATGGGTTTTTAAGTGATTTTAGTGGGGGTATTCTGGATATTTCTCTACTTACCCTAATTAGGACCCATGACTTCTAATACACTTAATAGGTTATTTACTCTATTATTCTATTCATTAACAATTAGAAACTATTCCAAAATATCTCATAATTCTCCAAAGAGCTTCTGGGGCAAGAAATCTAGGGTTTCATCTTAAGGATTGCTTTGGGGATTGTCTTTGTGATTTTTTTCCATAATATCTTTGGTATAAGGCATAATTCTCTTCCCTCTTTGTAATTTCAACTAAAGGCATGGTTTATATGATTGGTTTCATCGTTTTACTATTTCATGATTATGGTTTTCAACTATTATTGGGGGTTTTCATACTGAATTCTTGTTTATGGTTTCCTTTGGTTTCAATTATGCTTTTATGTGTATTAATGGTGGTTTTGAATAATCGGATTGCAAGGAAATGGCTTATTGGTCTTTGGAATTGGTTTTGGTTATATTATTTCCCCAAGGTGTTTGATAAAATACTTATAAAGTTATGTTCATTGCATTGACTTCTTTTAATTGAACTCTTGCATCTTTTAAACAGGAAAAATGATTTATACATGGTTAAATGGTTTGAGAAAACCAAAGTCTAAATGGTTATGCTTGTGGAGAACATGGAATTCTCTCAAGTGGATTTAATATGGTATATGTAAGGGCACCTAAGGTCTCCTTAACCTAAATGGTTTTTTGCTATGGATATCACCTATAAGTAAGAGGTGGTATGACGATACCACCATTATTGGCCTTGGATAATAAATGGTAAATGGATTGTTTGGACATGCTTTTAATTGGTCAGTATGGTGGGGTGTGTAGCTAAGCCATGGACGTGGCGGTCCCGGGGGACAAAAATTGAAAACTCATATTTGCTGATATGAGGGGTCTTCATGACCATGTGCGTGTATCAAATTTTATATTGGGTGATGTACTAGTCATCCTATGGGTTATTCCCTGGTCGTTCGGCTACACACAGGGGCTCTTTCAGTAGAGGAGCAGAACCCGTATGGCCCGTGGATGGTTAGGACGACAAAGATACTCAGCCCAGGTAAAGGTTTTCAATGCATGCCAACCCCGGTCCTCTATACCCGCACTTATATATGTATGGTTGTAAGCATTATAGATGATTTTATGAATTTCATTATTTTATCCTTATTCTGACATTCATGCTAGCAGTCACTTGATGACCCCGTCTATTGGTGGATGTATACCTACGGTATGTAGGAACCAATACTTCTACTCCTCTTGTTTAGCACGCAGATTCATTATCCGCATTTGGACTAAAGTGGTAAGCTTCTAGTCTTTCAAAAGACAATTTAGTGTTCTGGATTTCCTTAGACACGTTCTTTTATTTTGAATATTAGTCTTAGCCATGGTTGGGGGAATTGGTATTAATATTGAGGTTGGCATCATCGGACATGATTTCTCACTATTCCATCCTACTATATTTTCGGGTTGATTTTCATATTATGTTCTGGCATTCACCTTGTTTTTGGTCTATGGTTTAGTTTTGTATGGTTGGGCAGTTGGTGCGGTACGGTTGGACTCGGTTTGGTCGTTCATGATTGTGACCTTATCCCAGAGTCTTACTGAGAACAATAACAATATCTTGGTATATGTTAGAAATGCATCCCATCTAAGGGTGGACATTGGTGGTTGGTTTGGACAACAGAGGACGATCCTCGATCCAAGTTCGACTTGGGATTCCCATAATATCAAGGCCCAGGGTCGGGTCATTTCACATTGAGATCATCCTTTCCATGAAATAATATGTTTGCCATCCAAGTCCCTGGCTCACACCATTTTCCATGTCAACATCTAGGAGCCCATATACCTCATTGATCCGCTCTGCTCTGAAATGCACTTTCTTTGCCCGAATAGTCATCATAGGGTTTTTGAGAGATACTATGTTAAGGTTAGCATAAGACTCACACATCCATTGCTTATTATAATGGCAGGGGTCCGGGGAAAAACACATCCACCCGATAGCAGTGAGTCTGGCATGGAATCCTGTGAGTTTCTCCTCCACTGTATCTAAGCAAATACCCCTTTCCCGGAGCAATTTGGTCCTTCGGAGGTCAAAATATTAGAGGTTGTGGCATTCAGTTGACATGAATCTAGTACTGTCAAAGTCTCTTACTTTTTGGCTGAGTACCTATAAGCAACGCATTCAGACCATCAGTAGCATTCTAAAACAAAGACTATGCTAGATTAGCTAGATAAGTTCATGGTGCAATGTTATAGGGTGATTTGGGTTGAAAAATAGATATGCAGAAATTTTTTGTTTTAGCAAAAAACTGCTCTCTATTAAGGTGATCACGAAATCTTAAATGCGATCACGGTGCCATTACCACCAACTATTCATCGCTATTATAGTTTCTCGATCGCAGTCCCGATTACCTCAATCACGGTAACTGAGACCATGTTTGACAGTTTTTGAAACATCACTAAAACACAAGATTTCAACTATAAATTTATGTTCCAACTAGTCATATAAGCATTATGTTCAAGGAACTTAAACATAGAATGAGTTATTATACCCTTAAATTCAAAAAAATTAACATAGAATTGATTGGGGCATTCTATCAAACACATGGTGTACATGTTAATTCTAACAGTTTTAGGGATAATTTATGGCACTCAAGATTTCCCCATTGGTGTACACCAACTACAATAGCTAACCACCGCAATAATCATAAACATGCATGGATTTAGCTTTGAAAACAATATTGTGGACATTTTCCTAAACTACAAGCTCCATGCCTAAAACAATATCAAAAGGAGGGAGTTGTAACAACCTACCGAATTAGATGGTGAAAAGGCATTTGAATGCATATCTGGAAACTCAACACAACAAAAATTTGGCTAAAATTTAAGAGAATTTATAAAGGGGTGCGTGAGGGGAGAATGTCAGTTGGATGGTCTTCTAAGTTAATTCGACCGCGATTGCGATCCTAACTATGCTATTAAGGACACTCAGCTACAGTGATCGCAGTGACATGAGCCATGATCACGGTAACTAAGACTAAATTTTAGGTCCCCTGCTCTCCCGTGTTTAGTTCAAAACATGATAATTTCATACTTTCCCTTTTGCAATTTCATCAAACATACCACATACTACGACAACTTCATGGTTTATGCAAACAAAAAATCTACTCTATCATGCATTAATAAAAGGATACATGCCACTTTCATTGCATGATGGGTTTCTTCCCATCTTTTGTGTCAAACTACCCCTCAAACTATTATTTGTGTTTTCACTTAGAAGATTTTAATCTCTGTCCCAACTTTCGCTCACTGTGAGTTAGTGGAAATGTCATAAAAGATTCAAATCTTCTAAGGAGAAACTAGATAGATGTAGGGTCATGATGTCGAAGCTTTTATATTGCCACATTAGAGACTTGAACCTTTTACGCACTTTATTATCAAATTTTTGATTTGGATCATTGGGTAAGGGTTGGTACATATTTATCCATTAGTTGAACATTGGAAGGTTAGCTCCTTTGACATAGAGGTGGGGTGCCCATGTGCTTATTAGGAACATCAAACTCCAAAATATAGGGGTGGTGCTCCTTCTCTAAAAAATCTATCATTTGTTGAGGTTGATAGATTTTCATTAAATCCGCCGAGCACAATATTGAAGAATGGTTCAAATAAGGTCTATCGGTTATGTCCGAAATTAAATCTCTTTTGGCATTCTCACCCTGAGATGTGATAGAGTATTCATAAAAGATTTGCTTGACTTCTTTATTCTAGACTAGCACCATTTTTGCATTTTTGGCATCTTTAACAATACGTTGCTTGTTTAGTTGGGAAATCTCTGAGGATTATTCGCTACCAAGCTCATCATTGATCATATTTCTTGGTTTCTCTTCTTAATTAACCTTCTCTTGGGAAGTGGGAAAGGCAATGGTGTTTGAATGATTTTTTTCCTTGCCCATTTCTTTAATCTTGGCAAAATCCCTTCTTAATGCCTCACTAGATTGATGCATGTCTTGTACATTCTCCCTCATTGTAGTTATTTGATCCAAAATAGTTTGAAGCATTGCTTTAAAAATATTGAACTTGGCTTATTATTCTTCTCTTATTGTATAACGATACCTGTCAAACTCATACGTAGAACTAGCAATTGGGTTATCATATTTGGGGGAAAGGGCATTAGAAAATCAATCCAACGTCCATGTCGACAACACATAAAAAGAAACCATACTCCCAATAGGATCAAGATGGTGATTCCATCTGTCTCCTGGGAGCATATCTAAAATTTCTGAGAAATTGGGGTCCGTCACAATATGCACATGGATCGTTAAGATAGGACTTCCAACTACAAAAATCTTAGTAGTTCTAGATTCCACAGAGATAAGTAAATAAAAAAATCTACCTAACACAATAAATAAAAGAAAATCAGAAACACTTATTTACAAATTTGTTATGAAGCAAGTAAGCAAAAATTCCAAACTAACTTAATACGTCAAATTGTTCCTCGACAACATCGCTTTTTTTGATAACACTCAAATTACACATCAATTTAAGTGCAAGGCTGTCGTCATCAATATATTTACTCAACTTTGAGTCAGGATCGAATACACAAGGAACAACATGAGTGATGATCAAATAAGCTCAGGATAATGGATACTCGCTAAAATTCAAACCTAGAGTACAAAAATATAAAAATGGGGTGGGGGTTGGAAAGTATCATGATAAATATTACTTTTTTTTTATTTTTCAAGTACTAATTCGTGGTAACAAATAACTAAAGTATAATTAATTAGGCACCAATCATGGGGCTATTTCTTAATAAGGGAAGCTAATATGATGATGTTAACAATCAACTTCATTTTTAGAAGATTAAATGTGGGTATATTTGGTTAGGGTTTTGGTGCAAGCCTTTCAATAAAGCACTAAACTACCCCATTGATTCTTTTGAATAGCTAACAGGTATCTTTAAAAATTGGTAACCAAACCTCAATTTAGGCATCCCTATATCTAGGAGATACCTATGTCATAGCCATTACACAAATTTATCCTTATTTCTAATATAATAAAAAGGGAATATCTACAATCTAAGTAATTGTTCACAAATGTTAATGTCACCCTCAACCCTTCTTTCGAGGATGGTTCAAAGATCTAGGTTACCCACATCCCTTTGTTAAGGACGATGTAGGGATTAGGAAATTTGAGGCTTTCACAAAAAAATTCCATGTTATAATCAAGCATTTGCAATACCCATCAACATGAACTACTAATTGAAGCTAACAATAACAACCCACACACACTTTAAACCTATTCATACATAACCCTAAGAGCAAAAACAAGCTACTTATAAGATAAATAAGTAAAGATACACCTAAAATCTCCATTGATTTAATTTATAAGAGGCTACGTGAATGTTAATTCAAACTTTGAACTCAAACAAATCTTCAATGGGAGTTTGCTAATTCTTCACTAAGAAGATACTCCAATGTATTCTTCACCCAAAATTAATATAATATTTTCTTCTCCAAGTGTGGAGGCTAAGAATAAGAATAATGTTCAATATTTAGGAATTATAGTATGTATGAAATGAAGATAGAGTTTGAGTCTTCTTTAGGGAAAATTTGGGATTACATTGCTGAAATAATGTGTCTTTCCTTAGGCAAAATCTTTTGCCGCGGTGAATGCACCATCTTTTTCATAATTATGGCTAAATGGCCATGATAGAACTCACGCGATCGTGTTAGATGACCAATCTTGAATGACCGTGATAGCAGCCCACAGACTGCGATTGCAGTAACTGAGGCCATGTTCTGCTCCAGGTCTTCTACTTGACTTCTTTTCTCCCTTTTATTCTCTTTTTAGCTCTAATCCATACTTTTTCATCTTATTACGTTTGTGTCTTCAAAATGTGGATGTTAGTGAATTCAATCATAATTATGTCTCTTATCAATTCAAAATGTTAATGTCCACGAATGTGGAATATGATTGATTGGTAATTTGACCACTCATTAGTCATTAAGTGGTGCAATCACGGCTCACAGAATACAAGCATGACTTATACATTAAACCTAAAGAAGCTAATATCACAGGTCTTGGGCAACAATAGTAGGACCCGAGTACCTGGTATGGGTATATATAGACCCCTAATTTGCGATATCGGATATTCTATATATATTTCTTGAGAGATTAAAACTTAAAGAGCGAGATTAAGTGGGATTAAAACTTGCAGATGAATAGGGGAGCTTGGTTATGCATTATTCTGTGAATTCTCTTTGGATTCACGGTAAGTTTTTTTTCAATTTCTTGATAAATTCATGGAAATTAGGGCTTTGAATTCCTAACTTTAAGGGTTTATTTGAGACTTGATTTGTGTTCCATTTGTGCTTAACTTTTGAGCACAAATTCCATATCCTTCAAAGGACCTCATAATAGGTTAAATTTTGGGTTTCATTAGCGGGCCCCACAGGCCAATTCTTGACTTTAACTTTAACTTGACTCATTATAAGGAAATAGTAGTCTTGTTTTACCCTTTTAACGCATAGATTATGATTATGATATCATAGCAGAATTTTGAGATTGTGGAGTGAAGATGGGCATCTGGTGGATGATTCAAGGATTTATGGTTCGACTTTGAGGTAGGCTTCTATTTACTCTTCTTCACAAGATGATATATTTTATATATTGTATGTGAATTCGAATGTTAAGATTTATTATAAGTACAACACAAGGAATTAGTCTTGATAATAGAAAGATTGGGGATTCGATGAGGGATAAGAACTATAGGATGAATTCTAATTAAACCTTTAGGATTTGATTGTCTTTTTCATAGATTGAGATAATTTGTAGAATGGTGGATATGATGCTAGATCGAAGCATGATTAGTATAAATATCCTTATGTGGACTATTTAGTGACTTGAAATCGTAATTTAATGGAGTTGATTTAATTTCTCATATTCTTGGTGAAATTCCTATCTCAGGGATAATTATGGCATATGTACCATCTAAAAGTCAAATTAGAAACCTTACCCTTGTCAGGAGTAAAAATTGCCTCAATAAGGAATTCGAGAATTAGAAGTATGTTCCGCCAGCTGACCTTAGGCCAAGACTTGTGTTATCTCTTATGGACTTATTTATGCATTTTTGACATAGTTGAGACTATTAAGCCATTTGTATAATGTTACTTCATGACACGGTAAACGGTGATTATTCTCTCAAATTATGATTTACGACCTATACTTATGAGATTCCTTATATATGTGATATGCCTCATAGTTATTATTTATGACCTATTTGATATATTATTCCTCTTTGATATGAGATGGCTATTTGATATATTATTCTTTAAAGATGGGATATGCCTATTTGATGTATCATGCCTCCTAGATGTGAAATGACTCATAGAGATGAATTATGGCCTACAGATCCGATATGCCTCATAGATATTCTATAGCTTATCTAACGGTTATATAAGGATATCATTATAATCATTGTAAGGCCTTGATTATGGTGTTGTAACTATTTTGGACACTTTATCATGCCTAACGCCGTGGTATAATTTCAATTTGACTTCCTAGAAGTGTTTGTTCTTGTAAAGGTTGTGGTTGTAGTTTATTGATATATTGATGATTATGGTTTCATTTTTCAATACTGGTAATCACATGCATTGATTTGGTACATTCATGATCATTAAATCAGTAAATGATATAATTCCAACGAAAATATGATAGTATTACTATTTTTCCTAAATAAGGTTTAAATCCCACTTTTCACCTTATAATGGATTTCTTCATCATAATAATTATGTGTCTTAATGAATAAGTTTGTGTAAAGAGATGGAAAATGATGCTTAATGATTTGATCGAGTGATTTTAGTATATGATTTGATACAACTAATTACTAAGATCATGAGAGATTTAAACCCATTCTACACTTTTATAATGATTTAGTCCTAAATTTTACTCCATGCTATAGATTTATGGATTTACACTTTTTTTAGTTGTTATTTAAGTCTGCACACATATTATATATCTATATACCTATCTCTTCAGTAAGGTATGGTGGTGGATGATTGTATTGCTGATATGAATTTCGGGTAAAACCCGATGATAGATTATAGTATTGATGTTATATATATGAATTAATGATATTCTTATATAACTGGCAAGGCTGGAGGATTATAATGATTATATGCTTATATACCCAGCAAGGCTGGAGAATGATTAGGATGATATGCTTATATACCCAACAAGGCTAGAGAATGATTATGATGGTATGTTTATATACCCGTTAAGGCCGAAAGATGATTATGATGATATCTTTACATAACCGATTTGATTCAAGAGGATGATTTTATAATGATGGTTGATATGCCCGAATTACAACTCTCATTAGAAAATGCAAGCAGTCACTATCAAATATAGAACCCAACTAGGCTGGGGTCGAATCTCACAGGGAATACTATGCAAACTAAGTGTTATGCTTATTAACTAACTGTTGATTGAATGTTCCTGATTAAAGGGGGGCTTCGAATTGGTAACAGTATATAAATGGTTGTAATGAATAATGTTCCAGCTAGCGAGTTTTATTGCAAGTACTAATTCAATGAAATCAAACAAACTAGAGTTATGTTCACCAAGATGTTCAAATAGATGGGGTTATGAATAATCTTCAATTCCTAATTTACAACTTTAATTGTAAGAGTTTGTGAATTCTAAAGTTTACCCTTTTGTTTCTCAACCTAAATGGGTAGTTTACCCTTTAATTCTTTCAAACTCAAAGAATATATAAATTTATTCAACTAATCTCGCATGTGAGTCAATCCTTATTAGGGAATCAAGTCATAACCCAAAGGATAAGGCCTTCAGGCTTCATGTAATCTCCTTCTTTTCCAAACATATACTTTTCTTCCCAGACAAGTAATGTTCTTGGGCTCAGCCTTCAAGTTTGCAAGCAAAAAAGGTCACTAATGTGAAGTAGGGTTTATACAATTCGACATATGTATGGGAATTAAGTATCTTCACAACCCCAATTAGTTATTCACATCAAGGATCCCATAACCCTAGTTATGAGAGTTTGGACATACATCTCAAGAGAAGAAGAAGAGGAAATCATTATGTTTTTCAAAAATGGATTCAAAGAATTACTTACAAAAGTTACAATAATTATTCTTGAATCTTCAAGGAAAATATGAGTAATGATAACTAGATCCGCAATTATAGCTTGAATCCTAGGGAAAAAATACATACAAAAAGGCTTCTAGCTGGAAAATATGATAAAATAGACCTTAATAAAACCTAAACTGGGTATTTATATGTTCCCAGGTACATAGGATTTATAATTTGAATTCATTAAATCTGCATCGGAGTTGACAGACACAGTAATGGCCCATCAAAACCCTAGCGTTCTGTCACGTGGACCGTTATTGTAGGTCCCACTTGGCTACTTTCTTGACACTAGCTTGGCGGTTCGTCACACGAGCCGTCGGATGATCCTCTTTAAACTCCATTCTTTGTTTCATCCTGATGTCTAAGTTGGCAGTCCGCCAGAGATCTGGCGAACCATCACGTAGATAGTCGCAGGGATCACTCACTCTATTCTTTCTGTTTGACTCTGACGGTCACCCTAATGGTCCATCGCATAGCTGATGGTCTGCCATTTTGACCGCCAGTCACCTTTTTCTAGTATTTTTCTAAGTTTCTTCTTCAGCTAAATCCTAGACCTAAAAACACAAAAATACAATATTAAATACAACATCAGTTGCTTGAAAATGCACAATTATCCATTGAAAAAGATGTAAAATATTCTGTATAAAGCTTAAACATCAACATGCTAAACTTAAGTCAATTTCTTGTCCTCAAGAAACTCTTTACTAAACTGCATACAAGAACAACATAATAACAGGTAATCGACTACTAAACTAGATTTGACACAACTACTCACTTGTCATTTCACTTATAAGAGCTCAACACATTAGGGTTTACAATCGGTATTGTTTATAATTTAGTACATACACCCCAACATGGATATAATATCCTACAAAGATTAGCAAAACTAGGTGTAACTCAAGTTTCCCTCACAGTCAATAAAGCCCACCACTCCTTATATCTTGTGGATGAAAATCAAGACTCATACACTAATCAAAGAAGTTACAAACATAGCATATACACACATAGACTTGCCCTTATCATCTAATGCTCCCTTTTGGTTTATTCATAAAGATCAAACAGGTCTTTTTCAGACTTGTAATAAGGTTTCAAGGCTAGGTAAGGATAAATATTTAGGAAAAGTGACTCAACATTCAAACTTAACTCTCTTTGCCCTTGAAACTTGCTCACCAAGGCTACTAATTTTCTAGCTCAATTATAGTTTCTATTGTTCATTCACACTTTGTCGTAACCTTTTTTTAAATTTTTTAAGCATTAGCCACCCTAAACTTATGCAGATGTTGTCAGTTAAGGTGCACAATATCTTAAATAGATTAGGGCTGAATGCTTTATTTTAGCTCAAAACCACTCTTTTATTAAACTACTAACGTTCTGATAGCAGCGACCCCTTAACTTAGGTTTTTGCCTAAGTTATGGTGCAGATTTTCCAGACTTGGACCAGGGCCAAAGTTAGGTGTTAACAACCTAAAGAGAGTTAATTAGAGTTGTTGAGAATGTAGAAAAACTAACATAAGCCCAAAAAGGGTTCAAAAAAGGTAAAAACTTTTTGGTGGGTTAGTTATTTCGGCTAAGTGGACTGAATGTTCAAGGAGGCCTGCTATCATCTCTTATTAAATCAACTACAAAAGAACATCAATGAACTGGGCTAATTCGTATATAACTATGCAAGAACTAAAAAAAATGCAGGCACACACAGGCAGGCACATGAGGTACACTTATTCTACCAACTCTTAGGATTTACATCATATAGCCATTATTCATGCACACTTTACATCCTAATGCCAACTATATAATCAAAAATGGTTGTTCAGCTCATGCTAAATGGCAAGAGAAAATAGTCATACAAGCATGTTTACAGTCTTATGCCACAGTCACTCATTATCCATATATACAAAAAGGAGGTAAAATAAAAGACACTTGATAAATATCATAAACAAACAGATATTTACATAACAACCTAAGAAAATAAAATGCAATCCTAGACATATCTATTCTACTATATAGCACATGGGAGGAAAACAAAGTATGCAACAAAAACCCCCGTGGTACAAGTAAACCCACCACAACATAAAATAAAAGTGTTGTCCTCAATGCATATAAATAAAGTACAGAGAAGGAAAATACTTGTAAAGCCTCTTATTCAGATGAGTCATCGGTCAAATATGGTGAGGCTTCATGGGCCTCACCTATAGCAATGTTAACCCCTATGGTGGTAGGGGTACTCACAATATCTTCCTCCAAAATTAGAGGTATGTTAGCACGGAATAGGTCTAAAATGGTCCCTTTAGCTGGGCAGAAGTACTGGAAATTCCTACATCTTTATCTATAAGCTTATTATGTCTCCTCTCTTCATCTCACTTCGATCTTTTCACTCCTTTCCTCATGTTTCACACTTCTCTCTCTTCTAATGTCATCACTTCTCTTCTTTCCCTTTTAGTAGATTTCTTATCAACAATTTTATCAACTTACTAACGTTTTTGCTTCAGCGGCATCCCCATCAAATAAATAATACCTTCTTTTTCATCACTTATCACTAGAGTAAGGCCAAAAGTGGGCTACAGTGTTTGTTGGATTTTCAGCTCTGCGATGTCCTCCTGTGCTTGTTTGAATTCTACCATTGACTTAGCCAAATATAGATAGACATCGCTTCCAAGCTTTTGTTGATACACTCCTCCTTATGGTCCATCGTAGTCTGAATGTTTTGAAAAGGGTGGATTGCTTCAGCTATAATACTGTCAACAATAGTGTGATGCCCCAAAAAAAATTTCCGTTAGGATCTCGAATGAAAATATGTTGAATTCTTTTCTTTATCATGATTAATAATTTTTCTGGGTGGAATTTCTTGATATACGACCCATCATCACGTAGAGTATCAAATAATCTTTCCAATGATATGTGGATCATCAAAAAAGGACACTTGAGCGATGATTTATGATCATTCTGATCTAACCGTGAATGGTGGTGAACAGTAAATGTGCAGGAAAAAAATACTGAGGACAGGCAAATTTTAGGGTCCAATTCAAATGATCATAACTCCTTGTACATAATGAGTTGGGTAAGCTACTACATATAAACAGAAAGCTCTGAAAGTCCTCTTTCGAATGAAATTGGTTTCATATAATTTGGCCATCTAAGAAAAACGGTATGGTTGATCTACATCAGCCTATCAAAATTAGTCTACCAAAGCACAGATTTGACATTATTAATTTTTAAGGGTATTTTTGTCATTCCCACTCAAATTCATCTGGGTCAACCATGGATTTAAGTCCATTAAGAGCATTCAATAGCTCATTTTTCTCCAAAATTTCCTAAGGCTCAAACCCCAACCCTACTACTCCAAATTTCATCCTTCTATGTCTCTTGATTGAACCATAGAAATTTCAAATTGATTTGAGATTCGAGTTGGTCATGTTAAGGGATACGAGAAGCACCCTTTATTTTCATGAATAAATTTTCAGATTCGAAAGTTCATAGTCATCTTCCATTTTTAGGTATGTGGGGCTTTGAACAAGATTATCCTTTCGATCTTCTGCCCGATATTTTTGTTAAATTACATTGACATGAGATTTTGCATGTTTTATCATAAATTGGAAATATGGTTTTATATCTTATATTATTGTCCATGAGCTATGGGATTATGTTATCCGATATGTGTATGATGTTGAGATGGAATTATGTCCAAAAAGTATTTGATTATGAGAGTATGATGATTTAATTTATTAAGCCTTGATTTATACTATCATTCCACTATTTCCTTATTATGAATTTATAATTGAGATTGGAAAGTCTATATCCCTACTATGGGTTGATGTCTCAAGTACCTTTAAATGAGAGTTGGATGACAAATTGAGAAATGTTGATATTGAAGTTGCAATGAGTCTTAGTATTTTTCTGATGGTTTGATTAGTTAAATTGTTGAAAATATTATGTATGGAGTCTTCTTATCCTTGTCCAAATGTCGAGTTGGTTATGGTTCAATTCATTGATACCTTGTTGATGTTGAGAAAGATTAAAATATTTTGAGCTTAAATGTGTTGAGTTAGGAATCCACAAATTGATATGATTTGATAAATGAGAAAGAGATATTATTTGGTCTTTATGATAGACCCTTATGATGTTGTGGTGAATTTCCTAATGCGTTTTGAGCTTGTCGGGAAGTAGTACTTAGCACCGAGAGGGAAATTTGGTATTTCCCCAAACCTATGTGCCACCGTAGGGTTGTTTGATGATGATATTATTGGTTAGAGAGCCTGATTTTGATTATTGTAGTTTAAGGTCGTACTTCTTGGAAAAGAGTATGACGTTCCTACCAATGGGGGTTTCAAACGTTGCTATTCCACGTAGCTCACATGAGGTTGTCGGTTATAGGAAACTTCCCTGTCCATAATAGTAATGTTTATTGAAATATCGAGTCACTCTGAGTTTTGATATGGTAAGTCAAGTTGCCTATGATGATCTATAATGATATATGAGGTTTTCCTCCTACATTTCCTATCTAAGATGTTATGAGTTGCATGATTTAATGTCACTCAAGCCAGGTGTGTCATTATGGTCCGTATGTACGTTTTTACAAAATTTATGATATTATTTATATTTTCCATGCACCCCCACATACTTAGTACGTATCTTTTGCTGACGCACATATTTATCTATGGGCTACATTCTTATCATGATGTAGGTTCAGGTACTCAGCCACAACTGCGATACTGATATCTGAGTGTCGCATCTATGTTCCTTTAGTGGTGAGTCCTCGTGGTTTGAGGACCAAGTTGCTAGTTTTGGTGTTGTTGTTTTGTGATCCCTTTGGTCTGTTAAGTCAGTTGGGGGTTTGTCTGAATGGCTCATTGACTTTGCTGTATAGAGGCTATGTTAGACTAGTGTATTGTTGGGTTGGTATGTGTATAGACATTCCATATATGTACAGTCTAGTGATATTCCGTATCATGTGCGATATGATATGATATGTACTTATATATATATCTTTAGCGTAGCGTGTATGTTGTTGGACTGGAAGCCAAGGATAGTGTTTTGGCTTAAAGGGTTAGCTTGAGGCTACGTGTAGCCTTGGGCACAGTGTGGCATCTTAGTATGATATTTTGGGGCATTACAAAATTGCTATCAGAGCCTAAGATTGTGAAGAGTCCAAGGGAGTCTGACAAGCGCGTTACGTAGAGTGTTGAGCATCGATTTGTAGCGCGCCACACCTATAATAAAGAGGTTGTGGGGCATTCTAGGAAAAGTCATTTCATTCTTTCTACAAGAGTCTATCATGCTTACAACTATTTTCTTCTGCTGTTAATTCGTGCATTCTTATGACAGAAAATGCCTCCACGTTGAGCTCGTGAAAACAACAACTATCCTCAACCCGTTGATTCGTTACATGAGATGGTATCCCATGCTAAATTTTGGGCAGCTTTTTAGATGCTAGCCCAGGTAGTTACTGCTAATACTCAAGCCAATGCTCCACCTCCGTAGGAAAATAATTTGGCACCAGTACGAATTCGTGACTTTATGCAGATGAATCCGCTAGAGTTTTGTAGGTCGAGAGTAGGTGAGGACCTGCAGATGTATGTTTATGAAATAAAGAAAATTACACATATTATACACATAACCGAGGAAGAAAGTGTGGAGCTGGCTTCTTATCGGTTAAAGGATATTGCCTATGACTGGGTGTCAATGTGGAATAAGGGTTGAGAGAAAGATACCTCTCCACTGACTTGACAATTATTCCAAGATGATTTCTTGGATAGATTCTTTCCTCTTGAGTTATGGGAAGCTAAGATAGAGGATTTTATTTATTTGAGACAAGGCTACATTTCGGTTAAGGAGTAGTGTCTTAAGTTTAATCAGCTATCGAAGTATGCTCCTAATATTATGGCTGAATCAAGGACTAGTATGAGTAAGTTTCTAACTGGGGTATCGAGTTATGTGGTGAAAGAATGTAGATTTGCTTTAATCAACAGGGAGATTGATCTTCCTAGGTTAATAATTCATGCCCAACAGATTGAGCCAGACATGATAAAGGAAAGAGAAAGAGTAAAAGGGATTAAGAGAGTCAGATCGGAGTAATAGGGGTTTGGTCAGACTAGATTCTCTGGAGGGAGTTTCCCTCAGTTTTAGAGATGTCCATTTATACCTGTGCCTTCCTCAGCTAGTGCTCCCATAAATCAGGGAAGGCAGGATCTTGGGAGTAGGTCGGTACCTTCTATGTCTCAAGACAGTGTAAGTAACCGACCTCATCTTACTTCGTGTTCTAAGTGTGGTAAAGACCATTTTATGGAGTGTTATGTGGGAAAGCGGGGCTGTTTTGGTTGTGGCAAGTTAGGCTACATACTTAGAGACTGCCCATATACCAGACACCGGAGTCATGATGCCCATCCCCAGAGTTAGGCTACTAGTGCCCCGCCTCTCGCAGCCCATCCAGTTCCTCCTTAGGGTGCTTTATCTAGTACTATTATTGGTCAACGCTAGAATTATTTCTATGCTATACCACCTCATCTGTAGCAGGAGGACTCTCCCGATATTGTCACTGGTATGCTTCGTGTTTTGTAAATTGATGTCTATGCGTTGATAGACCCCGATTTGAGTTTTTCTTATGTGACACCTCTGGTTGCTGTAAATTTTAAAATGGATCCTGAACTAATTTCTGAGACTATTTTAGTTTCTACTCTAGTAGGAGAGTCTGTCATTGCTAAGAAGGTGTGTAATAAATTTCCCATTACTGTCTTTCATCTGGTTATGTATGCTGATTTGATTGAGCTAGATATGGTTTACTTTGATATCATTCTGGGTATGGATTGGCTTCACTCATGCTATGCATCTATTGATTGTCATGCCCGTGTGGTCAAGTTTAAGTTTCCTGATGAACCTATCCTCGAATGGTTTGGGAGTTCTGTGATTCCTAAGGGTCATTTCATATCCTATCTCAAAGCTAGGAGGTTGATTTCCAAGGGTTGCATCCACCATTTGGTTCAAGTTAAAGACACTAAGTCTAAAACCCCGACCATTCAATCAATTAATGTTGTTAATAAGTTTCTTGATATATTTCTAGAAGATCTCCCTGGAGTACCACTTAATAGAGAGATAGAGTTCGGGATTGACCTTCTTCCCAATACTCAGCCTATTTCTATTCCTTCGTATCGTATGGCTCCCGTGGAACTTAAAGAGTTGAAGGAGCAATTGAAAGATCTTTTAGACAAAAGCTTTATCACACCTAGTGTGTCCCCATGGGGTGCACCTATCCTGTTTGTGCATAAGAAAGATGGTTCTTTGCGAATGTGTATTGATTACCGGTAGCTTAATAGGGTTACTATCAAGAATAACTATCCTCTTTCTCGAATTGATGATTTATTTGATCAATTGCAGGGTGGGACCTACTTTTCAAAGATAGACCTCAGATCCGGTTATCACCAACTTAAGGTTAGGGAATGTGATATCCCTAAGACAGCCTTCCGAACCCGTTATGGTCATTTTAATTCCTAATGATGTCTTTCGAGTTAACTAATGCTCCAGAGGCTTTCATGGATCTTATGAACTGTGTATTCCGGCCATATCTGGATTTATTTGTAATAGTGTTCCTTGATGATATTCTTATTTACTCCCAAAGTGAGGGCGATCATGTGGATCATCTCCGAATCATGTTGTAAACTCTTTGAACTCATCGGTTGTATGCTAAGTTTAGTAAGTGTGAGTTTTGGCTAAACTCTGTAGCCTTCTTGGGTTATGTTGTTTCTTTCGAAGGTATTAGAGTTGATTCTCAAAAGATAGAGTCTAAACCTATTTCTCCTTCTGAGATCCAAAGTTTCTTAGGTCTAGCTAGTTATTATCATCGTTTTGTTGAATGGTTTTCATCTATTGCGTCTCCTATGACCCGTTTGACCCAAAAAAATGAAGTTCCTGCGGTCCTAATCTTGTGAGAAGAGTTTTCAGGAGTTGAAGAATCGACTCACTTCAGCCCCTGTGTTGACTTTGCCTAACGGTGTTGATGGTTTTATGGTGTATTGCAAAGCTTTCAGAGTCGGTTTGGGTTGTGTATTGATGCAAAAGGGCAAGGTTATAGCTTATGCTTCCAGGCAGCTAAAGCCTCACGAGAAGAATTATCGTACTCATGTCCTTAAATTTACTGTCGTGGTTTTTGCTTTCAAAATTTGGAGACATTATTTGTATAGCGTCTATGACAACGTCTTCACGGACCATAAGAGTTTGCAGTATGTATTCACCTAAAAGGAGTTGAATATTAGGCAGAGACAATGGTTGAAATTATTGAAAGATTATGATATGAGTATGCTATATCATCCGGGCAAGGCCAATGTAGTAAAATATACCCTTAGTCAGAAGTCCATGGGTAGCATAGCACATGTGGAGATTGGTAAGAAGGATTTGGCCAATGAGGTACATCGTTTGGCTAGATTAGGGGTTAGGTTGTTTAACGATACTGAGGGTTATATAGGAGTGCAAAGCGGTTCCAAATTGTCTTTAGTTTCGGAAGTGAAGGAGAAGCAAGACAGGGATCCTACCTTGGTCAGGTTAAAAAAGTAAGTTAAAGACCAAAAGCTGGAGGTTTTCCCCCAAGGGGGAGATGGCGTTTTGAGACTCCGAGAAAGATTATGTGTTCCTGATATTGATAACTTGAAGCAGAGAATTATGGCGGAAGCACATGGTACGTGATACTCCATCTATCCTGGTGCTACCAAGATATAGCATGATTTGCAGGATCAGCTTATTTCTTGCCTATGCATTTATCGTATATAGCTGAAGATTATGCTAGAATATATATTCAGGAACTCGTAAGAGTTCATGGAATCCCTTTGGCTATTATTTCTGACAGAGGTACTCAGTTTACCTCTCAGTTTTGGAAATCTTTCCAGAAGGGTCTCGATACCTAAATTCATTTAAGTTCTGCTTTCAATCTGCAAACAGATTGTCAGGTCGAGCGGACCATTCAAAATTTAGAAGATATGTTAAGGGCTTGTGTTCTTGATTTTAAAGGTATTCAGTATGAGCACTTAGCATTAATCAAGTTTGCTTATAATAATAGTTTTCATGATACTATTGGAATGGCCCCATTTGAAGCTTTGTATGGTAGAAGGTGTAGATCGCCCATTGGTTGGTTTGAAGTTTGTGAGGCTGCCATGACTGGACTGGATGCGGTGTTCAAGGCCATGGAGAAGGTTAAGTTAATTCGGGAAAGGTTGAAAACCGCCCAAAGTCATCAAAAATCATACGCAGATGTAAGGAGGAAAGACCTTGAATTTGATGTTAGTGATTAAGTGTACTTAAAAGTTTCACCCATGAAAGGGGTGAAGAGATTTGGGAAGAAAGGGAAACTAAGTCCCCGTTTATTTGGACCCTATTAGATTGTGGATCGCATTGGGAAGGTAGCGTATAAGGTTGAATTGCCCGCGGAGTTATCTAACGTCCATCCGATGTTTATATGCTTAAGAAGTCTATTGGTGATTCTGTTGTGATTGATCCTTCCGAAAGCTCGAGTATTCAAGATAGTTTTTCATATGAAGAGATTCTGGTTGAGGTTTTTGACTTTCAAGTTCGTAGGCTAAGAAACAAGGAAGTTCCTTTGGTTAAAGTACTTTACAAAAATCAATCCGTGGGGAGTGCTACTTAGGAAGCCGAAGCGAATATACGCGTCAAATATCCCCACCGCTTTCTTACGAATCCTGAGCATGTCAAAGGTATTATACTCTTTTGATTTAACCCTTAATGCTATGTTTATCTTGGCTTGTGTGTTTTCTATGATGTCCAAAAAAATCTAGAATGGAGTATATGGTTGGGCAAGATGATTTTTCTCTATATAGTCATTTTCATAGTATTCTTGACCTACCTATCAACATTTGAGGATGAATGTTTCCAAGGGGGAGATGATGTGATGCCCCAGAATTTTTTTTTTGTTAAGATCTCAAACAAAAATGTGTTGAATTTTGTTCTTTATCATGATTAATAATTTTTCTATGTGCAATTTTTGGATATACAACCCTTCATCGCGTAGAGCATCGAATAAGCTTTTCAACTATATGTGGATCATCCAAAATAGACACTTGAGCGCTGAGTTATGATCATTCCGATCTAACGGTAAATAGTGGTGAACAATAAATGTGCAGGAAAAAAATACTGAGGCCAGGAGAATTTTAGGGTCAACTTCAGACAGTCATTACTCCTTGTACATAATGATCTGGGTGAGCTACTATACATCAAAAGAAATCTCTGAAAGTCCTCTTTCCAATGAAATTGGTTTCATCAAATTTGGCCATCGGAGCAAAAAGTTATGGTCGATCTACTTCATCCTATCAAAACAGTCCACCAAAGGACAGATTTGACATTATTTGATATTTAAGGGTATTTTGGTCATTTCCACTCCAATTCATTAGGGTAAACCATGGATGTCCATTAAGAGCATTCAATATCTCATTTTTCTCCAAAATTTCCTAAGGCTCGAACCCCAACCCTACTACTCCAAATTTCATCCTTCTATGTTTGTTGATTGAACCGTAGAAATTTCAAATTGATTTGAGATTCGAGTTGGTCATGTTAAGGGATACGAGAATCACCCTTTATTTTCATGAATAAATTTTCAGATTCAAAAGTTCATAGTCATCTTCCATTTTTAGGTATGTGGGGTTTTGAACAAGATTATCCTTTCGATCTTGTGCCCGGTAATTTTTTTGAATTACATTGACATGAGATTTTATATGTTTTACCATGAATTGGAAATATGGTTTTATATCTTATATTATTGTCCATGAGCTATGGGATTATGTCATCCGATATGTGTATGATGTTGAGATGGAATTATGTCCAAAAAGTAATTGATTATGAGAGTATGATGATTTAATTTGTTAAGCCTTGATTTATACTATCATTCCACTATTTCCTTATTATGAATTTATAATTGATAATGGAAATTCTATATCCATACTATGGGTTGATGTCTCAAGTACCTTTAAAGGAGAGTTGGATGGCAAATTGAGAAATGTTGATATTGAAGTTCCAATAAGTCTTGTTATTTTCCGGATGGTTTTGATGAGTCAAATTATTGAAAATATTATGTATGGAGTCTTTATATTCTTGTCCAAATGTCTAGTCGGTTATGGTTCAATGCATTGATACCTTGTTGATGTTGAGGAAGATTAAAATGTTTTGAGCTAAAATGTGTTGAGTTAGGAATCCACAAATTGATATAATTTGATAAATGAGAAAGAGAATTGATTTGTTCTTTATGATAGACCCTTGTGATGTTGTGGTGGATTTCCTAACGCGTTCTGAACTTGTCAGGTAGTAGTACTTAGCACAAAGAGGTAAATTGGGTATTTCCCCAAACCTATGTGCCACCATAGGATTATTTGATATTGATACTATTGGCCAGAGAGCCCGATTGTAATTATTGCAGTTTTAAGGTCGTACTCCTTGGCAAAGAGTATGATGCTCCCGTTAATGGGGGTTTCTAACATTGGTATTCCACGTAGCTCACGTGGGGTTTTCGGTTATAGGAAACTCCCCTGTCCATAAGAGTCATGTTTATTGAAATACCGAGTCACTCTGAGTTTTGATGTGGTAAGTCAAGTTGCCTATGATGATCTAGATGATTCATGAGGTTTTTCTCCTATATTTCCTATGTAAGATGTTATAAGTTCCATGATTCAATGTCACTCAAGCCAGGTGTGTCATTATGGTCCGTATGCACATTTTTACAAAATTTATGATATTATTTATATTTTGCATGCACCCCCACATACTCAGTACGTATGTTGTGCTGACCCACATATTTCTCTATGGGCTATATTCTTACCATGATGTAGGTTCAGGTACTCAACCGCAGCCGTGACAGTGATATCCTAGTGCCGCATACATTCCTTCAGTGGTGATTCCTCATGGTTTGAGGACCAAGTTGCTTGTTTTGGTGCTGTTGTTTTGTGATCCCTTTGGTCTGTTGAGTCAGTTGGGGGTTTCACCCTATGGCTCGCTGATTTCGCTGTATAGAGACTATGTCAGACTAGTGTATTGTTGGGTTGGTTTGTCTATAGGCATTCCATATATGTACGGTATAATGATATTCCGTGCCACGTGCTATGTGATATGATATGTACTTACATATATATCTTTAGCGTAGCATGTATGTTGTGTTTGAACCCAAGGGTAGTATTTTGGCTTAAAGGGTTAGGTTGAGTCTACGTGTAGCCTTAGGTACCGTGTGGCATCTCGGGATGATATTTTGGGGCGTTACAAAAAGCCTTGAACAATGAAGCCCATGTACCTAGCTGCTTCTGGACTATTTTTAGTAGCTTAATAGACTTGGACAAATTTTCGTGTGTTAACCTATACTCAGAATACTGGGGTGGGACAAATGAAGAATATGCAGTCCCACCCATTGGCTGTATAGATTCTGACCCTGCAGATGTACTAAGTGGCACATAAGTAGTGATAGGCATTAGCATACTTGTGGGAATTCCAAATGTATTGGGGGATGGCGCTGACTGTGTATATGTAATGCCCCAATCTGGTGCTCAAAATGATACACGGTGCTCATTACCCCAAAGGAACACAAGCTAACCCATGACAGATATCTGTACCTATATACTACATAAAATACATTATAATGCGGAAACAAAAACTACAAAGTCATAAGGTTTAATACTGAACATGATCTGAATGATATAACATCTGTGTGGGGTAATAGGATACCCAAAAAAATTTGAACATACTGAAGTCTGAAACATGATAGTCTAGAACGCCTCTTACAAACTGAATTTTCTGAGTAAGGAGTTGATGGGACATGTCCCCAACTAACATTAATTAATAAACTAATTAATGAGATAATAGGGAAATAATCATGTCCTTAAAAGATGAGGACTCACTTCTAACTTTGTCTGTGGATATCTGGAATCTTCTGTTGCTCTGGAGCTTGTGTCTCTTAACCTATGGTATAAGACACCATAACACAAATGTGTTGGTACTTTAAAGGTACTGGTATACATGTGAGGTAGGATGAATGCATGAATAATAATAATAACTGACTAACTATCATGAGCGTAAGAATACATGTATAAGACATAAAAACTGACACTAATGCTGTGATAACATGATTTCTGAACCTGAATATTACTGATACCATGAGTAAATGTATCTAACAGTCCTAAATCTGATGGAATAATATGAGTTTTGTACTGAATCTGAGTTGACTGCTTCTGACAGTCCTAAAATATGAAGAACTATCTGAGTTCTATTATTGGGACTGATTGACTGTGTCTGACAGTCCTGATTCTGTAACATAAAACTATGAGAAGCAGTTATGTAACCGACATGCCCCTAATATGCCATTATGGATGAGTTGGGGTCAAATTTGTAACCCCAATTGGAAAGGTGTCAATACCATGCCACCGGTAAGGACAAGCTGTAGGCGATCTTCATCTGATAGTATCCCCTATATGAGAATAGTGGGGCCCTTATCTGATAGTGCTTATCTACCTCATCATCCCTCATTGGAAAGTGTTGATGTCTCAATCTATGATGGATACATAGTTGTGGAAAGAAAGAATGACTTCTAAGAATCACACCCTCATCTGGTAGTATGTGTTCCTGATGCAAGATCCAACCAACAACACAAAAGTTTCGGATTTCAGTCCACAATCACAAGAACCACAAGTTTTAAGCTTCGGTTTTTAGATTACAACACAAGAGATAGTTTCGGTTTTTAAAGTCACAAGCCGAGAACAACAAGAGAGGCAACAATGCTAGTGAATCGAAACAAGCCCCACACGGCTTCACTAGACTTTCAAGATAATCAAAAGCAACACAACAACAACAAGATAATGAAAGATAAATAACTTGACATATAACATTCAAGAAACTAAGAACCCTAACATCAAGAGAGGACCCTAAGTCTAATGAATATAAACACCAAGTTCTTACAAGGACCAAGAGGCACTCAACAACCTCAAAACCCTTGTTTCTAGCCTAAGAGACAACACAAGTATTCCTCTACTTGTGAGATCTAGTGGCGGCTTCTTGAAGAAGAAGAGAGGAGATATTTTGGAGTTCTTAGGTTACAATTTCTGAATTCAAGATAAACTAGTGAATATCTCACTATCATGTTCTATTTATACTACAACAAAATGAGTAAAAAGACCCATCCGCCCTTGCTTTGTTGTGGCCTCCTTAAGGAATTAATTTATTACACTTTAGGCCCCTCCTCACACATAAGTACGTTGAGGCCCTTGCTTGGTTCGGCCAACAACTCACACACGGCCATTTGCATGAACAAGGCTTGGAGTGTTTGTAACTCCCGCGCTTGGCTTCGTGTGAAAGGCCGTGTACCTGTGGGGGTAGCCATAACCATATCATCCTCTCCATCTTGAGAGGAATTTGACCTCAAATTCGGCATTTGATCATCCTCAACCGCATCCACGAGGGAGAGATCTCCAACATTGAAGGTGTTGTGCACTTGATATTCCGGTGGTAGGTCAATCTTGTAGGCGTTGTCATTGATCCTCTCAAGTACTTGGAAAGGACCATCACCCCTCAGCAGCAATTTGGACTTCCTTTGAGCTGGAAACCGATCCTTTCGAAGATGCACCCACACCCAATCTCCGGGTTCAAGCACTAGCTTCCTTCTCCCTTTGTTTGCCCGTTTTGCCACCTCTTGGTTCTTCTTTTCAAGCTTGATCCGCACTGCCTCATGCATTTTTTTCATGGCCTCGGCTCTTTTATTTCCATCTAAGCTGGTCATAAGATCACTAGACAAAGGAGTGAGATCTAAAGGGGTAAGGGGATTTAGGCCGTAAACACATTCAAAGGGAGTCATTCCCGTACTCGAATGTATTACCCGATTGTATGCAAATTCCACCAAGGGCAGGTGTTCTTCCCATGAAGTCAATTTACCTCTAACCATAGAGCGTAGCATAGACCCTAAGGTTCTATTTACGACCTCCGTTTGGCCATCGGTTTGTGGGTGGCAAGACGTGGAGAAAAGTAACTTCGTGCCAAGCCTACCCCACATGGACTTCCAAAAGAGGCTTAGGAACTTGGAGTCCCTATCACTCACAATGGTCCTCGGTACTCCGTGAAGCTTTAAAACATGCTCAACAAATAATGAAGCTACACTAGGAGCGTCCTCGGTTTTAACACATGGAATAAAATGAGCCATTTTAGAGAATCTTTCAACAACGACAAAAATACTATCTCGGCCCTTTCTAGTCCTTGGCAGCCCCAAAACGAAATCCATCGATATGTCCAGCCAAGGTCTAAGGGGATTAGGGAGTGGGGTGTATAACCCTTGCGGTTGGAGGCGAGATTTTGCACTCCGGTAGGCCACGCATTGACTACAAATTTTAGTGACGTCCTTGCGCATTTTGGGCCAATAGAAATTCTCCTCTAGGATGCCGAGGGTCTTGTCTACTCCAAAGTGACCCATGAGGCCTCCGTCATGGGCCTCTCTCACAAATAATTCCCTCCAAGATCTGGCAGGGACACACAACCTCCTCCCCTTGAACAAATAGCCATCAAACCGAGAGTAGGAGGAGTGGTTATTTTCCTTGAGCCAACGGTCCCTTCCCCACTCTTCGCATTCCCTAAAAATAGGAGCAAAGATTGGATACTCGGGATATAACATCCGCAAGCTCTCAAAACCCATCAACTTCGAGGACAAGGTAGCAACAAGCACATGCTTCCGAGACAAGGCATCGGCCACAACATTTTCCTTTCCCCTTTTGTAATGAATTACGTAAGGGAAAGTCTCGATGAATTGAATCCACTTAGCATGACGCCTATTCAGCTTGTCTTGACTCTTAAGGTGTTTCAACGACTCATGATCCGTTCGTATCACAAACTCCTTAGGCCATAAATAATGTTGCCAATTTCCCAAGGCTCTAACAAGGGCGTACAACTCCAAATCATAAGTCGAATAATTGAGAGTTGCTCCTTTGAGCTTTTCACTGAAATAGGCAACGGTCTTACCTTCTTGCATCAAAACAGCCCCGATGCCAACCTTACTAGCATCACACTCTACTTCAAACATCTGATCAAAATCGGGCAATTACAACAAAGGCGCCGAGATGAGCGTAGCTTTCAAGGCCTCAAAATCCCTAGCTTGCTCTTCACCCCATTTAAAGTGTCCGTCTTTTCTAATTACCTCGGTCAAGGGGGCTGCTATGGAACTAAATCCTTTGACAAACCTCCTATAAAAGCTTGCTAACCCGTGGAAACTTCGGATTTCTCCAATAGTTTTAGGGGTCGGCCAACTTCGTATAGAGTCTATCTTGGAGTCGTCCACTTCCACGCCCTTCGAGCTCACAACAAATCCCAAGAATACAACTTTATCAACACCAAAAGAACACTTCTCCATGTTGGCATACAACTTCTCCGTTCGGAGTATATCAAACACACATCTCAAATGCACTACATGATCATCAATAGACTTACTATATACCAACACATCATCAAAGTAAACCACCACAAACTTCCCAATATAAAGCTTCATTACATGATTCATTAGCCTCATAAAAGTACTAGGAGCATTGGTAAGGCCGAATGGCATGACCAGCCACTCATATAGACCAAATTTGGTCTTGAATGCGGTCTTCCACTCATCACCGGGTTGCATGCGAATTTGGTGATAGCCGCTCCTAAGGTCCACTTTAGAAAACACACAAGATCCGTGAAGCTCATCAAACATATCATCTAGCCTAGGGATTGGATGACGATACCTTATAGTGATTTCGTTGATGGCTCGGCAATCAACGCACATGCGCCACGTTCCGTCCTTCTTTGGTACCAAAAGTACCGGAACAGCACACGGACTCATGCTCTCTTTAATGTATCCCTTGTTGAGTAGTTCCTCCACTTGTCTTTCAAGCTCCTTCGTGTCCATAGGATTACTCCTATAGGCCGGCTTGTTTGGAAGCTGTGAACCCGGCACCAAATCAATTTGATGTTCAATTCCCCGAAGCGGGGGCAATCCTTGCGGAAGTTCTTGCGGGAACACATCTTCATACTCCTGCAACACACAAGAAATCAAAGGTGACATGGAAGGGTTAGTGGGGTTAGTATTAAAGCAATGGGCCAAAAGTAGCATCGGTTTGCTTTCATCATGGTCCACGAAAAGTTCCTTTCTCCTAGCCAACATCACTACGTTTTCCCCTTCCTTTGGCGTTGGGATAGCCTCGGATGTCCCTACCTTCTCACCTACGGCCTCCCTTCCCCTTTCTGCCCTCTCGGGTTCCCCCCCTTCCCTTTTAATTCTCTCATTTTTTTATACCACTCATTTACTTGGGAAGGTGAAAGTGGGTGAAGTGTGACCTTTCGGCCATCCTTCTCAAGCGTGTACCGGTTGGACCTCCCATCGTGTTTGGTAGACCTATCATATTGCCAAGGCCTACCTAACAACAAGTGACATGCTTGCATTGGAATCACGTCACAAAGTACTTCATCGTGGTAGTTGCCCACCTTAAACCGAATCACACATTGCCGAGTGACCTTCAATTCTCCACAATCATTCAACCATTGTAGTTTGTAAGGGCTAGTGTGTGGTGTAGTCGGTAGCTTCAAGAAATTTACCATAGCATGGATCGCAACATTGGTACAACTACCACTATCAATTACCAAGGTGCACACACTCCCCTTTACAAGGCACTTAGTATGGAATAGATTTTCCCTTTGGCTCGGGTCATCTACCGCCTTACTAATCATAACGCGTCTAACCACAAAGTTCGGAGCCACACATTCCCCTTCTTGTGGATAGACATCTTCACCATCATCTATTCCTTCCTCATTCGGTTCATTCTCGGCCTCCTCTCCATCTTGAGGCTCGACCTCAACCTCCCCCCTCTCGGATTCCACCTCTTCACCAAGGTAGTATACCTTCCCTTCTCGTAGGATCACATTACGCCGGTTCGGACATTCATTTGCTTTATGCCCCCAACCTTGGCATTTGAAACATTGGAACCCCTTTGGATTAGGGTACTTGTGAGCCTCCGGCTTCGTAGGAAGCTTAGGAGCTGTTTTGGGTTCGGGCAGCTTCATAGGACCGGGTTGGTCCTTGTTTTTGGCCCAACTCGAGGGGGTTTGGACCCTTGCCTTGAAGGTTGACCTCTCCTTAAGTTCCCTCTCAATCTCTAGGGCCGCTTGGAAGATACCGTCAATAGTTTCGAACCGGTGAAGGGTCAAGTGAGTGGAGATCTCTTTGTTCAACCCACACTTGAACCGAATGATGTCGTGGCTGATTTGCTCCCCACGGTGATCAAGTTTCAACATGAGTTGTTGGAACTCGTCAAAATAGGCCATCACGCTCTTGCCTCCTTGCCGCAAGCCATATAATCTAGCAAGCAATTCATGTCGGTATCTCTCGGGAAGGTATCGTTCCTCATCAAATACCTCAACCGATACCAAGGTGGTGGCTGCCCGTCGACCAATTCATTACCAAATCATTTAACATACTCCCACCAAGTGTTAGCATAGCCCTCGAGGTGAGCTATAGCATAACAACTCTTCTTTTCCTCTGAGATGTCATTAACTTGGAAAACTTTGTCACAAGCCGATTCCCAAGTCAAGTAAGCCTCGGGGTCACTTTCACCCTTAAAGATAGGTAGGCTCAACTTGATGGTGTTGATGCCTACGTCTCTCTCTTGGTGTCGGTTTCCCCTATCTCCATACCCCCGGTATCTCCTAGGTTCTCCCCGACCCCCTCTTAACTCCTCCTCCCTCATATAAGCATCATCATAGGCCCCCTCTCCATCATACTCCTCTCTACCGTATCCGTCAAAGTGGGCTGGTCGGCCTTGGCCATTTTGGTTCGTAGGAATTGGAATTTGTGGTCTTTGGTTTAGTAGAGCTTGGAAGGGAGGGTTCGGATTTAGTGGTGGTGCTTGGCGCCCAAATCCCTCTTGTGGAATTGGAGGAGTTTGGAAATGTAATGGTCTAGTGGAGTCTCGGGTTGGAGGGAAATTGGTAGATTGGTTGGCGGTATTTAGTGGAGCTTGAGGTGCATTTAACATTTGGTGGACCATTTCGGGAGTGATGGTTGCGGAGGATGTCCGATCATGACCATTGGTAGAGACATGTAGAGGAGTCGATGGCTGAGAGTTCCTTTGACTCTCCACTTGATCTAGCCTCCCACTAATAGTCGATACTTCCCCCCTTATTGCTGCCAAATCCCCTCTCACGGCCCCAAACTCCGAGTTCATCCTTTCAAGTGTCCGAGTAACGGCCTCGAGAGTGGCCCTCATTGAGTCAAGGGCATTAGTATCCGCATTATGAGAAGTTGTTCCTTCCATCGTCAAGGTATTAACCGCTTGAGTTCCCACAAGTTCGTGTCCCACAAATATTGTATAATTGGCTAGTAACCGTGAGATTTACAAGGTTTGAGTAAGCTCTTGTCCGGAATGGATTCTTGTTGAAGACTCAAAGAATTCTTGTCGGACTAGGATCAAAATCAGCAACTCATTCAAACGAATAAAAGCACACAAACAACCGTAGACATGAACAAACGGCTCAAGGAGCTAGTTAACAACCTAGTGGGAAGATACTAGTTTGTTAATTAGTTCTAAAACCAAGTAAAGGAAACCAAGAATCAACAATTATCAACCAAAGAATATCCTAAGTTGAGCTTATAGTGACATGGTAGCATACAATGGCCCCACACGTTCTTTTCTCTTCGGATTTATATATATATATATATATATATATATATTTTTTTTGCTTTGATTTAATATTCACACAACTTGTGACAAATTGAAAAGTGTTTTGGTGGGAAAAACTAAAATTTGAAGTCTTGAACTCCTTGTCAAACTCAAGAAAGTGGGTTTGGTTGACAAGTTCCACAAAACAAGGTTCCTTGATTTAGGGGAAGTGATTGACAATGCTACAAAGTGATGGGTGCAAGTCTTTCACAATCAACTTTATAAGTTTACCACTTGAGCACACAACAAGATGAACACTCAACAAGATGAACAATATGCACAAGTTCAAGAGATGAACACTCTAAAAACTTCAACACTTCTTTAGCACACAATCACACAACCACCGATTCTTTCTTTAGGTCACCAACAACATCAACTTTCGGCCACTTTAAGTCACTATACAACATTCAACATTTCAAGCTCAACCTTGGATCTAGACACCTTAGTGTTGATGAGAAAGAAACCAACACTAGAAACTCACTAGACAAGCAAAATAACTCCTAGATCTAGGCATACAACATCATTCTCGGTTTTTAACTCTTAGTGGACAGATTTCAATCTTTTTTTTTGTAGTTTGTTTCATCCGAGAACTTGCCCAAGATGGGTTATGTTGGAACACAACCGGTCTTGCTTTGATACCAAATGATGCAAGATCCAACCAACAACACAAGAGTTTCGGATTTCAGTCCACAATCACAAGAACCACAAGTTTTAAGCTTCGGTTTTTAGATTACAACACAAGAGATAGTTTCGGTTTTTAAAGTCACAAGCCGAGAACAACAAGAGAGGCAACAATGCTAGTGAATCGAAACAAGCCCCACACGGCTTCACTAGACTTTCAAGATAATCAAAAGCAACACAACAACAACAAGATAATGAAAGATAAATAACTTGACATATAAAATTCAAGAAACTAAGAACCCTAACATCAAGAGAGGACCCTAAGTCTAATGAATATAAACACCAAGTTCTTACAAGGACCAAGAGGCACTCAACAACCTCAAAACCCTTGTTTCTAGCCAAAGAGACAACACAAGTATTCCTCTACTTGTGAGATCTAGGGGCGGCTTCTTGAAGAAGAAGAGAGGAGATATTTTGGAGTTCTTAGGTTACAATTTCTGAATTCAAGATAAACTAGTGAATATCTCACTATCATGTTCTATTTATACTACAACAAAATGAGTAAAAAGACCCATCCGCCCTTGCTTTGTTGTGGCCTTCTTAAGGAATTAATTTATTACACTTTAGGCCCCTCCTCACACATAAGGACGTTGAGGCCCTTGCTTGGTTCGGCCAACAACTCACACACGGCCATTTGCATGAACAAGGCTTGGAGTGTTTGTAACTCCCACGCTTGGCTTCGTGTGAAAGGCCGTGTACCTGTGGGGGTAGCCATAACCATATCAGTTCCCATCCTTGGGTTTACTCAGTGATAATTCCTACTCCCATCTTAATAGACTCTGAACATGATTTACTAAACCTAACATAGGCTGTGTTACTAAATTCTGTTAACCGATGGAATACTACTGATATTTGGCAACTAACTGAGCTCATGAAATCATGGAGATTTTTGGTGTAATAAAATTGTCTGAAGTCTAAGGATTATAGCTTGACTAAGAGTATTGTGAAAAAACATGACATGGCTCTAAGCACACAACTAATGTTTTGGATACGTACCCCCAAGACTCGATGGAAGGAAACTGACCAATCATACCTTACTTGAACATATAACTAAGATAATAATCCATAATACATTTATAGAATCATTTAATCAAAACATGTGACAGGCATAACTTGTACATAGGGATTTCATGGTATCACGATAGTTAGGCACTTTTCCTTTATCTAGGCATTTAATCAAACATATTATTGGCATGGTAAATGTAAACATCATTGTCCAATAATTAAACATCATGGCTCAATTCTAAATTCATCATTCAAGGGTTTAATCACTAGCTTGCATGAATCTATATCCATAATAATGTAACCCACATAGAATTTATCACCCAATATGGAGTAGAATTCATTTTCTCACTATCCACATGAACAAGAACAACCCAATCATGAAATTCATAAGAAAATCCATAAAATTGAATTTACAAAAGGGATTCTTGGGCTTCATGAATGAAAGGAGTACATGAATGAACACTATGCATACCTTAGTTCATAATTTCTTAAATATTGACGGAGAAACTTTCTTGGAATTGGATCTTCTATGAAAACCCTAGCATGTTCATGAGAGGTTTTTGAGAGAAGAGAGAGTATTTTAGGTGAAAAGTGGTTGAATCACGTGTTAAAGGGTTTAAATAGGGGTGGGAAGTTGACCCTTTTAAACTTGGATGCGTGATTTAATTTCAGTAAAAATTTCTCGAATTGGACCCATGGTGCGATGCAGCGCTATCGCTCCGTGTCACTAGATTTTGACAATTGGGAAATTGAGGGATGGCGCAACGTGGGGCCATCGTCTTGCCACTTTATTTGCGACCTTAACTTTGGCGAGATGCGGAGGAAATCGCGATGAGACACCTGGAAAAAGGACAATTGCCATTTTAGCTTGTGGCGCGGCACACCACTGACCAATATGGTGCTGTTTTACGATGTGAACTTGAAATAGTCATAACTTCTTACTCGATTATCGGATTTAGGAAAATTTTAAATAGATGGAAATCTTTTTTAATTTCCCACATGAAAAAAGGTGAATATCTTGAAAATTCCTCATGGAATAACAATAATTCAATTTAGAAGCTAATACTAGACTTTTATGAGATGAAATTGGCTACGAAAAAATATAAGGTATTACAATATCTCTCCCTTGAGAATATTCATCCTTGAATTAGACAGACTGAGGGGAGAGAAAATACAACTGATATACATATTAAACATGAATAACTTGACCATGATATCATGACTGACATGACTAACAAGGTGAACATATAATACTGAAGATGCATATTTATTGCATGTGTAACTGATTCATGAATGCATGACTGAGTGTTCTGAAGAACTAAGTTTCTCACAATGAGAATGCATGTATGATGTATAATTACATAACTGAACTGATACATAAGTGCATGACTGAATATGTAATAGTATTTCATACTAAGTTTATAATGGGAACATGAGCATGAAACTGCATACCAAGTTTGTGATGAATACTGAACATGAAACTGAGTAAGCTTAAGGAGAACTTTTACCATCAGATTGATCTGAGTTGGTGAAGAGGAGATGAGGATACTTGGTATGCATGCCTGCCTCTGCTTTCCAAGTAGCCCCCTCGACGAACTGATTTCACCAAAGAACCTTAACAAGAGGGACTTTTTTGTTCCTCAATCTACGAGTCTGATAGTCTAAGATTTCAACTGAAATCTCTTCATAATAGTGAGTGCTCTGAATATTAATTCTCTAAATAGGGACTACAACTGATGGGTCACCTATGCACTTCTTGAGCAAAGAGACAAGAAAGACTGGATGAACTGAGGCTAGATCTAAAGGCAATTCAAGCTCATAGGCTACCTTGCCAAAGCGACTGAGAATTTTGAAAGGACCAACATATTAGGGGCTGATTTTCCCTTCTTACTGAATCTCTTCAATCCCTTCATGTAAGAGATCTTTAGATAGACATAATCACCAATTTAAAACTCGAGATATTTTCTACAGACATCTACATAAGACTTATCAGTTCTGAGAAGCCCAGAGTCTTTCTCTAATCAACAAGACTTTTTCTAAGGCATCGAATACCAAGTTAGGCCCTATATCTGGGGCCTCACTAACTTCAAACTAACCAATTGGAGATCTACATCACCAACCGTAGAAAGCTTCGAATGGAGCCATCTGAATACTAGAATGATAACTGTTGTTGTATACAAACTCAATCAAAGATAAGTGGTCATCCCAACTTCCCTTGAAATATATTGCACACACCTTTAGAGTATCTTCTAATGTATGAATGGTCCTTTCTGCTTTACCATTTGTCTGAGGATGAAAGACTGTACTAAGATGAACTTGGATACCAAGATCCTTTTGGAGTGCTTTCAAGAAATAAGAGGTGAACTAGGTACCTCTGTCTGAGATAATAGACAACGGAACACCATGCAATCTAACCAACTCCTTGATGTAGAGTTTGCCATAATCCTCTGCTAAATAAGAGGTATGAACTGGAAGGAAATGAGCTAATTTGATCACTTTGTCTACAATAACCCGGATTGAATCATGCTTATGATGAGTTCGAGGCAAACTTGTCACAAAGTCCATGTTTACAACTCCTACTTCCAAGTAAGAATACTGAACTCCTTCATGGACCCACTAGGCTTCTGATGCTCTATCTTAACCTGTAGACATGTATAGCACTTAGCCACAAATTCTGCAATGTCTCTCTGCATCCCACTCCACCAATAGATTTCTCATAAGTCATGGTACATCTTTATGACCCTGGATGAATAGAGTAGCGCGCACCATGCGATTCTGCAATAATTCACTGCCATAAGTCATCTACACCTGGAACATAGAGACAACCCTGACAATGCAGAACACTACCTCCCCCTTGCTGGAAAACCTCTACTTTCTGATCCTGAACTGACTCTTTCAACTTGATAAGGCTGGGATCTCTATCTTTCTTTTCTTTCACCTCGGAAACTAGAGATGATTCTGAACTACTCTAAACCCATATATCACCCTCTTTTATATCGACTAAGTGAACGCCTAGTCTAGTAAGCTGATGGAATTATTGAGCTAACTCCTTCTTACTGTCCTCAACATGAGAAACACTACCTATGGATAGTCTACTGAGAGTATTGGCAACTACATTGTACTTGCCCGAATGATAAAGGACACTCATGTCATAATCATTTAAGAGCTCTAACCACCTTCTCTGATAAAGATTGACATCTTTCTAAGAAAGATATGCTGATAAATTTTATGATCAGTGAACATATTTACATGAAGACCGCATAGATAATGCCTCTAAATCTTCAAGGAAAAGACTACGGCTGCTAACTCAAGATCATAAGTAGGATAATTCTTCTCATGGGGTTTAAGCTATCTCGAGGTGTAGGCTATGACCTTACCATACAGCATGAGGACACAACTCAAACCTACTCTGGATGCATCACAATATACTAAGAACCCATTTGGACCATCTGGAAGAGATAAAACTGGAGCTGAGGTGAGTCGATTCTTTAACTCCTAAAAAATTTTCTCATAAGAATCTAGACACTGAAACTTGATTTTCTTTTGAGTCAATCTGGACATAGGTGATTTAATAGAAGAAAATACCTTAACAAACCATCTGTAATAGCCAACCAAACCTAAGAAACTCCTACTATTTGATGGAGAGATAGGGAGAGGTCAGTTTTTTACTTCTTCGATATTTTTAGGATGTACTCTAATGCCATCACTAGAAATGATAAGACCAAGGAATGCTACTGACCTTGGGAAAAACTCAAACTTACTAAATTTTCCAAATAGCTGATGTTCTCTGAGAGTCTAAAGTACTATCCCGAGATGGTCTGTATGATCATGCTCACTACGGGAATTGACAAGAATATAATCTATTAAGACTATAACAACATGTCCAAGTACTTCTTGAACACATGGTTCATCAAGTCCATGAAAGTGGGAGGGGCATTGATTAAATCAAATAACATAACTAAGAATTCAAAGTGACAATACCGAGTACAAAAAGCTATTTTCAGGATGTCATATTCTCAAACTCTGAGCTGATGATAGCCAGATCTAAGGTCTATTTTAGAGGAATAACTAGCACCCTAAATTTGGTCAAACAAGTCATCGATTCTGTGAATAGAATACTTGTTCTTGATTGTGACCTTATTAAGTTGATGGTACTCTACACACATCCTAAGAGAACCATCTTTCTTGCGCATGAATAATACTAGTGTGCCCAATAGGGAAACGCTGGTCCTGATGAATCCTTATATACAAGATCCTTCAATTGTTCTTTTAGTTCTCTGAGTTCTGCTGGTGTCATTCTGTATGGCGAAATAAATATAGGCTAAGTATCTAAAAGAAGATCGATGATAAAGTCTATTTTCCTTTTGGAAGGAATTCCTAGAAGATTTTCAGGAAAGATAGCTGAATATTCACCTACAACTGGAACTGATTCAAGGCTAGGAGTTTTGGAACATGAATCCTTAACATGAAAAAGATGATAAAAACATCCCATAGATATTATTTTCCTTTCCCGAAGGTAGGAAATAAGCTGACCTCTAAACGTTGAAGTACTACCCTTCCACTTAAGGATGAGTTCATTCAGAAACTAAAATTGGACTATTCTATTTCTACAGTTGATTGTGGCATAGCAGGAATGAAGCCAATCCATGTTGAGAATGATATCAAATCAGTCATCTCTAATTCAACATAGTCTGCTGAAGTGATTTTCTGAAATAACATAACTAGGAAGTTCCTGTATACCCACCGAGCTATGATGGTTTTACCCACTGGGGTAGAGACTGAAAAGGGCTCTGCTAAGATTTCGAGAATGATTCCAGAATTCCCTGCTATATAGGGAGTAATAAAAGACAAAAAAGCTCTTGGATCTAGCAAAGAGTAAACATGAACATGAAATATCTATAACGTACCAGTAACTACATTAGGAGAATTTTCCTGATCCTGTCGGGACTAAAGAGCATAAAAAAGATTTGGGTGTTGCCAACTAGTAGCACTGATGGTGGCACCCTACTGATTTGGGCGACCAGACTGAGCTGAGGAGTGGAGATGACTCTTATAACCTGACTGAGAATAGTCTCTGACTTGGTGGCCTAGCTTGCGATAACCAAAACAGACATCACTACCAGCTCAGCAAGCACCCTTGTGGTTCTTACCACAAGTCTAACAAAGGGGATTATTTCGGGCATTTCTAACACTGCCCTGAGACCTAGAGCCTAATTCTTTATCTTTTTCACCCTCCCAGAACTTAGGAACTGGAGCACTGGTTAAAGAATGTGCTGGAACTGATGACTTTAGACAAAACTGGGAATGGTTTCCTCCTTCTAATTTAGGCTGAGGGAAGTTGAAACTACTTATCTTCACTTTCTTATTCTGCTTCTACCTTTGCATAATTTTCTACTCCTCTATCTACTGAGCATGAGTCATACGCCTGGATAAAGTCAAGTCACTATTCAGCATAGCAGATCTACACTCATTTACCATGCTATCATTTACCCCTGAAGTGAACTTACTCATCTTAGGTCTTCTGTATGCAACCATATGGGGGGCATATCTAGGTAATTGAGTAAACTTAAGAAAATACTCTTTCACCGTCATATTTCCCTGCCTAATGTTGATGAATTCTAGCACCTTAGCCTCTCTAAGCTCTTGGGAAAATAATCTATCTAAGAATGCAGTGACAACCTCCTCCCACTTTATTAGACCTGCATCATCTAAACTTTCTAAATTTCACTGTTTAAACCAAGTATGTGCCATATCCTACAACTGATATGCAGCTAGCTCAGCACTCTCAATAGTAGTCACCCCTATGATATATGTCTCCTTCCAAATCAAATCAATGAATTCTTGAGGGTCCTCATCTACCTTAGACCCAAGGAAGTACAGAGCATTCATTCGAGTGAAGTCCCGAATCCTAGCTGCAGTTGAATTGGTCACTTGCTTGGCTGAAATAACTGTTGTCCTTTATTTTAAGAGGCAACTGACTGAGTAAGAGTAGTTAATGCAGCATTGAACTCTGCATGAGAAACATGATTGGCCAAAGGATCTTCAGGCTAAGGGGCTGACTAATTTTCATTTCTTCTTTTAGGAGGCATGTTCTTTAGAAGAAAGGGTGAAATGGATTAGACTGAGAGATTAAGTTGAGATTATGCTCACTCATATGACATAAATACTGAAAAAGGGGAAATTGTTTCTAAAACATCTTAAAGCCTCTTGCATATTAATGTGGCGCACAACACACCCATGTACAAGACTCTACTAGATACGACTTTCAAATTTCCTTGGACTCTACTGAACCTGTCTTTAATACCATATTTGTAACATCCCAAATCTAGTGCTCTGAATTCTACACGGTGCTCATGACTCTGAACGATCACAAGCTAAGCCATGATTGATATCTATACCTATATACTATATAAAATACTTTATAATGCAGAAAAAATGAACTCTAAGGCCATAAGGGTCAATACTGAGCATGATCTGAATGATATAACATCTGTGTGGGGTAATAGAATACCCAAAACAAAATTAAACATACTGAAGTCTGAAACATGATAGTCTAGAAATCCACTAACTGACTGAACTGGCTGAGTAAGGAGTTGATGGGACATGTCCCTAACTAACTCCAATAAATAAACTAATTAATGAGATAATAGGGAAATAATCATGTCCTCAAAAGATGAGGACTCATTTCTAACTCTGTCTGTGGATATCTGGAATCTACTGTTTCTCTGGAGCTTGTGTCTCAAAACCTATGGTTTAAGATACCATAGCGCAAATATGTCAGTACTTTGAATCTACTGGTATGCATGTGAGGTAGGCTGAATGCATGGGTTTTATTTGCATAAATAGTAATAATAACTGACTAACTATCATGAGCGTAAGAATACATGTATGAGACATAACAATTGACACTAATACTGTTATAACATGATTACTGAATCTGAATATAACTGATAATACGAGTGACTGTATATGACAATCCTGAATCTTATAAAACTATCTGAGTTTCATACTGTATCTGACAATCCTGAAATCTAAAAAACTATTAAAGTTTTATTATTGAGATAGATTGAGTGTGTCTAACAGTCCTGATTCTGTAACATGAAATTATGGGAAGAAGTTATTTAACCGGCATGTCCTTGGTATGCCATTATGGCTAAGTGGGGGTCCAATCTGTAACCCCAATTGGAAGGGTATCAATACCACGCCACCGATAAGGACAAGCTGTGTGCAGCCCTTATTTGTTAGTGTCGCTTATGTATGAACACTGGGGCCCTTATCTGACAGTGCTTATCTACCTTATCTACCCTCATCAGACAGTGTTGATGTCTCAACCTATGCTGGCTATATAGTTCTGGAATGCATAGATGACTTCTAAGAATCACACCCTCATTTTATACTGTGTGTTTTCATCCTTGGGTTCACTCGGTGCTAATTCCTACTCCTATCTTAATAGACTCTGAACATGATTTACTGAACTGAACATAGGCTGAGTTACTGAATTCTATTGACTGATGAAATAGTACTGATATCTGACAACTGATTGAGTTTATGAGATTAGGGATATTTCCTGAGTCATAAGACTGTATGAAGTCTAAGGATCATAGCTTGACTGAGAGTATCGGGAAAATATGACATGGCTCTAGGCACAAAACTAATGTTTCGGGTACGAGTACCCCCAGTACTCGATGGAAGAAAACTGACCAAGCATAACTTACTTGAATATATAACCAACATGACAATCCATAATACATTTATAGAAGTATTTCATCAAAATATGTGATAGGCATAACTTGTTTATACATGAGGATTTCATGGTATCATGCTAGTTAGGTACCTTCATCTATGCATTTAATCAAACATATTACAGGGATGTTACATGTAAACATCATTGTACAATAATTAAACATCATGGTTCAATTCTCAATTCGTCATTCAAGGGTTTAGTCATAGTTCTTCATGAATCTATATCCTTAATAATGTAATCCACATAGAATTTATCACCCAACATAGAACAGAATTAAATTTCTCATTATTCTGATGAAAAAGAGCAGCCCAATCATGAAATTCATAAGAAAATCCATAAACTTGAATGTAGAAAAGGGATTCTTGGGTTTCATGGACAAAAGGAGTTCATGAATAACACTATGCATACCTTATTTCACGATTTCATAAAGATTGAGGGAGAAACTTTCTTGGAATTGGATCTTCTATGAAAATCCTATCTTGTTCTTGAGAGGTTTTTAAGAGAAAAGAGTGTATTTTTGGTGAAAAATGGTTGAATTATGTGTTAAAGGGCTTAAATAGGGGTGGAAAGCTGACCATTTTAACCCTGGACGCGTTATTTAATTTCAGTAAAAATTTCCCGAATTGGATCCTTGGCGTGACGCGGCGCTATCTCGCCGTGTCACGGGATTTTGACGATTAGGAAAGTGAGAGATGGCGTGATGCGGGGCCATTGCGTTACCACTTCTTTTGTGACCTGGAAATTCGGCGCGATGTAGAGGAAATCGTGCTAAGACACTGGAAAATGTACAATTGCCATTTTAGCATGTGGTGTGGTGTGCCACAGACCAATATGGCACTGTTTTACAATGGGAACTTGAAATAGTCATAACTTCTTGCTCGGTTATTGAATTTAGGAGAATTTTATATCGATGGAAAGTTTATTGAATTTACCACAGAATTAAAGTAAAAATATTGAAAACTCCACATAGAATAATCATCATTCAATTTAGAAGCTAATACTACACATTCTTGATTAAAAATTAGCTAGAAAAAACTACGGGGTATTACAGTCTAGTAGGCCAGAGGTTTTGTTGACTCACATCTCAAACTTTGATTCATCCTTTGATATGTCAATGTTCTATCTAT
Organism: Capsicum baccatum var. pendulum; assembly: GCA_030864225.1. Lineage (NCBI taxonomy): Eukaryota > Viridiplantae > Streptophyta > Magnoliopsida > Solanales > Solanaceae > Capsicum > Capsicum baccatum. The sequence continues at coordinate 126,687,409 of CM061561.1, forward strand.
TTGTAGCCTGAACTTCATTGTTAAATCCTTGAATCAAAGGCACATTGTCCTGCCTATATAACTCCGTGATCAAACATAAGAATTGTAGTGACCTTGCCACCTTGTGAGCCCTCACAAATATTTTATCAGTAATAATTTGACAAAAATCAATCTTCATCTATACAATAGAACTAGCAACCAGCACAACCCTATGACTGTCCAAATTAGCTTCACTCCCCTATCGGCATCAATCTTGATCAAACAATGGCCTACGAGAATTTAGTCCGAAAGCTAAAGGAGGATTTAACAATTCACTAAGGTGGGTTGGTTGACCTAGAGGGTTTGTCATCGTCAATAAGTAGCCTAGACAACTAAGGCTTTTGAGTGGATGCATAGGTGAATTGATACTCAAGATCTGGGACCACATCTGGTGCTTTATAGTCGGGCCCAAATAACATCCTATTGATTGTTCGAGCCTATATATCAATGTGAACTCCTCTCACTAAAACTGATTCTCTGCTGGGCAATTCTAAAATCTATGAGCCCTTTGGATGATTTTTCTCTGCCAGTGCTAAGTAATTGGCAAAAACTTTCTTAAAAGATACGGTTGATATGAATCGAGAGGCTTGCTCATCTAAGATAGCTTATACTGGCTGAATTGCCGCCCCAACTCTGGATATTCATGCAACTCAGTTGTCCCTATTTGGTATTCCTCAGATATTGGCCTCTTTATTAGCCTACTTGTCATCAGTCTAAGTCCATCAAGAAACTTATCCTTTGCTCCTTCAATTTACCATCTGAGTGCCTCCCTTATTTGACGATCTTTACTCTTGACAACATTGACCTCCTCCATTTTTGTCTCATCAAGGCTAGTTTTTGTCTCAAAAATGTTGGGGTTTGATGTGTTGACCTCTTTCTTATTGGGGCTTGAACTAGTGCTACTAATTCTATTCTCACTATCCTCTTCTGACTGGGAGAATATGTGGAGTGCCCTATATCGTTGTGAGTATTGAAGGAAGGTTCCTCCTCACTCCTTGTAGGCCCTCCTCTTCCTCTTTGTGCTCTGCCACCACCTCTTGTTAAGGGAAGTTTTCTTGCCATATTATTGCCTTGATGTTGTAGTAACCTTAATATTCTGCAAATTCATTATAAAAGAAAATTCAAAGCCTCTATTAGAGATTATAAACTTTATTTGTTATAAGAGGAAAAGAAGGGTGGTGTTGTTTAAATTGGGGAAAAAAGTAAGAGAGACAGTCCTAAGTTGAGATAACTGACACTGGGTACATTGAATGCACAAGAAGTTAAACAGTTATAGGATTTGAAAGGGAGAAAACATATGAAACCGCTTGTTTTTATCTTTTTAAAATCGTTTGGGTCAGAGAGGGAAAATTAAATAGGCCTTTAACTTAAAATGACCCAGCCCATCAGCTAGGGTTTGCCATACGATTGACTTGACAGTACGTCAGGACTTTGACAGTTCATCGGGTTAACTGTCGAGACTTACTAGAAATTCTTCAGTCATGCTTCGCTGCGATGATTGGTCCGATGGTCCATCGATTATGCAATGATCCATCGATAATTCCTCTATTCCAGAAACTTTATATTTGAGCTTTAAATTATCGGAAGCTTCAACGGTTCGTTGGTAGGTTGATGATCCATCAATTTGATCGTCAAGCCTTATCCAGAATCTTTAATTTTTTACTATGGCTTTGAACTTCCTATTAATGGTCCGTCGAGTTCTAGACGGTGCGTCAACATTCCCATCACCCTCTTTCAACTGGAGAAAATCACCTATTTTTTATTCGCAGTCCTGCACACTTTACAAACACATCAAATTAGACAGAACTACAGAAAAACTCTAACTAGGGTTACAACAACACTTGGTGCGTTGCCTCCCACTAGCACCTGACTTATTATTGTGGCAAAACTTGGTTATCTCGACTACTTTATAGAGATACACAGTGGACACTAGCTTTGCATCATTGGTTGGACCAATATAGGTCATGACACTTTGCCCATTAACTTTGAACAGACTTCCATCATTACCTTCAACTTCCACCATACCTGATAGAAAAATTTGACTTACCTTAAACGGCCTAGACCATCTTGATTTTAATTTTCCTACAAAGAGCCTAAGTCGGGAGTTAAACAATATCACCCAATAAATAGCTTGTAAATCTCTCTTCTCTATTCTTCAGTCATGGTTTTTCTTCATTCTTTATATATACAAATCACCTCTTTTGTAAGCTTTGAGATGGAATTCATCATCTCATTTAATTGTCCCAACCTTAACTCAACTGCTTCTTTCTAGTTCATGTTCAGTCGTTTAAGACCCCAAAAATCCTTGTGCTCTAGTTTGACGGGAAGGTTACATAAAATTTGGTAGACCAGTTGATATTGTGACATCCCAATAGGTGTCTTGAAAGTAGTTCGATATGAACAAAAAGCATCATCGAGCTTTTAATATCAATCTTTTCTGCTTGCATTCACCGTTTTAGCAAAAATTTCTTTTATCTCCTAATTTGAAACTTCCACTTGCCCACTCTTTTATGGATGATATGAAGTAGCAACCTTATGCTGCTTCAGAATTTATTTCAACAAAGCAACTCAGAACACTTGATTGTAAAAATATGATCCATCATCGATTATGGTGGTACGTGGTTCCCCAAAGTGAGAGAAAATATTCTTTTTAAGGAATGCAATGACTCTCTTTCATTCATTATAAGCCAAAGCGATAACTTTATCCCATTTTCATACATAATCAACGATGATCAATATGTATTTCAATCCATAAGAACTCACAAAGGGCCCCATGAAATCAATGCCCCATACATTGAACAAATCCACTTCCATTATTTTTGTGATAACATCTCATGGTGCTTTGAGATTGACCCTTGTCTCTGGAATTGGTCACACCTTCGCAAAAACTCATATTTATCCATAAATAAGGTCCGCCAGTAATAACCGCTCGGCAACACTTTTCTCTTAGTTTGGTCAACTGCATGGTAACCCCCGACCGGATAAGCATGAAAATCTTCCAAGATATTCACCATGTCTATATTTGAAATACACCGTCTGATAATATTATCCATACACCACAAAAATAAATATGGCTCATCCCAGAAGTAGTGTGTTACATTATGTAGGAACTTCATCCATTTATGGAAAGATAAATTCTCTGGGATGACTTCACTTACCACATAATTTGCAAAGTCAGCGTACCAAGGAACTCTTTTAAGTGCAGTAGCCATGACTTTCTTATCTAGAAATGTATCATCAATGTTGAACTTATACTTGACTTCTTGATTACCCTCAAGTCTTGATAGGTGGTCTGCAACTCGATTTTCACATCCTTTTCGATCTTTGACTTTGAAGTGAAACCATTGTAGAAACAGCACCCATCTGATTAACCTTAGTTTCGCATCCTTCTTTGCCATCTAATATCTTAAGGAAACATGGTCTATATGAACCACTACCTTAGTTCACAATAATTAAGCACAAAACTTCTCAAAAGCATAGACAACTGCGAGAATTTCCTTCTTAATAATAGTGTAATTATTTTGTGCCCCATTTAATGCCTTGCTTACATAATAAATAGGGTGGATCAATTTTTCATTCTTATGGCAAAGTACAATACCCAGTACTACTCCACTTGCGTCGTATATGATTTAAAAAGGCTTAGACTAGTCTGGAGCAGCAGTAATAACGGCAGCAACAAGCTTTTCCTTAAGTCAGTCAAATGCCTTCTTGTAATGCTCATCAAATACAAACTTAGCTACCTTCTCCAATAATTTGCATTGTGGATTAGTGAATTTGGAGAAGTCCTTAATAAACCGATGTTAGAATCCAGCATGTCCCAATAAACTATGCACTCCCTTCACAAAGATGGGAGGGTGTAATTTCTCTATCACCTCTACTTTCTCCCTATCAACTTCAATTCCTTTTGGAGAAATTTTGTGACCAAGAACAATGTCCTTCTTCACCATGAAGTGGTATTTTTTCCAATTAAGCACAAGATTAAATTCTTCGTACTGCTGCAATGCACTACTCAGATTCACCAAGCATAGTTCAAAAGAATCACCCACCACTAAAAAGTCTTACATAAACACCTTTAAGGCATCCTCCAAAAATTTTAGAGAATATGGACATCATGCACTATTGGAATGTAGTGAGTGAATTACATAATCCAAATAGCATCCGCTTGAAGAAAAACTACCTTATGGGAAAGTGAACGTTGTCTTCTCAAAATCCTTTCGAGCAATAAAAATCTGGTTATAGCCCCAATACCCATCTAGAAAACAATACCAACCTCTTCCCGCTAACCAAAAAAAGAATTTGATCCATAAAAGGCATTGGGAAGTGTTTCTTCAAAGTTCATAAGTTGAGCATACGATAGTCCATACAAAGTCTCCACCCCATCATTGGTTTGTGGGGAATCAATTTATTTTTCTCATTCACCACTATAATCATGCCACCTTTCTTGGGCACACATTAGATAGGGCTTACCCACTTACTATCGAAAATTGGGTATACAACTCCTGCGTTCAACCATTTAAGGATCTCCTTCTTAACCACCTCTTGTATTGGTGGATTAATACGGTGTTGGTGTTCAATGGTTGTTGTGAAATCTTCCTCAAGCTTAATCTTGTGAGTGCAAATACTAGGAAGGAATACCAATGATATCCACAGTAGTCCATCCTATGGCCTTTTTATATCAACTAAGCAAAGATATAAGTGACTCAACCTGGTTCTCACACAAATAAGAAGCAATAATCACAAGCAAAGTGTTTCCGCTACCTGGAAACATGTACCACAAATATCCTGCCAATTCTTTCAACTCCGACACCGGTGGCTCTTCGATAGATGGCTTAGCTTTAAGTGTTGGTCGATTTTTCAAATCTAAGTCTAGCTTCTTGGAAGCATATGAATAGGATCTTATTTCTTTCAAAGCACACACTACCTCTTCATACAACTCGATACCTTCACTGTCAAAATTTACCAAGATTGCAACCAAAATTTCCACAACAAATTTCTTCTTAATTAGAACCTCTTGCTCATCTTTATAATAAATAGCAACAATGGAGAATACACTTATCTCCATGGGTTGTTTCATAGATTGGAACACATCAAAGTGAACCATATCATCATTAAGCCTTGAAAGTAACTTATTAGCCCTCAAATCAATAAGGACACTCCCATTTGAGAGGAAAGGTATACCCAAGATTATGGGTACCTAAAAATCCACCCCATAGTCCAAAATAATGATGTCTACAGGAAATATAAAGCTGGACACCTTTACTATCATGTCAAACAATATCCCCATTAGTTGCTTCACTGACCTGTCCGCCATCACCAATCACATATTTGTGGGTGTAAGGTCTCTCATACCTAACCACTATAAACAAAAAGTGGAATCAAGTTAATACTCGCTCCAAGATTTCATAAGGCATTTGAAAAATCAAGTAATCCAATAGTACAAGGGATGGTGAATGCTCCTGAGTAGCTTTTTTTGTACCAAGGATATTGTCAAGATGGTGCTACAATGGTGAAGATTATCTAACAGTTCGTAGCTAAATGTTCTCTTCTTCATCATGAGATCATTCATAAACTTGGCGTATCAAGGAATCTGCTCTAGTGCCTTCACTAAAGGCACATTAACCATCAGCTACTTCAACATTGCCATAAATTTGCTGAACTTTGTATTATCAGCTTTCATCTTCAATTGATGAGGAAAAAGTAGTGGTGGTTTTAGAAGAGTAGTAACCACTACCTCTTTCTTTTTTTCTTTACTTCCTCTAAATCATCAACTTGTTGATGGTTAGATGTACAAATATTACCATCCGGCCTCTAAGACTCTACTGGATGGGTTTTATTATCTTCTACATCTTATTCAATGATATCCTCAATCATAACTTTGCTAGAATGGCCAGGAATACTTTGCCACTCCGAGTTGTAACTGCTATTCAAGAGCCATCATTCTGAGGATTCTACAATGTATCGTTTGGAAATCTAACACTCTTCTTCTTATTAAATACTGTCGAGAGGTCACTCATCTACTTCTCTAACTGCTTGATATAAGTTGAGTTCGAATTTACTAGCTGACTCATGAAAGATAAATCACGCTTCATCGTCATCGTACCAACATTGGTTGCCTTAACTCCGTTTAATAGTTTCTTCATCATTTTCTTTATGGATATCTTGCCTGAACTAGTAGATGTATTATCCCAGTTTCCAGGAGGGACATATAGTCCACACCTATAATTTTTTCTTCCAAATCCTTTGGTCCCTATCTTTGTAACCAACCTTATCATAATAGTTCTGACCTTAATTACCTTAGATATTGCCTTAGAAACCCCTTGATTATTTAGTTAGTTTGCCTCCTCCTCAGAATCAGAATTACATCTGCCTTGCGACCCAACAACTTTTACCTTCTCAGTCTTCCCAGATAATAAGTGTTTAGCAAGCATATCCATATGGGTTTTCTTATATGCAATATCTAGGTCGTGCCTCTCTTCTTTCTGACATTGCTTTATAGATATAACACTAGATATAGTAGGGATTGCTGATGCTCTGGTGTTTTACGGAGCATTTAGCATCATTGTCTAAGGAAAAATGTATGTTTTCAAGAAATCAAAGTGAAATTTAAAGAAGGTTTTTAGTGTTTCAGTGAAAGGAGATAACCATATAAGAAAAATGGAAAAAGTAGCAGAAAAAGGGAATTGACGATCAAAATGGCAAACCATCAGGTTTACGAAGGACTGCCATATATACCGTCAAGTAGAACTAGAACAAGTTCTCTAGAGGAGTCGAGTGACGGACAATATGGCGGACCGTCAGACATGTGATGGACCACCAAATGGACCATCAGCACTTATCCAAAAACTACTTCTAAGAGGGACTTGGTGAATATCAAGGTGGTGGACCGTCAGACATAGGACGGACCACCAGATTAACCATCAACGCTTATCTAGAACCTATTCTCCAGAGGAACTCTATGATGGTCAAAGTGGTGGAATGTCAATCTTGGGATGGGCCACTAGATTGACCGTCAGTTCTTATCCAGAAGCTACCTTCCAAATGGACTCCGTAATGCTAAAGATGGCGAACCGTCAGTCCATTGATAAACCGCCAGGTGGACCATCAGATAATATCTAGAAACTGCCATTTGGATGAATCAAGTGATGCGAAAGATAGTGGATCATCAGATCTTTGATGGTCCATCATATAGACTGTCAAATAGGATGCAGTTTTTCCATTTGTAAATTTTAAATTCTTTTTTTAGCTGGGACATATAAATACCAACTTTTAGGGTTAAGAACGCATATTTTACCTTTTAAATATTTTCTTTTCATCTATTGAACCTCTTGGTATCCAAGTACATTGGGGAATTTTAGTATTAAACAACTGATCATTTAAGATTCAAGAACTGATTCTTGGGGTTCTTTGTAAGTAAACTTTCTATTATCTATGAATAATACAAGAATGAATTCTTTATCTTCTATGGAGTGTTGTGGCTAAATCTCATAACTAGGGTTATGAGATCCTTAATGTGAAATGCATCTATGGGTTGGGAATCAATTTGAGTTCCATAATTGAATAACATTGCATAAACCTTTCTCCAATTTCATGACTTTTGTTTGTTGCAAACTTAAGGTGTAATCCCTAGAACACCACTTGTCTGAGAGAAAAGTGTTTGTGGGGAAAACAAAGTGCTTAAATAAATTCTAAGGGTCTTAAACTTTAGAGTAATAGCTAATTACCTAATAGGATTAGCTTACATGACAATTAGGTTGAAAGAATAAGGAATCCTATAAGTTTGAGAAAATTATATTATAACCTATCCATTTAGGTTGAGAAACTAATGGATATAGAATAGGATTCAACCTTTCTTGAAATTGAATTTCTTAAGTGGAACTCATAAATAATTCACAACCCAAATGATGCTAGAATTTTGTTGATCATAACCCTGGTTTGATTAATCTCATAAAGTTACGAAATACGGAGAAAATCATTAGTTGAACTAATCTTGTTACAATTTATCATTTTACAAATTCAAAAAAAAAACCCTATTTTGGTTAGAAAACTCTGATAAATAGTCTAATAACAATTACGACACTTAGTGATCACAGTATTCCCTATAGGATTCGAGACCCAACCAAGTTGGGTTCTATATTTGACAGCGACCGCTTACACTTTCTACTGAGATTTGTAATTTGGGCGTACCAAATTTTGGCACCATTGCCGGGGAATATGGTTGTCAACTAAGTTTGTGATAGTTAATAGACCCTTTGGTCAAAGATTCTCAAACTTTACTTTTTGTTTGTTGTTTTTGTTTTGAACAGGTTGAATCTTGTCATTCCAAAAACACGGAGATCGGGTCAACCATAATTACCTATAAATCGTGAACCATATCTCATTGGTAGAATCGATGCACAATAAGACCCTAAAAGAATAACTCCTCAATAGGGGCAAGCTAGATTAGATGCATTGGCAGCACAAGTAAACCAGTAGAACGCTGATAACCCAGGTCGGGCACCAAATCCTGATGATGAAGATCTCGGTGATGATGAGCTACTAAAACCAAGACGTGAGGATAATTTGGCTACACCTGTCAACAAAGTTCGCCATGCTAGAATTAGACCCAAACGTAGAGCTGTGTAGTTTACTTTTGATGATGACGATGATGAACTGGTGAGGCTGGTGCCACAGGGGTTATTATTCCTCTGCCTTTAGCACCTGAAACCAAGTTCAACCATACTAGAACTATGATCTAGCTGCTGGAACTCAAAGGGTTATTTGGTGGACTTGCAGGAGACGATCCGAATATGTATCTGATTAATTTTATCTCAATATGCAAGTCGTTTAACAATCTGGGGGTTAGTCAGAATGTAATTCGTCTGCACCTATTTCTATTGTCTCTATCTAGAGAGGCAACTCTATGGCTGAATGGGATAAATCCTGACTCTATCACCAATTGGAGGCAACTAAAAGACTCTTTCCTAGAAAGATTCTTTCCGCAATCCAAGAGAGCACAATTGAGAGATGAGATAAGCAATTTCAGATAGCTTGCAACTGAGGCTCTCCACAAGACTTAAGAGAGGTTTAAGAAGAAGCTTATGCAGTACCCAAATCATCAGATAACAAATGTCCATTTGATGGAGATATTATATAGAGCCTTGAATTCGGTGACCAAGCTTGCGGTAGATAATGTTGTGGGTGGGTCATTTATGGATCTCACCTTTCCTGAGGCATCTGAGATGCTATATTGTATGACAAAGAAGAGTAAAGCTTGGCATACCAGGGATTCTGAGGTAGCAAGCTCTACTTTATCTATTAGTATGACAACAGAATAGAGGCAAAGGGAAGAGAAATATGACCAAGATATGCTCACATGAAAATGCAGATGGACTTTCTCACTAAGCATTTATTATTAGGGAAGACAGAGAAGGTTAAAATGTTGCATCATAGGGAAGAGCTGACTCCTATTCTGAAGAGAAAGCAAATTACTTAAACAATCAGGGGGGTTTCTGAGGCAGTGTCCAAGGAAACAAAGGTCGGAACTATTATGATCAAATTGGATACAAGGATCATGACCAAGAAAATTGGAAAAGCAAAAATTATAGGAGTGGGTTGTATATTCCTCCCGAGAGTCGTGATGCAGCTACGTCTAGTTCTGGGAAGATGTCTATGGAGGACATGATGGAAAAGCTATTAAAGGGAATAGAAGCAACCCACACTAGAGTACTTGAGGTAAAAAATGATATATCTTCGATGAACCATTTGGTTGACTCACATTCTACGTCGATCAAATAATTGGAGCAGCAAATGGGCTAATTGTCGGTGGCACTTAAATAAAGGAAGGCCGGCACATTACCTAGTGACACGGTTCAAAATCATAAGAAGGATGGATCGTGCATAACAATTACCACTAGAAGTGGTAAGGTATTGGAGAGCTAATCTGTGGGTAAACTGGTAGTTGATGTGATAGCAGAAGAAGTGGATGAAGCTGATATTGATAATTCTATGGAATCTACAGGATCAGATAGGGTTATTCCAGATACTGTACCTGATTGTCAGCAGACTATTACATTTGAACTAAAGAAGGACAAGGAAAAGGAAGTTGTGGTTAAAACTTTGCCAAACCACCACCCCCCTTCCCTCAAATACTAAAAAAGAAGATTGACGACATGAAGTTCAATAGATTCATGTCTATATTGAAGCAGCTGACTATAAATGTTCCTTTGGTTTGGGCATTGGAGCAAATGCAAGAGTATGCCAAATTCATGAAGGACCTTTTGACAAAGAAGAGAGCAGCAAGTTATGAACCAGTTGATAATCTCTATCATTGTAGTACGATTACTACAAGATCATTAGTTCAGAAGAAGGTATATCCGGGATCCTTCACTATTCTTTGTATGGTGGGGTCTTTCAATTTTACCAAGGCCTTATATGATCTCGGGGCTAGCTTTAATTTGATGCCGCTAGCAATTTATAAACATTTGGAGTTGAGAGATCCTACACCAAACAACATGCACCTTGTAATGGTGGATAGGTTGGTAAAAGGGATTGTTGGGGTTATGATGTGTTAGTGAAGGTGACCACCTTCATTTTTCCTAAAGAATTTGTTATTTTGGATTGAGAGGTGAACTTTGAGGTTCCCATAATCTTGGGTCAACCTTTGCTCATAATCGAAAGTGTGTTTATTGATCTGTGAGAAAATGAGCTTTTATTCCGAATAAATGATGAAGTGGTGTGTTTTAATGTATGCAAATCAATGAAGCAGCCCAAAGAAATAAATGTGTTCTCTATAATTGATATTTATTATGAGGAAGAGATAGAATTATCTTTGGAGGAGCAGCTTATTATTGAGCCACTGGCTGCTATGCTCAAGAACTTTGATCGTGAGGATATTGATGAGTATGAAGAAACTATCTGTGGTTTGATAGGAATGGGGTAGTATTCTTATGCCCCTAAGAAACTTGATCTTGACCTTAAGAATCGACCTTCACCACCGGTAAAGCCATCCATTGAAGAGCCACCAATTTTAGTTTTGAAGGAGCTACCTAGTCATCTGAGGTATGTGTTCTTGGGTAGTGGAAATATGATGCCAGTTAATATTGCTGCTGATATCAGTGAACAACAAGTGGAAGTTATCATCTATGTTCTTAAGAGATACAAGATAGCTATTGGTTGGAGTATTACAGATATCATTGGTATCCCTCCTGGCTTATGTATGCACAAGATTTAGTTAGAGAAAGATTCTGTATCCACTACTGAGCCTCAGCGTTGCCTAAATCCACCTATGCAAGAGGTGGTAAAGAAAAAAATCATCAAGTGGCTAGGTACAGGGGTGGTGTACACAATCTCAGATAGTAAATGGGTAAGTCCTGTATAGTGTGTACCCAAGAAAGGGGGCATGACGGTAGTGGCCAATGAGAAGAATGAGCTAATTCCACTCAGGCCTGTCACAGGTTGGAGGGTGTGTATGGACTACCGAAAGCTAAATTCGTGGACACTGAAAGATCACTTTCCAATGCCATTCATAGATCAGATGCTTGATCGATTGGTAGGAAGAGGCTGGTACTATTTCTTGGATGGGAATTTCGAGTATAATCAGATCTCCATTGCTCCTGAGGATCGGGAGAAAATGACATTCACGTGCCCATTTTCTTTTAAAAGGATGCCCTTTGGATTATGTAATGCACCGACTACATTCTAGAGGTGCATGATGTCGATTTTCTATGGTATGGTTGAAGACACCTTGGAGGTGTTTATGGATAATTTTTTAGTGGTTGGATATTCCTTTGACTTATGCTTGCTGAATATAAGTCAAGCATTACAACAGAATGAAGAGTTTAACCCTTTCCTTAACTTGGAAAAATACCACTTTATGGTGAAAGAGGGCATTGTTCTAGGTAATAAAATTTTTGTGTAAAGTATTGAGGTGGATATGGCCAAAGTTGAGGTTATCGAGAAACTACCTCCCCCCATCTCTGTAAAAAGGGTGCGTAGCTTTCTTGGACATGCAGGGTTCTATCACAGATTTATAAAGGATTTCTCAAAGGTTCCAAAACCATTGTGCAAACTTCTTGAAAAGAGGCCTAGTTCTTTTTTGATGATGACTATAGGAAGGCGTTTGAATGCATTAAGCTGAAGTTAGTGAAGGCTCCAGTTATTATTTATCCCGACTGGACAAAGCCGGATGAACTAATGTACGATGTTAGTGGGTGGCGCTTTGAGCTATGTTGGGCCTGAAAATGGATAAGTTGTTTTATCCAATCTACTATGATAGAAAAGCGATGAATGGTGTTCAAAAGAACTACAGTGTCACTGGAAAAGAACTTCTGGCTGTGGTTTACGCCTTTGAGAAATTCAGGGCGTATTTGCTAGGGACTAAGGTAGTGGTCCACACGGATCATGCAGCTCTGAGATACTTAATGGCTAAGAAAGATACAAAGCCAAGATTGATCCGGTGGGTATTTTTTCTTCAAGAATTCGACTTTGAGGTAACAGATCGCAAGGGGTGCGAAAATTAGGTGGCTGATCACTTATCCAGACTTGAGTACGAACAAGCAATCAAGAACAAGTTAGATATTGATGATTCCTTTCCGGATGTGAAGATACTAGCTTCTACGTTCGAGCAGATTTCGTGGTATGCTAATTTTGTGAACTATGTGGTAAGTGAGATGATGCCAGATAATCTTTCCTTTCACCAAAGGAAATAGTTCCTTTATGATGTTACCCAGTATTTCTAGGATGAGCCCTATATTTTTTGGAGATGTGCAGACGGTGTTATTAGGCGCTGTGTACCAGATATGGGGGTGCTGATTATTTTGGAAGCATGCCATGCTTCACCTGTTGGTGGTCACCATGCAGGCGACTACACTGCTCAAAAAGTACTGCAGAGTGGATACTATTGGCCCACACTATTCAAAGATACATATGAGCTCGTTCGTATATGTGGTCAATGTCAGAGAAAAGGATCAATCTCCAAATGTCATGAGATGCCAATGTCCAAGATGATAGAAGTAGAGTTATTTGATGTATGGGGCAGTGAATTCATGGGCCCATTTGTAAGATTGAATGGTTTAAAATACATCCTAGTAACTGTAGACTATGTATCGAAATGGGTAGAAGCTGTGGCGTTGGCTGACAATGAAGGAAAAGGAGTTGTGGAATTTCTGAAAAAGAACATACTCTCTTGCTTTGGAGTACCAAGAACAATCATAAGTAATGGGGGACCCCATTTCTGCAATAAAGTCTTCAGGGTTGTGCTGGCAAAGTATGGATTAAAATAACACCGTGTAGCAACTCCTTATCGCCGATAAACTAGTGGGCAAATGAAGGTGTCAAATCGTGAGATCAAGGCCATTCTTGCCAAAACGGTGAATGCCAGTAGACAAGATTTGTCTCAAAAGCTCGATAAAGCCTTGTGGGCATATCAAACTGCTTTTAAGACACCAATTGGCATGTCACCATATCATCTAGTTTATGAGAAAGCATGTTATTTGCCAATTGAGCTGGAACATAAGGCCTTGTGGGCTCTAAAAAGGCTAACTATGCATTGGAAGGAAGCAGCTGATCTAAGATTGGAGCAGATTAACGAGATAGACGAATTCTGTCTCAGAGCTTATGAAAGAGCTGACTTGTACAAAGAAAGGATGAAGAAATAGCATGACTAATGGATTACACAGAGAGAATTTACGAAAGGTGATTTGGTCCTTCTTTTCAACTCTAGACTGAAGCTATTTCTGGGTAAGTTGAAGTCTAAATAGTCGGCCCATTTAAAATTAGCCAAGTCTACTCATCTGGGTAGTCGAGCTTGAAAACGAAGATGGAAGTGTCTTTAAAGTGAACGAGCAAAGAATCAAACTTTATATTGGTCCAAAAGACCTAATAAAAAGTGTTGATGTCTTTTACCTTGATGAAGTCTTAGTATTCAGGATACCTAAGTTGTGACGCAACGTTAAATCAGGCGCTAGTTGGAGGCAACCCACAACATGTTGTTGTAACCATAAGTAGAGTCTATTTTATGTTTTGGGGAAATTTTGATGTGTTTATGAGGTGTGCAGGACCAGAAGTGCTGTAAATAGCATAATTAGGCACATTTGAGCTACTGGAAAGTTGCGACGGTACACTTGATGGACCGCCAAACTACTGACGGACCACAACACTCAACCATAAAAAATAGGCAGGAAAATGTATTCACTGGATAGGGCATGACGGCATGAGTGGAGGACCATCAAGTATATGGTGGACCATCAAAGCAACCGTTAGAAGCGAGACTGCTCACATGCATTCTGGTAAGTAGTGACAGCCAATTCGGTGGACCGTCACGATTGTGGTTGACCGTCCCATTAACGATCACACCAAAATAGAAACTCATCGACTCAGCTGAGATGTGATGTTCCTAGTGGTGGTCCATCACACTTATGATGGACCATCAATTCGACCGCCACTTTAACCCTAATTCTGAATCAAGTTGGGTTAAATCGGTACTTTTTATAAGTACTCTATATTTGACCCGAAATGAGATTTTAAGAATAAAATTAAGTGGATACACCCATTGTAACTGTTCCATGACCTTTGATTTTTCTACTTCTCAAAGATTCAAAGAACCTGAACTGAGTTATCCTATCTGAGACTGCTCTACTCCTCCACCACTTTTCTATTTAATCTAGGTCATTCTTTTCCCTATCACCATCACAAACTAAAGAGTAACAAAAGTGATAGAAGTTGTAAGTATTTCATTCTCTGAAGTCTCATGCAAGTAGAATACTGCAACATCAAGGTATGAGAATTTACTTCTTTCCTCTTGTTCATTTGAACAGTAAGGGCATAGATTGTTTCATGATTTAGTCTAATGGTGTTGGGTTTGAATAATTTATGCTTAAGTTTGATTTAGTGGATGAAGTCTTGCTTAAAATGTGGTTTTAATTCTGTTGCTCAAGCTAAAAATGATTTCATCTTAAAGAGCGCTGAAAATTAGTCGAACCCATAAATGTATCAGAGGACGAAGATCTGATGGTCAACATAGCGGACTATCAACTTTGTGATGGACCACCAAGTTGACCGTCCCAAAGGTCAAAGATAACGAGTTTATGGATTGTATTTGACGGTCAGACTGGTGGACCATCAAGTTTTTGATGGACCACCAAGTTGACCATCCTAAAAGTCAAAAAAATAAAACATACTGGATAAAGCTGACGGTGGATCTGATGGACCATCCCACCACTGATGGACCATCAAATATCCCGTCAGGCCTCACTGTGAACTGTTTTGCCTGTGTTTTACCTTGCACTAATTTCTTAATCCATTTTCAGGTGACATGGCTCCTAAAAATACACAAAACAAGGGAGGAAAATCTCAGCGAGGTAGAAACACATCCGTACCAGCCTATAACACTAGGCAAACAAAAAAAGAATCCATCATAATTCCCCAGTCTGAGGAGAGGAGTGACAATATCATTAGCTTTACCAATTCAAGCCTAGATGAAGTGACAGATGATTCAACTCAACCATTACCTATAGAAGGTGAAACTGAAGGGGCTAATGTGGAAAACCAAGGAGAAGTACCTGAACATGAAGCTAAAAGCGTGATTAGATGAAAGGATCCCCAAGTACGAGATGCTATTATGTGGAAAATTGAGAGAGCACAAAAAGAGTTCTATGATGGGTTACATCACACTGCGAGAGGGATCTGGAGATCATTCTCTAAAGAACATCAGATTATGGCCACGGAGCTTCATGAATATCAAGAACTAGAACGTCGATTCAATGATTATGGATTAGTATGGATGAGCACACCACCAAGGAAGTACCAACCAAACTGGGTAAGGGAATTCTTTGTAAATTATATTTGTCTGGTAAAAGTTGAATGTTCAAAGAGGACTTCGATTTTGAATAGACCAAACATGGAGTTTGTTCTTATCCGACGAGTTGTTGTTGATATCTCTGTCACGCCTCAAATCCTATTGGGGCGGATAGGCACCCGTAGCCGTAAAGGCCCGAGAGAACCAATTCATAACCTTATACTTCCCATGCATGTAACTGTAACAACCAAATGTTCTGACGACATGATATTATGCATCGATGAAATTAACTACACATACACTCCCAAAACTGATATGTACAACACTTGGCCAGTGGGACCACCATGTCTAAAATCAGGACACTACCATAACTTTACATTAGTCTACAAAGCCTCTAAAAGATACATAGACTTAGTCAGGGTCGGGACAAACCCCCGCCCTACTCTAGACTTACTGTACAATACCAAAATATATAGAGCAGACTCGGAAAGCCCTGAATCAACCTGGAGCTCACCAATAGTCCCTGAAGAATCTACGCTCCTACTAGTGAGTTGTATGAGCTGAAGTGCCTCTGCCTGCAGCATGAAATGCAAGTCCCCCGTGAGGGACGTCAGTACGAAAATATGTACTGAATATGTAAGGCAGAAAGTAGCAACACACTTTATACAAAAGCTCAATAGAAATCTGATACAAGTGTATAAGGAGTACTAGTAGACCACCTTTATAAATACTTGTGGGACAATGTACATTACATTCTTTCTTCATTTTACCTTCTTACTTCATAATCTTTGTAATCCATATAATGAAAATGACCAGCTGATCAGTGGTAAAAAAAAGATAAATTAGGATCGGCCCATGCTAGGCTTACGCCCCTGAGCTGCCACCTATAAAAAGATTGGGATCGGCCCATGCTAGGCTTATTGATACAAAATCAAACCAACAACACCAAGAGCTTCAAGTAGGCTCGGATTTCAATCCAACAACACAAGAACAACAAGTTTAAGTTTCGTTTTTTCAGCCCACAACACAAGAGCAACAAGATAGATAACAATGCTAGTGAATCGAAAAGAGCCCCACATGGCTTCACTAGACTTAAAGATAACAAAATCAACAACAACAAAAAGATAAAGAAACATAGATAACTTGACATATAACATTCAAGAAACTAAGAACCCTAACATCAAGAGAGGACCCTAAGTCTAATGAATATAAACACCAAGTTCTTACGAGGACCAAGAGGCACTCAACGACCTCAAAACCCTTGTTTCTAGCCAAAGAGACAACACAAGTATCCCTCTACTTGTGAGATAATAGGGGCGGCTTGTATGAGTGGAAGAGAGAGGAAAGGTTTAGTGTTTTAGGTTACAAAAATCAGCATTCAAAAACTAAGGAATAACTCTCTAACATGTCCTATTTATACTACAAACAAAAGGGGTAAAATGACCCATCCGCCCTTGCTTCTTGTGCCAACCTTGGAGAGTAGTTTATTACACATTAGGACCTCTCTTCAAACATAAAAATGTTTAGGTCCTTGGTTGGTTCAATCACCAACTCACACACGGCCATTTGCATGAACAAAGCTTGGAGTTTTTGTAATTCCCGAGCTTGGCTTCGTGTGAAAGGCCGTGTACCTGTGGAGGCTGCCCTAACCGTATCATCCTCTCCATCTTGAGAGGAATTTGACCTCAAATTCAACATTTGGTCATCTTCAACCGCATCCACGAGGGAGAGATCACCAACGTTGAAAGTATTGTGCACTTGATATTCCGGTGGAAGGTCAATCTTGTAGGCGTTGACATTGATTCTCTCAAGTACTTGGAAAGGACCATCACCCCTTGGCAGCAACTTGGACTTCCTTTGAGCTGGAAACCGATCCTTTCGAAGATGCACCCACACCCAATCTCCGGGTTCAAGCACAAGCCTTCTTCTCCCTTTGTTTACCCTTTTTGCAATCTCTTGGTTCTTCTTTTCAAGCTTGATCCGCACCGTCTCATGCATTTTCTTCAATTCCTCGGCTCTTTTATTTCCATCTAATCTGGTCATGAGATCACTAGACAAAGGAGTGAGATCTAAAGGGGTAAAGGGATTCAGGCCGTAAACACATTCAAAGGGAGTCATTCCCGTGCTCGAATGTATTACCCGATTGTATGCAAATTCCACCAAGGGTAGGTGATCTTCCCATGAAGTCAGTTTACCTTTAACCATAGAACGTAGCATAGACCCCAAGGTTCTATTTACTACCTCCGTTTGGCCATCGGTTTGTGGGTGACAAGACGTGGAGAAAAGTAACTTCGTTCCAAGCCTACCCCACATGGACTTCCAAAAGAGACTTAGGAACTTGGAGTCCCTATCGCTCACAATAGTCCTCGGTACCCCGTGAAGCTTTACAACATGTGCAACAAATAATGAAGCTACACTACGAGCATCCTCGGTTTTAGCACATGGAATAAAATGAGCCATTTTAGAGAATCTATCAACAATAACAAAAATGCTATCTCGGCCCTTTCTAGTCCTTGGCAGGCCCAAAACAAAATCCATCGAATTGTCCAACCAAGGCCTAAGGGGAGTAGGGAGTGGGGTGTATAATCCTTGAGGTAGGAGATGAGATTTTGCACTCCGGCAGGCCACTCATTGACTACAAATTTTAGTGACGTCTTTGCGCATTTTGGGCCAATAGAAGTTCTCCTCTAAGATTCCGAGGGTTTTGTCTACCCCAAAGTGACCCATGAGGCCTCCGTCATGGGCCTCCCTCACAAATAATTCCCTCCAAGAACTATAAGGAACACACAACCTCCTCCCCTTGAACAAATACCCATCGAACCGAGAGTAGGAGGAATGGTCATTCTCCTTAAGCCAACGGTCCCTTCCCCACTCTTCGCATTCCCTAAAAATAGGAGCAAAGGTAGGATCCTCGGGATACAACAACCGCAGGCTCTCAAAACCCATCAATTTCGAAGACAAGGTAGCAACAAGCACATGCTTCCTAGACAAGGCATCGGCAACAACATTTTCCTTTCCCCTTTTGTAATGAATTACATAAGGGAAAGTCTCGATGAACTCAATCCACTTAGCATGGCGCCTATTCAACTTGTCTTGGCTCTTAAGGTGTTTCAACGACTCATGATCCGTTCGTATCACAAACTCCTTAGGCCACAAATAATGTTGCCAATTTCCCAAGGCTCTAACAAGGGCGTACAACTCCAAATCATAAGTTGAGTAATTAAGAGTTTCCCCTTTGAGCTTTTCACTGAAATAAGCAATGGGCTTACCTTCTTGCATCAAAACAGCCCCGATGCCAACCTTACTAGCATCACACTCTACTTCAAACATCTTATCAAAATCGGGCAATTGCAATAAAGGCGCCGAGATGAGCGTAGCTTTCAAGGCCTCAAAAGCCCTAGCCTGCTCATCACCCCATTTAAAGGGTCCGTCCTTTCTAATTGCCTCGGTCAATGGGGCTGCTATGGAACTAAATCCTTTGACAAACCTCCTATAAAAGCTTGCCAACCCGTGGAAACTTCGGATTTCTCCAATAGTTTTAGGGGTCGGCCAACTTCGAATAGAGTCTATCTTGGAATCGTCCACTTCCACACCCCTTGAGCTCACGACAAAACCCAAGAATATAACTTTGTCAACACCAAAAGAACACTTCTCCATGTTGGCATACAGCTTCTCCTTTCGGAGCACATCAAACACACATCTCAAATGCATTACATGATCATCAATAGATTTACTATACACCAACACATCATCAAAGTAAACCACCACAAACTTTCCAATATAAGGCTTCATTACATGATTCATTAGCCTCATAAATGTGCTAGGAGCATTGGTAAGGCCGAAGGGCATGACCAGCCACTCATATAGACCGAATTTGGTCTTGAATGCGGTCTTCCACTCATCACCGGGTTGCATGCGAATTTGGTGATAGCCGCTCCTAAGGTCCACTTTAGAAAACAAACAAGATCCGTGGAGCTCATCTAACATATCATCTAGTCTAGGGATTGGATGACGATACCTTATCGTGATTTTGTTGATGGCTCTACAATCGACGCACATGCGCCAAGTTCCGTCCTTCTTTGGTACCAAAAGTACCGGAACAGCACACGGACTCATGCTTTCCTTGATGTATCCCTTGTTGAGAAGCTCCTCAACTTGTTTTTCAAGCTCCTTAGTGTCCATGGGATTGCTCCTATAGGCCGGTTTGTTTGGAAGTTGTGAACCCGACACCAAATCAATTTGGTGGTCAATTCCCCGAAGTGGGGGCAATCCTTGCGGAAGTTCTTGAGGAAATACATCTTCATACTCCTGAAACACACAAGAAATCAAAGGGGAAATGGAAGAATTAGTGGGGTTAGTATTAAAACAATGGGCCAAAAGTAACATCGTCTTGTTTTCATCATGGTCCACGAAGAGTTCTTTCCTCCTATCCAACATCACTACGTTTTCCATCTCCCTTGTCGTTGGGACAGCCTCGGATGTCCCTACTTCCTCACCTATGGCATCCCCCCCCTTTTCTCCCTTTCTGGATTCCTTCCCCTTTCCCTTTAACTCTCTCATCTTTTGATGCCACTCATTTACTTGGGAGGGTGAAAGAGGGTGAAGTATGACCTTTCGGCCATCCTTCTCAACCGTATACCAGTTGGACCTCCCATCGTGTTTAGTAGACCTATCATATTGCCATGTTCTACCTAACAACAAGTGACATGCTTGCATTGGGATCACGTCACAAAGCACTTCATCGTGGTAGTTTCCCACCTTAAACCAAATCACACAATGCCTTGTGACCTTTAATTCACCACAATCGTTCAACCATTGTAGCTTGTAAGGACTAGTGTGTAGTGTAGTTGGTAACTTCAAGAAATTTACCATAGCATGGCTCGCAACATTTGTACAACTACCACTATCAATCACCAAGGTGCACACGCTCCCCTTTACAAGACACTTAGTATGGAATAGATTTTCCCTTTGACTCGGGCCATCCATCGCCTTACTAATCATGACACGTCTAACCACAAAGTTTGGAACCACACACTCCCCTTCTTGTGGATAGACATCTTCACTACCATCTAATTCATCATTATTCGGCCCATTTTCAGCTCCCTCTCCATCTTGAGGCTCGGCCTCATCCTCCCCCCTTTCGGAAACCACCTCCTCACCAAGGTAGTACACTTTCCCTTCTCGTAGGATCACATTGTGCCGGTTCGGACATTCATTGGCCTTATGCCCCAAACCTTGGCACTTAAAGCATTGGAACCCCTTTGGGTTGGGATATTTGTGAGCCTCTGGTTTCAGAGGGAACTTAGGGACTGTTTTGGACTCGGGCAGCTTCGTAGGGGCGGGTTGGTCCTTGTTTTTGGGCCAACCCGAGGGGGTTTGTACCCTTGTCTTGAAAGCTGATCTCTCCTTAAGTTCCCTTTCAATCTCTAGGGCCGCTTGGAATATACCGTCAATGGTTTCAAACCGGTGAAGGGTCAAATGAGTGGCGATCTCTTTGTTCAACCCACACTTGAACCGGATGATGTCGTGACTGATTTGCTCCCCACGATGATCAAGTTTCAACATGAGTTGTTGGAACTCGTCAAAATAGGCCATCACACTCTTGCCTCCTTGCCGCAAGCCATATAATCTAGCGAGCAACTCATGACGATATCTCTCAGGAAGGTATCGTTGTCTCATCAAATACCTCAACCGATACCAAGGTGGTGGCTGACCATCTACTAATTCATTACCAAATCGTTTAACATACTCCCACCAAGTGTTCGCTTAGCCCTCGAGGTGAGCTATAGCGTAGCAACTCTTCTTTTCTTCCGAGATGTCATTAACTTGGAAAACTTTGTCACAAGCCGATTCCCAAGTTAAGTAGGTCTCGGGGTCACTTTCACCCTTAAAGATGGGTAGGCTCAACTTGATGGTGTTGATGCCTACGTCTCTCTCTTGGTGTCGGTTTCCCCTATCTCCATACCCCCGGTATCTCCTAGGTTCTCCTCGACCCCCTCTTAACTCCTCCTCCCTCATATAAGCATCATCAAAGGCTCCATCTCCTTCATACTCCTCTCCACCGTATCCTTCAAAGTGGGCTGGCCGGCCTTGGCCGTTTTGATTCGGAGGATTTGGAATTTGCGGTCTTTGGGTTAATGGAGCTTGGAATGAAGGGTTCGGATTTAGTGGAGGTACTTGGCGTCCAAATCCCTCTTGTGGAATTGGAGGGGCTTGGAAATGTAGTGGTCTAGTGGAGTCTCGGTTTGGAGGAAAATAGGTAGTTTGGCTTGCGGTATTTAGTTGAGCATGGGGTGCATTTAGCATTTGGTGGACTGTTTCGGGGGTGATGGTTGCGGAGGAGGTCCTATCATGACCATTGGTAGATACATGTAGAGGAGTAGAAGGACGAGAGTTCCTTTGACTCTCCACTTGTTCTAATCTCCAACTAATAGTCGACACTTCCCCCTTTATTGCTGCCAAGTCCCCTCTCACGGCCCCAAATTCTGAATTCAACCTTTCAAGTGTCCGGGTAACGGCCTCAAGAGTGACCCTCATAGAATCAAGGGCATTAGTATCCACATTATGAGACGTAGCTCCTTCCATTGTCAAGGTATTATCCGCTTTAGTTCACCACAAGTTCGTGTTCCACAAGTGTTGTATAATTGGCTAGTAACCATGAGATTTTTAAGGTATGAGTAAGCTCTTATCCGGAATGGATTCTTGTTTGAAGACTCAAAGAATTCTTGCCGGACTAGAGTCAAAAATCAGCAATTCGTTCAAACGAATAAAAGCACTCAAATAATCGTTGACACGAACAAACGGTTCAAGGAACTAGTTGACAACCTAGTAGGAAGGTACTAGTTTGTTAATTAGTTCTAGGACCAAGTAAGGGAAACCAAGGATCAACAATTAGCAACCAAAGAATATCCTAAGTTGAGCTTATAGCGATGTGGCAGCATGCAATGGTCCCACACGTTCTTCTTCTCTCTCTCTTTTTTTATTTTTTTTGTGTTAATATTCACACAACTTGTTATAGTTTGCAAAGTGTTTTGGTGGGAAAAATAAAAATCTTGTAGTATTTCACCCTTTTCAAACTCAAGAAAGTGGGGTTTGGTTGACTAATCCCACAAAACAAGGCTCCTTGAATTAGGAAAAAGTGATTGACAAGACTAAAAGGTGATGGGTGCAAGTCTTTCACAACAACTTTATAGCTTGTCTTACCACTTGAGCACACAACAAGATGAACAAGGTGAACAAGTTCAAAAGATGAACACCTCAACAAACTTCATCAACTTCTTTAGCACATAAACACACAACCACCGATTTTTTTTTTTTTGGTTATCAACAACATACATCTTTCGGCCACTCCAAGTCACTACACAATGTTCAAGTTTTCATGCTCAACTTTTGGATCTAGACACTTTAGTGTTGGTAAGAAAGAAACCAACACTAGAAACTCACTAAACAAGCAAAATAACACCTAGATCTAAACATACAACATCATTCTGGGTTTCAACTTTTAATGGACAGATTTTCAGAAATTCTTTTTGGTGTAGTTTGTTTAAGCCGTGAACTAGCCCAAGATGGGTTATGTTGGAACACAACCGGTCTTGCTTTGATACCAAATGATACAAAATCAAACCAACAACACCAAGAGCTTCAAGTAGGCTCGGATTTCAATCCAACAACACAAGAACAACAAGTTTAAGTTTCGGTTTTTCAGCCCACAACACAAGAGCAACAAGATAGATAACAATGCTAGTGAATCGAAAAGAGCCCCACACGGCTTCACTAGACTTTAAGATAACAAAATCAACAACAACAACAAGATAAAGAAAGATAGATAACTTGACATATAACATTCAAGAAACTAAGAACCCTAACATCAAGAGAGGACCCTAAGTCTAATGAATATAAACACCAAGTTCTTACGAGGACCAAGAGGCACTCAACGACCTCAAAACCCTTGTTTCTAGCCAAAGAGACAACACAAGTATCCCTCTACTTGTAAGATAATAGGGGCGGCTTGTATGAGTGGAAGAGAGAGGAAAGGTTTAGTGTTTTAGGTTACAAAAATCAGCATTCAAAAACTAAGGAATAACTCTCTAACATGTCCTATTTATACTACAAACAAAAGGGGTAAAATGACCCATCTGCCCTTGCTTCTTGTGCCAACCTTGGAGAGTAGTTTATTACACATTAGGACCTCTCTTCACACATAAAAACGTTTAGGTCCTTGGTTGGTTCAATCACCAACTCACACACGGCCATTTGCATGAACAAAGCTTGGAGTTTTTGTAATTCCCGAGCTTGGCTTCGTGTGAAAGGCCGTGTACCTGTGGAGGCTGCCCTAACCGTATCACTTATGCCCCTGAGCTGCCACCCACACATAAAGGTATCGAGATTGGCCCATGCTAGGCAAGTGCCCCTGAGCTGCCACTCGTCATTTTACAGATTGTAATACTTAGTTTATTAGCCTTTGAAATTGTTACCTTGGTGGTCATCACATTATGGTACCTTGAACCAGTAATACGCTAATAAGAGACATGTAAATAGACGCTTAATGCAACAACAATGAGCTAGGGAGCTGTTGGCACACAAATAAAGTGTTTAGGAGCTGAAATAACACATGGGTCTTATTTGAACAAACGGAGAACTCCTGAAATTTTCTAGTGAAGATAGACGCGCAGATTTAATAATAAGCACATATTGAGGTGTGCTAATGCGTTAGAGAGTGGGAACAAGGTCATTGGACACATGGAGGGTAATGTGCTGCCATTATGTATCACTTTGTTATAGGATAACCTCAGAAACTTGCTTGATGGAACAATTGTACGATTTCATGCCAAAGAGTGTGAAATAGAGTATGCCTTACATACCTGGTCATTTGACTCCGAAACTAACCCGACTTGACTTCTCGCCTTTTAGATTATTTATCTACAATAGAATAGATGGTAAACTAGTATTAGTAACCACTTAACACATTTGAGGTACTTAATTTCACCCAAAACAGTAACCGGCCAGCAACTATTACTCTATTAAACAAGGGTGTTATTTTAACCCTTTTTTCCTCCAATTACACCCACATACCAGATAGGTTCTTATAAGGTTCACCAAAACCACCTCGACTTCATTACACATTCTAAACAATACACAAAATAGATTGGACAGCAAGCATTAGTTCGGTGGTGTATCACCACATCTTTCTTCTATAATTCATTACAAACTCATCACACCTTTATCCAACTTCAACCTGGCAGCCCATAACATATACATACAAAGCAGTCCACAAAACAGTCCCAAACCCCTTTTATTGTAGCAATCAATTATTGATCTCCTCATCTCTTGAGTTCTCAATAACAAGACATCCATAATCCCCTCTCAAATTCATATATAAGAAAAATAAATGGGGCAGTCACCGTACCTCAATCCAGCAACTTATTCTTTTAATTGAAATCTTCAAGAGCTTGAAATTTCATTCACACTTAAACCAAAGAAGAAGAAAAAAAAGGTTCCTCTATAACAAGGAAACATGAACAAACAGCTTGTTCTATAATCAGCCATATACTTATAGTCAAACACTTATAACTTGTTTCCCTAATCTCCCATGAGATAATTAAACAAAACCTTAAGTGTTTTTCACTTACCTTGGGATGCAAAGGGGAGGGTTTCTTCAAGAACCCTAGAAGGAAAAATAGGGTTGCTGCTCTTGTTGTTTTTAAGAGAGTAGAGAGATTTGCTGAAATTTACTCCTTTTTTTGTGACTTAAAAGTGAAGTAAAATGACCAGCTACTTGGCCTTTTAAAGGCCCTATCTTGTCCACCTCCTTAGCTGCATTTTGGACCATAAAATTGGTCAAATTGGTCCAAGTAGGTGATGCATCTACTTAAGGGTCCAAGCTGCTAAAACTTCAAAGTAGGTGATGCACCTACTTGCATAATTTTTTGTTAGGCTCAATTATATTTTGGCCTTGGCAGATTGGTGTGTTGGGTCACTTATCCATTTTGTTTCTTTTTTTTTTTTGTTCAATTTGGCCCAAATGAGTATATTAGCATAGACCCAAATCTGATCCATAGCCATGGGTCCATTAATTTGGTTCAAACAACTTAAGTAGGTGACTCACCTACTAGCTTAAATAAGTCAAGCAAGCACCTCAATATTTTGCTCCATTTTCAGCTTCTAACCCCTTTAGTCTAACCTTCAACTTATACACACTTGGTCACTTTAATCTTTAGATTCAAATACTAGCTTGCGATTCCAAGTTTAAAGAGTTAACTTAATGTTAACTTAGTCGCATCACACTAAACTATACGGGTAGCCTCTATAATTCCTTCTACACCATTAATAATTGCATAACAAATCTCATCCGTTACCTATACCATATGACCATACCAGGTTCCATATAATTAGAATAAGTACAAGCAAGATACGGGATGTTACATCCTTCCCCCCTTAGAAACATTCGTCCTCGAATGTTAGCATAACTGTCCATCCAAAACAAGTTCAAGCCTAAGTTAATATCCCTATTACTATATAGTACCTATATATTTTACACTTACTTGTTATTACTCCAATTCAGCATCTTGGACTTTTTCTTCGTATTTGAACAAATGGGGGTACTTGGATTTCATCACTTCTTCAACTTCCCACGTGATCTCTTCTACTTGTTGGTTCCTCCAAAGCACTTTTACAGAAGCTATTTCTTTATTCCTCAACTTCTTAACTTGTCGATCTAGAATAGCAATAGGTATTTTCTCATAGGTGAGATCTTCTGTAATTTGTACATCTTCAGTAGGGGTAGTATGAGATGAATCTCCAACACACTTTCTAAGCATTGAGACGTGAAATACCGGATGAACTGTTGAGAGCTCTGGGGGTAGATTTAATTCATAAGCAACTTGTCCAAACTTTCGAGTAATCTGGTAAGGTCCTATATAACGTGG
Source organism: Capsicum baccatum var. pendulum (assembly GCA_030864225.1). NCBI lineage: Eukaryota > Viridiplantae > Streptophyta > Magnoliopsida > Solanales > Solanaceae > Capsicum > Capsicum baccatum. The sequence continues at coordinate 126,714,124 of CM061561.1, forward strand.
ACTTAATTTTACTTTCTTACCAAATCTCATAACCCCCTTCATTGGTGATACCTTCAAGAATACCCAATCACCTATAGAAAACTCTAGCCCCCTTCTCCTAACATCCGCATATGACTTATGTCTGCTTTGGGCTGTTTCTATTCGCTGTTGGATCACCTTAACCTTTTCCATAGCTTGATGAACAAGATCTGGCCCGAATAAGGCAGTTTCACCCGTTTCAAACCATCCAATGGGTGATCTACACTTTCTTCCATACAAAGCTTCATATGGTGCCATTTTGATACTTGAATGGTAGCTATTATTGTAGGCGAACTTGATGAGAGGTAGATGATCATCCCAACTACCTTTAAAGTCCAATACACAAGCTCATAGCATATCTTCAAGTGTTTTAATGGTACGTTCTGCTTGTCCATCCATTTGAGGGTGAAAAGTTGTACTTAGATTCACTTGTGTCACCAAATTTCTTTGAAAAGACTTCCAAAAATTCACAGTAAAATGAGCTCCTCGATCCGATATAAGAGAGATTGGAACTCCATGTAGTTGAACTATCTCCTTAATATATAACTTGGCATATTCTTCAACTGTGTAAGTGGTCCTAACCGGTAGAAAGTGTGCTGATTTGGTAAGCCTATCAACTATCACCCATATTGAATCAAACCTTCAAAATGTACGAGGCAAACCAGTGACGAAATACATGTTGATCATTTCCCACTTCCAGGTTGGAAGATCCATACATTGCATATAACCCCCAGGCTTTTGGTGCTCTACTTTAACTCTTTGACAATTTGGACATTCGGCTACAAATTTTGCAATGTTCTTCTTCATGTCACCCCACCAATACATCCCTCTCAAATCATGGTACATTTTTGTTGACCCTAGATGGATAGAATACCTTGAATGATGTGCTTCTGTCATAATCCTCTTTCTTAGCCCGTCTATATCAGGTACAAACAATCTGTTTTGGTATCGAAGTACCCCTTCTTGCGTAAGCTCAAATTCCTTTGTCATACCACATTGCACATTTTCCTTAAGCAGTAATAAAATAGGATCTGCATATTGCTTCTCTTTTACTTCAGTTATTAATGAAGATTCTGCTGCGTTATGCACAATAAACCCTTCATCTAGAGTTTCAAGAAGACGAACCCCCAAATTGGCTAATTGGTGTAGATCCTTAGTCATCCCTTGTCTTTCTATAGATGGCTCCATAGCTTTGCGACTTAACGCATCTGTCACCATATTTGCTTTTCCCGGATGATATAAGATATCAACATCATAGTCTTTTAATAATTCAAGCCATCTTCGCTGCCTCAAATTCAAGTCCTTATGGTTAAAGATATATTGCAAACTCTTGTGGTCAGTGTATATGTCAACATGAATCCCGTACAGGTAGTGACGCCATATCTTTAAGGCAAATATAACCGTTGCTATCTCCAGATCATGTGTTGGATAAATTTTCTCATATGGCCGTAATTGTCTCGAGGCATATGCTATGACTTTACCATGTTGCATCAATACACACCCTAACCCAATTCTTGAAGCATCACAATACACTGCATACCCCTCTGTGCCTTCTGGAAGCACTAATACGGGTGTAGAAGTCAACTTATTCTTAAGATCTTGGAAACATCTTTCGCATGCATATTATTCCATTGAAACTTGGAGGCTTTGTGTGTTAGCTTTGTTAAAGGTGCATAAATTGAAGAAAATCCTTCCACAAACCTTCTATAATAACTGCCAACCCAAGGAAACTACGAACCTCTGTAGGCGTTATAGGTCTTGGCCAGTTCTTCACGGCTTCTATCTTTTGAGTATCAACCTGTATTCCTTCATCAGATACAATATGACCTAAGAATGCCACAGATTTTAACCAAAACTCACATTTAGAGAACTTTGCAAATAGCTTACGATCACGAAGAATCTGCAACACCTGTCATAAGTGATTGGCATGGTCCTCATTTGATCTCGAATAAACCAGAATATCATCTATAAAAACTATCACAAACACATCCAAGAATGGCTTGAACACCCTATTCATCAAATCCATAAAAGTTGTAGGTGCATTAGTTAGCCCAAAGGACATGACTAGGAACTCGTAATGACTGTACCGTGTTTGAAAAGCTGTCTTGGGTACGTCATTCTCTTTGACCCTCATTTGGCGGTAACCAGATCTTAAATAATTCTTTGAAAACCACTTGGCGCCTTGCAACTGATCAAATAAGTCATCAATTCTCAGAAGGGGATATTTGTTCTTAATAGTCACCTTGTTCAGTTGTCTATAGTCAATACACATTCTTAACGAGCCATCCTTCTTACGCACAAATAACATTGGTGCGCCACAAGGGGAGACACTAGGCCTTATGAATCCTTTTTCTAGCAAGTCTTTCAATTGCTCTTTCAACTCCCGTAATTCTGCAGGGGCCATTCTATACGGAGGAATTGAGATTGGTTGAGTACCTGGGATCACATTAATACCAAACTCCACTTCTCATTCTGGAGGCAAACCCGGAAGATCTTCAGGAAATACATTAGGAAATTCACTTACCACTGGAATAGTTGGAAGAGTTGGTGTCTCCGCATTTGTATCCTTCACTCTAACCAGATGACATATGTAACCCTTGGAAATCATCTTTTTCGCCTTAAAGTAAGAAATAAATTTACCTCTTGGCGCACCAATATTACCTCTCCATTCTAGGACTGTCTCCCTTGGGAAATGGAAACACACCCTCTTAGTTCAGCAATCTAATATGGCATAACAAGAAGCCAACCAATTCATACCCACTATAGCATCAAAATCTACCATTTCTAACTCAACCAGGCCAGCCATTGTCTCACGACCGCAAATAGTTATTATACAATTTCGATACACTCTCTTAGCTATACCAGATTCATCAATTGGCATAGATACTTCGAATGGCGTAACTAGTAGTTCTGGTGTTTTTTTGAACTTTTCAGCAACCAATGGAGTGACATATGATATTGTAGAACCCGGATCAACTAATGCATAGACATCATGCAAAAAGATGGACAATGTACCTGTAACCACATCTGGAGAAGCCTCTGAATTTTGTCGATCTGCTAAAGCGTATGTACGATTCTGAACTCCACTAGAGCTAGTTGTTCCTTTAGCACCTCTACCATGACCCATAGGTTGTACACCCCTACCTGAATAAGGAACCAATGATGATGATGCAACGGCTGATCCAGTAGGTCGTGCCACACCACCTATGCCCCTTTGAGGGCATTCTCTTATCATATGTCCTGACATACCACACCAAAAGCAAGCATTTGTTCCGAACCGACATGCACCTAAATGAAGCTTTCCACATTGTCTACATGGCTGTCGAGGAGGCCTTAATTGGCTCATAATCCCTTTCTCTTGATACCCTGTTGTTCGCGAACTCTGACTCTCATTTCTTTGACCAAACTGGTTACCTTTAGACCCTTGAAATTGTGATGGAGCACTAGCTGCAAAATAAGAAGATAATGTCCTAGGTGGTCTATTAGAAAACCGAGGCCTAAACTCTCCTTGGGATGCCATAAACTACCCCGTAGATCTAGACCTCCCCGAATACCCCCTTTCTAACTCTTGTGTTCTTCTTCTTTGCCTCTGATCCTCCATTTTTTGTGCGAATGCTTGTATCCTTGCTATGTCCATGTCCTTGTTCAAAGCAGCAATGGTACAATCTCTAACCAGATATAGATCCAATCTATCCACATATCGATGAACTCTATAATCCATTGTAGCCACAACATTAGGAGCATACCTACCCAAAGAGTTAAACTGAAGGCTGTACTCTCTCACACTCATATTTTCTTGGCAAAGATTCAGGAATTGATCTGCACGGGCTTCTCGAATCTCATATGGAAGGTAATGATCAAGAAATGCCTCTTGGAACTCTTTCCAAGTAGCTGGAGGTACATCGATACCCCTAGATCATTTCCAGTCTTCATACCATAATATAGCCTCTCCCTTGAATCTATATGCTGCTAGCTCAACTGTCTCTTTACCCGACACATGCATAACATCTAGAACCCTTTGGATTTGATCAATAAAGTCCTGTGGGTCTTCATTAAGATCTGATCCGGTAAAGGTGGGAGGATCCAATTTGAGAAAATCCTGCGTTCGTAGGCTACCTGCCCTATCTGTACCACTAGAACCTGTAGTTGGAATGGCTTGTCCTTGAGCTTGTTCAGAAACTATACGAGCCAACAATCGTACTGCACTCCTTAAATCTTGATATGCAGCATTGGTAGGTAGTTCTGAGGATGCGATTCTTCTCCTTCTTAGCTCTTCTGGAGATGGAAGGGTAGGAGAAGTTTGGGACACAAACTCATCTTGAGCCTTACTTTGATTAGCTCGTCTAGGTGGTGAGTTGCTGGTCCCCTCCCCGGCAGCTTCGTCTATCCGCCTACCTGTATTCTTACTCCTTCTTGTAACCAGCATCTTTACTATAATAAGAGGAAAAAAAATAAAAAAATAGGTTCAATGGTTAAATATGGCTTAACCTACAACATAGGCTCTATTGCACGATCTAAGATATGAGGAAAAAGAGAAAACCCCTAAATGTCACATAGCTTCCTATTTATAGATGTGGTGCACAACACGCCCATAAACAGGACTCTACATAGACACGACTTTGTAAACACCCTAGGACGACTGCTCTGATACCACTTTTGTCACGCCTCAAATCCTATTGGGGCGGACAGGCACCCATAGCCGTAAAGGCCCGAGAGAACCAATTCATAACCATATACTTCCCATGCATGTAACTGTAACAATCAAATGTTCTGACGACATAATATTATGCATCGATGAAATTAACTACACATACACTCCCAAAACTGATATGTACAACACTTGGCCGGTGGGGCCACCATGTCTAAAATCAGGACACTGCCATAACTTTACATTAGTCTACAAAGCCTATAAAAGATACATAGACTTAGTAAGGCTCGGGACAAACCCCCGCCCTACTCTAGACTTACTATACAATACCAAAATATATAGAGCAGACTCGGAAAGCCCTGAATAAACCTGGAGCTCACCAATAGACCCTGAACAACCTATGCTCCTACTAGTGAGTTGTATGAGCTGAAGTGCCTCTGCCTGCAGCATGAAATGCAAGTCCCCCGTGAGGGACGTCAGTACAAAAATATGTACTGAATATGTAAGGCAGAAAGTAGCAACACACTTGATAAAAAAGCTCAATAGAAATCTGATACAAGTGTAGAAGGAGTACTAGTAGACCACCTTTATAAATACTTGTGGGACAATGTACATTACATTCTTTCTTCATTTTACCTTCTTACTTCATAATCTTTGTAATCCATATAATGCAAATGAGCAGCTGATCAGTGGTAAAAAAAAAAGATAAATTAAGATCGGCCCATGCTAGGCTTACGCCCCTGAGCTGCCACCTATAAAAAGATTGGGATCGGCCCATGCTAGGCTTATGCCCCTGAGTTGCCACCCACACCTAAAGGTATCGAGATCGGCCCATGCTAGGCAAGTGCCCTTGAGCTGCCACCCGTCATTTTACAGATTGTAATACTTAGTTTATTAGCCTTTGAAATTGTTACCTTGGTGGTCATCACATTATGGTACCTTGAACCAGTAATACGCTAATAAGAGACATGTAAAAAGACGCTTAACGCAACAACAATGAGCTAGGGAGCTGTTGGCACACAAATAAAGTGTTTAGGAGCTGAAATAACACATGGGTCTTATTTGAACAAACGGAGAACTCCTGAAATTTTCTAGTGAAGATAGACGCGCAGATTTAATAATAAGCACGTATTGAGGTGTGCTAATGCATTAGAGAGTGGGAACAAGGTCATTGGATACATGGAGGGTAATGTGATGCCATTATGTATCACTTTGTTATAGGATAACCTCAGAAACTTGCTTGATGGAACAATTGTACGATTTCATGCCAAAGAGTGTGAAATAGAGTATGCCTTACATACCTGGTCATTTGACTCCGAAACTAACTCGACTTGACTTCTCGCCTTTTAGATTATTTATCTACAATAGAATAGATGGTAAACTAGTATTAGTAACCACTCAACACATTTAAGGTACTTAATTTCACCCAAACAGTAACCGGCCAGCAACTATTACTCTATTAAACAAGGGTGTTATTTTAACCCCTTTTTTTTCCTCCAATTACACCCACATACCAGATAGGTTCTTATAAGGTTCACCAAAACCACCTTGACTTCATTACACATTCTAAACAATACGCAAAATAGATTGGACAGCAAGCATTAGTTCAGTGGTGTATCACCACATCTTTCTTCTATAATTCATTACAAACTCATCACACCTTTACCCAACTTCAACATGGTAGCCCATAACATATACATACAAAACAGTCCACAAAACAGTCCCAAACCCCTTTTATTGTAGCAATCAATTATTGATCTCCTCATCTCTTGAGTTCTCAATAACAAGATATCCATAATCCCCTCTCAAATTCATATATAAGAAAAATAAAATGGGGCAGTCACCGTACCTCAATCCAGCAAGTTAATCTTTTAATTGAACTCTTCAAGAGCTTGAACTTTCCTTCACACTTAAACCAAAGAAGAAGAAAAAAAGGTTCCTCAATAACAAGGAAACATGAACAAACATCTTGTTCTATAATCAGCCATATACTTATAGTCAAACACTTATAACTTGTTTCCCTAATCTCCCATGAGATAATTAAACAAAACCTTAAGTGTTTTTCACTTACCTTGGGCTGCAAAGGGGAGGGTTTCTTCAAGAACCCTAGAAGGAAAAATAGGGCTGCTGATCTTGTTGTTTTTAAGAGAGTAGAGAGATTTGCTGAAATATACTCCTTTTTTTGTGACTTAAAAGTGAAGTAAAATGACCAGCAACTTGGCCTTTTAAAGGCCCTATCTTGTCCACCTCCTTAGCTGTATTTTGGACCATAAAATTGGTCAAATTGGTCCAAGTAGGTGATCATCTACTTAAGGGTCCAAGATGCTAAAACTTCAAAGTAGGTGATGCACCTACTTGCATAATTTCTTGTTAGGCTCAATTATATTTGGGCCTTGGCAGATTGGTGAGTTGGGTCACTTATCCATTTTCTTTATTTTTTTTTTGTTCAATTTGGCCCAAATGAGTATATTAGCATAGACCCAAATCTGATCCATAGCCATGGGTCCATTAATTTGGTTCAAACAACTTAAGTAGGTGACTCACCTACTAGCTTAAATAAGTCAAGCAAGCACCTCAATATTTTGCTCCATTTTCAGCTTCTAACCCCTTTAGTCTAACCTTCAACTTATACACACTTGGTCACTTTAAACTTTAGATTCAAATACTAGCTTGTGATTCCAAGTTTAAATAGTTAACTTAACGTTAACTTAGTCACATCACACTAAACTGTACGGGCAGCCTCTATTATTCCATCTACACCATTAATAATTGCATAACAAATCTCATCTGTTACCTATACCATATGACCATACCAGGTTCCATATAATTAGAATAAGTACAAGCAAGATACGGGATGTTACAATCTCGGCCCAAACTATCAATAGAATATTTTTTGGGCTAGCATACGAAGATCCACCTGCTGTCTCTAATTTTTAATATAGACTGAGAAATACTTCTGGACAGAGACGTTGGGTAGCATAGCTGATCAGTGATGATAGAAATCCATCCTGGGCAACTAACCCCAAAGAATGCATTGAAATATTCAGTCTTAGTTTCAAGTCTAACTTCTGGTGGGTTGTTATTCGATTGAGGTTAATCATAGGGCCGTGATGGTAGCCAGTTTGATTTCAGGTTTGGACACTGATTTCGTCCAGCTAATTGCAGACGAGATGTTTGTGAGGGAACATAAGTAGACTACTTCCATACCTTTCCCATGTTTGATTACTACATTATGCAAACAAGATGGTGTGCCGCTAATTTGATGTGTTGATAATGAAGTTTTAGCCACTCATAAACTGGACATTAAGAAGTCTAGAGATGAGTCAAAGTTTGACATTCGATTGAACAAGCCTCCAGTACATCAGTCTAAGTCTAACCAGTTCCTGAAGTCGCAGAAATGCCTGAAGGTATGCCTTTACCTATTACCACATATGTACCTCCTAATTATATGCCCTAGGGTATGTCTGCAGGGTCAGATTCTATGCAGTTTGCTAGTGGAGCAGATTTTACGGAATACAAATTCAACCCAGTGATTTTGTCAAAGTTGTGAAGAATTAAAAGTGGTTCCAGAAGCAGTTAGAAAAGTGGGCTAGAGATTTCAAACCTTTTATAGATGAAATCGTGGCCGAAGCAGTCAGGCCATTTCAAACTATCAAGTGATGAGCGATAACATGGAAGCTCGCATCAACGAAATGATAGATTCACTATCTCTTCCTGATCTTGCCAAGCTCATGGATAAATTTGAGCAGGCAAAGGCTGACATAGCTGAATTAAAGAAGAAACAATCACAACGACCTACATCTGATCTGACTTTGACGGTAAGTCATGATAATGAGAGTATTCTTGATCTGATGGGTAGACTTGTAAGGGATAAAGGTAAGCAGCAAATGGATGGATAAGTAGCAAGAAAAGAAGAAAAAAGGAAAAAGAGTGAAGCAATGTCACCTGAGGAGTTAGACCAGCACAACCTGAAGATAGCTATGAAGAAATCAAAGAAGGAAGCTGAAAGGAAGAAAAGAGAATAAGAAAATGAAGCACTAGGAGTCTCTACTAGTGATTCCCTAGAAAGGGGGAGAAGGGTGAAATTGTGAGTGCTCCTACCACCATACGGGCCAACATTTTGCAGGGTGGGGATGATGGACACTCACTACACTTGAAAGATGCCTCAGAGGAGTGAGAGGCCACATAAATATCCCAATTCTTATGTGCGGTAATTTATTTCTTTGAGGGCAATGCATATTTTTCTATGTGGGGGTGGGGGTATTCACACCATGGTTGAATGATGTTGTTGATATTATGAATCCAATCATGTGCTATCTAGTAGAAGCGGCATGTTTAGGTTGTTTTTATTTTTGCATTTAAATTCTGCAGAGCGTAATGTAATTACAAGTGTTTAATGATAATCCATGAATTGGTTCAGTTTCAGCAGTCAGATGTAAATATGGAGAAAGAATGATGTTGGCATAAGATGTTCAACATGTGTCTGTAATTATTTACTTTTACAGTTACGCATGTGCAAATAACCCATCAGTAATTCTGTATTCAGCATTGGTCTATAAAAAGTGCATGAATTATGTATTGAACATTCTTGGAATTGTAAAGGATGTTTAACTTCGATGACTGTGGGCGTGAGGATTTACTTGAAGTTCTTTCATAGGATAAGACTTGAACTCACCTGAACCATGGATACAGTCTTCTAGTGGAGTTATTAGGATATAATAACAGGCCTCCTTGAATTTCTAAACCTTCTAAAAGATTGTTCCTATTTGAACCCATTTGTACCTCTAAGAATTGGTTTAACCTTTTGCCCCTGTCAGTAACTCTCCATAGTACTTTAACATTCAACTTTGAACTTAGCCAAATGCTAACATTGTATATTTTAACTTAGACAAAGAATCTGAGTTGAGGGTGGCTAGTGTCAAAAAATGAAAGAACTCAATGGAGTGTGAGCTAGAATCCAATTAGAAACAATTGGTCACTGCCTGTATCAGCATAAGTTGAGGGTGACTGGTTCTTCTATTCAATAAAAAAATGACATAAGGAGCAGATTGAGGGTGAAAATATGGTAAGGCAAGGAGAGGTAAGTTTCAATGAGTCACTTCACCCAAAAACATACCCCACCTAATCCTAAACCTTGTTGTAAGCCTTGAAAAGACCTGATTGATCCTAGTGATTCAACTAGGAGGATATGTCATATGGCCAAGGCAAGCGTATGGTTACTTAAGCTCTGTTTGAAACTTTTTTTGTGTGTGTGAGAGTTGGACAATGTCCACATCATATAATGAGTGGTGGACTTCTTTGTTGTGAGGGCAATCAAAGTTTTACTGAATTTTGTTTTATCCGTGGGATGTAACATTCATGCTTGTGTGCTAAATTATAAAAAATGCTGGGTATTGATTCTGTTGTGTTAAATGCATGAGATTAAGCTGATGAGTAAATTTTGCATAAGAGAATGTTTCAATGGTTAGTTTCCTGTCATTTTATTGTTCATGTGCGCAATTTGGTGTTGAGTTGCTTGAGGACAAGCAATGATCTTAAGTTGAGGATGTTGATGTTTCGGTGTTTTACGGAATATTTAGCATCATTTTCTTAGGAAAATTGTATGTTTTCAAGCATCCAAAGTGATATTTATTGAAGGTTTTTAGTGTTTCGGGGAAAGTACATAACCATAGAAGAAAACTAGAAAAAGTAGTAGAAAAGGTGAATTGATGGTCCAAATGACAGACTGTCAGGTTTACGACAAACCGCCAAATATACCGTCAAGTTGAACCTGAATAAGGCCTCCAGAGGAGTCGAGTGATGGATAATATGGCAGATTGTTAGACATGTGATGGACCACCAGATAGACCGTCAACACTTATCCAGAAACTACTTCTCAGAGGGACTTGGTGACGATCAAGGTGGTGGACCGTCAGACATGGGATGGACCACCAGATTGACCGTAAATGCTTATCCAGAACCTATTCTCCAGAGGAACTCCATGACGATCAAAGTGGTGGACCGTCAATCTTGGGACATACCACCAAATTGACCGTCAGTTCTTATCTAGAAGCTGTCTTCCCAAAGAACTCTACACGATAAAAAAAGTGGACCGTCAGTCCATCGACAGACTACCAAGTGGACCATCAGATGTTATCCAAAAACTGTCATTTGGATGAATCAAGTGACGGGAAAGATGGTGAACCGTCAGATGTTTGACGGTCTATCAAATGGACCGTCAAATCAGATGAGATTTTTTCATTTTTAAATTTTAAATTCTTTTTTTAGATGGGACATATAAATACCAAATTTTAGTGTTATGAACGCATCTTTTACCTTTTACAATATTTCTTTTCATCTACTGAACCTCTTGATATTCAAGTACTTTAGGGAATTTTTGTATCAAACAACTGATCATTCAAGATTCAAGACCTGATTTTGGGGTTCTTTGTAAGTAAACTTTCCATTTATCAATGAATAATATAAGAATGAATTCTTTATCGTCTATGGAGTGTTGTGGCTAAATATCATAACTAGGGTTATGGGATCCTTAATGTGAAATGCATCTGTGGGTTGGGAATCAATTTGTGTTCCATAATGGAATAACATTGCATAAACCTTTCTTCAATTTCATGACTTTTCTTGGTTGCAAACTTGAGGAGTAATCCCTAGAACACCACTTTTCTGAAAGGAAAGTGTTTGTGTGGAAAAAAAGGTGGTTACATGAATGTTAAGGGCCTTAACCTGTAGAGTAATAGCTAATGCCCTAATAGGATTAGCTTACATGAGAATTTGGTTGAAAGAATAAGGCATCCTATGAGTTTGAGAAAATTATAGGATAACCTATCCATTTAGGTTAAGAAACTAATGGATATAGAATAGGATTCAACCTTTTTTGGAATTGAATTTGTTAAGTGAAACTCATAAATAATTCACAACCCAAATGATGCTGGTATTTTGGTGATCATAACCCTAGTTTGGTTAATCTCATAAAGTTACAAATACAGAGAAAATCATTAGTTGAACTAATCTTGTTACAATTTATCATTTTACAAATTAAAAAAAAACAATCCCCCCATTTTTGTTAAGAAACTCTGATCAACAGTCTAATAACAATTACGAAATATAGTGAGCACAGTATTCCTTGTGGGATTCGACACCCAACCAAGTTGGGTTCTATATTTGACAGTGATTGCTTACACTTTCTACTGAGAGTTGTAATTTGGGCATATCACTCGCTACCATAAAATCCATGGTATGCCAAGTTTTACTCATCTTAGTCAACCTCTCCAACATAGTTACCACCTCAATGAATGTAAGCTCCAACAATGCTCCTCCTAAATCATTGTCTATAGTTGGTTTAGTGATGGAGTTCAAGGCTCTGTAGAATGTCTCCATCAAATGCTCTTTGGTTTTCTTATGGTTTTGGCACTGTGTAAGCTTCTTCTTAAATCATATCCATGTCTCATGTAGTACCTCATTCGGTAACTGTCTGAAGTTTATAATCTTGTCCCTCAATTGTAACATCCAGGACAGCATAAATAACCTTTCTAGGAAAGCTCCTTTCAGTTGTCTCTAGTTTGTTATAGAATCGGGTACCAACTCATTCAGCCACATTATTGCCTCCCCGATAGAGACAACGGGAATAACAGAAGACTAATTGCATTTTTTCCAACCCCCAAGTTGTCAATGGACTTGAAAATATTGAAGAAATTCACCAAATGCCTGTTTGGGTCATCTCCCTAAAGTCCTCCAAACAACCCCTTGAGATTGAGCAGCTGTATCATGGCTCTAGAGATATTAAACTTCACCCCAGGTGCTAATGGTGGTGGGATAACTGCTCAAGTTGCACTAGCCTCATCTAAATCTATTTCATCATCCTCATCAAGTGCAAATAGCATAGAAGGTTGGCGGTTTGCCCTATCTCTAGCTGGCTGATTTCTATTTGCAAGCACCTCTACATTCTTCGCATGCCTCCTGTTCATTGGGTTGACCAAATAATTATACCCTAAATACTCTTAATCGGGATTAGGGTCATGAGCTTGTTGACCATTATTCTATCAGTTAACCTATGCTCTAGCAAAGATGGCTAGTCTATCAACTTCGTATTGTTCTTTCATTATTCCAGTTAGATGTGGTTTAAGATTGAAGGGTAACAACGGTTCTCCTGAACTTCTAGTACATGGCATAAACAACAACAAGCCTATAATGAACAAAATCAACAAATAAAGTTAAAATCTAGGAAACTTTACCAATCTCAGCTAATAATCACAAACTTAATTGACAATCGTAGTCCTCAGCAATGATGCAAAAATTTGATATGCCAAAATTACAACTCTCATTAGTAAGCATAAGCGGTTGTTATCAACTATATAACCAAACTAGGTTGGGGTCGAAACTATAGGGAATACTGTGCAAACCAAGTGTTATGGTTGTTAGCAGACTATTGATAGAAGGTTTCTAATTAAAGAGGGTTTTTAAATTGGTAACAGTATTTAAATGGTAGTAATGAATAATGTTCTAGCTAGCGAGTTTTTTTGCAAGTACTAATTCAGTGAAATCAAACAAACTAGAGTTATGTTCACCGAGATATTCAAACAGATGGGGTTATGAATTATCTTAAAATCCCAATTTACAACATCAATTGCAAGATTTATTGAATTCTAAAGTTTACCAATTTATTTCTAAACCTAAATGGGTAGTTTATCCTTTAATTCTTTCAAACTCAAAGAATATATGATTTGATTAAACTAATCCCTCATGTGAGTCAATCCTTATTAGATAATAAACTCAAAACCAAAAGATGAAGGCCTTTAGGCTTCATGTAAACTCCTTCTTTTCCCAACATATACTTTTCTTCTAAGACAATTAATATTCTTTGCCTCACCCTTCAAGTTTACAACTAAGAAAGGTCATTAATGTAAAGAAGGGTTTATACAATCTCACTTATGTATGCGAATTAAGCATCTTCACAACCCCAATTAGTTATTCACATCAATGTTCCCATAACCCTAATTATAGGAGTTTAGCAACACATCTCAAGAGAAGAAGAAGAAGAAGAAATCATTGTGTTTTTCATAAATGGATTCAAAGAATTACTTACAAAAGTTACAATAATTGTTCTTGAATCTTCAATGAGAATGTGAGTAAACATATCTAGATCCAAAATTATATCTTGAATCCCATAGAAAAAATATGTACAATGAGGTTTCTAGCTGCTAAATATGATAAAAGATGCCCAAATAAAACCAAAAATAGGGTTTTATATGTTCCTAGGTACAGAGGATTTAAAATTTAAATTTATTAAATTCATGTCGGAGTTGACATCCATATTGATGGCCCAAATAAAGCCTGACAGTCCATCATGTAGACCGTTGCTGAAGGTCCCACTTTGCTACTTTCTAGTTAAGTGGTGATAGTAAGGTTGGCGAACCTTTATTGGCCTGGTAGTCCATCGTATGAGTTGTCACTTGATCCTCTTTAAAAGTCATTCTCTATTTTATCTTGATGGCTAAGTTGTCTGATGGACCTCCACTTGGACCATCGCAGGGATCACTCACTTTGTTCTCTCTGGTTTACTCTAACGGTCCCCTAATGGTCCATTGTATAGCTGATGGTCTGCTAGTTCGATCGTTAGTGACCCTTTTCTACTATTTTTCCAAGTTTTTTCTTCAGCTAACTCTTTGACCTAAAAACACTAAACTTTAGTATTAAATAATAATCAGTTGCTTAAAGACGCACAATTATTCCTTGAAAAAGATGTAAACTATTCCATAAAAATGGAACATTAATGGTTTTGATGATGGTAACTATGATAGTGATTAAACATACGGGTTTAAGTTTAGATAAAAATTATGATACTTAGATCGGTTATGATATTGTGGTTTCTGTTGCTTTCATCCTTGCATATGCATTGCCTAACACAAGTATGCACTTGTATCTATCAACCTTATAGTGGTTATATAGGTATGGGTAATAAGTAAGGTTTATATTATATTGTGTATTGACTGAACTTTTTGAGCCTTGGGCAGTGGGGGTTTATGATAGGTTTGGTTAGGTATTATTTATCTGGACTAGTCCATTACTCGCATTATTGTTTATATTGTTATTATATCTATTGTGATCATTGTTATGACTAGTTTGGGATAGATTAGTTAATGATCCAGTATCAAGATTTTTGGTGTGACTCTTGACTCTTTTATCTTACGATATCATTAACACATGATTAAACGTATGGATTAGAAACCTTGAGTATACAAGCACTAGTTCCTGCTAAGATTATGAAGCCTTAAAAATGCTAGACTAATGATTTAGGCTCAACCTTCAGTTGACCTTTCTTATATATATACATGTATACCTATTTATATGTAACTATGGTATTCTTGTCTATCTATTCATTTTATTTTTACAAATTGTATATTTATTCCTTGGCCTTTTATACTCATATATATCTTTGTTTCATCCTTATTTTGTATATTGTCCCGTTATATTTGGTATTATCCTTAATACTTCCTTAATCTCATAATAAAAGTTTTAAAATTATGAATATGATATATATCCTGACTATATCATTGGCTTTATTATTGGTTGTTGGATAGTTAGGTGTAGTTTACATTTTGTTTATATATTATATGTATCAGCATTATCTTTGGAGCCGATAGTAGCCTATCGAGTATCATGTGTTTGGTAGTCATATTACACTTTTGTAGCCTGCAGATTATAGTATGGGTTATCACTATTGTTGTATATGGCATGCAAAAAAACTATGGTTCAGAGACATAGGGTGAGCTCCTGATATTTGGAGTATTACTTCCATCACTTATATGTACTAGACTAGTCTCAATGTTGTATTTAGAAATGGTTGTATTTGTTTATTTATTTAGTACATCATATATATCTGTATTATGCTAGAATCTCTTGTACTAATTTCACCAGGTTTTGGGATTATATTTTTTATGATAGTCTTTTATTACTTCTATTTCTCATTCTTACATTTATTAATTTTTTATTCCATTACTAGAAGTTCTAGACTATGAGATTATCCTATGTACTTGTGGGTTATAGTAGAGGCCATCCTAACTTGAGAAATTAGGTCGTGACAAATTAATATTAAATCTAGGTTCCTCGGTGTATTAGTACAAGAGAAGTTTTTAGTAGAGTCCTATGGATCGGTGCGAGGATATCCATAACCTATATTTGGAAGGCTATAGGGAATTCTTAGGAAATCTATTTCTTGACTCGTGTTATGTGTCCATATTTCTATGAACCTTAAGCACATCCTTTGACACTTTTTTGGCCCAAATATAGAATGCGAGATCATCGACAGATATGGATGAGACTGTAAAACATGTTTTAAAATCTTCATCATAGCACAGTACAAGAGTGTTGGAGATAGATATCAAAGATCTTGAGCGTCAACTAGAGGATTTGGGCCCATATCATGCTCCATAGAGCTAGTGAATACATCATCCCTTTGAGGTTCAATATTATAGATCTCGACTCTATTTAAGAATACCCCACAGGCAGGGAAGACATCATATTCATCGAGCAAGTCTTAGGCCAGTATTGGATTTATTGGTGTTCAAGTGGGTTCCCTGTAAGTTTTAGAGTGGACATTGGGTTTCATGAGTAGGACAAAAATATACCTATGCTATACCTATCTAAGAAGGACATTGTGCATGGATTTATTAAAGGATTGGAATTTCCATCATGCTTGGCATTGGAGTACTTGACAATAGCTGGGTCTTTTTTCTCTCATGTTGGTGCTTATGTGAGGGGAATAGAGAGTTTGTGTATGGAGACTTATAGAGATTGAGGCACGAGTCCATTCCATCAATATAGTGCTATTGGTATTTTATTCGAGATTGAGGATCTTTTCAGTTGAGATCAACTTCACTTGTAGCCGATTAGTTCTACGCAGGTAGTGTTTTAGACTTTGAGCATCTCTAAAGTAAGTCATAGTGGACATAGCGAGCAGAGTTCTCGACGGACCTTGTAGAGTATTCAGTGTGTTTCTTTAGTATATTACAGACTTTGTTGAGCATTCGATATGGTTCTTTAGGCCATGGAGGCCATTAAGAATTAGGAAGGGAAGTTTCTCAGAGTATTCCAAGATCTTGATATAGTTGTGGCGAGAAGGAACATTGGTTCAGAGAGTGCCCCAAATGTGAGTAAGTTAATTAGGAATAGTTATTATGTATTCCCTACTAGCCTAGAGTTCTTGATATAGTCTATGAATGTGGGAAGGATGATCATTGAAATAAAGAGTGCTCACAGCATTAGTTAGCCAGCCATTTGGGCTCAATTTATGTTTCTCGCTAGGATAATGTTGTAGGAGTTTGTTATAATTATAAAGATATTGTTCAAGGGTCTAGAGAATTTCCTCAATATGGGATTACAATTCATTCAGCTCGTTTAGATCATTCTCTTGATGTTGTGGAACCTTCAGGTAGAGATTATGCACTTGGCGCCTTTGCTGATGATTCAATCAGTTGGTTTGAGTTTGGACCCATTCAGATTTATTCTCATGTACACACATCAAACATGTGATTGCAGATTTCACCATGATAGGTGGGATTTTATTTCTCACAGTTACCCTTTTCATTTTTGTTTATTAAGGTTTTATAACCATCAATGATTATATGCCTTATGAGCTCATATTGGTTATGTGGTGCCTAGTTACTGAATTCATGATTATATGACTATATTCGTGGTTTATTTCTTTTAGTAGTAGATGGAGTAGATCCTTATTGATATTTTCTTCCTGTGGGTGTTGTATTTGCGTTTGAATCCCATTTACTTTGCCATATTGGCCTTATTACGGCCCTTGAGTGGTAGTTACAATTAATTTTCATTTTGGACAACATTACGGCCCTTGAGTGGTAGTTACAATTGATTTTCATTTTGGATAGCCTATTCATTATATTAATGTTGATATTTTTATTCCTATTACTATCATTGCTTGTTGTTCTTGATCCTCATTGGATAGCTTTTTAGACTAGTGTTATCTACTTAAAATTTCATTCCTTACGTTTCTTATTGGTTGGCTAGAGAAACAATAGCTAGATTTGATGATTTCTATTCTATAGCGAGTTGAGACTTGTTTTTTTACCTCTTTTGTTTGCTATGCTAGATTGATTGCATAGAAAACTATGGTATTGAAGGTAAGTTGAACTTCTGTGGATCTATTATGATTCTAAAGTAGGAAATTTAATTATATTTCCCAATATAGAGCTGGGATTCTTAGGCTTGCCAACTAGGGTGTCTAAGGTTTTTGCATTTTCTATCCCTCTTTATGTAGCTCATCTTTGGGCTTTACCAATTTATGGCCTGTTCTTTGTTTGTTATAATTTTTTCACCTGATAGTGGGTTGGATATTGATAATGAGATATCCTAGATTTATCTATTAGATTTAATGGGTTTGTATACTTATAAAGGTTTGCTCTTGGTATGAGTGTGGAGATTGTATGCTCTTTTCTTACTGTGATGTGGTTTATTTATATGAGTAGAGTTTAAGAGTTTGAGGAAAGTGGTATTTCCTGTGATAGATTCTTGATAGGGAAAATTTCAAATTCCTTATCTTGTGTTGTTGGTCAATTTTTTGGTAGTGATCTTGACCTTGACATAAGGGTTAGGCTTAGTACTTCTTCCTCACAAGAACAACAACAACAACAAGGACGACATGGTCCTATGAATGGAATAAAAGAGACAATTTGCTCGGCTAAGGTTAGAAAAAACATCGATGATCCCTCTCGTGCTGACATTTACAACCCACACGCAGGGCGTTTTAGCACTGTCACTAGTTTCAATTTGCCTATTCTCCGCTTCCTCAAACTCAGTGCTTCTCAGGGAGTTCTCTACAGAGTAAGTCATCACTTTCTGTCAAGTTCTATGCACTGACATTTTATAAAAAAAATTATACAATCATGCTACCAACGTAAAAATATCTTTCCTCATTCGTGGATTTAGGGAATCCTTATTCCAAAGATTATTCGACCTAATAAGATTATATAAAGTGCTTCTCTTTGATGATATTTTCCTATGAGTATCCTTTGCCCCGATGGAGAACTGGACTGATTAGTTTCTAGCTAAAGTCATTTTTCTATGAGTTGCTAGAGTATTTTTCCATTACTGGGGTGCTTTGGAGCCTTTGGAGTTTTGAGTATCTATAGATAGTTTATGCCTATAGTGGATATGGAATTGATTAGTTTTGTTTTCAGCCAGTGGTTTATCTTATAATTTTATTCTCTAGCTATGTTCTGATTTTGGCTCGACATTATTTAGTACATGTATCTTTAATTTTGACAGTATGGTCAATACAAGTATTTGACTTTAGGTTGGATTTGTTGGCTCAAATTTGATTTTGACGCCTTGGAATGGAAATTTGTAAGTTAAGATAGATTTGGAGTATGAATTCCTACCTGTCTTCAGGACTTGTTTGGGTAGTTGAGATCGAGCGACTCAGCCTTGGCATTGAGATTTCAACATAGAGTTGTAGAGCTTGGGTGTAACCTTCATTTTAGATTTGTCTTAGATAGAATTTATTTATAGGTTGTTTGAGCCTACTGCGTGGTTACCTATTCGGTCTTCTTGACTTTAGATGGATTGTAGTTGATAAGAGTTCAGATGATAACCCATGAACCCGGTATTAGTTCCTTTAGCTTTTGCCTCATCTCTTCAATTTTCATTGGGATTTTGGATGATATACTTAATGGAATAATATACTTTAGTTGGATTCCTCTTGGTTTTATACTTTATTTATGGGACATCCTAGAGCAGATTGCTTTGTTATTAGTAGTTATCCCTTAATCTTCTCAATTTCAGCTTTGGTTGCCATCCTAACTAGTTGTAGCATTGACATAGTTTGTATTCCTTTATTACATCCATTTGTGTTCCCAGATAGCGCCTTATAGGATTATTCTAATATATGTCGTATGGACTTCAAGTGAATTGTCTTCAGTTCTTTGAGATTCTAGGGACAAATCTTAGGTGATTTTTCTTATTTTGTGGGGGGTAGATAGCAGGTGTGGAATGGTAAAGACAGGTTATATTTCGATTAGAGTCGGTTGTTTGACTCATGCATTAGTGTTCTTTTGGATTTTATGGGCCTTTCGTGACTTGTGCAAGTATAAAGATGGTATCTGTATTGCCCCAAATTCTAATTCCGGGATGTCACATAGTGCTCTAAGCTACGAGTAGCCTCAAGCTAACCCTTTGAACCTGCTACTAAGTCTGAACTTTACTTCAAGATCATCTAATCAAGAAATAATACTATGATATACCAAAATGAACTGAATAAATTGTAGATAATGTCTGGACAACAAATGCTGAAAGTCTGTAAATAAATTTGTAGTTTCAGAAGTCCTTACTACTAACAACGAACTAGAGATCCATTGGGACAGACACCCAATTAACTAGGACTAAGCTAAAAATGATAACTCAAATCTGTAAAAGTTGGGAATCTGAAGAAGTATGCCTCAGATCATGAGGACTCACCAACTGTGGGAGCGTAGATAAAGATGCTCAAACTACTCACGCGGTTGACACTGAGCACCTGAATCTACATTATAAGACAATGTAGCACATAGACATATATGCGCGCATCAACACTTTGAGGATGTACTGAGTATATGGGGGTGTAATGCATAAGTAAACATCATCATCATTAGAAAGTAAATGCATGTCGATGCATATGAATCACATAATTTTGATTATCCTAAATATCAAAATATTATATCATGTATAACCATTCATACTTTTAAATCTAGTGATTCATAACACTTAGTCAATTAAAAACCTTTCTATCTTTCTTTTCTTTTAAAACATAGAAGATTTATGACTTAGAGAATTTGGGCTTGGGGACTTTAAGATTGGGAGTTTCTTCTAACCGACATAAACCATGTGATTTGACATGTATTCCAACATCTTGCCCACGTTGGGGAGAGTTGAGACCCTTTCCATCAGAATAGAACCTTACTTGAGTAATCACTGTCTTGTTCATCCACGTAGAAGTGGGAATAATCTTAATCCTATGGTGGCATGTAGTTCTGGGGCATGAGACCATAGAATCGTACCCAAATCGGTGCTAAATACTACTCCCATCTTATGCTTATAACTTTAGGAAATCCACCTTAAAATAGCATAAAGGTTTATAAGTAAAACTGATTATGCTTCTCTTCTTCAAAACTCAAACTACGTGAGAAAGAATGTGGATTCCTTATCTTAGCTTAGGATGAAAATATCAATATTTGCTCTTGAAAGAACTTATCAAAACTTGTCAATAAAACTTAAGATCATAATCTCCTTGTAAACTCATTACTTGTACTTTAGGACTCAAAAGTATAAAGCTTCGAAACATAAAAATCCTATTTAAACTTCATGCTCAGCAATTATCCTAGAAACTTTCAAAAATCTTAACCAAGATAGTGGAAACTAACTCATAATATAAATCTCATGATTTCAAACATGGATATATGTATATCTTTTGCAATTGAAGACTTAAATAACATGCTAATTTCATAAATGAAAAATAATAAAAATTGGGTATCAACCTTAACTTGCAAATCATGTAATATTTTATAAAAAACAAGTTTTGGGGCACAAGGAAGAAAGATTTATCCTTGTTCAAACCCCACTTACCTTAGATGATAAATTAAATGAATAATCTTGCTTTTTGAGATGCTATTTGTGCTCTTGAATGAATATTCTTAAAGCTCTTGGTCCAGGGATCATAAATCTTGAAACAATTTGGAAAAAGGATGACGAAATACTTACTTTCTTGAGGTGAATGTTGAAGCCTAGGGTTTTGGATGATAGTAATTTTGATGAAACTTAACATATGATGCTTCTAAGAGGCATTAATCATGTGTTTTGACGGATTGGGTGTTTGGGAAAAGTCCAAAATACTCCCTTTTAACTCCTAAATGAAACTGGGAAAATAAACTGGGATATGCAATGCACCACTATCGCGCCAAGCCACTATAAAAATGCCAATTGAGAAAATGCTTGGTGGAGCAATGCGGTGGTATCGTGTTGCTACCTTTGATAGGACCTGGATACTTGTCGCGATGCGCCAATATCGTGGTCCTTCAGTGAAATTGGACAATTTGAAATTTGGCTCTCTTTGCAATGCGCCAATATTGCAGAGAGCCACTGGAAATTGACAATTAGGAACTAACACTTCCCCTGACGCTCTGAAGGTCCAAACGACGGTGTTTTTTGACTGGAACTTAAAATAGCCATAACTTCTTACCCGATTATTGGATTTAGGCAAATCTTATATCGTTTGAAATTTAATTCGATTTCTTACACCATGGTTACTTCTAATATAAATAATTTCACAAAAATTAAATAATATTCATCTTCAGAGCTATCCCTTAATATCCTAGGGACGGATTCTAGCTAGAAAAGGTATGGGGTATTACAATATCTCCCCATTGGAAATATTCATCCTTGAATATTTCTAGTTAAGCTAAAATTTCTAAGGAATCTGAGAATATAAGATAGCATACGCAAATGAAATGAATGAAGCAACTGAATCTAAATAATTCTGAGATTCTGAGTAACTTGATGAGTGCATTAACTTACATAAGGACATCTATATTGCTGAATATCTGATTAGAAAGGAACTAAATTAAGGAATAGTATTAGTTCGGCTAGATCTAAGGATGCTGATAAGAGATGAGGGTACTTGGCTTGCATTCTGCTTCTGCTTCCCAAGTAGCACCCTCAACCAACTAATGCCGCCAAAAAAGTTAGACCAAGGGTAGTTCTTTGTTCGACAATCTATGGATTTGATGATCTAAAATCTCAACTGGAATCTTTTCGTATGAAAGATTGTTCTGAATTTTTGGGATTTCATAAGGAATTACAACTGTTGAGTCACCGATGCACTTCTTAAGAATAGAGATGTGGAATACAGGATGAACTGCTGACAAGTCTATGGGCAACTCAATCTCATAAGCTACTTTCCCAACACAACATAAAATGGTGAAAGGGCTAATATACTAGGGACTGAGCTTCCCTTTCTTGCCAAATATCTTCACCCATGAAATGGGTGAAAACTTCAGATACTATAAATCACCAACCTAAAACTTGAGGCCCCTTCTCCTCACATCTGTATATGATTTCTGACGACTTTTGTTGTCTTCAACCTTTCTCTAATCAGCTTGACTTTCTCCATAGCCTCAAATATTACATCACGCCCAAGCTAAGTGGCCTTACCCACTTATAATCAACCTATGGTTAACTTACATCTCCTCCCATACAGAGCCTCAAATAGGGCGATCTGAATGCTAGAATGGTAACTGTAATATAAGCAAACTCAATCAATGTCAAATGCTCATCCCAACTACCTTTGAAATCAAAAGCACACGCCCTAAACATATCATATAGATTTTGGATGGTCCTCTCTACTTGATCATCTGTCTAAGGGTGGAGATCTGAACATAGATGGATTTGGGTATCAAGGCCCTTTTGAAAGGTTCTCCAAAACTAGGAAGTAAACTGAGTACCTCTATCTGAGATAATAGATAAGGGAACTCCATGCAATCTGACTAGCTCTCGGATGTACAACTTAGCAAGTCTTCAACTGTATAAGACATGTGAGTTAGCAAGAAATGCGCTGACTTAGTCAATCTATCTACAATAACCCATATCGAATCATGATGACCACACGATTGGGGTGAACAAGTTACAAAATCCATACTCACCTCTTCACACTTCCAAGTGGGGATACTGAACTCTTGCAACGTACCACCTGGTCTTTGGTGCTCTATCTTAACCTGTTGACAAGTTGTACACATTTCCACAAACTATACTATTTATTTCTACATACAACTCCACCAATAAATTTCCCGCAGATAATAGTATATCTTTGTAGCACCTAGATGAATAGAATAATATACTCCTTGTGCTTCTGCCATAATTCTCTGCCTCAAATCATCAACACAAGGCATACAAAATCTACTATGGCATCTCAACACACCATTGCCCCCTTTGGAGAAAACCATTACCTTTTGTTCTTTAACTGACTCCTTTAGTTTAACAAAACTAGAATCCATATCTTGCTTCTCCTTCACTTTACAAACTAGGAAAGAGTCGAAACTACTCTGAACCCAAATATTACCTTCAGCTGAATCAACAACAGAACACCTAATCTATCCAAACGATAAACTTATCAAGGTATCTTTTTCTTATCATTCGACATATGAGCAACATTGCCCATAGACAACTACGAAGGGCGTCTGCCACTATATTGGCCTTGCTCGGATGATACAACACACTCATATCATTATCCTTTAACAACTCCAACCATCTCCTCTGACAAAGATTCAACTCCCTCTAAGTAAACAAATAATACAAGCTTTTTTGATCCGTTAACACATCAACATGCACACATTATAGATAATATCTCCAGATTTTCAAAGCAAACACCACAATAGCTAATTCAAGATCATGGTTTGGTTAATTCTTTTCATGAGGCTTCAAACATCAAGAGGCATAGGCTATGACCTTACCTCTCTACATCAACACACAACCCAAACCAACTCTAGAGGCATCACAATACAACAGAAAACCGTCTGTACCATCAGGTAATGCTAATATTAGGGTTCAATTAAGTCGAGTCTTCAACTCCTAAAAACTTTTCTTGCAGGAATCTAACCATAGAAACTTAACTTTATTTTGGGTCAATCTAGACATAGGAGATGTAATAGATGAGAAACCTTCAACAAAATGGTGATAATAGCTGGCTAGACCTAAGAAACTCTTAACGTATGATAGGAGATAGGTCTAAGCCAATCTCTTACAGCTTCTTTCTTTTGGGGATCAACTCTAATGCCATAGGAAATAGTATGACTGAGAAAGGCTTCTAACCTTAGCCAAAATCACACTTGCTGGACTTGGAAAACAATTGATGATCTCTAAGAGTTTGCAAGATAATTTTAAGATGATTTCCCTGGTCATCCTTACTATGGGAGTACATAAGGATATCGTCTATGAACACTATGATAAACATATCTTGGTACTGCTTGACCACTCGATTCATTAGGTCCGTAAAAGTTGTTGGAGAATTGGTTAGCTTGAAAGAAATGACTAGAAACTCAAAATGACCATAGCGGGTTCTAAAGGTAGTCTTCAGAATATCACATTCCCTAACTTTAAGCTAATGATAATGGATCTAAGTCTATCTATGAGAAATAACTTGCACCTTTCAATTGATCAAACATGTCTTCATTTCTAGGAACAAGATATTTGTTCTTAACTGTGACCTTATTTAGCTGAAAATAGTCAATGCACATGCGTAAAGAACCATCTTTCTTTCGCAAGAGTAGGATAGGAGCGCCCCATGGAAAAACACTAGGCCTTATGAAACCTTTATCTAAAAGATATTTGTGTTGCTCCTTTAACTCCTTAAGCTCTGTAGGAGAAAAATGATAAGGAGGGAGAGAAATAGTTTGAGTATTTGCTAGAATGTCAATACCGAATTCTATATTTCTATCGGGAGGTACCCTTAGGAGATCTTTTAGAAAAATATCAGGAAACTAATTTACTACATTGACTGATTGAAATATTGGAGTCTCAGACTTAGTATCTTTAACTTAAACTAGCAACCTTTAGATATCAACTTTCTAGCCGTAAGACAAGATATGAAATGACTCTTGGGATATAATGGATTACATGACCACTCATAGACTGGCTCATATAAAAACTGAAACTTCACCACTCGGGTCCAACAATCTATAGAAGCATAACAAAAATAGAGCCAATCCATATCAAGAATAAGATCAAAATCAACCATGTCTAAATCTATCAAGTCTGCTAACATGACTCTATAAAGAACAGTGATAGGACACTTTTTGTAAATCTGTTTGGTAACAACTGACTCACCTACTGGAGCAGAAACCAAGAAGTCTTAAGGATCTTTTCAAATGTTATCTCAAAATTCACAACAACTAATAGGGTAACATAATAGAAACTCGACCCAAGGTCTAACAACACATAAACATCAAAATAAAAAAAAACTCAAAGCATACTAGTTACAACATCTGGCGAATCTTCCTGCTCCGGCAGAATGGTAGAGCATAGAATCAATTTTGACACTATCTGCCATCAATACTGGATAAAGTACCTGGGGAGGGGAGGGGCAAACTACATTGGTAGGTGCACTGGTACCCTGAGTCTAAGTATGAAAATCTCTATTTCCATTCTTAGCATACAAACACTCTCTAATTCTATGTCCCAACTTTATAGAACCAAAACAAACCTTATGCTCAGGCAAACACTCATCGGGATGTGTTCTACCACTCTTAGAACATAGAGGATAATTGGTCTTACCACTTACACTGTTCTTGGATCTAGACATACAAGACTTATCCCACTGTTCTTGCTTATTTTAGTGTGCAGGAGCACTAGCTAAAGATGGTGCTGGCGTAGATGAATGGTTCTGAAACTGTGGGCGATTCCCCTATGGGATCTAGTATGACCATACTTAAAATTCCCTATTCTAGCCCTTTTATTTACTCTGTCTCTTTCTATTATCTTCTCTACCTCAATCTGTTGAGCATTCATCATCAATTTAGAAAGATCCATGTCTCTATTGGGCATAGCAGTTCTACACTCATTAACTAAAATCCAGAAACACATGTCACGAACTTACTCATGCCTGACCTAGGGTCTGCCATCTGATCAGGGGCATACTTAGTCAACTGGTTAAACTTGAGAAAATACTCCTTCATAGTCATTAACTAAAATCCAGACACACATGTCACAAACTTACTCATGCCTTACCTAGGGTCTGCATCTGATCAGGGGCATACTTAGTCAACTGGTTAAACTTGAGAAAATACTCATTCATAGTCATTGAGCCCTGTCTCAGGTTCATGAAATCTTTTATCTTAGCATCCCTCATCTCAAGTGGAAATAATTTGTCTAAGAATGCATCCTAAAACATTTTCCAAGTCATGGGAGCTTCATTCTCCCCTCTACTATTCTTCTACATCACTACCCAATCATAAGCAACATCCTTCAACCTATAGGATGCCAATTCTACACTTTCATCTTAAGAAACATGCATCACTTGGGTGGTCTTCTTTACCTCATCAAGATACAGATAGGGTCCTTACCTACTTTCGACCCAAAGAAATTTGGTAGGTTTATTCTCATAAAGTCTAGAATTCTAACTGTGGCTAAATCCCCATCCTGTTGAGATGGGACTGTAGACAGATGATTACCTTTAATATTAGCAGTCACAGCTTGAACTAGCTCTTGTAGCCTTGAGAACTGTGTGACTTCCTGGGATCATATTTCACGGCGTACTTTACAACGAAAATAAAGACTCTATGTAATACAGCTTGTCTGACTCCCTAGGACCCTAAAAACTTTAGGCTTCGATACCAAGTTTGTAACGCCGTGAAATATGATCCCAGGAAGTCACACAGTGCTCAAGGCTACAAGTACCCTCAAGCTAGCCTTTTGAACTATCTACTAAGTCTAAACCTTACTTCAGGATCATCTAATCAAGAAATAATACAATGTTATACCAAAACTGAACTAAATAAACTGTAGATAATATCTGAACAACAAATGTTGAAAGTTTGTAAATAAACACGATATTCGACAAGACTCTACTACTAATAACGAACTAGAGAGCCATTCAGACAGACACTCAACTGACTCGGACTAAGCTGAAAATGATAAATCAAATGCTATATAAGCTGAAAATCTAAAGAAGTAGGCCCTTGGATCATGAGGACTCACCAACTGTGTGAGCATAGATAAAGATGCTCGAACTACTCACACGGTTGAAACTGAGCACCTGAACCTATATTATAAGACACTGTAGCACATAGACATATATGTGGATTAGCACTTTGAGGATATACCAAGTATATGGGTGTGTAATGAATAAGTAAACATCATCATTATTAAAAAGTAAATGCATGTTGATGTATATGACTCATAAAATCTTGATTATCCAAAATATTGAAATATAAAATCATGTATAACCATTCATACTGGTAAATCTAGTGATTCATAATAATTAGTGTATTAAAAACCTCTGTATCATTTTTTTCTTTTGAAACTTAGAAGCTTTGGGACATAGAGACTTTTGGCTTAGGGACTTTAACCTTGGGAGTTTCTTCTAACTGACATAAACAATATGATATAATAAGGAGTCCAACATCTTGCTCATGTTGGGAAGATCTATTTACCCTTGCTACCAGAATAGAACCTTAACTTAAGTGATCACTATCTTGGTCATCCACGTAGAAGTGAGAATAATCTTAATCCTATGGTAGCACGTAGATCTAGGGCATGAGGCCTTGGAATCATACCTAACATAAACTTTAGGAAATCCACCTTAAAATAGCATCAGGGTTTATAATTAAAACAGATTATGCTTCTCTTCTTAAAAACTCAAACTATGTGAGAAAAAGTTTGGATTCCTTGTCTTAGCTTAGGATCAAAAGATCAATATTTTCTCTTGAAAGCACTTATCAAAACTTGTCAATAAAACCTGAGATCATAATCTCCTCGTAAACTCATTACTTGTACTTTAGGACTCAAAGTATAAAGCTTCGATACATAAAAATCCTATTTAAACTTCATGCTCAACAGTTTCTTAGAAACTTTCAACAATCTTAATCAAGACAGTGGAAAATAACTCAGAATATAAATCTCATGATTTCAAACATGGATATATGTAAATTTTTGCAATTGAATCCTTAAATAAAATACTAATTTCATAAACGAAAAATAATAAGAATTGGGTATCAACCATAATTTGCAAACCATGTACCCTTTTTGTAAAATCAAGTTTTTGGGCACAAGATCAAAAGCTTTGTCCTTGTTCAAACCCCACATACCTTAGATGATGAACTAAATGAATAAGCTTTCTTTTTTAGATGCTATTTGTGCCCTAGAATGAAGATTCTTGAAGCTCTTGATCTAGGCATCTTAAATCTTGAAATAATTTGGAAAAAGGATGATAGAATCTTGAGTTTCTTGGCGATGAATGTTAAAGACTAAGGTTTTGGGTGAGAGTAATTTTTGTTAAAATTAGAATATGATGTTTCTAAAAGGCTTTAATCAAGCGTTTAAACTGATTGCTGGTTAGGGAGAAGTCTAAAATACCCCATTTTAACTCCTAAAGGATACTGGAAAAATAAATTGGGGTGCTAATTTTTTGCTATCGCGCGATGTGACACTACCAGGATGAACCAATTTCATGGAGGGCCATTAGAAATTGATAATTTGGATTTAACACTGCTTCGCGATGCGCTAAGGGTCCAAACGATGGTATTTTACAAGAAACTATGTTATACTTCTTAGGAGGTGTAATTTAAATGACATTAAATTTTGGGGATCTTACTGGGTAATGCAGTTAAAGATTGATTGATTGTGGTTGTTGGTTTTCTATTTTCTATTGTTCTTAGGGCGTACACCACTGTAAGCCTAGCACAAGGAGTCCAGGAAATACACTAATACCTTTGGATCCTAATATTCATTGAACCATACGACATAATCTAAAGATGTCAGAGTATTAGAATAGAGCTTTGAACGATGGGGTTTAATATGACCTAGATTCCTTGAATCCAACCTCTTTGCATGGTGTTCTAGAAATAGTTATGTGAACCACTATTTGGTTATTGGTTGAAAAGAGGATAAGATTGCAAGCTTTCCATCGTGTAACCCATGAGTAGGAAAGATTAAGATCATCGATTAGAACTCATCAAAGATAGATCTAGAAGGGATAGAGGTCAACCACCCCCACTTATCAGTTGTTGCCAATTTTTAATTATACATGCTAAGATTTGGGGCATATTGAGTGAATTGAGACAAGAGTTACTGTTACTCTACATTTACCCTAAGGAGTGATGTTTGAAATTATAAGTTCAATGATTCAATTGCTTAATTTGAATGCTGTGTTTGCTAGTTTGCCAACTGATGATGCAAACATGCACACAATGAATTTCGTTGGGATTGAACATCATATAATATACCTATCGTGTGTCGGGAAACTTTAAGACTCATCTTCTTCCCATTATATCTTATAGGAAAAAGTGGCGTTATGGCAAGGGAACTACCCCGTGGATCCATTACCACTTGGAAGGAGTTATGGATACAATTATTGGTCAAATTCTTCATGCCTTCTAGAATAATCTTGTTGAATGATGAGATTTCCCATTTTAGGTAATTAAATTTAGAGGCATTGTGTGAGACTTAGTTAAAATTCAAGAAGAAGTTAATGAAAGTGCCCAATCACAAAATGTCAGGGAGGAATTTGGTCAAGCTATTTTATAGGACATTGAACTCAAACATAAAAATTGTTACTAATTCAAGTATTGGTCGGGCTTTATGAGGCTTTGTTGGGAGCTAGCTATGAAAATCTAAGATCGGGTCTCTAAAACTATCTGAGGGTGTCATAATTGGGAGGCAGAAAGAGGATCCAAAACTTATGTTGTATGTGATGCCTCTTAGAAGAAGACCTAGATGATATAGAGGCTCAAGAGGATGCACAATTGAGGATAGATATAGGGTTAGTTACTAAGAATTTTGTAAAAATGAATGTAGAAAAAGAAAATGCACAGGGAATGTGAGGCAAGTCTGTTAGGCATGGTGAGTCTGACTTCGGGCAATAAGCTACTTATTTTGATAGAGATCGGGCAGGTTTCCAAGTCAAGGGCAAAGGGTCCAATCCGGACACTTGTAACTCAAGGCAAGGGAATTAATGTCAAAAATATTATGGGGATAGTTAATGGGAGTAGAGTAGAGAGAAGAATTGTGACTGAAGGAGATGGTGTTATTATAAAGAGAAGAGTGGTGTGTATGTTCCACTAGATAATCGGGACGCTGATTCGAAAATGGAAGCATTGATTGTAAAACTGGCTAAAGGTTCAAAGAGCCAAGAGATTTTCCTTAAGAATATCAAGGTAGGTATTTTGAGATTGAGCAAAAAAAGTGGAATTGCATGCCATTGCAATTAAAAAACTTTAGTAGCAATTTTGTCAAATGTTATAAACCTTGAAATGAACATCAATTGGGCACTCTTCTTAGCAATACCATTCAAAATCCTTAAAATCACAGTCACTGCTAAACAATCACCCCTTGAAGAGGTAAGGCTAATATTTATCCACTTATTAATACTGCCCAAATTATACCTCCATGAAATATAATGTAGTCGCTGAGGTTGGGGTCGAACCCACAGGGAATAGGCTAATTATCTATCACGAACTTGCTGAAGTAGCCTAAAAATATAGAGAACTGAATAGGGGGGTTTCTGTAGAATAATGTCAATAGTTACAAATTATAATTGTTTTTGGTTGAAAGAAATATGAGTTTACTACTAGTACTATGTTATCCCTAACTTCCTAACTACGTAGGCATATCATGCTCCATCAAACTATCCCAATAACTTGAATGGATAATCTGATAAGTTATGTATCACCAATCATCTTATGAATGCCATTGGTGAATTTTACTATTCACCTTTTTGTCTTAGAGTGCCGCCTTACTAACCCTTATGGTCATCCCCGATTAAGTATTACCCTTTGAGTGTCAGTTTAATTATATGAAGTTTTACAGTTTTAATTTCCTATAGCAGTATTTTTTTCTTAATCTTTACCTCTCTTTTGGAGTAAGTATTGAATACAGGTAGGTTCTTAACTTCTATAGTCGTTAAGAAAGAAATCTCACCGAAAAAGTTCACAATACATGCAAGAATATTTATCCAGAACAATTTTGCACTTAGTCTACTTTGTTATTCCATTAAGGTTTCAATAACCCTAGTTTAATGGTTTAGCCGCTCATGTTTGGAAGGTCATCCGTTGAACTAATAAAAGATACCATATGAATAATATTACAATACTTCAAATATAAAACCAGATTCTCAAATTAATTTTCAAACTTAAAAACCTAGAACAAATGATTCTAAGATCAAAAGTCAAATCTCAGAATCAATATAGTGCTATGAATGTAACGAGTGCATACACTAATACAAAAGCATCAAAAGGGTACTTACAGAATACATCAGAATCCTAAAAATCCTAACAAAAATAAAAAAGGAAAACTAAGTCAGAAACAACTTGCGGACACACTTACGGGGCCGTAAGTACAACTTACAAACTTCTAGGTGGGTCATAAGTGTCCAAAAAAATTTCAATGAACATTAACTCCTTTAACTTAGAAAATTTGCATGTCCTCAGGAAACACACTCATAACAAAACAACACGACGCTTAACTAATAAACGAAAGGCACCTATGGCAGACAACTCAATTTTAGCTCAACAACTTTTACCACTCCTATTTTCTACATTTCAAAGCCAATTGTATGGATTTAAGTAGAACAACAATGTGAAGCAAAGGAATCAAGCTATGACATTACATTAGCAATAAAAAATCAAGAAAAGATGCAGTATACCTTACTCAAACAGATAAATAACTAGCAACTCAACCCAAATACCCTTACAACAAAGAAGCCCCAATCTCAAAGTATGATCATGAATGTAAATGAGGGGATGATATAAATACACACACACTCACAAAATAAATTACAGTCAATATGCATAAAATACCACAGGCTTTCCCTAATTTTATTTGCCTTCGTTTTTCAGCAAGTCAGATTAGGATCACTGTAGGACATTATTAGGCTTGTGAATAGTCTTGGGGTTTGGATTGGTAAATTTTGGATCTATTGACTCACCCTCTTTAGCAATATGCTTACATTTTAGATCCACTTCTCAACCAACTTCCATTATTTCTCCCTTTTATCTTTTATTGCTTATTTATGTTGCTTGTGATTTCTTTAATTTCTCTTTTTCCTTATCTTTTGTTTTTCACTTTTTTTTCTTATTGCTTCTCTCTTTCATTAATTTTCTTTTACTGCACCCAACCTTAATTTCTTTTCTTTTATCAAACCCTTCTTTATACATAGTTTTAACTATACACCCCTATGATAGCCAACTACAACTTAGATGATTTGCCTGAGTTAAGGAGCACAATGTCCAAGGAGGACCCATGGAAAAAAAGATTTGTTGTAATCGAATTAGAAGGTGACAAGGAAAAAACAAGAAAATAGGTCAATGTAGGCTCAAATTCAATGGTCAAGAGATAATTTTTCACATTTGGGTAGTAATTTGGCTATGAGTGGACAAAATTGAAAATTCACCTATGATCACATCCTAACCAACTATCTACAACCTAGGCAAGACTAACCATACAATTCAGGATTAAATGTACAAAGGGAACTAGGTAAGTCTAATGCCACGAGTCTGTAACCCGGATGCTACACGGTGCTAGCGACCCCGAAGGATCACCAACCAACCCATGACTAGTACATACTATTTTCACTGTATAATAATAATACTATAATAGCAACATGTCTAAAATAAATGCGGAAGTAAGGCTTTAAATGCCCTAAGGTTCGTAACTAAAAACTATTACTGAATACTGACAACTTAATACTGAAAAATATGTCTGAAATACTGTAGTCTGAAAGCCTCTAACTGTCTTAATATAGGGTTGATGGGAAAAAACCCAACTAACTCCATCTACTGAATATGCTAAGCTACTAAAATACTAAAAGATAACATCGTCCTCGAACTATAAGGACTTACCACTAAATTTGTTGCTGATACTTTGGACTACTTGTGTGATCAGGGGACAGTGCATCTGAACCTATGATATAAGATATCATAGTGCAAAAGAGAGGTAAACGTTAGTACTTTGAATGTACTGGTATGCTAAGTGAGGTAGGCTGATATGCATGGATTCATATGTATGAACAAATATGGACTGAATAACGTAAACCTAACTGAATGAGAGTACATACATGAATACATAAACTGTAAATGAGGTCATGTTAATGCTGGTTACTGATTTTTTGAATAATGAATAACTAATAACTGAGTTAACTGATACATTAATACTAATAGCTGAGTGACTATTTTTGACCGTCCTAGTTCTGTAGAACTGATTCTGAATTTTAAACTGAGCTGGGTGACTGTATCTGATAGTCCTAAATCTGTAAAACTAGACTGATTTCTATACTAAGACTGAATTTGAAACTAAAATTGTTGGAGGTAATCGTCTAACAGACATGACCCTCTCTGAATTGTTTATGGTCCAACATGTAACCCCAACTTGAAGGGTGTCAATACCGTACCACGGGTAAAGATAAGATGTGAGTTAAACCTCTCTGACAGGAAGCTCTTTCATCAACCTTTACTAGCAGTGAAACTCATACAAGATGTATCAACCCTAGTCTGGTAAGAAGATATCTCAACCTAAGATGGCTACGTAGTTCTATAATGCAGGGATTGCTTCTAAGGGTCAAACCTTCTGCTAGCAAGAATGCCCCCATCCCTGGGTTCGCTCGGTTCTAAATCCTACTACCAATTTAATAGACTATGAACTGATTTCTAGTCCATACAAAGCTTGACTAAATTGTTACTAATCATACTGTCTAACATAACTGAACTGAGTTCACTAGGTTCCGCTAACTGATGAAATACTTCTGAATTTGGTTGATTGACTAAGTTCACTGAGTTTGAACTAAATACTGAACTAAGACTGTGACTCATTACTGAGTACTACTGTTCATGACACTACTGAGAATGTTTTGTAACTTCTATAGCTCTAGTTAAGTACCTAATTGTTTTGGGTATTGAATACCCCCAGGACTCGATAACATGAAAAGTAAAGCATAGAGTAAACTTGAAAAGCATAATTCTGTGTACTTGTTCCTAACTCATCCATAGTGATATTTTATCAAACACTTGTAAGGTATAGGCTTACACCTATACTAGCATGTCATGATCTTTTTTCCCCATTTAATTAACACGAGCATTTTAACAAACACTTGGGGAGCACCACTATGCACATGATACTAAACAACATGTCCACATAATAATATCAATTTTCAAATTCATAAATGCAATAGCTTTAATATAAATTCACATGATGCTACATGCATGATAATCAATTCAACCTAAAACTTGTAATAGACCATGAATGAGAAACCCAATTAACATTATAATCATGAATACACTTAAATCCAATCATAGAAAATCATGAAATCAGTTTACTTGAAGTTTAAAAGAGTTTCTTGAGCTCCAAAGATGGAAGAAACCATTGTATGAACACTTCACATACCTTGGTACTTAAATTGACTAAGGTTGATGGTGAGTTCTTAATTATTGAATTTGAAATTAGATCTCCTAGGGGTTTTACTCTTGAGTAATTTGTCAAAGAATGAGCGTAATTTAATTATTGAGGACTGAATTTTGTGTTTTTATGGTTGAAGAGACTTGGAAAAATGACCCAAATACCCTTAAGTATGTGGAGTTTTAATGACTGAAAACTGGCCCAGTGATGCACATCCCGACCTGCCGTGTCGATTAGGTCGACGCTATGGCTGATGTGCTGCATCAATGAGGCCAATACTATGTATGACTTGCCATGTCAGATCACTGGAATTTGTACTTGGATCTATGAAAAATATTGATCGATGTGATGGGTAATGCGGCATATCGAGATCACATCGGTACACTATTTTGGATTCCCAAATATGATTCGAATGAGGTTCAAAAAATTTAAAATTCACCCATAGTGACCTATTGACATGCATGATCTTGAACTGGCCTAAGAATTGGTATTTTAAGGTCATACGGGTCGTTAAATAACATAGCCAAATTATGAGGGTAAAATAATTCTAATTGTAATCACTTCGCTAAAATTTTCTAAGTATGGGACCCCTTATCAAGCTCTACAGGCTGAGTTAAGCTTAAGATTTTCTGGTGTCTTAAAATATCTCCCCCTTGGGAACATTCATCCTCGAATAACACTGACTAAGATAGGATAACTTAGAAACTGATAGTACATACTGGAGATGCACAATTGAAGCATGATTTCATTATTGAACCTACTGCTATACTTAACATACAACTTGCATATCTGATGCATGACTTAATTCAAAAAGAATGACATATGAATAAGCAATTTCCTAAAGATACGCTTGATATGAGAATGTTATGCAACTGGACTGATATCAAACTCATGAAAGAGATCTGAACATTGAACTAATTAAATTTAAGGAAAAATGTTACCTTGTACTGAGTCAGTATTTATGGAGAAGAGGTGAGGATACTAGGTTCGTATATTTTCTTTTGCTTGCAATGTAGCTCCCTCAACGGACTAGTTCTTCCAAAGAGCTTTGACTAGAGGGACTTTATTGTTCCTTAGTCTGCGAATTTGATAATGAGGACCTCGACTAGAACCTCTTCATAAGAGAGACTATTCTAAGCACCTAGGTCATCTATAAGGACTACGGCTTCTCGGTCACCTATGCATTTCTTTAGGAAGGATATATAAAACACTGGGTGAACTGCAGCTAAGTTTGAAGGCAACCCATGCTTGTAGGCTACCTTTCCAAAATAGCTGAGAATTTTTTAACGATCAACATTATGGGGACTGAGCTTCCCCTTCTTACCAAACCTCTTCACTCCCTTCATAGGCAATATTTTCAAATACACATAATCACCAATCTCAAACTCAAGATCCTTTTTGGCGCACATTGGTATACGATTTTTGTTGGCTCTGAGCAGTCTTAAGCCTTTCCCTAATAAACTAATCATTTTCCAAGGTATCAAATACCATGTCAGGCCCTATCATTGTGTCCTCACCCACTTCAAATTAGTGGGAGATCTACACCTCCTCCTATAGAGTGCCTCAAATGGAGCCATCCGAATGCTGGAATGGTAACTATTATTATATGCAAACTCAATCAATGGAAAATGGTCATCCCAACTGCCTTTAAACACAATGGAACATGCTCTAAGCATATCTTATAGATTATGGATGGTCCTTTTTTCCTGACCATCTATTTGAGGGTGAAAAGTTATACTAATAACTTATATCTTACTGATTTTTTGAATAATGAATAACTAATAACTGAGTTAACTGATACATTAATACTGATAGCTAAGTGACTGTTTTTGACCGTCCTAGTTCTGTAGAACTGATTCTGAATTTTAAACTGAGCTAGGTGACTGTATCTGATAGTCCTAAATCTGTAAAACTAGACTGAGTTCTATGCTAAGACTGAATTTGAAACTAAAATTGTTGGAGGTAATCGTCTAACAGATATGACCCTCTCTGAATTGTTTATGGTCCAACATGTAACCCCAACTTGAAGGGTGTCAGTACCGTGCCACGGGTAAAGATAAGATGTGAGTTAAACCTCTCTGACAGGAAGCTCTTTCATCAACCATTACTGGCAGTAAAACTCATACAAGATGTATCAACCCTAGTCTGGTAAGAAGATATCTCAACCTAAGATGGCTACGTAGTTCTATAATGCAAGGATTGCTTCTAAGGGTCAAACCTTCTGCTAGCAAGAATGCCCCCATCCCTGGGTTCGCTCGGTTCTAAATCCTACTACCAATTTAATAGACTATGAACTGATTTCTAGTCCATACAAGGCTTGACTAAATTGCTACTAATCATACTGTGTAACATAACTGAACTGAGTTCACTAGGTTCCGCTAACTGATGAAATACTACTGAATTTGGTTGATTGACTAAGTTCACTGAGTTTGAACTAAATACTGAACTAAGACTGTGACTCATTACTGAGTACTACTGTTCATGACACTACTGAGAATGTTTTGTAACTTCTATAGCTCTAGTTAAGTACCTAATTGTTTTGGGTATTGAATACCCCCAGGACTCCATAACATGAAAAGTAAAGCATAGAGTAAACTTGAAAAGCATAATTCTGTGTACTTGTTCCTAACTCATCCATAGAGACATTTTATCAAACACTTGTAAGGTATAGGCAAACCTATACTAGCATGTCATGATCTTTTTTCCCCATTTAATTAACACGAGCATTTTAACAAACACTTGGGGAGCACCACTATGCACATGATACTAAACAACATTTCCACATAATAATATCAATTTTCAAATTCATAAATGCAATGGCTTTAATATAAATTCACATGATACTATATTCATTATAATCAATTCAACCTAAAACTTGTAATAGACCATGAATGAGAATCCCAATTAACATTATAATCATGAATACACTTAAATCCAATCATAGAAAATCATGAAATCAGTTTACTTGAAGTTTAAAAGAGTTTCTTGAGCTCCAAGGGTGGAAGGAACCATTGTATGAACACTTCACATACCTTAGTACTTAAATTGACTAAGGTTGATGGTGAGTTCTTAATTATTGAATTTGAAATTAGATCTCCCAGGGTTTTTACTATTGAGTAATTTGTGTTTTTGTGGTTGAAGAGACTTGGAAAAATGACCCAAATACCCTTAAGGATGCAGAGTTTTAATGACTGAAAATTGGCCTAGTGATGCACATCTCGACCTGCCGTGTCGATTAGGTCGACGCTATGGCTGATGTGCTGCTTCAATGGGGCCAATACTATGGATGACTTGCCATGTCAGATCACTGGAATTTATACTTGGAGCTATGAAAAATATTAATCAATGTGATGGGCAACGGGCATATCAAGATCGCATCGGTACACTATTTTGGATTCCCAAATATGATTCGAATGAGGTTCAAAAAATTTGAAATTCACCCATAGTGACCTACTGACATACATGATCTTACTTGCCTAAAAATTGGTATTTTAAGGTCATAAGGGTCGTTAAATAACATCGCCAAATTATGAGGGTGAAATAATTCTAATTGTAATCACTTTGCTGAAATTTTCTAAGTATGGGACCCCTTATCAAGCTCTACAGGCTGAGTTAAGCGTAAGATTTCGTGGTGTCTTAAAATACTCCCCCTTGGGAACATTCATCCTCGAATAAGACGGACTAAGATAGGATAACTTAGAAACTGATAGTACATACTGGAGATGCACAATTGAAGCATGATTTCATTATTGAACCTACTGCTATACTTAACATACAACTTGCATATCTGATGAATGACTTAATTCAAAAAGAATGACATATGAATAAGCAATTTCCAAAAGATATGCTTGATATGAGAATGTTATGCAACTGGACTGATATCAAACTCATGAAAGAGATCTGAACATTGAACTAATTAAATTTAAGGAAAAATGTTACCTTGTGCTGAGTCAGCATTTATGGAGAAGAGGTGAGGATACTAGGTTCGTATATCTTCTTCTGCTTGCAATGTAGCTCCCTCAGTGGACTGGTTCTTCCAAAGAGCTTTGACTAGAGGGACTTTATTGTTCCTAAGTCTGCGAATTTGATAACAAGGATCTCGACTAAAACCTCTTCATAAGAGAGACTATTCTGAGCACCTAGATCCTCTATAAGGACTACGGCTTCTAGTCACCTATGCATTTCTTTAGGAAGGATATATAAAACACTGGGTGCACTGCAGCTAAGTTTGAAGGCAACCCATGCTTGTAGGCTACCTTTCCAAAATAGCTGTGAATTTTTTAACGATCGACATAACGAGGACTAAGCTTCCCCTTCTTACCAAACCTCTTCACTCCCTTCATTGGCAATATTTTCAAATACACATAATCACCAATCTCAAACTCAAGATCCTTTTTGACGCACATTGGTATACGATTTTTTTTGTCTCTGAGCTGTCTTAAGCCTTTCCCTAATAAACTAATCATTTTCCAAGGTATCAAATACCATTTCAGGCCCTATCACTGTGTCCTCACCCACTTCAAATCAACTAGTGGGAGGTCTACACCTCCTCCCATAGAGTGCCTCAAATGGAGCCCTTCGAATGCTGGAATGGTAACTATTATTATATGCAAACTCAATCAATGGCAAATGGTCATCCCAATTGCCTTTAAAGTCAATGGAACATGCTCTAAGCATATCTTATAGATTATGGATGGTCTTTTTTTCCTGAACATCTATTTGAGGGTGAAAAGTTATACTGAGGTGAACTCGGGTACCAAGATCCTTTTGGAAGGATTTTCAAAAACAAGATTTGAGCGGCATACCACTATCTGTAATGATGGATTATAGAACTCCATGCAATCAGACCAACTCTCAAACATAGAGCTTGGTATAATCTTCTGCTGAATAAGTGGTATGGACAGGTAGGAACTAAGTTGATTTGGTCATCCTATCTACAATAACCCAAACTAAATCATGCTGATGATGAGTACGAGGCACACCCATAACAAAGTCCATATTCACCTCCTCCCAGTTCTAAGTGGGTAACTAAACTCTTTCATTGACCCACTAGGCTTCTGATACTCGATCTTAATCTTCTGATATGTCAAGAATTTAGCTAGAAACTATGTAATTCCACTCTTCATCCCACTTCACCAATAGACTTCCCATAAGTCACGGTACATCTTGGTGGCCCCTGGGTAAATTGAGTAGTGTGCACCATGAGCTTCTACAAGAACCCGCTACCTCAAGTCATCTATACCTGGCACACATAAATAACCCAGGCAATGCAATACACTATCTCCCCTTTGGGAGAAAACCTTCACTTTCTAATTTGTGACTGACTCTTTCAACTTAACTAGACTAGAATCTCTATCCTACTTTTCCTTTTCTTTGGAAACTAGAGATGATTCTAAACTACTCTGTACCCATACACTACCTTCTGCTAAATCGTCTAAGCGGACACCTATTCGGGCAAGCTAATGAGCTTTATGAACTATGTTATTCTTATCATTTCTCATATGAGCCATACTACCCATAGACATCCTACTGAGAGCATTAGTCACTACATTGGCCTTACTTGGGTGATACAAAACACTCATTTCATAGTTTTTCAACAACTCTAACCACCTTCTCTGACAGATGTTTAGGTCTTTCTGAGAGAACACATACTGCAAGCTCTTATGGTCTCTGAAAAAATCAAGATATACCCCAAACAAATAGTGCCTCAAAATCTTTAAGGCAAATACTATAGCTGCTAACTCAAGATAATGAGTGGGGTAGTTTTTTTCACAGTGCTTAAGTTGTCTAGAGGCATAGGCTATGACCTTAACTCTCTGCATCAAAACACACCCCAAACTAACCCTAGATATATCACAGTATATTACAAACCCATACAAACCCATCTGACCCATCTGGTAGTGTCAAAATTGGGGTTGTTATGAGTTGAGTCTTCCACTCCTGAAAACTATTCTCATAAGAATCTGACCACTGGAACTTTACTTTCTTCTAAGTCAATCTGGAAATAGGGGATGCAATAGATGTAAATCCCTCAACAAACCATCGATAATAGCCGAACAAACCCAAGAAACTCTAGATATCAGATGGAGAGATGTGTCTGGGCTACTTTTTACTACTTTGGTCTTTTGGGGATCCACTCTAATGCCATCACTGAAAAAACTATATGGCCAAGGAACGCTACTAACCTTAGATAAAATTGGCACTTACTAAATTTGTCAAACAACTATTAGGCTTTGAGGGTCTATAACACTATTCAGAGATGGTTTGCATGATCATGCTTACTGCGGAAGTAGACAAGAATGTCATCTATGAAGACTATGATGAACATGTCCAAGTACTAATTGAACACACAGTTTATCAAGTCCATGTAAGTTGTTGGGTCATTGGTAACACCAAATGGCATGATTAAGAATTCAAAGTGATCATACATAGTTTTAAAGGCTATCTTCGAAATATCACATTCTCTATCTCTAAGCTACTGATAGCCTAATTTAATATCTATCTTAGAAAAATAACTTACACCCTAAAGTTAGTAAAATAAGTCATTGATTCTGGGAAGTGGATACTTGTTCTTGACCTAGACTTTATTTAGCTGGCGGTAGCCTATATACATTCAGAGAGAACCGTTTTTCTTATGCACGAATAAAATAGGTGCACCCTACGGGGATATGTTGGGTCTTATGAATCCCTTATCTAGGAGATCCTTACGTTGGTTTTTTAATTCTATGAGTTCTAATGGAGCCATTTTGTATGGCAGGATGGAGCTAGGCTGAGTATCAGGAAGAAGGTCTATTCTAAAATCAATTTTCTTTTGGGAGGAACTCTGGAAAGATCTTTGAGAAACATATTTGGGAACGCACATGCTACTAGAACTGACACAAGACTAGAAGTATCGGTAATAGAATTCTTTACTTGAACAAGATGATAGACACATCCCCTAGATATCAGATTTCTCGCCCTTAGGTAAGAAACAATCTAACCCTAAGAGATGAGGTACCACCCCTCTATTCAAGGATAGGTTTATTCAAAAATTAAAACTGGATGATTTTGTTTCTACAGTCAACTTAAACATTGCATAAATGAAGCGAATCCATGTCAAAAATGATGTCAAAATCAATCATCTCTAATTCTACTAAGTTTGTTGAAAAGACTCTATGAGATACCATAACCAGACAGTTCTTGTATGCTCATTGGGCTATGATTTATTTACC
Source organism: Capsicum baccatum var. pendulum (assembly GCA_030864225.1). Classification (NCBI taxonomy): domain Eukaryota; kingdom Viridiplantae; phylum Streptophyta; class Magnoliopsida; order Solanales; family Solanaceae; genus Capsicum; species Capsicum baccatum. The sequence continues at coordinate 126,756,145 of CM061561.1, forward strand.
CACTGGGTTACTGACTTAGAAAGGCTCTGCTAGGATTTTGAAACTGACTCCAAATTCAACAGCTATATATAGATTTACAATGGACAAGGAAGCTTCTCGATCTAGCAAAGCATAAATATGTAAATGATAAACTTGTAACATACTAGTGACCAAATCAAAAGAACTCTCCTGATCTTGTTGGGACTAAAGTGTGTAGAGTCGGCTTGGTCGTTGCCCCCTGGTGGCGTAGGAAGTGGCACCTTGCTGATTCAAGTGACCGATCTAAGCTAGGGGACGATTATGATGACTTTTTAAACCAACCTGAGGACACTGTCTGATTCTATGGCCTAGCTTTCCATATCCAAAACATATATCACTACCAGCTCTGCACATAACCTAATGATTTCTGCCATACTTCTAGCATAGAGGATTTATTTTGGCACTATTAATACTACCCTAGGGTTTAGGGCTTGGCTCCATATCTCAATTTCCATCTCTAAAATTTGGCACTAGAGCATTGGTTGAGGATGGAGCTGGGACTAAGGTATTTAGGTAGAACTGAGAACGATTCCCACCACCTGACTTAGGCTTAGTGAAGTTGAAGCTACCTGTTCTAGCTATTTTATTTTCCCTCTCATTTTCCTTATTCTTAGACTCCTCTATCTGTTGATCATAGAATATGAGCCTGGATATATCCATCTCATTGATCAGTATTTCAGTGCTACATAGCTTGACCATACTGTTAGACACACTAGAAACAAACTTATTCATTTTAGATCGACTATCTCCTACCATATAAGGAGGATATCTAGCTAACTTAGTAAACTTGAGTGAATACTCTTTTACTATCATGTTGCCATGCTTCAGAGTAATAAAGTACAAAACCTTATCTTCTTTCAACCCTAGCGGGAAGAACCTATCAAAAAAAGCAATAATAAACTCCCCTTACACTATGGGCCCTGGACCATGCCCTCTCTATCTTTCACTGCTTAAACCATAAGTGAGCCACATCTTGTAACTGATATGCGGCCAACTCGTTACTCTCACTTGCATTTACCCCCATAATATATGTAACTTTCTACACCTGATCAAGAAACTCTTATGGTTCTTCATCTGTCTTGAACCTCATAAAAGACAGAGGGTTTATTCGGGTGAAGTCCTGAATCCTAAATACAGCAGTATTGGACACTGGGTTGGCCAAAACAATAGCTGGCCATTCATTGTGGGCTGCCACAGAATGAACCCAAGTAGTTAAAGCTGCTCTAAATTACGCATGGAAGACATACTTATCCAGAGGATCTGGCTGGATGGGCTAAGGTGCCGACATGTCTCCCGTTCCTCTTTCCTTAGTCCTTTTTGGAGGCATGTTCCATAAATGGAAGGGAAACTTAGATTAGACAAAGATTTTAACTTAAGCTCATTCTCACTCGCACAATATGAGTACTAAAAGAAGGAAAACTTTGCCTAAAACATATAATAGCCTTATTTCCTTAAGTGTGGCATGCTACACACCCATGCACAAGACTCTACTAGATGTGGCTTTCAGTCTTCCTAGGACTATGTTGAACATTAGGCTCTGATACCAAGTTTGTAATGCCCTGAGTTTGTACCCCAGACACTAAATAGTGCTAGCGACCACAAAGGACCACCAGCTAACCCATGACAAGTAGCTGTTGTAAGCACTGTATACTAATAATTCTGTAAAAGAAACATATCTAAAATAAATTTAGAAGTGAGTTTGTAAATGCCTTAAGGTTCGAATCAAAAAACCAATACTAAATAATGATCACTGAATACTGAAACATATGTCTGAAATACTCTAGTCTGAAAGCCTCAAACTATCTAAATATGAAGTTGATGGGACAAGCCCCCTATTGAATATGCTGAGCTACTTAAATACTGAAAGATATCATTGTCCTCGATCTATATTGACTCACTACTAAATTAGTTGTTGATACTTTATGCTATTAAGTACTATCAGGGACCCGTGCATTTAAACCCATGATATAAGACATCATAGTGTAAAAGAGAGGTAGTCATTAGTATTTTGAATATACTAATATGTTAAGTAAAGTAGGATGATATGCATGGGTTCATATGCATGGACAAATAATGACTGAATAGCATGAACATAACTGAATAAGATTACATGCATGAATACCTAAATTTTAATTGTGGTAATGTTAATGCTCGTTATTGAGTTCTAATACTAATTAACTGATCTCTGAGTTTACTGATACTGTAATACTGATAGCTCAGTGACTTTTTCTAATAGTCCTAATTCTATTGAATTGATTCTGAGTTCTATACAAAGTTGAGTGACTATATCTGAAAGTCTTGAATCTATAGAACTGAATTGAGTTCTATAACTAGTCTAAATCTGAAATTGAAACTATTGGAGGTAATCATCTAACCGACATATCCCTCTCTGAATGGATTAGGGTCCAACCTATAACCCCAGTTGGAAGTGTGTCAGTATTATGCGCTGGGTAAAGACAAGCTATGAGTTAACCCTTTCTAGCAAAAAGTTCTTTCACCAACCCTCGCTGCCAGGAAAACTCGTATGAGATGTATTGACCCTAGTCTGGCAGGAAGCTATATCAACCTACGCTTGCTACAGAGTTTTATAATGCAGGGATTGCTTCTAAGGGTCAAACCCTCTACTAGTAGGAATGCCCCCATCCCGGGGTTCGCTCGGTGCAAATTCTACTACCAACTGAATAGACTCTAAATTGATTTCTAGTCCATAGAAGGCTTGATTAAACTATTACTGATCATACTGTCTTACTAAACTAAACTAAGTTCACTGTGTTTCGCTAACTGATGGAATACTACTGAATTTGGTTGACTAGCTGAGTTCGCTGAGTTCTGAAATGAATACTTAACCGAGATTTTGACTGCTTACTAAGTACTAGTAATCATGACACTATTGAGAATGTTCTATAACTACTGTATCTCTAGTTAAAAAGCTAAATTTTTTAGGAATTAAATATCCCCACGACTCGATAACATAAAAAGAAAAGCATAGAGTAAACTTGAAAAGCATAACACTTTGCACTTGTTCCTAACTCATCCATTGAGACATTTTATCACACTTGTAAGGTATAGGTTTACACCTATACTAGCATGTAATGATCTTTTTCCCCATTTAATTAACATGAGCATTTTAACAATCACTTGGGGAGCACCACTATGCACATTATACTAAAAAACATGTAGACATCATAACATCAATTCCTAAATTCAGAAATTCAATGTCTTTTAGATGAATTCACATGATACAACACAAATGATAATCAATTCAACATGAAACTTGTAATAGACCATGAATTACAAACCCAATTAACATTATGATCATGAATACACTTAAATCTAATTGTTTAAATCATGAAATCAATTTTCTTGAAGTTTAAAAGTGTTTCTTGAGCTCCAAGGGTAGAAGGAATGAACACTTCACATACCTTGGTACTTTAATTGACAAAGGATGATGGTGAGTTCTTGAATCTTGAATTTGAAATTTGATCATCTTGGGTTTTTGCTCTTGAGTAATTTGAGAGAGAATGGCTGTAATTTGCTTATTGAGGGCTGAATTCCTTGTTTTGGGGCTGAATAGACATGGGAAAATGACCTAAATACTCTTAAGGACAAGGAGTTTTAATGACTTTTAACTGGCTTAGTGATGCGTAACTCGATGTGCTGCACCGATGAGGTCGATTCTATGGCCGAGGTGCCACATCGATGGCATCAATGTTATGGCCGATGTTCTACATCGAGTCCATGTTGGCTTACTGGAATTTGCACTGGGAGATAAAGATGATATTGATCAATACGATGGGTGATGTGCCATATCAAGATCGCATCGATCAATATTTTGGATTCCTAAACGTGATTCAAATGAGGTCTGAAAAATCCAGAACTCACCCAAAGTGATCTACTAACATATCTGATCATGAATCAATCTATAAATTGATATTTTAAGGTCATAAGGGTCGTGAAATAAGATTGCCAACTTATGAGGCTAAAATAATTCAAAGTGTAGACACTTTGCTGAAATTTTCTAATTATGGCGCCCTTTATCAAGCTTCAAGGGTTATGTTAAACTTAGTATTTTTCGGTTACCTCACACACACATGGTATAGGGTAATATTACCACCTACGAACTCTTCATTTCATATAATGCTAAACTTTGATAATTTTTTCCTAACCCTAACTCCATAATAAGATTCGCAATTGTGACACATTTAGTCACATCACACAATTAACAAAATCATCTTGGAGGGGTATCAATTTTTTTAAACACTTAAAAAACAAATAAAATATGTCAATTATCCATAGGTTCCTAATTTTTCACCAAATTTAATTCTAATATAACATAACAAAAATATGACATAAACACAAAACGATCTAAACATGCCAATTCTACTAGGATAACACAACCAACGGGAAAAGAAACATGGCAAGAAAACCAGTACATTGTCCCTAATTTGTAACTATATATAAAATAGGGGAATGAAGACATTTGTGGGATGCTCTAGGAATCCATATCTGACTCATCCCCCTATGGTACATCTCATGGATTATTTTGTAGAGTTGGTGGTAGGGCACAACTGGATGACGCACCTATTGTTATCTTACCTCATCTCTACTTATTAAAGCATTAGATGCCCTTTTCAGGGCATTATCAAACTCTATATAAGGATCATGTAGCTCCTCTTTCTTACCTCTATGAGTTACAACAATTGAGATCATATCCTAATTAGAAAATAAATAAGCTCACATAGGTGGAGGTAGAGGTAATGGCTGCATAAAGGATGGAATAACTAAAGGAATGAATGGAGCCTAAATCTGTTCTACTGATCGCACCTTAATGCAAAATCTAGGTAAAAATCTTCCCAGTATACTCTGCCATATCTACCATCAGACTCACCTTAAATTTGGCCTCAACAGTCTCTAATATAGTCCATACCTAAGACTAGATATCCATACAGCAAGGCTAACTGAGTCTCCATCTATGTAAGGCAATTTGTCAACTCATCCTATATCTCAACCAGTATTGTTGAGACTCACGTGACATCCCCATTAAACCAAAAACTATAGAGTAAGGAGGAACAATAGATGTCCCAGCTAGCTTAGAATTTAAAGCTGAGGCTAGTGTAGATATGGTCATACACCCCTCACTAGTAGTAAAATTCTCAGGATGAGATTGTTGCTCAATTATCTCAACATCAATTGTGACATCTAACCTCTCACTATGCTCTGCTAAAATAGCGGTCCCCTCAAAATAAGCCAAAATAACTATAGGAAGTGGCGATGCTCTCTATCCTTTATTAAGCTAATGTTAGTTTTATGACACACCTTAATCCAATGATTTACTCAGGAATAGGTGACACTCCAACTTCATCGCATAGCTGCTAAATCAAACAAGGAATAGAGAGAGTGCTGATCTCATCAAAAGCTCAAATGTTGATCTCTAGAAGGATCAGTCTCAAAAAATCTATAAGGTAGCCCGTAAATAGGATGGCAATAAAGGATACTCTATCCCATGTTAGTATGTTTACAAAAGAAGCCTGACTCACTTTGTGACATACCACTGTCTACCAAAATGTCATAGAAAAATAAATCGATGCCTTTTTGATTTCTCATGTTCCCTCAATCTATTTGGAAAATGTTCCTAACTCAGTAGTATGGGTGGCTATCCATCTCGATAAATCAAGTATCTTTCTCTTTTGCCTTACATCCCTCATAGAATAAATATCCTTTGCTAATCCAATCCTATAATCAAACTCAGTTGTCAATGCTGGTCCCTTATATTATGTCCCGAACAATATTTGTTGTATGGCCACCTAAAAATATCCACTTCCACCCTTTGACCATAGTGTGGGTTAGTTGAAGCTGCTCAACTCCTCTACCCTCAGGTTGGGTAATCAAATAGATAGTTGAGGCATACAAAATGATAGAATTATTGAACTAGAGCTACATAGTATGAACCTTTGTGCTGAGTTATCAACCTAAATTGATATCTATGAAATGAGGCCCACAAATATGGTGCTCCCGCTAACCCATCAAATAAATCCTAACCTCTATTGCTATGCTCTTTTTTTAATGAACTTTATCTATAATGAAGATTTCACTCTCAAAAACAATTTTACGGCCATATCAGTGAAATCTCAATAATAGGAATAATGGAGACATGTGTTGAATTTGATATTCGCGCAGCGAGTCCTGGAATAGGGGTTGAGTGTCTTGTGCAGCTGATGGAGTATCACATTCAAATAACAATTAAATCTATTGTGGTCCCTGTTCTATACCCTCCTCAAATAGGGGTACATCAAAATCAAATGCTTACTCATTAGCTAAGCCGAATGTATCATTTAACCCCTCCTTATAAGCTCCATCACCATCCTCTTCAGAACTAAAAACTGATCCAACCTCAACCTTCTCATATCAACCAATAACTGAATCATCCATTTCTTTATTAGATTAGGAAGAATATGGTGTTGTCTGACTCAAATTCTGCATCCGAGGTTCTATCCATAAAATAGAGGCTGATAGAATTTGGGCCACTGCTTGTGGTGCTAGTTGGGATGGTGCAAATTTTGGAGGCTGTGATTGTATTGTAGGAGCTCCCAACTCTGCAATAACTATAGCAGCTATAACCTATCTCTATGACCTTCTCAAAAACTGTTGACGGACCAATGGGGTACTGTCCTAGTTTATAACTTACACCTTTATAGAGATCCACTCCGCTCGAGAGATTCATCATAGAGCCTAGACTGAACTCCCTTATTTTTTTTAGCTTTTGGTGCCATCGTATCTACAAAAGTAGTTTTTAGTGCGGGAAATATAGGTATTAAAATATTTGAAACAACTTGATGACCCAAGGTAGGTCTAAATACAACCCTACTTATGGAGGGTGTAAGTAGTACTTACGGGGGTTTTAGGTACCCTGGTAAGTACAATATAAAGCCTTAAAGTTTTAGGGCCTTATTTATGACAGTTTCAAATCTTCTTACGCCCTATAAGTAACACTTACATGGCCCGTAGGTATCCTTACAAGTGAACTTCAAAGTGTTGGTCAGTTCTTATCAAATATTTTATCCCACACAATGTATAGTTACCTAACCCAATTTTCTACACTACAACATTTATCAATTTAAGGTCAACAAGTATTAGACAAGTATTATCAGGTGTGTATATCAGTATTCACCTTCTACATCCATTAATTTTATGATCACAGGCTTCCCAAACAATAATCATGCACTAAATTAAAATTTTAGTATTTCAGGTGCCAGAAATATTCAAAAATCATAAGCTCTTATCTATTCCAACGCAATAACAAGTACTATTAAATGTTCGATGATCAAAACGTGTTATAAGTTTGAGATAAAAAGTATTTTCATATATTCAAAAAGTTAGAAGTAGATGATGAATAAGATAAAACTTTTTCCCTTCTTTCTGATGATTAAGCATGCCAGTAAAGGGAGAAGTTATTGGGTATAGCTTTTAAAGTGAAAAAAGGATGGTAGTGAGTTTGAATTCAACAAAAACTTTTAAAATTTGAGGAAGTGGGGGCATAGGATAGTGTTTGAGGGATTTACCGGAGGTGCTACACTGGATTTGTTCGAATCGATATGGGTCCAACCTAGATTTTTATATCTAGGACCAATAATTTTAACCCACATATGTGGTTAATTATAGCTTGTAAGTGCCACTTACGGTGGTTATAAGTACCACTGTAAGTTGTTCCTCAATATGTCCATTTCTTTTTTTGATGACCCTCATAAATAATATTGTAAGGTGTACTTACGACCTCATAAGGTGGTACATAAGTACAACTTTATAGACTAAAAAAATCTGCAAAAAATATTATGACACCTATGACACCACTTACCTTTCGCAGGTAAGTGGGTTCATCGGTCCACCTATCTGGACTTATCTGAATTATGCAATTTTTAGTATTTTCTAGGTTTTTTCCCATGCTTTAAACCAGAAAATAAAAATCAAATTGGATACTTAAACATTGGGCTTCCTCACAATCAACACTTAATTTAACATCCCGACACGATATTGCTATATTTGATACTTATATATCACCAACAAGCCCTTGGGTTGACTTCCATGTGGTGCCTAATTTAACTTTATGGTACAATTTAGTTACTTTGGATACTCAAACATCCCTAAGGCCTACATTGATACGGTTAGGGCAGCCTCCACAGGTACACGGCCTTTCACACGAAGCCAAGCTCGGGAATTACAAAAACTCCAAGCTTTGTTCATGCAAATGGCCGTGTGTGAGTTGGTGATTGAACCAACCAAGGACCTAAACGTTTTTATGTGTGAAGAGAGGTCCTAATGTGTAATAAACTACTCTCCAAGGTTGGCACAAGAAGCAAGGGCGGATGGGTCATTTTACCCCTTTTGTTTGTAGTATAAATAGGACATGTTAGAGAGTTATTCCATAGTTTTTGAATGCTGATTTTTGTAACCTAAAACACTAAACCTTTCCTCTCTCTTTCACTCATAGAAGCCGCCCCTATTATCTCACAAGTAGAGGGATACTTGTGTTGTCTCTTTGGCTAGAAACAAGGGTTTTGAGGTCGTTGAGTGCCTCTTGGTCCTCGTTAGAACTTAGTGTTTATATTCATTAGACTTAGGGTCCTCTCTTGATGTTAGGGTTCTTAGTTTCTTGAATGTTATATGTCAAGTTATCTATCTTTCTTTATCTTGTTGTTGTTGTTGATTTTGTTATCTTAAAGTCTAGTGAAGCCGTGTGGGGCTCTTTTTGATACAAAATCAAACCAACAACACCAAGAGCTTCAAGTAGGATCGGATTTCAATCCAACAACACAAGAACAACAAGTTTAAGTTTCGGTTTTTCAGCCCACAACACAAGAGCAACAAGATAGATAACAATGCTAGTGAATCGAAAAGAGCCCCACACAGCTTCACTAGAATTTAAGATAACAAAATCAACAACAACAACAAGATAAAGAAAGATAGATAACTTGACATATAACATTCAAGAAACTAAGAACCCTAACATCAAGAGAGGACCCTAAGTCTAATGAATATAAACACCAAGTTCTTACGAGGACCAAGAGGCACTCAACGACCTCAAAACCCTTGTTTCTAGCCAAAGAGACAACACAAGTATCCCTCTACTTGTGAGATAATAGGGGCGGCTTCTATGAGTGGAAGAGAGAGGAAAGGTTTAGTGTTTTAGGTTACAAAAATCAGCATTCAAAAACTAAGGGATGAATCTCTAACATGTTCTATTTATACTACAAACAAAAGGGGTAAAATGACCCATCCGCCCTTGCTTCTTGTGCCACCCTTGGAGAGTAGTTTATTACACATTAGGACCTCTCTTCACACATAAAAACGTTTAGGTCCTTGGTTGGTTCAATCACCAACTCACACACGGCCATTTGCATGAACAAAGCTTGGAGTTTTTGTCATTCCCGAGCTTGGCTTCGTGTGAAAGGCCGTGTACCTGTGGAGGCTGCCCTAACCGTATCATCCTCTCCATCTTGAGAGGAATTTGACCTCAAATTCAGCATTTGGTCATCTTCAACCGCATCCACGAGGGAGAGATCACCAACGTTGAAAGTGTTGTGCACTTGATATTCCGGTGGAAGGTCAATCTTGTAGGCGTTGTCATTGATTCTCTCAAGTACTTGGAAAGGACCATCACCCCTTGGCAGCAATTTGGACTTCCTTTGAGCTGGAAACCGATCCTTTCGAAGATGCACCCACACCCAATCTCCGGGTTCAAGCACAAGCCTTCTTCTCCCTTTGTTTACCCTTTTTGCAATCTCTTGGTTCTTCTTTTCAAGCTTGATCCGCACCGTCTCATGCATTTTCTTCATTGCCTCGGCTCTTTTATTTCCATCTAAGCTGGTCATGAGATCACTAGACAAAGGAGTGAGATCTAAAGGGGTAAGGGGATTCAGGCCGTAAACACATTCAAAGGGAGTCATTCCCGGGCTCGAATGTATTACCCGGTTGTATGCAAATTCCACCAAGGGTAGGTGATCTTCCCATGAAGTCAGTTTACCTTTAACCATAGAACGTAGCATAGACCCCAAGGTTCTATTTACTACCTCCGTTTGGCCATCGGTTTGTGGGTGACAAGAAGTGGAGAAAAGTAACTTCGTTCCAAGCCTACCCCACATGGACTTCCAAAAGAGACTTAGGAACTTGGAGTCCCTATCGCTCACAATATTCCTCGGTACCCCATGAATCTTTACAACATGTGGAACAAATAATGAAGCTACACTACGAGCATCCTCGGTTTTAGCACATGGAATAAAATGAGCCATTTTAGAGAATCTATTAACAATAACAAAAATGCTATCTCGGCCCTTTCTAGTCCTTGGAAGGCCCAAAACAAAATCCATCGAAATGTCCAACCAAGGCCTAAGGGGAGTAGGGAGTGGGGTGTATAATCCTTGAGGTAGGAGACGAGATTTCGCACTCCGGCAGGCCACGCATTGACTACAAATTTTAGTGACGTCTTTGCGCATTTTGGGCCAATAGAAGTTCTCCTCTAAGATTCCGAGGGTCTTGTCTACCCCAAAGTGACCCATGAGGCCTCCGTCATGGGCCTCCCTCACAAATAATTCCCTCCAAGAACTAGAAGGAACACACAACCTCCTCCCCTTGAACAAATACCCATCGAACCGAGAGTAGGAGGAATGGTCATTCTCCTTAAGCCAACGGTCCCTTCCCCACTCTTCGCATTCCCTAAAAATAGGAGCAAAGGTAGGATCCTCAGGATACAACAACCGCAAGCTCTCAAAACCCATCAATTTCGAAGACAAGGTAGCAACAAGCACATGCTTTCTAGACAAGGCATCGGCAACAACATTTTCCTTTCCCCTTTTGTAATGAATTACATAAGGGAAAGTCTCGATGAACTAAATCCACTTAGCATGACGCCTATTCAACTTGTCTTAGCTCTTAAGGTGTTTCAACGACTCATGATCCGTTCGTATCACAAACTCCTTAGGCCACAAATAATGTTGCCAATTTCCCAAGGCTCTAACAAGGGCGTACAACTCCAAATCATAAGTTGAGTAATTAAGAGTTGCCCCTTTGAGCTTTTCACTGAAATAAGCAACGGGCTTACCTTCTTGCATCAAAACAGCCCCGATGCCAACCTTACTAGCATCACACTCTACTTCAAACATCTTATCAAAATCGGGCAATTGCAATAAAGGCGCCGAGATGAGCGTAGCTTTCAAGGCCTCAAAAGCCCTAGCCTGCTCATCACCACATTTAAAGGGTCTGTCCTTTCTAATTGCCTCGGTCAAGGGGGCTGCTATGGAACTAAATCCTTTGACAAACCTCCTATAAAAGCTTGCCAACCCGTGGAAACTTCAGATTTCTCCAATAGTTTTAGGGGTCGGCCAACTTCGAATAGAGTCTATCTTGGAATCGTCCACTTCCATACCCCTTGAGCTCACGACAAAACCCAAGAATATAACTTTATCAACACCAAAAGAACACTTCTCCATGTTGGCATACAGCTTCTCCTTTCGGATCACATCAAACACACATCTCAAATGCATTACATGATCATCAATAGATTTACTATACACCAACACATCATCAAAGTAAACCACCACAAACTTTCCAATATAAGGCTTCATTACATGATTCATTAGCCTTATAAATGTGCTAGGAGCATTGGTAAGGCCGAAGGGCATGACCAGCCACTCATATAGACCGAATTTGGTCTTGAATGCGGTCTTCCACTCATCACCGGGTTGCATGCGAATTTGGTGATAGCCGCTCCTAAGGTCCACTTTAGAAAACAAACAAGATCCGTGGAGCTAATCTAACATATCATCTAGTCTAGGGATTGGATGACGATACCTTATCGTGATTTTGTTGATGACTCTACAATCGACGCACATGCGCCAAGTTCCGTCCTTCTTTGGTACCAAAAGCACCGGAACAGCACACGGACTCATTCTTTCCTTGATGTATCCCTTGTTGAGAAGCTCCTCAACTTGTCTTTCAAGCTCCTTAGTGTCCATGGGATTGCTCCTATAGGCCGGTTTGTTTGGAAGTTGTGAACCCGACACCAAATCAATTTGGTGCTCAATTCCCCGAAGTGGGGGCAATCCTTGCGGAAGTTCTTGAGGAAATACATCTTAATACTCCTGCAACACACAAGAAATCAAAGGGGAAATGGAAGAATTAGTGGGGTTAGTATTAAAACAATGGGCCAAAAGTAACATCGGCTTGTTTTCATCATGGTCCACGAAGAGTTCTTTCCTCCTAGCCAACATCACTACGTTTTCCATCTCCCTTGTCGTTGGGACAGCCTTGGATGTCCCTACTTCCCCACCTACGGCATCGCCCCCCTTTTCTCCCTTTCCGGATTCCTTCCCCTTTCCCTTTAACTCTCTCATCTTTTGATGCCACTCATTTACTTGGGAGGGTGAAAGAGGGTGAAGTGTGACCTTTCGGCCATCCTTCTCAAGCGTATACCGGTTGGACCTCCCATCGTGCTTAGTAGACCTATCATATTGCCATGGCCTACCTAACAACAAGTGACATGCTTGCATTGGGATCACGTTACAAAGCACTTCATCGTGGTAGTTTCCAACCTTAAACCGAATGACACATTGCCTTGTGACCTTTAATTCACCACAATCATTCAACCATTGTAGCTTGTAAGGACTAGTGTGTAGTGTAGTTGGTAGCTTCAAGAAATTTACCATAGCATGGCTCGCAACATTTGTACAACTACCACTATCAATCACCAAGGTGCACACACTCCCCTTTACAAGACACTTAGTATGGAATAGATTTTCCCTTTGACTCGGGTCATCCATCGCCTTACTAATCATGACACGTCTAACCACAAATTTTGGAACCATACACTCCCCTTCTTGTGGATAGACATCTTCACTACCATCTAATTCATCATCATTCGGCCCATTTTCAGCTCCCTCTCCATCTTGAGGCTCGGCCTCATCCTCCCCCCTTTCGGAAACTACCTCCTCACCAAGGTAGTACACTTTCCCTTCTCGTAGGATCACATTGCGCCGGTTCGGACATTCATTGGCCTTATGCCCCCAACCTTGGCACTTGAAGAATTGGAACCCCTTTGGGTTGGGATATTTGTGAGCCTCCGGTTTCGGAGGGAACTGAGGGACTGTTTTGGACTCGGGCAGCTTCGTAGGGGCGGGTTGGTCCTTGTTTTTGGGCCAACCCGAGGGGGTTTGTACCCTTTCCTTGAAGGCTGATCTCTCCTTAAGTTCCCTTTCAATCTCTAGGGCCAGTTGGAATATACCGTCAATGGTTTCAAATCGGTGAAGGGTCAAATGAGTGGCGATCTCTTTGTTCAACCCACACTTGAACCGGATGATGTCGTGACTGATTTGCTCCCCACGATGATCAAGTTTCAACATGAGTTGTTGGAACTCGTCAAAATAGGCCATCACACTCTTGCCTCCTTGCCTCAAGCCATATAATCTAGCGAGCAACTCATGACGATATCTCTCGGGAAGGTATCGTTGTCTCATCAAATACCTCAACCGATACCAAGGTGGTGGCTGCCCATCCACTAATTCATTACCAAATCGTTTAACATACTCCCACCAAGTGTTAGCATAGCCCTCGAGGTGAGCTATAGCGTAGCAACTCTTCTTTTCTTCCGAGATGTCATTAACTTGGAAAACTTTGTCACAAGCCGATTCCCAATTTAAGTAGGTCTCGGGGTCACTTTCACCCTTAAAGATGGGTAGGCTCAACTTGATGGTGTTGATGCCTACGTCTCTCTCTTGGTGTCAGTTTCCCCTATCTCCATTCCCCCGGTATCTCCTAGGTTCTCCTCGACCCCCTCTTAACTCCTCCTCCCTCATATAAGCATCATCAAAGGCTCCATCTCCTTCATACTCCTCTCTACCGTATCCTTTAAAGTGGGCTGGCCGGCCTTGGCCGTTTTGATTCGGAGGATTTGGAATTTGCGGTCTTTGGGTTAATGGAGCTTGGAATGGAGAGTTCGGATTTAGTGGAGGTACTTGGCGTCCAAATCCCTCTTGTGGCATTGGAGGGGCTTGGAAATGTAGTGGTCTAGTGGAGTCTCGGTTTGGAGGAAAATAGGTAGTTTGGCTTGCGGTATTAAGTGGAGCTTGGGGTGCATTTAGCATTTGGTGGACTGTTTCGGGGGTGATGGTTGCGGAGGAGGTCCTATCATGACCATTGGTAGATACATGTATAGGAGTAGAAGGACGAGAGTTCCTTTGACTCTCCACTTGTTCTAATCTCCCACTAATAGTCGACACTTCCCCCCTTATTGCTGCCAAGTCCCCTCTCACGGCCCCAAATTCCGAATTCAACCTTTCAAGTGTCCGGGTAACGGCCTCAACAGTGACCCTCATAGAATCAAGGGCATTAGTATCCACATTATGAGACGTAGATCCTTCCATTGTCAAGGTATTATCCGCTTTAGTTCACCACAAGTTCGTGTTCCACAAGTGTTGTATAATTGGCTAGTAACCGTGAGATTTGTAAGGTATGAGTAAGCTCTTATCCGGAATGGATTCTTGTTTGAAGACTCAAAGAATTCTTGCCGGACTAGAGTCAAAAATCAGCAATTCGTTCAAACGAATAAAAGCACTCAAATAATCGTTGACACGAACAAACGGTTCAAGGAACTAGTTGACAACCTAGTAGGAAGGTACTAGTTTGTTAATTAGTTCTAGGACCAAGTAAGGGAAACCAAGGATCAACAATTAGCAACCAAAGAATATCCTAAGTTGAGCTTATAGCGACGTGGCAGCATGCAATGGTCCCACACGTTCTTCTTCTCTCTCTCTTTTTTTTTTTGTTTTGTGTTAATATTCACACAACTTGTTATAGTTTGCAAAGTGTTTTGGTGGGAAAAATAAAATCTTGTAGTATTTCACCCTTTTCAAACTCAAGAAAGTGGGGTTTGGTTGACTAATCCCACAAAACAAGGCTCCTTGAATTAGGGAAAAGTGATTGACAAGACTAAAAGGTGATGGGTGCAATTCTTTTACAACAACTTTATAGCTTGTCTTACCACTTGAGCACACAACAAGATGAACAAGTTCAAAAGATGAACACCTCAACAAACTTCATCAACTTCTTTAGCACATAAACATACAACCACCGATTTTTTTTTTTTTGTTATCAACAACATACAACTTTCGGCCACTTCCAGTCACTACACAATGTTCAAGTTTTCAAGATCAACTTTTGGATCTAGACACTTTAGTGTTGGTGAGAAAGAAACCAACACTAGAAACTCACTAAACAAGAAAAATAACACCTAGATCTAAACATACAACATCATTCTTCGTTTCAACTTTTAATGGACAGATTTTCAGAATTTCTTTTTGGTGTAGTTTGTTTAAGCCGTGAACTAGCCCAAGATGGGTTATGTTGGAACACAACCGGTCTTGCTTTGATACCAATTGAGACAAAATCAAACCAACAACACCAAGAGCTTCAAGTAGGCTCGGATTTCAATCCAACAACACAAGAACAACAAGTTTAAGTTTCGGTTTTTCAGCCCACAACACAAGAGCAACAAGATAGATAACAATGCTAGTGAATCGAAAAGAGCCCCACACGGCTTCACTAGACTTTAAGATAACAAAATCAACAACAACAACAATATAAAGAAAGATAGATAACTTGACATATAACATTCAAGAAACTAAGAACCCTAACATCAAGAGAGGACCCTAAGTCTAATGAATATAAACACCAAGTTCTTACGAGGACCAAGAGGCACTCAACGACCTCAAAACCCTTGTTTCTAGCCAAAGAGACAACACAAGTATCCCTCTACTTGTGAGATAATAGGGGCGGCTTCTATGAGTGGAAGAGAGAGGAAAGGTTTAGTGTTTTAGGTTACAAAAATCAGCATTCAAAAACTAAGGGATGACTCTCTAACATGTTCTATTTATACTACAAACAAAAGGGGTAAAATGACCCATCCGCCCTTGCTTCTTGTGCCAACCTTGGAGAGTAGTTTATTACACATTAGGACCTCTCTTCACACATAAAAACGTTTAGGTCCTTGGTTGGTTCAATCACCAACTCACACACGGCCATTTGCATGAACAAAGCTTGGAGTTTTTGTAATTCCCGAGCTTGGCTTCGTGTGAAAGGCCGTGTACCTGTGGAGGCTGCCCTAACCGTATCATGTTTGGTCCCTCCAAGACCACAAGTATTGGTGGGAAAAGATATATTTTTGTCATAGTAGATGATTACTCACAATTTACTTGGGTTATGTTTCTTGCACATAAATGCGAAGCTTTCACAAACATTGAGATTTTTTGTAGATAATAAAGAGAGAAGATAGACACCTCATCACAAAAATTCACAGTGATCATGGATGAGAATTTGAATATAAGGCATTTGAGGAATATTGTGCTCAGAGTGGATGCTCTTAGAACTTCTATTAATTGTGATTTCTTCTTAAAATGGTGTACTAAAATGGAAGAACCGGTCCCTCAAAGAAACTGCAGAACAATGTTGTTAGAACATAATCTCATAGATCACTTTTGGGAAGAAATAGTTAGTACAACATCTCATATAATTAATAGGTGTCTGATCAGACCTATTTTGAAGAAAACACTTTATGAACTCTGGAAAGAAAAGAATCCTAGCATCAGCTACTTCCATCTCTTCAGCTACAAAGGTTTTTATCACAACAATGGTAAGATTACCCTAGGGAAACTTAACCCACGAAGTGACTAAGGTAGTTTTCTTGGGTACACTCCTACTAGTCGTACTTATAGGGCTTTTACTAAAAAAACACTATGTTAAGGAATCTATGTACATTGTTTTTGATGAATCTAACACCTCTCTATGAATATATGTGTCGATGAAGAACAGGTGAGTAATATACAGATTGGATAAATTCACAACATAACTCTATAGCCCTCACAAGACAACTCGACTACAGCCTCGATAGAGATGACTCCCACAACAAAAATAGTGAAGCCAAGTAGTCCAAAAAAATAGAAGTATGATGCAAGCCATCCAAATGAACTCATCATCGGAATCTCAAATATAGAGTGCAAACTGGAGCATCATTAAGGAGACAAGAATTCATTTCCCTTGTGTCCCAAATAGTTCCGAATAAAATTGATAATGCTCTCAATGATGAATGATGGTTAAATATATGAAGGAAGAAATAGAACAATTTGAATGAAATCAAATTCAAACTTTAGTTGAAAGATCAAGAAACTGCTCAATAATTAGAACTAGATGGGTTTAAAAAATATGGTAAATAAAGAATATAAAGTTATCAGAAATAAAGCCAGGCTCGTAGCACAAGGCTACTTTCACCAGAAGGTATTGATTATGATGAGACATTTAACCCCGTGGAAAAGTTAGAGTCAATAAGAATTTTATTAGTTGTGGTCGTGTTTAAATGTTTTATGTTATATCAAATGGATGTAAAAAGTACTTTCTTAAATGGCTTTATTCATGAGGAAGTTTTTGTAAAACAACTCCCTGAATTTGATGATCCTTAATTTTCAAATAATGTTTTCAATTTATCAAAAGCACTCTACGACCTCAAACAAGCTCCAAAAGTTTGGTATGAGAGACTAAGTACATTTTAACTAAATAATAATTTTCAAAGGTGTAAAATTGACACAACTCTGTTCATTCAAAAGATTTATTCAAATCTCCTAACCCTGAAAATTTAGATTGGTGATATCATCTTTGGTAGTTCTAACATCTCTATGTGTGAGAATTTTGCTAATTTGATGAAAGAAGAATTCCAAATAAGTTTCATAGGCAAGCTCACATTGTTTCTGGGATTATAAATCAAACAAACTCCCAATGGTACCTTCATTAGTAAAGCTAAATACTATAATATAACTCATTAAAAGGTTTGTCATAGATAAGGGAAAGGCATATGGAACAACTATAAGACCATCCACAAGTATTGATTCATACTTTGATGGAAAGAGGTTGAAGAAAAAATGTACCAGGGGAAAATCAGATCTCTACATTAAATAATTGCAAGTCAGCCAGATATTATTTTCTGTGTGTGTAAATGTTCTAAAATATAGTTGACTCCTAAGAAATCTCATCTCACTGAAGTCAAATGAGTAATCTGATATCTAATAGGAACTCAAGATCTTGGTCTATGGTATGCCTACTCCTCACACTTCGATTTAGTAGGATATTCAGATGTTGATTTTATAGGGGACAAGAGTGGCAGGAAGAGAACTAGTGGAACATGTAAAATTCTTGGTGATGCTCTTATCTCATGGCATAGCAAGAAATAAGTTTCTGTCACTCTCTCAACCACAGAAGCTTAATATATATCTGTTGAAAGTTGTGCCACTCAAATCTTATGGATTATGCATCAGCTTCAAGACTTTGACTTATCTTTGGAATGTGTTCCTATTATATTTTATAACACTAGTGCCATTAGCCTATCTAAGCATACTGTGCCATATTTTTTCCTTAAATTTGTTGACTCTAAAAATATACTAGCTGATATGTTTACAAAAACCTTGGTAGAATAAAGATTTTGCTCTCTTAGAAGAAACAAGCTTTGAATTCTTAGCATTCTTAATATTTAAAATCTTTCTGCTTTATTTTTATAGTTCATTTTTATTGTGCATATTGCCTGCGTATTTTTTCTTTTTGATTATGTCAAGGGGTTGAAAGGCATGCACATCAGAATAGCCTACCAGTCAATGGATCAAAGCAAGTATATATGTCGCTAATACTACACAAGTCAAGTGGGGAAGGCTGACAGACATGGAAGTCAACAGATGTTTACTCTTATTGTCGTTATAAAAAAAAGGGATTATGAACCTCCTTAGTTTATGTTTAAATAATGACAAACTAACAAGTTTATCCATGAAGTTGATAATAGTGGAAAGATAAAGTAAGTCATCTCCAGAAATTGCAGAACATCAAAACTGCGAGGACATGGAATGGAATTCTAGAATATGGCAAAAGGATCAGTAAAATATCACAGAAATAAAAGAAGGATTGCAATTCTAAAATAAAGGAAGACCACATCAACCAGGAAAAAAAAATAACAAGCTCATTTGAAAAGAAATCAATATCTACAAAACAAAAAAGAAAAATGCATCACAAACATAACAAATTAGGAAGTGATCCAAAGCCATATATGAACATATCATAATACTAAATTCGTCAATCAAGGAATCAATTTACATTCTTTATTGAGAAGAAATATCTTGGGTTTCCCTATGAAGAGTAGAAGCTGAAAACTATAAAAGATAAAGACCGAAGACAGACACTTTTTGCGCAACTTCAGGGAGAAAATTTAAAGTGTCTCATTCTTAGACGTAGAAAGCCATGTAACTTTAGTTTACAACTGTTATATAAAGAGTAGGATCGAGTCAACATTGTAACATCAACTGAAGCTGTTTCAAAAGATCTTTAGAGCAAAATTATTTTTCAAAACTTTTTTCCTATCATTGTACTCAAACCAAACTATCAATGATCTAATAAAACTTTGGAACCCAAGGGAACTGGGCGTAGGCACTACATTAGTGTGCCAAACTAGGATAAATCTTTTTGTTATTTATATACATTTTGTTATTTACTTACTTGAATGTTCTAAATTTAATTGATTTGTGAAATGTTCTAATCTACAGGCAAGTTGACTGTGTGGAGTCTTTCAATTCACCCTCACCCCTCTTTAATTTCACTTTCTTCAACTTTTAGTTTGTATTTTGGACAGTGATATATGGTATAATTTAGAGATTCCTATGTATAGTTGTAATAAGATAGTGCATTCTTATTCTATTATAGCTTTATTTTATTTTTATCTTTGACATAAATAGGATAGTTTATTAATATTATCTCATTTGTTGTGTTATGTGGTTGTTTGACATTAAGGTTATATTTTCCATTCTGTTTATATGTTGTGTATATCTTCTTTATTTTTGGAGCTCTGTCAGTAGTTACCTACTAATTACCATAAATTTTATAATCATAAAACACTTCTGTAGCCTGCAGATAATAGCATGGGTTATCGCCATTGAGGCCACACATTATGCAGAGCATTCATGGTTAAAAGACTTGGAGTGAGATCTAGACATTTAGAGTGTTACTTATCTCTCTCTTATGAACTAGATTAGTCTCTATATTGTATTCAGAGGTAACTTTTATCAGTATATTTATTTGTACATCATTCTGGATTCTTTTTAGGTAGAAGCTCTTGTACTGATACCACTAGGTTTTGGGACAGTATTATGTATTTTGTCTCTTACATCCTCTTTTCCATTTTATTGTTCTTATTTAGTTGGGTAGTCCATTACTAGCCATTATGTACTACGTGTTTCTCGTGCCTACTGGTTTGTTATAGAAGGTGACATCATGAACCGAGAAATTTGGTCATGATAGAGGGTAATTCAAATCTTTCCCAAAATTTCAATCCAACACTCCTAAATTTTAAATTTTAATACTAATTTCAAACATTATAACATGCATTAGTTAAAATTTCACAAGTGTTGCATACACTTTTTTCGCATTAAGCTTCTACTACCAACTTTATTATGACTATGAGTGTGCCAAGAAAATATCATGCATAAACTGAGATTTCTCATGTTTTAGGCTTCACAAATTTCAAGAACTATGAGATTTTGACAATTTCTGGTTTATTTCAAGTAGTATCTCAAGTTCAATAGTTGAAAGCAAGTTTTTAAACATGTTGGAGCCCAGAATTCACGCCTTGAATAAAGATTTTTGAAGTAGAATATAAAAACTATATTTTAGCCCTAACTTTTGTGAATATGCATGCATATGGTTCTTGTGAGATGGGTTTTGCCATTAATACAGAGGAGTGGAATTTGGAAGCCTCTAATTGAAGAGAGAGTATTGAATTTGATAAGGTGTGGCATTGGGCAGTCGACTTTAGGTCTAAATAGGAGTAGAAAGGTTAGATCGGGTCGGGTTGCATCGGACCGAACCTAAATTTTAAAGAAAACTTCAGCCTTGGCAGACCCTACCTTTACCCTATTTACAGGCCATAGTTAGTAGCTACAGCCCACATAATTTGGATCCTAGGTTCACGTACTTAGGATTTATCTGATATTTTGCAATTATTGGCATTTTCCACATGTTTCTCTATACTTTTAAACTACAAAAAAAAGAATAAAACTGAACACTAACATCTTGGGTTGAGTCACAAGAAGCGCTTGAGTTAACATCGAGATACGACATAGATATGATGAATATCTAGACATTATCAATAAGTGCATGGGTACAACTTTATCTTCTCCTTATATAAGGCAGAAATCTTATAAGAACGAAGACAGATCTCATTCAACTCATTCATCTTACCCATCATCAGGTTTGTAGCCTCACTCCACTCAAAGTTCAACTTCTTCATCACCAATAGTGTTTTGTTCTCAAATTTAAATGTCAAGTAGCATGCCTTTCCATACATAAGTTTATAAGGAGAGGTTCCTATGGGAGTTTTGTAAACTATTAGGTAGGACAAAGTGCATCATATAGCTTTCTCAATCAGTCAGTTCACTTTGCAGTAAAAGTCTTCACAAAAATAGACTTGATCTCCTAATTGGAGACATCAACATACCCACTTGACTATGGAGGATATGGTCTACCACCTTATGTTTCACATAATATTTTTAAAGTAGGATCTCGAATAGATAATTGTTGAAATGGGACCCAACATCACTAATAATAGCATATGGAGTACCAAAATAAGAGAATATGTTCTTCATTAAATATGATGTGACATTGCAACTCTCATAATTAGGAAAAAACACTTCCACCCACATGAGAACATGGTCAAATACCAGCAAAACATGTTTCATGTCATGCGAACTCATAAATAGACGTATAAAATCAGTTCCTCACATTTTGAACAACTCTAACTAAAGATAAGGTATCATGGGGAGATCATTCTTCTGTGAAATATTTTATTGGCGCTGATATTGGTCATAGGCCCTAGCATAATTATGGGTATTCTTATAAATAGTTAATCAATAGTAACCACACTACAAAATCTTATAGGCCATGTTAGTACCAACATAGTGACCCCCACCTGGAGGTAAATACTGGCCTCAAAATGATCATAATCTTAAATTTGAGAATACACTTATCACACCATTTACAGACCCAAAATAAGTCTCATCCCAGAAAACTTTCATACATCCTGCATGAATTATTTTCTCTGCTGAAATGAGATGTCTTCTGAGAGGAGATCATATCCCAAATTTGTTAAAAGATCAACAAACTAGGGGATTAAGTCTTATGATGCTTCCAAGACCCGCTAGTATTGAAAGTTTGACAAATATCAAGCTCATCCACTAATTTAAGGATCACATCCTTTTCAAGGAGGGATAAATGGTCTGCAACCTAATTTTATATACCCTTCAGGTCCTTAACTTCAAAGTCAAATTGTTAAAACAATAGTACCTACTGCATTAACCTAGGATTTACATTTTTCTAAGCCATAAGGTATCTCAATGTTTTATGATAAATACCCATATTAAATTTTGTCCCAATAAAATAGGGCTGATACTTTTCAAGACCAACACCATGGCAAGTAACTTCTGTTTAGTGACCATATAATTTTTCTATGCAGGGTTGAGTACTTTTCTAGAATAGTAGATGGGATTAAGTATTTGCTTGTATCATTGGCCTAGGAAAACTCCTAAGGCCACATAACTGGCATCACACAGCACCCCAAATGGGAGAGTCTAAACCAGAGACACAATGATAGCGACAGAAATCAATCTCTCCTTTAGGAACTCAAAGGCCTTAAGACATGAATCATCAAACACAAACTTCACCTTTTTTTTAAATAATTTTCACAATGGATTCAAAATTTTAAGAAAGTCCATGATGAATAACTTATAGAACCTTGCATAACCTAAGAAACTTTGAATACCTTTTACAGAAATTTGTGGAGGCAATTATTCAGTCACTACTATTTAACCCCTGTAAAACCTATACCATTCATTTAAAATCTTATTCCCATGAAATATTCCCCTTAACCATAAAGTAAAACTTCTTCCAATTCAAAACCAAGTTTCACTTTTCACATCTCTGAAGTGAATTTACACAGTAGGCCAAACAATTATCGAAAGAGTCACCCACGATTGAAAAGTCATCCATGAAGAGATCTATAGTATCCTCCACCTTATCTAAAAGATGAACATCATATAATGCTGAAAGGTGGCATATGCATTATAATGTTTGAATGATATCCTCTTGAATATGAGCATACCATATAGACATGTGAAAGTGGTTTTCACTTTTTCATTGGTGGAAATAAATATCTGATTATAACCCCAATAAACCCATCAAGAAAACCACACCATCCTGTACTTGCAAGACGGTCTAACATCTAGTCCATGAATGGAATATGAAAGTGATCCTTCTGCAACCATGTATTCAGTTTTTGTTAATCCTTACAAACTCTCCATCCTGTGACTGGTCTCATGGAAAAAACTCATTTTTCTTATTATGGACCATAGTGATCCCATCCTTAATCAAAATGATACTAAATAGAGCTCATGCACTTGGTATTGGTAATAGGGTAACCACACTTGCATCTAACAAATTGTTGATCTCCTTCTTCACCACCGCTTAAATATATGGATCCATACGACATTGATCCACAATTCTAGGTATGCACTATAGTTTCAATTGAATCAAATGATAGAAGATTCCAATTGGAATCTTGACAATATCTGCAATAGCCCAACCAATGGCTTGTTTATACCTCTGAAAAACTAAGAGTAATGTCTCAACCTGCGTATCAAACAAATCTACTATAATAATAATTCCCTAGGTATTGTTGGCTCCTAAGAATGCTAATTGAAGTGCAAAGTAGGTCTTTCAATTTTAAGACAAGTAGATTTTCAATAGATTGTTGCATTGGTTGAGTTGCTCTATTCTTCAAATCAAGATCCCACTTCTTTAGCGAATAAGAATAAGAACCACTGATAATAATAGAGCTCACCATCCCATCATTATCATCAATACTTTCACAGTCAAAGTTCATGATCACCGCTAATGCCTCTACATAAAGTCTCTCGTTATTTGTGCAATCACTAAGGAAGTGCCATCACAAGATAGTAGGGATATCATAATCCACCTAATAGTCGAGAACCACTAAATAAGCTGGGAATATGAAGGAAGCTACCTTTACCAATATATTACACAAAATACCAATTAGTTTCTTCGAAGTCTAATTGGCCATTAATAATTTCATAAGCATTTGCTGAAGTGAACCTAACACCAGTTTCTTATACATAAATTTCGACAACAGATTAAAACTATCACCCAAATGATGTAATGCTCATGAAAAATTTAGGGACCCAATAGTGCAAGGAATAGAGAAAGCTCTAGGATCCTCTTTCTTCTCAATGAAAAATCAAGAAACAACAGTACTGTAGTGGTACATATTATCATTAGGATCAAAACCCACAGTCTGCTTCGTAGTCACTAATCCTTTATGAAATTTGAATAATTGGGTATCTATTATAATGCATCCACAAGATAGATATTTAGAGACATTTTATTCAAAATTGACATGAATTATTGATCCCTTCTCCCTTCTTCTTCTTCAACCTTTGAGAAAAAAGTGGGGAGGTCATGGAATAGTTTTCATAATTGGATCAACCTCCTTACCATTTCCTTTATATGTATAAAATCTTTATTCCATAGCCATTGATTTATTTTACATCTCACCATTAGTCATAAACTTCTTTGTATCATCTTTGGGAATATTATCAAGATCAAAACTATCATCCCTTACCTCATCAACTACCGACATAGGTGGATTAATAGTAGCCTTACAACTTTGAGTGGTGATGGCTAGTCAGTGATAGTCATTTTTAGGATTCTGAGTTGAAATACTTGGAAGAGTTCCCAATTGATTTTGATTTAAGGTGGCGGACATCTGACCAAACTATTGCTCAAGATGTTTAATTAAAGTACAATGTAATTCCACATTTTTCTGTAATCCTAAAATATCTGCCTTAATCTCCTTAAAGTAACTCTCTTAACTCTCTGAACCCTTAAACAACTTCATAAACAATGCTTCCATGCTCAAATTAGCATCATGTTTCCCTAGTGGAACACACATACCACTCTTCTCTTATAATCATATATTCTCCTCTACTCATAATCTTTCTCTGCTTCTATCTCGATACATATCCTCGTAATTATTCCAATATTGATTCATTTTCATCGAGTTTCAAGTGTCCTGATTGGAACCTTAACCCTTGGCTCAAAAATCCTTCATTTCTCATCACAACTACTTAGCTTCCCATATAGCTAATAGTATCCCATGGAGTACCAAAATAAGAGAATATGTTATTGAAAAATTCTTTGATGACGACCCTGAGTATTAGGAAGTGCACCTTCTTACACAAACATAGAAATGTAGTCGACTATAAATAAAATGTACTTTATGCCATGCAAACACACAAATGGACTCATGAAATCAATTTCGTACACATCAAATAACTCTAACTCAATAATAGGTGACATGGGGAGTTCATGCTTCTGTGTGATATTTCCTTGGCACTGACATTGGTCACATGCCCTAGCAAACTCTTTTGCATCCTTATAAATAGTTGGCCAATAGTAACCATACAACAGAATCTTATGGGTCGTGTGAGTACCACCATGGAGACCCTAAACTTAAGAAGAATAACAGACCTCAAGAATGCTCATAGTCTGAACTTTGTGAATATACCTCCGAATCACACCATCCGTACACACCCAAATATGTAAGGATCATCTTTGAAAAATTTTGTGCCCCATGCCTAAATCATTTTCACTACTGAAATGATATCTCTTCTGGGATGGATCACTTGTAAAATAATTTACAAAATAAGAAAACTAGGGGATTAAGTCTTTTGATGCTGCTAACACCCACTCATTGAGAAAAGTATCATCAATCATAAGCTTATCCCCGTATTTAAGCATCGCCTTCTCTTCTTGGCGGCATAGATGGTCTGTAACCTAATTTTCTGTACCTTTCAAGTCCTTAACCTCAAAGTAAAATTCTTAAAACAATAGTATGCATCAAATTAACCTAGTATTTGCATATTTCTTCACCATAAGGTACCTCAAAGCTTAATAATTAGTATGAACAATAACTTTGGTCCCAATAAAATTGGACCAAAACTTCTCAAATCTAAATACCACTGCAAGTAACTCCTGTTTAGTGACCATATAATTTTTTTATGTGTGGTTGAGTGATTTACAAGAATGATAGATGGGATAAAGTATTTTATCATGTCTTTGGCCTAGCACTGGCGTCACACATTACCTCAAATAGAAGAGTCCAATCAGAAAAAATAGTGACAAGGGCAGAAATCAACCTGTCTTTTAAGAACTTAAATGCCTTGAGACAACCATTCTCAAACACAAACTTTACCTACTTATAAAATAATTTGCATAATGGATTTGAAATTTTAGTGATGTTCTTGATGAACCTCATATAGAACCCTATAATTCAAAAAAACTCCAAATACCTCTGACAGAAATTGGTTAATGCAATTTTTCAACCACTTCAATATTAGCCATGTAAACCTCTATTCTATTCTTCAAAATCTTATACCCAAGAACTATTCCTTCTATAACCATCAAGTAAAACCTATTCTAATTCAGAATAAAGTTACACTTCTTATATCTCTAAGGTGTACTAGCCAAGTAGGCCAAAAAGTCTTAGAATAAGTCACCCATAACTGAGAAACCATAGATGAAAACCTCTATAATACCATTCACTATATAAAAAAAGATAGACATCGTATAATGTTGAAAGATAGTAGCATCATTAAAAAGTCCAAAAAGTATCCTCTTAAACACGAACATAGCATATAGACAAGCGAAAGTTGTTTTCACTTGGTATTTGGGGGCGATATAAATCTTATACACCCCAAATAACGATATAAACACTATACAATCCTTTAACTGCAGGAAAATATAACATCTGGCCCATTTATAAAGCAAGAATATGATCCTTCAATATCAAAGTATTTTGTTTTTGATAATCCATACAAACTATCCATCTCGTGACTAGTCTTATGGAAACCAACTTATTCTTTTCATTAGGGACTATAGTTATCCCAACCTTCTTCAACAAACGATGAGACAGGCTCACCCACTTGTTATCGAAAATAAGGTAAATCATACCTGTATTTAACCACTTGATGATCTCCTTCTTTACTACCTCATTATGGTGGATATAGATGACGGTGATTCTCAATACTAGGATGCACTCTAGTTTAAGCTAAATATATTGAGTGCAAATTAAGGGTAGGATCTTGATAATATCCCCAATAATCAAACCAATGGCCCATTTAACCCTTTATGTACATAGAGTAAGGCCTCAACCTACATATATAACAATATTATTTGGCAAAGGTATTATTGTCCCTAAAGAATGCATAACACAAGTTTGAAGAGAGGTCCTTCAATTTTAACACCTATGGCTTAGTAATGGATTATCAAGCTAGTTGAGTCGCTATATTATTCAAATCATGATCCAACATTTTGATAAATAAGAATAAGAACCTCTGCCAACTAGAGCGCTCACCATCATATCATACGCATCAATACTTTTACTATCAAACGTCATAATCACCAGTGCTAATGCCTCTATAGCAAGTCTATCATTAAAGGGTACAATTAGTGACTCTTCATCAATAGTGTCTCCCACAAACACCACTCTCATATCTTTTGGATGCCTCATTGAATGACCCATAATAAAAGTATCTTGTTCATCATTTAGCCTTAATTTTATAGTCCCTTATCCATGTCAACTAATCTAATATCCATGGCTAGGAAGGACCTTCAAAAGAAAATAAAGTGATCAAAATCCACCTTATTGTTGAGAATTATAATATCAACTAGGATTATAGAGGAAGCTGCCTTCACTCATACATCACAAAAAATACCAATTCATTTCTTTATAGTCCTATTAGCCATCAATGATCTCACAAACTTTGGCTTAGGTGACCTCAAGCACACTTGCTTATACACGACTGGCGGCGTAATATTAATACTATTCCCTACGTCACATAATGATCATGTAAAATTTAGGGACCTAATTATGCATAGAATAGTGAATGTTTTGGTATTTCTTTCTTTTAAACAAAAAATCAGGAAGAAATAACACTGCAATAGATTGCTTCGAGATCCTCTTTCTCCTTGAACAAAGTTTGAGAAGATATAGGACTGCTATGGTTCATATAATAAGCAAGCTCAAAATCACCATTTTCTTCTTCGTTAATAAATTTTTCATAAACTTTGTAGAATTGGGCATCTATTCGAATGCTTCCATAAGAGGGATATTCACAGACAATTTATTCATCATTGACATGAACTTTTTGTATTTTCCTTCTTCTTTCTTCTTCTTCAACCATTATGAAAAAGGTGGGAAACGTTGTTGAAAAGTTTTCAAAAATAGTTTGACCTCATTACCCCTTTCCTTTATTAGTATCAACTCATTTTCAACACCCATCAATTTCTGTGAAGTCTCACCATTGGTCACCAACCTTTGAATTTCAGTTTTGGGTTCTTTATCAAGATCTATAATATCATCATTTACCCCATGAACTACTAGCATAGGTTATATGTCATGGTTGAAGATCCTCTGAAGTTTGTTTTGAGAGTTATGAGGACTAGTTATGGGGCATAAGTATCACTTATTCTGAGTTAGTTTTGTTTTTTATTTTTGGTAGGATTTTTATGGTTTTGATTTCTTCCAAAAATACCATTTTGATGATTTTGTAGCTTACATACTTTTTATATTCACAACACTCTATTGATTCTGGGATTGCACTTTTGATCTTAGAATCCTTTGTTGTTGGTTTTTATGGTTGAAGATTAATTTGAGATTCTAGTTTTATTCTTCAAGTATTAAAACATTATTCATAATCTTTCTTTAATGAATTCAATGGATGTTCTTGCAAAATGAGTTGTTAAACCACCTACCTAGGGTTGTGGGAATACTGATGGAATAATAATAAAGTAAAGGAAGAGGAATGCCATTCTTGATAAATATTCTTGCATGTATTATGATCTTCTTCGATGTGATTGTTTTCTTAAAGATTGCAAAAGTTAAGAGTTTTTCTATTTTCAATACTTACTCTAAAAGATAGATATAGATTAGGAAAAGAAGATTGCAATTGTAATACAAAGCAATGATACTTCATCTAATTTACTTGACACACAAAAGGTAATAGTTAATACGAGATTTATTACAAGTTAGTAAGGCAACACTCTAAGACTTAATAGGTGAAGAGTGAAATTCACCATAGGAATTCACAAATTGATTGGTTATACAAAACTTGTTAGATTCTCCATGCAATGTATTGAAATAGTTTGACGGAGCATGATATGTCTATAGAGTTAGCAAGTTAGGGAGAAGTACATATCCCTAGTATTTATCTTATATTGATTTCAACAAAAAAAGATCATGATTTGTTACTTTTGACACTATTCTCACACTATCCTCTTATTTACTTTTCTGTATTTTTTGGCTACTTTAGCAAGTTCTTGGTACATATTCGACCTATTCCCTGTGGGTTTCACCCTAACCGTTGTTGGGTAATCTATTTGATAGTGATAATGTTGTAATTCTTGAAGGTATAATTTGGATGAAATCATATTTTGGTGACATTATTAAGGAATAAAATTATGGATTAATTGATTAAAGTTATTAACGTTATTAGTTTTCATTTGTCTATTGTTCCTAAGGCATTTTTCGGTGTATGACTTGTACTTTGAGTCATGGAAATACCTTGATCCCACTTGATATTTAGTTAGAGAAAACCTTATGATAGAATTATAAGATGGAAGAGTGGGAGCACGGGATTTATCTGACCCTAATTGGATTACTCCACCTTCACAGGGTGTTCAAGAAATAGTTGCACAAATAACTATATGATTAATAGCTGAAAGAAATGCAGGGGGACATGTTGTTGACCGTCATGCAGCTTAAGAGGGGAGAGTGAGAAAGTAAAAACAACATCAACCCAAGCTCGATAAAGCTAAAAGAGATAGAGTTCAAGTACCCCCTAACTTTTTTGTTCTTTCCAGCATATGATTAGAGAAGAAAATTTGGGGTATGTTGAGCTTGTTAAAGTAGGAGCTATCATCCCTCCAGTGTTTCCACAAGGATAAAGTTCGATATTAAAAGTTCTATAATCTAGTTGTTGAACCTGAAGGTTGTATTTGCTGGACTGTTGACTAATGATGTCAATATTTACATTATGAATTTTGTTGGGATTTTTACTTTGTATAATTTACTTAGGGTGAGTTAGGAAGATTTAAGACACAGGTCATTCCTAATATATCTTACTACCAAGGCAACATAATGGTTATGGTGATACGGTTAGGGCAGCCTCCACAGGTACACGGCCTTTCACACGAAGCCAAGCTCGGGAATTACAAAAACTCCAAGCTTTGTTCATGCAAATGGCCGTGTGTGAGTTGGTGATTGAACCAACCAAGGACCTAAACGTTTTTATGTGTGAAGAGAGGTCCTAATGTGTAATAAACTACTCTCCAAGGTTGGCACAAGAAGCAAGGGCGGATGGGTCATTTTACCCCTTTTGTTTGTAGTATAAATAGGACATGTTAGAGAGTTATTCCTTAGTTTTTGAATGCTGATTTTTGTAACCTAAAACACTAAACCTTTCCTCTCTCTTCCACTCATAGAAGCCGCCCCTATTATCTCACAAGTAGAGGGATACTTGTGTTGTCTCTTTGGCTAGAAACAAGGGTTTTGAGGTCGTTGAGTGCCTCTTGGTCCTCGTAAGAACTTGGTGTTTATATTCATTAGACTTAGGGTCCTCTCTTGATGTTAGGGTTCTTAATTTCTTGAATGTTATATGTCAAGTTACCTATCTTTATTTATCTTGTTGTTGTTGTTGACTTTGTTATCTTAAAGTCTAGTGAAGCCGTGTGAGGCTCTTTTCGATTCACTAGCATTGTTATCTATCTTGTTGTTCTTGTGTTGTGGGCTGAAAAACAGAAACTTAAACTTGTTGTTCTTGTGTGTTGGACTGAAATCCGAGCCTACTTGAAGCTCTTGGTGTTGTTGGTTTGATTTTGTATCATTTGGTATCAAAGCAAGACCGGTTGTGTTCCAACATAACCCATCTTGGGCTAGTTCACGGCTTAAACAAACTACACTAAAAAGAAATTCTGAAAATCTGTCCATTAAAAGTTGAAACCCAGAATGATGTTGTATGTTTAGATCTAGGTGTTATTTTTCTTGTTTAGTGAGTTTCTAGTGTTGGTTTCTTTCTCACCAACACAAAAGTGTCTAGATCCAAAAGTTGAGCTTGAAAACTTGAACATTGTGTAGTGACTTGAAGTGGCCGAAAGTTGTATGTTGTTGATAACCAAAAAAAAAAAAAATCGGTGGTT
Organism: Capsicum baccatum var. pendulum; assembly: GCA_030864225.1. Lineage (NCBI taxonomy): Eukaryota > Viridiplantae > Streptophyta > Magnoliopsida > Solanales > Solanaceae > Capsicum > Capsicum baccatum. The sequence goes on from CM061561.1 coordinate 126,787,552, forward strand.
GTGTGTTTATGTGCTAAAGAAGTTGATGAAGTTTGTTGAGGTGTTCATCTTTTGAACTTGTTCACCTTGTTCATCTTGTTGTGTGCTCAAGTGGTAAGACAAGCTATAAAGTTGTTGTGAAAGACTTGCACCCATCACCTTTTAGTCTTGTCAATCACTTTTCCCTAATTCAAGGAGCCTTGTTTTGTGGGATTAGTCAACCAAACCCCACTTTCTTGAGTTTGAAAAGGGTGAAATACTACAAGATTTTTATTTTTCCCACCAAAACACTTTGCAAACTATAACAAGTTGTGTGAATATTAACACAAAACAAAAAAAAAAGAGAGAAGAAGAACGAGTGGGACCATTGCATGCTGCCACGTCGCTATAAGCTCAACTTAGGATATTCTTTGGTTGCTAATTGTTGATCCTTGGTTTCCCTTACTTGGTCCTAGAACTAATTAACAAACTAGTACCTTCCTACTAGGTTGTCAACTAGTTCCTTGAACCATTTGTTCGTGTCAACGATTATTTGAGTGCTTTTATTCGTTTGAACGAATTGCTGATTTTTGACTCTAGTCCGGCAAGAATTCTTTGAGTCTTCAAACAAGAATCCATTCCGGATAAGAGCTTACTCATACCTTAAAAATCTCACGGTTACTAGCCAATTATACAACACTTGTGGAACACGAACTTGTGGTGAACTAAAGCGGATAATACCTTGACAATGGAAGGAGCTACGTCTCATAATGTGGATACTAATGCCCTTGATTCTATGAGGGTCACTATTGAAGCCGTTACCCGGACACTTGAAAGGTTGAATTCGGAATTTGGGGCCGTGAGAGGGGACTTGGCAGCAATAAAGGGGGAAGTGTCGACTATTAGTGGGAGATTAGAACAAGTGGAGAGTCAAAGGAACTCTCGTCCTTCTACTCCTCTACATGTATCTACCAATGGTCATGATAGGACCTCCTCCGCAACCATCACCCCCAAAACAGTCCACCAAATGCTAAATGCACCCCAAGCTCCACTAAATACCGCAAGCCAAACTACCTATTTCCCTCCAAACCGAGACTCCACTAGACCACTACATTTCCAAGCCCCTCCAATTCCACAAGAAGGATTTGGACGCCAAGTACCTCCACTAAATACGAACCCTCCATTCCAAGCTCCATTAACCCAAAGACCGCAAATTCCAAATCCTTCGAATCAAAACGGCCAAGGTCGGCCAGCCCACTTTGAAGGATACGGTAGAGAGGAGTATGAAGGAGATGGAGCCTTTGATGATGCGTATATGAGGGAGGAGGAGTTAAGAGGGGGTCGAGGAGAACCTAGGAGATACCAGGGGTATGGAGATAGGGGAAACCGACACCAAGAGAGAGACGTAGGCATCAACACCATCAAGTTGAGCCTACCCATCTTTAAGGGTGAAAGTGACCCCGAGACCTACTTAACTTGCGAATCGGCTTGTGACAAAGTTTTCCAAGTTAATGACATCTCGGAAGAAAAGAAGAGTTGCTACGCTATAGCTCACCTCGAGGGCTATGCTAACACTTGGTGGGAGTATGTTAAACGATTTGGTAATGAATTAGTGGATGGGCAGCCACCACCTTGGTATCGGTTGAGGTATTTGATGAGACAACGATACCTTCCCGAGAGATATCGTCATGAGTTGCTCGCTAGATTATATGGCTTGCGGCAAGGAGGCAAGAGTGTGATGGCCTATTTTGACGAGTTCCAACAACTCATGTTGAAACTGGATCATCGTGGGGAGCAAATCAGTCACGACATCATCCGATTCAAGTGTGGGTTGAACAAAGAGATCGCCACTCTTTTGACCCTTCACCGGTTTGAAACCATTGACGGTATATTCCAAGCGGCCCTAGAGATTGAATGGGAACTTAAGGAGAGATCAGCCTTCAAGGCAAGGGTACAAACCCCCTCAGGTTGGCCCAAAAACAAGGACCAACCCGCCCCTACGAAGCTGCCCGAGTCCAAAACAGTCCCTAAGTTCCCTCCGAAACCGGAGGCTCACAAATATCCCAACCCAAAGGGGTTCCAATGCTTCAAGTGCCAAGGTTGGGGGCATAAGGCCAATGAATGTCCGAACCGGCGCAATGTGATCCTACGAGAAGGGAAAGTGTACTACCTTGGTGAGGAGGTGGTTTCCGAAAGGGGGGAGGATGAGGCCGAGCCTCAAGATGGAGAGGGAGCTGAAAATGGGCTGAATGATGATGAATTAGATGGTAGTGAAGATGTCTATCCACAAGAAGGGGAGTGTGTGGTTCCAAACTTTGTGGTTAGACGTGTCATGACTAGTAAGGCGATGGATGACCCGAGTCAAAGGGAAAATCTATTCCATACTAAGTGTCTTGTAAAGGGGAGCGTGTGCACCTTGGTGATTGATAGTGGTAGTTGTACAAATGTTGCGAGCCATGCTATGGTAAATTTCTTGAAGTTACCAACTACACTACACACTAGTCCTTACAAGCTACAATGGTTGAACGATTGTAGTGAATTAAAGGTCACAAGGCAATGTGTGATTCGGTTTAAGGTGGGAAACTACCACGATGAAGTGCTTTGTGACGTGATCCCAATGCAAGCATGTCACTTGTTGTTAGGTAGACCATGGCAATATGATAGGTCTACTAAACACGATGGGAGGTCCAACCGGTATACGCTTGAGAAGGATGGCCGAAAGGTCACACTTCACCCTCTTTTACCCTCCCAAGTAAATGAGTGGCATCAAAAGATGAGAGAGTTAAAGGGAAAGGGGAAGGAATCCGGAAAGGGAGAAAAGGGGGGGATGCCGTAGGTGAGGAAGTAGGGACATCCGAGGCTGTCCCAACGACAAGGGAGATGGAAAACGTAGTGATGTTGGCTAGGAGGAAAGAACTCTTCGTGGACCATGATGAAAACAAGCCGATGTTACTTTTGGCCCATTGTTTTAATACTAACCCCACTAATTCTTCCATTTCCCCTTTGATTTCTTGTGTGTTGCAGGAGTATGAAGATGTATTTCCTCAAGAACTTCCGCAAGGATTGCCCCCACTTCGGGGAATTGAGCACCAAATTGATTTGGTGCCGGGTTCACAACTTCCAAACAAACCGGCCTATAGGAGCAATCCCATGGACACTAAGGAGCTTGAAAAATAAGTTGAGAAGCTTCTCAACAAGGGATACATCAAGGAAAGCATGAGTCCGTGTGCTGTTCCGGTACTTTTGGTACCAAAGAAGGACGGAACTTGGCGCATGTGCGTCGATTGTAGAGCCATCAACAAAATCACGATAAGGTATCGTCATCCAATCCCTAGACTAGATGATATGTTAGATGAGCTCCACGGATCTTGTTTGTTTTCTAAAGTGGACCTTAGGAGCAGCTATCACCAAATTCGCATGCAACCCGATGATGAGTGGAAGACCGCATTCAAGACCAAATTCGGTCTATATGAGTGGCTGGTCATGCCCTTCGGCCTTACCAATGCTCCTAGCACATTTATGAGGCTAATGAATCATGTAATGAAGCCTTATATTGGAAAGTTTGTGGTGGTTTACTTTGATGATGTGTTGGTGTATAGTAAATCTATTGATGATCATGTAATGCATTTGAGATGTGTGTTTGATGTGCTCCGAAAGGAGAAGTTGTATGCCAACATGAAGAAGTGTTCTTTTGGTGTTGACAAAGTTATATTCTTGGGTTTTGTCGTGAGCTCAAGGGGTGTGGAAGTGGACGATTCCAAGATAGACTCTATTCGAAGTTGGCCGACCCCTAAAACTATTGGAGAAATCCAAAGTTTCCACGGGTTGGCAAGCTTTTATAGGAGGTTTGTCATAGGATTTAGTTCCATAGCAGCCCCCTTGACCGAGGCAATTAGAAAGGACGGACCCTTTAAATGGGGTGATGAGCAGGCTAGGGCTTTTGAGGCCTTGAAAGCTACGCTCATCTCGGCGCCTTTATTGCAATTGCCCGATTTTGATAAGATGTTTGAAGTAGAGTGTGATGCTAGTAAGGTTGGAATCGGGGCTGTTTTGATGCAAGAAGGTAAGCCCGTTGCTTATTTCAGTGAAAAGCTCAAAGGGGCAACTCTTAATTACTCAACTTATGATTTGGAGTTGTACGCCCTTGTTAGAGACTTGGGAAATTGGCAACTTTATTTGTGGCCTAAGGAGTTTGTGATACGAACGGATCATGAGTCGTTGAAACACCTTAACAGCCAAGACAAGTTGAATAGGCGCCATGCTAAGTGGATTGAGTTCATCGAGACTTTCCCTTATGTAATTCATTACAAAAGGGGAAAGGAAAATGTTGTTTCCGATGCCTTGTCTAGGAAGCATGTGCTTGTTGCTACCTTGTCTTCAAAATTGATGGGTTTTGAGAGCCTGCGGTTGTTGTATCCCGAGGATCCTACCTTTGCTCCTATTTTTAGGGAATGCGAAGAGTGGGGAAGGGACCGTTGGCTTAAGGAGAATGACCATTCCTCCTACTCTCGGTTCGATGGGTATTTGTTCAAGGGGAGGAGGTTGTGTGTTCCTTCTAGTTCTTGGAGGGAATTATTTGTGAGGGAGGCCCATGACGGAGGCCTCATGGGTCACTTTGGGGTAGACAAGACCCTCGGAATCTTAGAGGAGAACTTCTATTGGCCTAAAATGCGCAAAGACGTCACTAAAATTTGTAGTCAATGCGTGGCCTGCCGGAGTGCGAAATCTCGTCTCCTACCTCAAGGATTATACACCCCACTCCCTACTCCCCTTAGGCCTTGGTTGGACATTTCGATGGATTTTGTTTTGGGCCTGCCAAGGACTAGAAAGGGCCGAGATAACATTTTTGTTATTGTTGATAGATTCTCTAAAATGGCTCATTTTATTCCATGTGCTAAAACCGAGGATGCTCGTAGTGTAGCTTCATTATTTGTTGCACATGTTGTAAAGCTTCACGGGGTACCGAGGACTATTGTGAGCGATAGGGACTCGAAGTTCCTAAGTCTCTTTTGGAAGTCCATGTGGGGTAGGCTTGGAACGAAGTTACTTTTCTCCACGTCTTGTCACCCACAAACCGATGGCCAAACGGAGGTAGTAAATAGAACCTTGGGGTCTATGCTACGTTCTATGGTTAAAGGTAAACTGACTTCATGGGAAGATCACCTACCCTTGGTGGAATTTGCATACAACCGGGTAATACATTCGAGCACGGGAATGACTCCCTTTGAATGTGTTTACGGCCTGAATCCCCTTACCCCTTTAGATCTCACTCCTTTATCTAGTGATCTCATGACCAGCTTAGATGGAAATAAAAAAGCTGAGCCAATGAAGAAAATGCATGAGACGGTGCGGATCAAGCTTGAAAAGAAGAACCAAGAGATTGCAAAAAGGGTAAACAAAGGGAGAAGAAGGCTTGTGCTTGAACCCGGAGATTGGGTGTGGGTGCATCTTCGAAAGGATCGGTTTCCAGCTCAAAGGAAGTCCAAATTGCTGCCAAGGGGTGATGGTCCTTTCCAAGTACTTGAGAGAATCAATGACAACGCCTACAAGATTGACCTTCCACCGGAATATCAAGTGCACAACACTTTCAACGTTGGTGATCTCTCCCTCGTGGATGCGGTTGAAGATGACCAAATGCTGAATTTGAGGTCAAATTCCTCTCAAGATGGAGAGGATGATACGGTCAGGCCAGCCTCCACAGGTACACGGCCTTTCACACGAAGCCAAGCTCGAGAATTACAAAAACTCCAAGCTTTGTTCATGCAAATGGCCGTGTGTGAGTTGGTGATTGAACCAACCAAGGACCTAAACGTTTTTATGTGTGAAGAGAGGTCCTAATGTGTAATAAACTACTCTCCAAGGTTGGCACAAGAAGCAAGGGCGGATGGGTCATTTTACCCCTTTTGTTTGTAGTATAAATAGGACATGTTAGAGAGTTATTCCTTAGTTTTTGAATGCTGATTTTTGTAACCTAAAACACTAAACCTTTCCTCTCTCTTCCACTCATAGAAGCCGCCCCTATTATCTCACAAGTAGAGGGATACTTGTGTTGTCTCTTTGGCTAGAAACAAGGGTTTTGAGGTCGTTGAGTGCCTCTTGGTCCTCGTAAGAACTTGGTGTTTATATTCATTAGACTTAGGGTCCTCTCTTGATGTTAGGGTTCTTAGTTTCTTGAATATTATATGTCAAGTTATCTATCTTTCTTTATCTTGTTGTTGTTGTTGATTTTGTTATCTTAAAGTCTAGTGAAGCCGTGTGGGGCTCTTTTCGATTCACTAGCATTGTTATCTATCTTGTTGCTCTTGTGTTTGGGCTGAAAAACCGAAACTTAAACTTGTTGTTCTTGTGTTGTTGGATTGAAATCCGAGCCTACTTGAAGCTCTTGGTGTTGTTGGTTTGATTTTGTATCATACATCAAAACAAATCTTTCCTTCCTTAATATATCTCATATAGTTCTTAACACATTGCCCATTTCTTCTTGAATGGGATTCATTATCTAGCTTTAACTCAATCGCACCATGCAGAAATACTCTAAAAACAAGGAATGCTCCATCCCACCTAGACTACAACTTGCAAATAAATGAATAAATCCTTGAATTATACAACAAGACCATGTCATCGGGTTGAAATACTTTTTTCTAGATCTTTTTGTAATGATATAGCTTCACCTTCTCCTTGTGCAAAGCTGATATCTTATAAGCTCGGCGTCAGAATTCATCAAAATCATTCACCTTACTCATCCTCATATTTGTAGCATCCCTCCACTAAAAATTTAGCTTTTTCAACTCCTATAGTGCTTTGTAATTAAGTTTATCCAGCAAGTGGTATTCCTTGCCATCCAAAAGCTTATATGGAGATGCACCAATAGGGGTTTTAACATGCTCTACAATAGTCCAAAAGTGCATCAACTAATTTTCTTGAACAATCAGTCTTGTTGGAATTCATAGTCTTTGCCAATGTGGACTTAATCTCATGATTAAAGACCTCAACTTGCCTACTTGATTGTGGATGGTAAGGTGTTTCCACCTTATGTTTGGAAATATATTTTTCTAGGGCCATAAATAGATGATTACAAATATGGACCCGCCAACACTAATAATAACACATGCAATGCAAAATTTATAAAAGAAATATCCTCAAGAATGCGGTGACACTTCAACCCTCATTATTAGGAAGAAAAATATCCTCTACATTTACTGAAGCATAGTTAACTGCCACCTATATATACTTCATCTAGTAAGAACTCACAAGCAAACCTATGAAATCAATTCCCAAAACATCAAATAAGTGTAAATCCAAGATATGTGTCATGGGGAGCTTGGATTCTACAAAATATTTCCTTTCCACCGAAACAGATCACAAGATCGAGAATAATCATGGACATATTTTTAGATAGTCCGCCAGCCGTACCTATACTATAGTATTTTATGGGTTGTATGGGGTACCACCATGATGACCCCAACTGGAGATGAATGACAAGCCTCAAGAATTCTTATCTTCTAAACCTTAGGAATACATCTCCAAATAACTCAATCTGCACATACCCAAAATAGATAAGGCTCATCCCAGAAAAAACATGTCAACCTCGTGTATTGTACTGCTGAAATTACAAGTCTTCCAAGACAAGGTCACTTGCCAAATAATTAGTAAATCATAAAACCAGGTGATTATGTCTCGTGATGCTGCCAAGACCCGCTCAACTAGAAAAGAATCATCAATTTCAATATCATCCCTTAGTTTTAGCATTTCCTTCTCTTGAAGGCGGGATTTGATCTACAACCTGGTTTTTAGAGCCCTTCGAATCTTTTACCTCAAAGTCATATTCTTATAATAATAGTACATAATAAGTCAATATTGACTTATTATATTTCTTCAACATAAGAAACAGTAAAGTATCGCGATCAATATGAATAATGACTTTGGTCCTAATAAAATAGGATTGGAGTTTCTAAAAAAAAAACACCACCACAAGCAACTCCTGCTAAGTAACTATATTTTTTTGGTGAGGGGTTGAGTGCTTTGTTGGCATTGTAGATTAGGTGATGAATCTTCTCATATCATTAGCATAGGACAACTCCTAAAGCCATGTCTACTACAATCATATATTACCTCAAAAGGCAATGACAAATCTAGACACACAATAATAGGAACCGAGATCAACATCCTCTTAAGGAACACAATGGCCTTAAGAGAAGAAAAATCAAACATAAATTTCACATTTTTCTTAGAAGGCCTTAACAATGGATTAGAAATTTTAGATAAGTCCTTGATGAACCTATTATAGAACCCATCATGACTTACAAAATTTCTAATACCTTTAACTAAAAACAGCGGAGGTTGCTTTTCAATCATATCTATCTTTACCATGTCAACCATAATACCCTTCTTTCAAATCAAGTGTCTAAGAACAACCCCTTTTTAAACATAAAGTAGCACTTTTCCCAATTTAAAACCAAGTTACATTCCTCACATATCTAAAGTGCATTAGCCAAATGATCAGATAATCTTAAAATATGTCTCAAAAAAGTCATCCATAAATTCATAAATAGTTTTCACCATGTCAAAAATATCAACATCATACAACGCTGGTAGGAGCATTGTAAAGTCAGAACGACATCCTCTTGAATGCAAAATTATCATATAGGAATGAAAAAGTTGTCTTCCTTTGGCCTTTGATAGCAATAAAATATGATTGTATGAAAAAGAACAATCAAACACACAATATTAACCCCTACCTATGAATTTGTCTAGCATATGATCCATGAATGACACACTAATATGATCCTTTTGTGTTCAACTTCCAGTAATTCAAGAACACTCTCCATATACTGACTGGTCTCAAGAGTGCTAACTCATCTTCTGATTCACCACCACCTCTTGCATAGGTGGATTAAAATTATGTTGGTTCTTGATTTTAGGCACAAACTATTTTAAGTCGAATTTTATAAGTACAAATCATGGATAGAATCCCAATGATATTAGCAATAGTCTATGTGATGGCCCTTTTAAATTTCTATAATACTAAAATCAATGCCTCGACCTATTTATCAAATAAATCAGTAGCAATAATAACCAGCAAGGTATGTTTGGCCCCCAAAAATGCATATCATAATAGAGAAGGGAAGGCCTTCAATTCAAAGACTAGTGGCTCTTTAATAAATGTCAAATTGGAAGAGTCACTTGAATCATCAAGACAGGATCTAATTTTTTATGTATAAGAATATAAACTTCTTCATAAAGTGTGCTCATCATCTGATTATACTCATCAATACCAATGTTGTCATAGTTCATAATAACCGCTGCTAATTTTGCAACTCTAAGTCACTCCTTAATGGGTGAAGTTAGTGCCTCTTTATCTATAATGTCTATCATAGACACCACCCTTATATCTTTTGGTTGTCTCATTTACTGACCCACATTAGAAGTAACCCTTTCATCGTTGAGTCTACATTTCATATGTCATATCTCCATGTCAACCAATGCCCTTCCCGTGGCTAGGAAAGGACTTCATAAGATAATCGGAACATCAAAATCCACCCCACAGTCAAGGATCACAAAATTAGCTGGGAATATTAAGGAAGTTACCTTCAGCAAAGCATAATACAATATACCAACCAATTTCTTCACAGTTTGGTCAACCATCACTAATGTCATCAAAGTTTGTCTAGGTATCCCCAACCCTAAATTCTTGTAAATGTCTAGAAACATTAGACTTATGCTAGATCCCAAGTCACACAATGCTTGTGAAAAATTTAGGGACTTAATAGTTCAAAAATAGTGAATGCTCTGGGTCATCTCTCTTCTCAATGAAAGATCGGGAAGTAATGGCACCACAATGGTGCATATTGTCAGTAGACTCAAGACTCACCATCTACTTCTTACTAACCAACCTTTAATGAACTTTACATATCCAAGTATCTGCTCTATTGTTTCCACTAGTAAAATATTAAAAGATAGTTAGTTCAACATCGACATGAACTTTTGATACTTCCATTTACCTTTCTTCTTGTTTAATATAAAGGGAAAGATGGGGGAGGTAATGGAATGGTGTTTATAAAAGGATTGACTTCCTTCCCCTTAACTTTTTCCTTCTCTAATAATTTATACACACCCATCAATTTTTATGATGACTCACCACTAGTCACCAACGTTTCAAATTTTAATTGGAGTGCATATCAATATCATTAACATCTCCCATAACTTATTAACTACATGCATAGGGTGATTAATAGACACCTTCCCACTCAGATGGTGTTGGATAAACAGTGATTTTCATTCTTAAATTTTGCATAAATTTTTTTAAATGTGTGCCCAATTTATGCTCTATCAAACTAGCCAAGATTGGACCAAACAACTGCTCAAGCTTTTTAATTACGGTAGAATGTGATTCTACTTTTTGGCTTTGTCCCAAAATATCTGCCTTAGTCTCCTTAAGTAAACTCTCTTCATTGTCTGAACTCTTAACAAACTTAGTCTACAATTCTTCAATCCTCATTTTAGAATCACCATTTGCTAGTGGAATATATGCACCACCCTTTTGCTTATAGTAGTTCTTTTGCCTCTTGTCACCATCTCTCTCTCTCCTCAAATCCCTATATATGTCCCCATAATATTTAAAACCTTAATTTACATGCATCGAATTCTATGAGTCATGACTCTACCCTTGGCCCTTTGTTGGAAACCTATCATCTCTTGATCTAGGTACTTTGCTTCCTCCTCAGTATCTGAATTATACAACCTAGGATATTTAACTTATGCATCCACATCTTTCACCTTTTTTCCAAATTCATAATTGAAAATTGCTTCGTTAGTAACCTAATATGTGTCCTTAGTTGTGCAACATTTTTAGATTTCACCACATCTATAATTATCTACTCACTAGAAGCACCAACAACACAAGTACCAACTTTTTATTTTTCCTTCTAAGTATGCCATCCTCTTTTGGTATTAGAGACTCTATCTATGATTTTTGCAGCTAAATCCTAATGAAGGCTTATTAAATCCCCACCAGTAATGGTATCAGCACCAACATTGAAATTGGCATTAAGTGCTCTATATGATATCTTGAGCAAATTTTTCCTTAAAATGTTATGATTGGGCACTAACACCAGCTTCTTTTAAAATCTCAACCATGTCTCATAAACAAATACCAAAAATTATAAATCACATCCTTCAACTACAATATCTTAGAAGGTGGGAAAAAATTGGTCCAAGAATTATTTCCATAACTTATTTTAATTAGTGATGGACCTACGAGGTTGTTACCATATGAAACAAAATCAAACCAACAACACCAAGAGATTCAAGTAGGCTCGGATTTCAGTCCAACACACAAGAACAACAAGTTTAAGTTTTGGTTTTTCAGCCCACAACACAAGAACAACAAGATAGATAACAATGCTAGTGAATCGAAAAGTGCCCCACACGGCTTCACTAGACTTTAAGATAACAAAGTCAACAACAACAACAAGATAAAGAAAGATAGATAACTTGACATATAACATTCAAGAAACTAAGAACCCTAACATCAAGAGAGGACCCTAAGTCTAATGAATATAAACACCAAGTTCTTACGAGGACCAAGAGGCACTCAACGACCTCAAAACCCTTGTTTCTAGCCAAAGAGACAACACAAGTATCCCTCTACTTGTGAGATAATAGGGGAGGCTTCTATGAGTGGAAGAGAGAGGAAAGGTTTAGTGTTTTAGGTTACAAAAATCAGCATTCAAAAACTAAGGAATAACTCTCTAACATGTCCTATTTATACTACAAACAAAAGGGGTAAAATGACCCATCCGCCCTTGCTTCTTGTGCCAACCTTGGAGAGTAGTTTATTACACATTAGGACCTCTCTTCACACATAAAAACGTTTAGGTCCTTGGTTGGTTCAATCACCAACTCACACACGGCCATTTGCATGAACAAAGCTTGGAGTTTTTGTAATTCCCGAGCTTGGCTTCGTGTGAAAGGTCGTGTACCTGTGGAGGCTGCCCTAACCGTATCATCCTCTCCATCTTGAGAGGAATTTGACCTCAAATTCAGCATTTGGTCATCTTCAACCGCATCCACGAGGGAGAGATCACCAACGTTGAAAGTGTTGTGCACTTGATATTCCGGTGGAAGGTCAATCTTGTAGGCGTTGTCATTTATTCTCTCAAGTACTTGGAAAGGACCATCACCCCTTGGCAGAAATTTGGACTTCCTTTGAGCTGGAAACCGATCCTTTCGAAGATGCACCCACACCCAATCTCCGGGTTCAAGCACAAGCCTTCTTCTCCCTTTGTTTACCCTTTTTGCAATCTCTTGGTTCTTCTTTTCAAGCTTGATCCGCACCGTCTCATGCATTTTCTTCATTGCCTCGGCTCTTTTATTTCCATCTAAGCTGGTCATGAGATCACTAGACAAAGGAGTGAGATCTAAAGGGGTAAGGGGATTCAGGCCGTAAACACATTCAAAGGGAGTCATTCCCGTGCTCGAATGTATTACCCGGTTGTATGCAAATTCCACCAAGGGTAGGTGATCTTCCCATGAAGTCAGTTTACCTTTAACCATAGAACGTAGCATAGACCCCAAGGTTCTATTTACTACCTCCGTTTGGCCATCGGTTTGTGGGTGACAAGACGTGGAGACAAGGTAGCAACAAGCACATGCTTCCTAGACAAGGCATCGGCAACAACATTTTCCTTTCCCCTTTTGTAATGAATTACATAAGGGAAAGTCTCGATGAACTCAATCCACTTAGCATGACGCCTATTCAACTTGTCTTGGCTCTTGAGGTGTTTCAACGACTCATGATACGTTCGTATCACAAACTCCTTAGGCCACAAATAATGTTGCCAATTTCCCAAGGCTCTTACAAGGGCGTACAACTCCAAATCATAAGTTGAGTAATTAAGAGTTGCCCCTTTGAGCTTTTCACTGAAATAAGCAACGGGCTTACCTTCTTGCATCAAAACAGCCCCGATGCCAACCTTACTAGCATCACACTCTACTTCAAACATCTTATCAAAATCGGGCAATTGCAATAAAGGCGCCGAGATGAGCGTAGCTTTCAAGGCCTCAAAAGCCCTAGCCTGCTCATCACCCCATTTAAAGGGTCCGTCCTTTCTAATTGCCTCAGTCGAGGAGGCTGCTATGGAACTAAATCCTTTGACAAACCTCCTATTAAAGCTTTCCAACCCGTGGAAACTTCAGATTTCTCCAATAGTTTTAGGGGTCGGCCAACTTCGAATAGAGTCTATCTTGGAATCGTCCACTTCCACACCCCTTGAGCTCACGACAAAACCCAAGAATATAACTTTATCAACACCAAAAGAACACTTCTCCATGTTGGCATACAGCTTCTCCTTTCGGAGCACATCAAACACACATCTCAAATGCATTACATGATCATCAATAGATTTACTATACACCAACACATCATCAAAGTAAACCACCACAAACTTTCCAATATAAGGCTTCATTACATGATTCATTAGCCTCATAAATGTGCTAGGAGCATTGGTAAGGCCGAAGGGCATGACCAGCCACTCATATAGACCGAATTTGGTCTTGAATGCGGTCTTCCACTCATCACCGGGTTGCATGCGAATTTGGTGATAGCCGCTCCTAAGGTCCACTTTAGAAAACAAACAAGATCCGTGGAGCTCATCTAACATATCATCTAGTCTAGGGATTGGATGACGATAACTTATCGTGATTTTGTTGATGGCTCTACAATCGACGCACATGCGCCAAGTTCCGTCCTTCTTCGGTACCAAAAGCACCAGAACAGCACACGGACTCATGCTTTCCTTGATGTATCCCTTGTTGAGAAGCTCCTCAACTTGTCTTTCAAGATCCTTAGTGTCCATAGGATTGCTCCTATAGGCCGGTTTGTTTGGAAGTTGTGAACCCGGCACCAAATCAATTTGGTGCTCAATTCCCTGAAGTGGGGGCAATCCTTGCGGAAGTTCTTGAGGAAATACATCTTCATAATCCTGCAACACACAAGAAATCAAAGGGGAAATGGAAGAATTAGTGGGGTTAGTATTAAAACAATAGGCCAAAAGTAACATCGGCTTGTTTTCATCATGGTCCACGAAGAGTTCTTTCCTCCTAGCCAACATCACTACGTTTTCCATCTCCCTTGTCGTTGGGACAGCCTCGGATGTCCCTACTTCCTCACCTACAACATCCCCTCCCTTTTCTCCCTTTCTGGATTCCTTCCCCTTTCCCTTTAACTCTCTCATCTTTTGATTCCACTCATTTACTTGGGAGGGTGAAAGAGGGTGAAGTGTGACCTTTCGGCCATCCTTCTCAAGCGTATACCGGTTGGACCTCCCATCGTGTTTAGTAGACCTATCATATTGCCATGGTCTACCTAACAACAAGTGACATGCTTGCATTGGGATCACGTCACAAAGCACTTCATCGTGGTAGTTTCCCACCTTAAACCGAATCACACATTGCCTTGTGACCTTTAATTCACCACAATCGTTCAACCATTGTAGCTTGTAAGGACTAGTGTGTAGTGTAGTTGGTAGCTTCATGAAATTTACCATAGCATGGCTCTCAACATTTGTACAACTACCACTATCAATCACCAAGGTGCACACGCTCCCCTTTACAAGACACTTAGTATGGAATAGATTTTCCCTTTGACTCGGGTCATCCATCGCCTTACTAATCATGACACGTCTAACCACAAAGTTTGGAACCACACACTCCCCTTCTTGTGGATAGACATCTTCACTACCATCTAATTCATCATCATTCGGCCCATTTTCAGCTCCCTCTCCATCTTGAGGCTCGGCCTCATCCTCCCCCCTTTCGGAAACCACCTCCTCACCAAGGTAGTACACTTTCCCTTATCGTAGGATCACATTGCGCTGGTTCGGACATTCATTGGCCTTATGCCCCCAACCTTGGCACTTGAAGCATTGGAACCCCTTTGGGTTGGGATATTTGTGAGCCTCCGATTTCGGTGGAAACTTAGGGACTGTTTTGGACTCGGGCAGCTTCGTAGGGGCGGGTTGGTCCTTGTTTTTGGGCCAACCCGAGGGGGTTTGTACCCTTGCCTTGAAGGATGATCTCTCCTTAAGTTCCCTTTCAATCTCTAGGGCCGCTTGGAATATACCGTCAATGGTTTCAAACCGGTGAAGGGTCAAATGAGTGGCGATCTCTTTGTTCAACCCACACTTGAATCGGATGATGTCGTGACTGATTTGCTCCCCACGATGATCCAGTTTCAACATGAGTTGTTGGAACTCGTCAAAATAGGCCATCACACTCTTGCCTCCTTGCCGCAAGCCATATAATCTAGCGAGCAACTCATGACGATATCTCTCGGGAAGGTATCGTTGTCTCATCAAATACCTCAACCGATACCAAGGTGGTGGCTGCCCATCCACTAATTCATTACCAAATCGTTTAACATACTCCCACCAAGTGTTAGCATAGCCCTCGAGGTGAGCTATAGCGTAGCAACTCTTCTTTTCTTCTGAGATGTCATTAACTTGGAAAACTTTGTCACAAGCCGATTCCCAAGTTAAGTAGGTCTCGGGGTCACTTTCACCCTTAAAGATGGGTAGGCTCAACTTGATGGTGTTGATGCCTACGTCTCTCTCTTGGTGTCGGTTTCCCATATCTCCATACCCCCGGTATCTCCTAGGTTCTCCTCGACCCCCTCTTAACTCCTCCTCCCTCATATACGCATCATCAAAGGCTCCATCTTCTTCATACTCCTCTCTACCGTATCCTTCAAAGTGGGCTGGCCGACCTTGGCCGTTTTGATTCGAAGGATTTGGAATTTGCGGTCTTTGGGTTAATGGAGCTTGGAATGGAGGGTTTGTATTTAGTGGAGGTACTTGGCGTCCAAATCCTTCTTGTGGAATTGGAGGGGCTTGGAAATGTAGTGGTCTAGTGGAGTCTCAGTTTGGAGGGAAATAGGTAGTTTGGCTTGCGGTATTTAGTGGAGCTTGGGGTGCATTTAGCATTTGGTGGACTTTTTTGGGGGTGATGGTTGCGGAGGAGGTCCTATCATGACCATTGGTAGATACATGTAGAGGAGTAGAAGGACGAGAGTTCCTTTGACTCTCCACTTGTTCTAATCTCCCACTAATAGTCGACACTTCCCCCTTTATTGCTGCCAAGTCCCCTCTCACGGCCCCAAATTCCGAATTCAACCTTTCAAGTGTCCGGGTAACGGCCTCAATAGTGACCCTCATAGAATCAAGGGCATTAGTATCCACATTATGAGACGTAGCTCCTTCCATTGTCAAGGTATTATCCGCTTTAGTTCACCACAAGTTCGTGTTCCACAAGTGTTGTATAATTGGCTAGTAACCGTGAGATTTTTAAGGTATGAGTAAGCTCTTATCCGGAATGGATTCTTGTTTGAAGACTCAAAGAATTCTTGCCGGACTAGAGTCAAAAATCAGCAATTCGTTCAAACGAATAAAAGCACTCAAATAATCGTTGACACGAACAAACGGTTCAAGGAACTAGTTGACAACCTAGTAGGAAGGTACTAGTTTGTTAATTAGTTCTAGGACCAAGTAAGGGAAACCAAGGATCAACAATTAGCAACCAAAGAATATCCTAAGTTGAGCTTATAGCGACGTGGCAGCATGCAATGGTCCCACTCGTTCTTCTTCTCTCTTTTTTTTTTGTTTTGTGTTAATATTCACACAACTTGTTATAGTTTGCAAAGTGTTTTGGTGGGAAAAATAAAAATCTTGTAGTATTTCACCCTTTTCAAACTCAAGAAAGTGGGGTTTGGTTGACTAATCCCACAAAACAAGGCTCCTTGAATTAGGGAAAAGTGATTGACAAGACTAAAAGGTGATGGGTGCAAGTCTTTCACAACAACTTTATAGCTTGTCTTACCACTTGAGCACACAACAAGATGAACAAGGTGAACAAGTTCAAATGATGAACACCTCAACAAACTTCATCAACTTCTTTAGCACATAAACACACAACCACCGATTTTTTTTTTTTTGGTTATCAACAACATACAACTTTCGGCCACTTCAAGTCACTACACAATGTTCAAGTTTTCAAGCTCAACTTTTGGATCTAGACACTTTTGTGTTGGTGAGAAAGAAACCAACACTAGAAACTCACTAAACAAGCAAAATAACACCTAGATCTAAACATACAACATCATTCTGGGTTTCAACTTTTAATGGACAGATTTTCAGAATTTCTTTTTAGTGTAGTTTGTTTAAGCCGTGAACTAGCCCAAGATGGGTTATGTTGGAACACAACCGGTCTTGCTTTGATACCAAATGATACAAAATCAAACCAACAACACCAAGAGCTTCAAGTAGGCTCGGATTTCAGTCCCACACACAAGAACAACAAGTTTAAGTTTCTGTTTTTCAGCCCACAACACAAGAACAACAAGATAGATAACAATGCTAGTGAATCGAAAAGAGCCCCACACGGCTTCACTAGACTTTAAGATAACAAAGTCAACAACAACAAGATAAATAAAGATAGGTAACTTGACATATAACATTCAAGAAACTAAGAACCCTAACATCAAGAGAGGACCCTAAGTCTAATGAATATAAACACCAAGTTCTTACGAGGACCAAGAGGCACTCAACGACCTCAAAACCCTTGTTTCTAGCCAAAGAGACAACACAAGTATCCCTCTACTTGTGAGATAATAGGGGCGGCTTCTATGAGTGGAAGAGAGAGGAAAGGTTTAGTGTTTTAGGTTACAAAAATTAGCATTCAAAAACTAAGGAATAACTCTCTAACATGTCCTATTTATACTACAAACAAAAGGGGTAAAATGACCCATCCGCCCTTGCTTCTTGTGCCAACCTTGGAGAGTAGTTTATTACACATTAGGACCTCTCTTCACACATAAAAACGTTTAGGTCCTTGGTTGGTTCAATCACCAACTCACACACGGCCATTTGCATGAACAAAGCTTGGAGTTTTTGTAATTCCCGAGCTTGGCTTCGTGTGAAAGGCCGTGTACCTGTGGAGGCTGCCCTAACCGTATCACCATAACCATTATGTTGCCTTGGTAGTAAGATATATTAGGAATGACCTGTGTCTTAAATCTTCCTAACTCACCCTAAGTAAATTATACAAAGTAAAAATCCCAACAAAATTCATAATGTAAATATTGACATCATTAGTCAACAGTCCAGCAAATACAACCTTCAGGTTCAACAACTAGATTATAGAACTTTTAATATCAAACTTTATCCTTGTGGAAACACTGGAGGGATGATAGCTCCTACTTTAACAAGCTCAACATACCCCAAATTTTCTTCTCTAATCATATGCTGGAAAGAACAAAAAAGTTAGGGGGTACTTGAACTCTATCTCTTTTAGCTTTATCGAGCTTGGGTTGATGTTGTTTTTACTTTCTCACTCTCCCCTCTTAAGCTGCATGACGGTCAACAACATGTCCCCCTGCATTTCTTTCAGCTATTAATCATATAGTTATTTGTGCAACTATTTCTTGAACACCCTGTGAAGGTGGAGTAATCCAATTAGGGTCAGATAAATCCCGTGCTCCCACTCTTCCATCTTAAAATTCTATCATAAGGTTTTCTCTAACTAAATATCAAGTGGGATCAAGGTATTTCCATGACTCAAAGTACAAGTCATACACCGAAAAATGCCTTAGGAACAATAGACAAATGAAAACTAATAACGTTAATAACTTTAATCAATTAATCCATAATTTTATTCCTTAATAATGTCACCAAAATATGATTTCATCCAAATTATACCTTCAAGAATTACAACATTCTC
Organism: Capsicum baccatum var. pendulum; assembly: GCA_030864225.1. Taxonomy (NCBI): domain Eukaryota; kingdom Viridiplantae; phylum Streptophyta; class Magnoliopsida; order Solanales; family Solanaceae; genus Capsicum; species Capsicum baccatum. The sequence continues at coordinate 126,806,278 of CM061561.1, forward strand.
ACTATCAAATAGATTACCCAACAACGGTTAGGGTGAAACCCACAGGGAATAGGTCGAATATGTACCAAGAACTTGCTAAAGTAGCCAAAAAATACAGAAAAGTAAATAAGAGGATAGTGTGAGAATAGTGTCAAAAGTAACAAACCATGATCTTTTTTTGTTGAAATCAATATAAGATAAATACTAGGGATATGTACTTCTCCCTAACTTGCTAACTCTATAGACATATCATGCTCCGTCAAACTATTTCAATACATTGCATGGAGAATCTAACAAGTTTTGTATAACCAATCAATTTGTGAATTCCTATGGTGAATTTCACTCTTCACCTATTAAGTCTTAGAGTGTTGCCTTACTAACTTGTAATAAATCTCGTATTAACTATTACCTTTTGTGTGTCAAGTAAATTAGATGAAGTATCATTGCTTTGTATTACAATTGCAATCTTCTTTTCCTAATCTATATCTATCTTTTAGAGTAAGTATTGAAAATAGAAAAACTCTTAACTTTTGCAATCTTTAAGAAAACAATCACATCGAAGAAGATCATAATACATGCAAGAATATTTATCAAGAATGGCATTCCTCTTCCTTTACTTTATTATTATTCCATCAGTATTCCCACAACCCTAGGTAGGTGGTTTAACAACTCATTTTGCAAGAACATCCATTAAATTCATTAAAGAAAGATTATGAATAATGTTTTAATACTTGAAGAATAAAACTAGAATCTCAAATTAATCTTCAACCATAAAAACCAACAACAAAGGATTCTAAGATCAAAAGTGCAATCCCAGAATCAATAGAGTGTTGTGAATATAAAAAGTGTGTAAGCTACAAAATCATCAAAATGGTATTTTTGGAAGAAATCAAAACCATAAAAATCCTACCAAAAATAAAAAACAAAACTAACTCAGAATAAGTGATACTTATGCCCCATAACTAGTCCTCATAACTCTCAAAACAAACTTCAGAGGATCTTCAACCATGACATATAACCTATGCTAGTAGTTCATGGGGTAAATGATGATATTATAGATCTTGATAAAGAACCCAAAACTGAAATTCAAAGGTTGGTGACCAATGGTGAGACTTCACAGAAATTGATGGGTGTTGAAAATGAGTTGATACTAATAAAGGAAAGGGGTAATGAGGTCAAACTATTTTTGAAAACTTTTCAACAACGTTTCCCACCTTTTTCATAATGGTTGAAGAAGAAGAAAGAAGAAGGAAAATACAAAAAATTCATGTCAATGATGAATAAATTGTCTGTGAATATCCCTCTTATGGAAGCATTCGAATAGATGCCCAATTCTACAAAGTTTATGAAAAATTTATTAACGAAGAAGAAAATGGTGATTTTGAGCTTGCTTATTATATGAACCATAGCAGTCCTATATCTTCTCAAACTTTGTTCAAGGAGAAAGAGGATCTCGAAGCAATCTATTGCAGTGTTATTTCTTCCTGATTTTTTGTTTAAAAGAAAGAAATACCAAAACATTCACTATTCTATGCATAATTAGGTCCCTAAATTTTACATGATCATTATGTGACGTAGGGAATAGTATTAATATTACGCCGCCAGTCGTGTATAAGCAAGTGTGCTTGAGGTCACCTAAGCCAAAGTTTGTGAGATCATTGATGGCTAATAGGACTATAAAGAAATGAATTGGTATTTTTTGTGATGTATGAGTGAAGGCAGCTTCCTCTATAATCCTAGTTGATATTATAATTCTCAACAATAAGGTGGATTTTGATCACTTTATTTTCTTTTGAAGGTCCTTCCTAGCCATGGATATTAGATTAGTTGACATGGATAAGGGACTATAAAATTAAGGCTAAATGATGAACAAGATACTTTTATTATGGGTCATTCAATGAGGCATCCAAAAGATATGAGAGTGGTGTTTGTGGGAGACACTATTGATGAAGAGTCACTAATTGTACCCTTTAATGATAGACTTGCTATAGAGGCATTAGCACTGTTGATTATGACGTTTGATAGTAAAAGTATTGATGCGTATGATATGATGGTGAGCGCTCTAGTTGGCAGAGGTTCTTATTCTTATTTATCAAAATGTTGGATCATGATTTGAATAATATAGCGACTCAACTAGCTTGATAATCCATTACTAAGCCATAGGTGTTAAAATTGAAGGACCTCTCTTCAAACTTGTGTTATGCATTCTTTAGGGACAATAATACCTTTGCCAAATAATATTGTTATATATGTAGGTTGAGGCCTTACTCTATGTACATAAAGGGTTAAATGGGCCATTGGTTTGATTATTGGGGATATTATCAAGATCCTACCCTTAATTTGCACTCAATATATTTAGCTTAAACTAGAGTGCATCCTAGTATTGAGAATCACCGTCATCTATATCCACCATAATGAGGTAGTAAAGAAGGAGATCATCAAGTGGTTAAATACAGGTATGATTTACCTTATTTTCGATAACAAGTGGGTGAGCCTGTCTCATCGTTTGTTGAAGAAGGTTGGGATAACTATAGTCCCTAATGAAAAGAATAAGTTGGTTTCCATAAGACTAGTCACGAGATGGATAGTTTGTATGGATTATCAAAAACAAAATACTTTGATATTGAAGGATCATATTCTTGCTTTATAAATAGGCCAGATGTTATATTTTCCTGCAGTTAAAGGATTGTATAGTGTTTTATATCGTTATTTGGGGTGTATAAGATTTATATCGCCCCCAAATACCAAGTGAAAACAACTTTCGCTTGTCTATATGCTATGTTCGTGTTTTAGAGGATACTTTTTGGACTTTTTAATGATGCTACTATCTTTCAACATTATACGATGTCTATCTTTTTTTATATAGTGAATGGTATTATAGAGGTTTTCATCTATGGTTTCTCAGTTATGGGTGACTTATTCTAAGACTTTTTGGCCTACTTGGCTAGTACACCTTAGAGATATAAGAAGTGTAACTTTATTCTGAATTAGAATAGGTTTTACTTGATGGTTATAGAAGGAATAGTTCTTGGGTATAAGATTTTGAAGAATAGAATAGAGGTTTACATGGCTAATATTGAAGTGGTTGAAAAATTGCATTAACCAATTTCTGTCAGAGGTATTTGGAGTTTTTTTGAATTATAGGGTTCTATATGAGGTTCATCAAGAACATCACTAAAATTTCAAATCCATTATGCAAATTATTTTATAAGTAGGTAAAGTTTGTGTTTGAGAATGGTTGTCTCAAGTCATTTAAGTTCTTAAAAGACAGGTTGATTTCTGCCCTTGTCACTATTTTTTCTTATTGGACTCTTCTATTTGAGGTAATGTGTGACGCCAGTGCTAGGCCAAAGACATGATAAAATACTTTATCCCATCTATCATTCTTGTAAATCACTCAACCACACATAAAAAAATTATATGGTCACTAAACAGGAGTTACTTGCAGTGGTATTTAGATTTGAGAAGTTTTGGTCCAATTTTATTGGGACCAAAGTTATTGTTCATACTAATTATTAAGCTTTGAGGTACCTTATGGTGAAGAAATATGCAAATACTAGGTTAATTTGATGCATACTATTGTTTTAAGAATTTTACTTTGAGGTTAAGGACTTGAAAGGTACAGAAAATTAGGTTACAGACCATCTATGCCGCCAAGAAGAGAAGGCGATGCTTAAATACGGGGATAATCTTATGATTGATGATACTTTTCTCAATGAGTGGGTGTTAGCAGCATCAAAAGACTTAATCCCCTAGTTTTCTTATTTTGTAAATTATTTTACAAGTGATCCATCCCAGAAGAGATATCATTTCAGTAGTGAAAATGATTTAGGCATGGGGCACAAAATTTTTCAAAGATGATCCTTACATATTTGGGTGTGTACGGATGGTGTGATTCGGAGTTATATTCACAAAGTTCAGACTATGAGCATTCTTGAGGTCTGTTATTCTTCTTAAGTTTAGGGTCTCCATGGTGGTACTCACACGACCCATAAGATTCTGTTGTATGGTTACTATTGGCCAACTATTTATAAGGATGCAAAAGAGTTTGCTAGGGCATGTGACCAATGTCAGTGCCAAGGAAATATCACACAGAAGCATGAACTCCCCATGTCACCTATTATTGAGTTAGAGTTATTTGATGTGTACGAAATTGATTTCATGAGTCCATTTGTGTGTTTGCATGGCATAAAGTACATTTTATGTATAGTCGACTACATTTCTATGTTTGTGTAAGAAGGTGCACTTCCTAATACTCAGGGTCGTCATCAAAGCATTTTTCAATAACATATTCTCTTATTTTGGTACTCCATGGGATACTATTAGCTATATGGGAAGCTAAGTAGTTGTGATGAGAAATGAAGGATTTTTGAGCCAAGGGTTAAGGGTCCAATCAGGACACTTGAAACTCGATGAAAATGAATCAATATTGGAATAATTACGGGGATATGTATCGAGATAGAAGCAGAGAAAGATTATGAGTAGAGGAGAATATATGATTATAAGAGAAGAGTGGTATGTGTGTTCCACTAGGGAAACATGATGCTAATTTGAGCATGGAAGCATTGTTTATGAAGTTGTTTAAGGGTTCAGAGAGTTAAGAGAGTTACTTTAAGGAGATTAAGGCAGATATTTTAGGATTACAGAAAAATGTGGAATCACATTGTACTTTAATTAAACATCTTGAGCAATAGTTTGGTCAGATGTCCGCCACCTTAAATCAAAATCAATTGGGAACTCTTCCAAGTATTTCAACTCAGAATCCTAAAAATGACTATCACTGACTAGCCATCACCACTCAAAGTTGTAAGGCTACTATTAATCCACCTATGTCGGTAGTTGATGAGGTAAGGGATGATAGTTTTGATCTTGATAATATTCCCAAAGATGATACAAAGAAGTTTATGACTAATGGTGAGATGTAAAATAAATCAATGGCTATGGAATAAAGATTTTATACATATAAAGGAAATGGTAAGGAGGTTGATCCAATTATGAAAACTATTCCATGACCTCCCCACTTTTTTCTCAAAGGTTGAAGAAGAAGAAGGGAGAAGGGATCAATAATTCATGTCAATTTTGAATAAAATGTCTCTAAATATCTATCTTGTGGATGCATTATAATAGATACCCAATTATTCAAATTTCATAAAGGATTAGTGACTACGAAGCAGACTGTGGGTTTTGATCCTAATGATAATATGTACCACTACAGTACTGTTGTTTCTTGATTTTTCATTGAGAAGAAAGAGGATCCTAGAGCTTTCTCTATTCCTTGCACTATTGGGTCCCTAAATTTTTCATGAGCATTACATCATTTGGGTGATAGTTTTAATCTGTTGTCGAAATTTATGTATAAGAAACTGGTGTTAGGTTCACTTCAGCAAATGCTTATGAAATTATTAATGGCCAATTAGACTTCGAAGAAACTAATTGGTATTTTGTGTAATATATTGGTAAAGGTAGCTTCCTTCATATTCCCAGCTTATTTAGTGGTTCTCGACTATTAGGTGGATTATGATATCCCTACTATCTTGTGAAGGCACTTCCTTAGTGATTGCACAAATAACGAGAGACTTTATGTAGAGGCATTAGCGGTGATCATGAACTTTGACTGTGAAAGTATTGATGATAATGATGGGATGGTGAGCTCTATTATTATCAGTGGTTCTTATTCTTATTCGCTAAAGAAGTGGGATCTTGATTTGAAGAATAGAGCAACTCAACCAATGCAACAATCTATTGAAAATCTACTTGTCTTAAAATTGAAAGACCTACTTTGCACTTCAATTAGCATTCTTAGGAGCCAACAATACCTAGGGAATTATTATTATAGTAGATTTGTTTGATACGCAGGTTGAGACATTACTCTTAGTTTTTCAGAGGTATAAACAAGCCATTGGTTGGGCTATTGCAGATATTGTCAAGATTCCAATTGGAATCTTCTATCATTTGATTCAATTGAAACTATAGTGCATACCTAGAATTGTGGATCAATGTCGTATGGATCCATATATTTAAGCGGTGGTGAAGAAGGAGATCAACAATTTGTTAGATGCAAGTGTGGTTACCCTATTACCAATACCAAGTGCATGAGCTCTATTTAGTATCATTTTGATTAAGGATGGGATCACTATGGTCCATAATAAGAAAAATGAGTTTTTTCCATGAGACCAGTCACAGGATGGAGAGTTTGTAAGGATTAACAAAAACTGAATACATGGTTGCAGAAGGATCACTTTCATATTCCATTCATGGACTAGATGTTAGACCGTCTTGCAAGTACAGGATGGTGTTGTTTTCTTGATGCGTTTATTGGGGTTATAATCAGATATTTATTTCCACCAATGAAAAAGTGAAAACCACTTTCACATGTCTATATGGTATGCTCATATTCAAGAGGATATCATTCAAACATTATAATGCATATGCCACCTTTCAGCATTATATGATGTTCATCTTTTAGATAAGGTGGAGGATACTATAGATCTCTTCATGGATGACTTTTCAATCGTGGGTGACTCTTTCGATAATTGTTTGGCCTACTGTGTAAATTCACTTCAGAGATGTGAAAAGTGAAACTTGGTTTTGAATTGGAAGAAGTTTTACTTTATGGTTAAGGGGAATATTTCATGGGAATAAGATTTGAAATGAATGGTATAGGTTTTACAGGGGTTAAATAGTAGTGACTGAATAATTGCCTCCACAAATTTCTGTAAAAGGTATTCAGAGTTTCTTAGGTTATGCAAGGTTCTATAAGTTATTCATCATGGACTTTCTTAAAATTTTGAATCCATTGTGAAAATTATTTAAAAAAAAGGTGAAGTTTGTGTTTGATGATTCATGTCTTAAGGCCTTTGAGTTCCTAAAGGAGAGATTGATTTCTGTCGCTATCATTGTGTCTCTGGTTTAGACTCTCCCATTTGGGGTGCTGTGTGATGCCAGTTATGTGGCCTTAGGAGTTTTCCTAGGCCAATGATACAAGCAAATACTTAATCCCATCTACTATTCTAGAAAAGTACTCAACCCTGCATAGAAAAATTATATGGTCACTAAACAGAAGTTACTTGCCATGGTGTTGGTCTTGAAAAGTATCAGCCCTATTTTATTGGGACAAAATTTAATATGGGTATTTATCATAAAACATTGAGATACCTTATGGCTTAGAAAAATGTAAATCCTAGGTTAATGCAGTAGGTACTATTGTTTTAACAATTTGACTTTGAATTTAAGGACCTGAAGGGTATATAAAATTAGGTTGCAGACCATTTATCCCTCCTTGAAAAGGATGTGATCCTTAAATTAGTGGATGAGCTTGATATTTGTCAAACTTTCAATACTAGCGGGTCTTGGAAGCATCATAAGACTTAATCCCCTAGTTTGTTGATCTTTTAACAAATTTGGGATATGATCTCCTCTCAGAAGACATCTCATTTCAGCAGAGAAAATAATTCATGCAGGATGTATGAAAGTTTTCTGGGATGAGACTTATTTTGGGTCTGTAAATGGTGTGATAAGTGTATTCTCAAATTTAAGATTATGATCATTTTGAGGCCAGTATTTACCTCCAGGTGGGGGTCACTATGTTGGTACTAACATGGCCTATAAGATTCTGTAGTGTGGTTACTATTGATTAACTATTTATAAGAATACCCATAATTATGCTAGGGCCTATGACCAATATCAGCGCCAATAAAATATTTCACAGAAGAATGATCTCCCCATGATACCTTATCTTTAGTTAGAGTTGTTCAAAATGTGAGGAACTGATTTTATACGTCTATTTATGAGTTCGCATGACATGAAACATGTTTTGCTGGTATTTGACCATGTTCTCATGTGGGTGGAAGTGTTTTTTCCTAATTATGAGAGTTGCAATGTCACATCATATTTAATGAAGAACATATTCTCTTATTTTGGTACTCTATATGCTATTATTAGTGATGTTGGGTCCCATTTCAACAATTATCTATTCGAGATCCTACTTTAAAAATATTATGTGAAACATAAGGTGGTAGACCATATCCTCCATAGTCAAGTGGGTATGTTGATGTCTCCAATTAGGAGATCAAGTCTATTTTTGTGAAGACTTTTACTGCAAAGTGAACTGACTGATTGAGAAAGCTATATGATGCACTTTGTCCTACCTAATAGTTTACGAAACTCCCATAGGAACCTCTCCTTATAAACTTATGTATGGAAAGGCATGCTACTTGACATTTAAATTTGAGAACAAAACACTATTGGTGATGAAGAAGTTGAACTTTGAGTGGAGTGAGGCTACAAACCTGATGATGGGTAAGATGAATGAGTTGAATGAGATCTGTCTTCGTTCTTATAAGATTTCTGCCTTATATAAGGAGAAGATAAAGTTGTACCCATGCACTTATTGATAATGTCTAGATATTCATCATATCTATGTCGTATCTCGATGTTAACTCAAGCGCTTCTTGTGAATCAACCCAAGATGTTAGTGTTCAGTTTTATTCTTTTTTTTGTAGTTTAAAAGTTTAGAGAAACATGTGGAAAATGCCAATAATTGCAAAATATCAGATAAATCCTAAGTACGTGAACCTAGGATCCAACTTATGTGGGCTGTAGCTACTAACTATGGCCTGTAAATAGGGTAAAGGTAGGGTCTGCCAAGGCTGAAGTTTTCTTTAAAATTTAGGTTCGGTCCGATGCAACCCGACCCGATCTAACCTTTCTACTCCTATTTAGACCTAAAGTCGACTGCCCAATGCCACACCTTATCAAATTCAATACTCTCTCTTCAATTAGAGGCTTCCAAATTCCACTCCTCTGTATTAATGGCAAAACCCATCTCACAAGAACCATATGCATGCATATTCACAAAAGTTAGGGCTAAAATATAGTTTTTATATTCTACTTCAAAAATCTTTATTCAAGGCGTGAATTCTGGGCTCCAACATGTTTAAAAACTTGCTTTCAACTATTGAACTTGAGATACTACTTGAAATAAACCAGAAATTGTAAAAATCTCATAGTTCTTGAAATTTGTGAAGCCTAAAACATGAGAAATCTCAGTTTATGCATGATATTTTCTTGGCACACTCATAGTCATAATAAAGTTGGTAGTAGAAGCTTAATGCGAAAAAAGTGTATGCAACACTTGTGAAATTTTAACTAATGCATGTTATAATGTTTGAAATTAGTATTAAAATTTAAAATTTAGGAGTGTTGGATTGAAATTTTGGGAAAGATTTGAATTACCCTCTATCACGACCAAATTTCTCGGTTCATGATGTCACCTTCTATAACAAACCAGTAGGCACGAGAAACACGTAGTACATAATGGCTAGTAATGGACCACCCAACTAAATAAGAACAATAAAATGGAAAAGAGGATGTAAGAGACAAAATACATAATACTGTCCCAAAACCTAGTGGTATCAGTACAAGAGCTTCTACCTAAAAAGAATCCAGAATGATGTACAAATAAATATACTGATAAAAGTTACCTCTGAATACAATATAGAGACTAATCTAGTTCATAAGAGAGAGATAAGTAACACTCTAAATGTCTAGATCTCACTCCAAGTCTTTTAACCATGAATGCTCTGCATAATGTGTGGCCTCAATGGCGATAACCCATGCTATTATCTGCAGGCTACAGAAGTGTTTTATGATTATAAAATTTATGGTAATTAGTACGTAACTACTGACAGAGCTCCAAAAATAAAGAAGATATACACAACATATAAACAGAATGGAAAATATAACCTGAATGTCAAACAACCACATAACACAACAAATGAGATAATATTAATAAACTATCCTATTTATGTCAAAGATAAAAATAAAATAAAGCTATAATAGAATAAGAATGCACTATCTTATTACAACTATACATAGGAATCTCTAAATTATACCATATATCACTGTCCAAAATACAAAGTAAAAGTTGAAGAAAGTGAAATTAAAGAGGGGTGAGGGTGAATTGAAAGACTCCACACAGTCAACTTGCCTGTAGATTAGAACATTTCACAAATCAATTAAATTTAGAACATTCAAGTAAGTAAATAACAAAATGTATATAAATAACAAAAAGATTTATCCTAGTTTGGCACACTAATGTAGTGCCTACGCCCAGTCCCCTTGGGTTCCAAAGTTTTATTAGATCATTGAAAGTTTGGTTTGAGTACAATGATAGGAAAAAAGTTTTGAAAAATAATTTTGCTCTAAAGATCTTTTGAAACAGCTTCAGTTGATGTTACAATGTTGACTCGATCCTACTCTTTATATAACAGTTGTAAACTAAAGTTACATGGCTTTCTACGTCTAAGAATGAGACACTTTAAATTTTCTCCCTGAAGTTGCGCAAAAAGTGTCTGTCTTCAGTCTTTATCTTTTATAGTTTTCAGCTTCTACTCTTCATAGGGAAACCCAAGATATTTCTTCTCAATAAAGAATGTAAATTGATTCCTTGATTGACGAATTTAGTATTATGATATGTTCATATATGGCTTTGGATCACTTCCTAATTTGTTATGTTTGTGATGCATTTTTCTTTTTTGTTTTGTAGATATTGATTTCTTTTCAAATGAGCTTGTTATTTTTTTTTCCTGGTTGATGTGGTCTTCCTTTATTTTAGAATTGCAATCCTTCTTTTATTTCTGTGATATTTTACTGATCCTTTTGCCATATTCTAGAATTCCATTCCATGTCCTTGCAGTTTTGATGTTCTGCAATTTCTGGAGATGACTTACTTTATCTTTCCACTATTATCAACTTCATGGATAAACTTGTTAGTTTGTCATTATTTAAACATAAACTAAGGAGGTTCATAATCCCTTTTTTTTATAACGACAACAAGAGTAAACATCTGTTGACTTCCATGTCTGTCAGCCTTCCCCACTTGACTTGTGTAGTATTAGCGACATATATACTTGCTCTGATCCATTGACTGGTAGGCTATTCTGATGTTCATGCCTTTCAACCCCTTGACATAATCAAAAAGAAAAAATACGCAGGCAATATGCACAATAAAAATGAACTATAAAAATAAAGCAGAAAGATTTTAAATATTAAGAATGCTAAGAATTCAAAGCTTGTTTCTTCTAAGAGAGCAAAATCTTTATTCTACCAAGGTTTTTGTAAACATATCAGCTAGTATATTTTTAGAGTCAACAAATTTAAGGAAAAAATATGGCACAGTATGCTTAGATAGGCTAATGGCACTAGTGTTATAAAATATAATAGGAACACATTCCAAAGATAAGTCAAAGTCTTGAAGCTGATGCATAATCCATAAGATTTGAGTGGCACAACTTTCAACAGATATATATTAAGCTTCTGTGGTTGAGAGAGTGACAGAAACTTATTTCTTGCTATGCCATGAGATAAGAGCATCACCAAGAATTTTACATGTTCCACTAGTTCTCTTCCTGCCACTCTTGTCCCCTATAAAATCAACATCTGAATATCCTACTAAATCGAAGTGTGAGGAGTAGGCATACCATAGACCAAGATCTTGAGTTCCTATTAGATATCAGATTACTCATTTGACTTCAGTGAGATGAGATTTCTTAGGAGTCAACTATAATTTAGAACATTTACACACACAGAAAATAATATCTGGCTGACTTGCAATTATTTAATGTAGAGATCTGATTTTCCCCTGGTACATTTTTTCTTCAACCTCTTTCCATCAAAGTATGAATCAATACTTGTGGATGGGCTTATAGTTGTTCCATATGCCTTTCCCTTATCTATGACAAACCTTTTAATGAGTTATATTATAGTATTTAGCTTTACTAATGAAGGTACCATTGGGATTTTGTTTGATTTATAATCCCAGAAACAATGTGAGCTTGCCTATGAAACTTATTTGGAATTCTTCTTTCATCAAATTAGCAAAATTCTCACACATAGAGATGTTAGAACTACCAAAGATGATATCACCAATCTAAATTTTCAGGGTTAGGAGATTTGAATAAATCTTTTGAATGAACAGAGTTGTGTCAATTTTACACCTTTGAAAATTATTATTTAGTTAAAATGTACTTAGTCTCTCATACCAAACTTTTGGAGCTTGTTTGAGGTCGTAGAGTGCTTTTGACAAATTGAAAACATTATTTGAAAATTAAGGATCATCAAATTCAGGGAGTTGTTTTACAAAAACTTCCTCATGAATAAAGCCATTTAAGAAAGTACTTTTTACATCCATTTGATATAACATAAAACATTTAAACACGACCACAACTAATAAAATTCTTATTGACTCTAACTTTTCCACGGGGTTAAATGTCTCATCATAATCAATACCTTCTGGTGAAAGTAGCCTTGTGCTACGAGCCTGGCTTTATTTCTGATAACTTTATATTCTTTATTTACCATATTTTTTAAACCCATCTAGTTCTAATTATTGAGCAGTTTCTTGATCTTTCAACTAAAGTTTGAATTTGATTTCATTCAAATTGTTCTATTTCTTCCTTCATATATTTAACCATGATTCATCATTGAGAGCATTATCAATTTTATTTGGAACTATTTGGGACACAAGGGAAATGAATTCTTGTCTCCTTAATGATGCTCCAGTTTGCACTCTATATTTGAGATTCCGATGATGAGTTCATTTGGATGGCTTGCATCATACTTCTAATTTTTTGGAATACTTGGCTTCACTATTTTTGTTGTGGGAGTCATCTCTATCGAGGCTGTAGTCGAGTTGTCTTGTGAGGGATATAGAGTTATGTTGTGAATTTATCCAATCTGTATATTACTCACCTGTTCTTCATCGACACATATATTCATAGAGAGGTGGTTAGATTCATCAAAAACAATGTACATAGATTCCTTAACATAGTGTTTTTTTAGTAAAAGCCCTATAAGTACGACTAGTGGGAGTGTACCCAAGAAAACTACCTTAGTCACTTCGTGGGTTAAGTTTCCTTAGGGTAATCTTACCATTGTTGTGATAAAAACCTTTGTAGCTGAAGAGATGGAAGTAGCTGATGCTGGGATTCTTTTCTTTCCAGAGTTCATAAAGTGTTTTCTTCAAAATAGGTCTGATCAGACACCTATTAATGATATGAGATGTTGTACTAACTATTTCTTCCCAAAAGTGATCTATGAGATTATGTTCTAACAACATTGTTCTGCAGTTTCATTGAGGGACCGGTTCTTCCATTTTAGTACACCATTTTAAGAAGAAATCACAATTAATAGAAGTTCTAAGAGCATCCACTCTGAGCACAATATTCCTCAAATGCCTTATATTCAAATTCTCATCCATGATCACTGTGAATTTTTGTGATGAGGTGTCTATCTTCTCTCTTTATTATCTACAAAAAATCTCAATGTTTGTGAAAGCTTCGCATTTATGTGCAAGAAACATAACCCAAGTAAATTGTGAGTAATCATCTACTATGACAAAAATATATCTTTTCCCACCAATACTTGTGGTCTTGGAGGGACCAAACATGATACGGTTAGGGCAGCCTCCACAGGTACACGGCCTTTCACACGAAGCCAAGCTCGGGAATTACAAAAACTCCAAGCTTTGTTCATGCAAATGGCCGTGTGTGAGTTGGTGATTGAACCAACCAAGGACCTAAACGTTTTTATGTGTGAAGAGAGGTCCTAATGTGTAATAATCTACTCTCCAAGGTTGGCACAAGAAGCAAGGGCGGATGGGTCATTTTACCCCTTTTGTTTGTAGTATAAATAGGAAATGTTAGAGAGTCATCCCTTAGTTTTTGAATGCTGATTTTTGTAACCTAAAACACTAAACCTTTCCTCTCTCTTCCACTCATAGAAGCCGCCCCTATTATCTCACAAGTAGAGGGATACTTGTGTTGTCTCTTTGGCTAGAAACAAGGGTTTTGAGGTCGTTGAGTGCCTCTTAGTCCTCGTAAGAACTTGGTGTTTATATTCATTAGACTTAGGGTCCTCTCTTGATGTTAGGGTTCTTAGTTTCTTGAATGTTATATGTCAAGTTATCTATCTTTCTTTATCTTGTTGTTGTTGTTGATTTTGTTATCTTAAAGTCTAGTGAAGCCGTGTGGGGCTCTTTTCGATTCACTAGCATTGTTATCTATCTTGTTGCTCTTGTGTTGTGGGCTGAAAAACCGAAACTTAAACTTGTTGTTCTTGTGTTGTTGGATTGAAATCCGAGCCTACTTGAAGCTATTGGTGTTGTTGGTTTGATTTTGTCTCAATTGGTATCAAAGAAAGACCGGTTGTGTTCCAACATAACCCATCTTGGGCTAGTTCACGGCTTAAACAAACTACACCAAAAAGAAATTCTGAAAATCTGTCCATTAAAAGTTGAAACCAAGAATGATGTTGTATGTTTAGATCTAGCTGTTATTTTGCTTGTTTAGTGTGTTTCCAGTGTTAGTTTCTTTCTCACCAACACTAAAGTGTCTAGATCCAAAAGTTGAGCTTGAAAACTTGAACATTTTGTAGTGACTTGAAGTGGCCGAAAGTTGTATGTTGTTGATAACCAAAAAAAAAAAAAAAAAAATCGGTGGTTGTGTGTTTATGTGCTAAAGAAGTTGATGAAGTTTGTTGAGGTGTTCATCTTTTGAACTTGTTCATCTTGTTGTGTGCTCAAGTGGTAAGACAAGCTATAAAGTTGTTGTGAAAGACTTGCACCCATCACCTTTTAGTCTTGTCAATCACTTTTCCCTAATTCAAGGAGCCTTGTTTTGTGGGATTAGTCAACCAAACCCCACTTTCTTGAGTTTGAAAAGGGTGAAATACTACAAGATTTTATTTTTCCCACCAAAACACTTTGCAAACTATAACAAGTTGTGTGAATATTAACACAAAACAAAAAAAAAAAAAAAAAAAAAGAGAGAAGAAGAACGTGTGGGACCATTGCATGCTGCCACGTCGCTATAAGCTCAACTTAGGATATTCTTTGGTTGCTAATTGTTGATCCTTGGTTTCCCATACTTGGTCCTAGAACTAATTAACAAACTAGTACCTTCCTACTAGGTTGTCAACTAGTTCCTTGAACCGTTTGTTCGTGTCAACGATTATTTGAGTGCTTTTATTCGTTTGAACGAATTGCTGATTTTTGACTCTAGTCCGGCAAGAATTCTTTGAGTCTTCAAACAAGAATCCATTCCGGATAATAGCTTACTCATACCTTAAAAATCTCACGGTTACTAGCCAATTATACAACACTTGTGGAACACGAACTTGTGGTGAACTAAAGCGGATAATACCTTGACAATGGAAGGAGCTACGTCTCATAATGTGGATACTAATTCCCTTGATTCTATGAGGGTCACTCTTGAGGCCGTTACCGGGACACTTTAAAGGTTGAATTCGGAATTTGGGGCCGTGAGAGGGGACTTGGCAGCAATAAGGGGGAAGTGTCGACTATTAGTGGGAGATTAGAACAAGTGGAGAGTCAAAGGAACTCTCGTCCTTCTACTCCTCTACATGTATCTACCAATGGTCATGATAGGACCTCCTCCGCAACCATCACCCCCGAAAAAGTCCACCAAATGCTAAATGCACTCCAAGCTCCACTTAATACCGCAAGCCAAACTACCTATTTTCCTCCAAACCGAGACTCCACTAGACCACTACATTTCCAAGCCCCTCCAATGCCACAAGAGGGATTTGGACGCCAAGTACCTCCACTAAATCCGAACCCTCCATTCCAAGCTCCATTAACCCAAAGACCGCAAATTCTAAATCCTCCGAATCAAAATGGCCAAGGTCGGCCAGCCCACTTTGAAGGATACGGTAGAGAGGAGTATGAAGGAGATGGAGCCTTTGATGATGCTTATATGAGGGAGGATGAGTTAAGAGGGGGTCGTGGAGAACCTAGGAGATACCGGGGGTATGGAGATAGGGGAAACCGACACCAAGAGAGAGACGTAGGCATCAACACCATCAAGTTGAGCCTACCCATCTTTAAGGGTGAAAGTGACCGCGAGACCTACTTAACTTGGGAATCGGCTTGTGACAAAGTTTTCCAAGTTAATGACATCTCAGAAGAAAAGAAGAGTTGCTACGCTATAGCTCACCTCGAGGGCTATGCTAACACTTGGTGGGAGTATGTTAAACGATTTGGTAATGAATTAGTGGATGGGCAGCCACCACCTTGGTATCGGTTGAGGTATTTGATGAGACAACGATACCTTCCCGAGAGATATCGTCATGAGTTGCTCGCTAGATTATATGTCTTGCGGCAAGGAGGCAAGAGTGTGATGGCCTATTTTGACGAGTTCCAACAACTCATGTTGAAACTTGATCATCGTGGGGAGCAAATCAGTCACGACATCATCCGATTCAAGTGTGGGTTGAACAAAGAGATCTCCACTCATTTGACCCTTCACCGGTTTTAAACCATTGACGGTATATTCCAAGCGGCCCTAGAGATTGAAAGGGAACTTAAGGACAGATCATCCTTCAAGACAAGGGTACAAACCCCCTCGGGTTGGCCCAAAAACAAGGACCAACCCGCCCCTACGAAGCTGCTCGAGTCCAAAACAGTCCCTAAGTTCCCTCCGAAACCGGAGGCTCACAAATATCCCAACCCAAAGGGGTTCCAATGCTTCAAGTGCCAAGGTTGGGGGCATAAGGCCAATGAATGTCCGAACCGGCGCAATGTGATCCTACGAGAAGGGAAAGTGTACTACCTTGGTGAGGAGGTGGTTTCCGAAAGGGGGGAGGATGAGGCCGAGCCTCAAGATGGAGAGAGAGCTGAAAATGGGCCGAATGATGATGAATTAGATGGTAGTGAAGATGTCTATCCACAAGAAGGGGAGTGTGTGGTTCAAAACTTTGTGGTTAGACGTGTCATGATTAGTAAGGCGATGGATGACCCGAGTCAAAGGGAAAATCTATTCCATACTAAGTGTCTTGTAAAGGGGAGTGTGTGCACCTTGGTGATTGATAGTGGTAGTTGTACAAATGTTGCGAGCCATGCTATTGTAAATTTCTTGAAGCTACCAACTACACTACACACTAGTCCTTACAAGCTACAATGGTTGAACGATTATGGTGAATTAAAGGTCACAAGGCAATGTGTGATTCGGTTTAAGGTGGGAAACTACCACGATGAAGTGCTTTGTGACGTGATCCCAATGCAAGCATGTCACTTGTTGTTAGGTAGGCCATGGCAATATGATAGGTCTACTAAGCACGATGGGAGGTCCAACCGGTATACGCTTGAGAAGGATGGCCGAAAGGTCACACTTCACCCTCTTTCACCCTCCCAAGTAAATGAGTGGCATCAAAAGATGAGAGAGTTAAAGGGAAAGGGGAAGGAATCCGGAAAGGGAGAAAAGGGGGGGATGCCGTAGGTGAGGAAGTAGGGACATCCGAGGCTGTCCCAACGACAAGGGAGATGGAAAACGTAGTGATGTTGGCTAGGAGGAAAGAACTCTTCGTGGACCATGATGAAAACAAGCCGATGTTACATTTGGACCATTGTTTTAATACTAACCCCACTAATTCTTCCATTTCCCCTTTGATTTCTTGTGTGTTGCAGGAGTATGAAGATGTATTTCCTCAAGAGCTTCCGCAAGGATTGCCCCCACTTAGGGGAATTGAGCACCAAATTGATTTGGTGCCGGGTTCCCAACTTCCAAACAAACCGGCCTATAGGAGCAATCCCATGGACACTAAGGAGCTTGAAAGACAAGTTGAGGAGCTTCTCAACAAGGGATACATCAAGGAAAGCATGAGTCCGTGTGCTGTTCCGGTGCTTTTGGTACCAAAGAAGGACGGAACTTGGCGCTTGTGCGTCGATTGTAGAGCCATCAACAAAATCACGATAAGGTATCGTCATCCAATCCCTAGACTAGATGATATGTTAGATGAGCTCCACGGATCATGTTTGTTTTCTAAAGTGGACCTTAGGAGCGGCTATCACCAAATTCGCATGCAACCCGGTGATGAGTGGAAGACCGCATTCAAGACCAAATTCGGTCTATATGAGTGGCTGGTCATGCCCTTCGGCCTTACCAATGCTCCTAGCACATTTATGAGGCTAATGAATCATGTAATGAAGCCTTATATTGGAAAGTTTGTGGTGGTTTACTTTGATGATGTGTTGGTGTATAGTAAATCTATTGATGATCATGTAATGCATTTGAGATGTGTGTTTGATGTGCTCCGAAAGGAGAAGTTGTATGCCAACATGGAGAAGTGTTCTTTTGGTGTTGATAAAGTTATATTCTTGGGTTTTGTCGTGAGCTCAAGGGGTGTGGAAGTGGACGATTCCAAGATAGACTCTATTCGAAGTTGGCCGACCCCTAAAACTATTGGAGAAATCCGAAGTTTCCACGGGTTGGCAAGCTTTTATAGGAGGTTTGTCAAAGGATTTAGTTCCATAGCAGCCCCCTTGACCGAGGCAATTAGAAAGGACGGACCCTTTAAATGGGGTGATGAGCAGGCTAGGGCTTTTGAGGCCTTGAAAGCTACGCTCATCTCGGCGCCTTTATTGCAATTGCCCGATTTTGATAAGATGTTTGAAGTAGAGTGTGATGCTAGTAAGGTTGGCATCGGGGATGTTTTGATGCAAGAAGGTAAGCCCGTTGCTTATTTCAGTGAAAAGCTCAAAGGGGCAACTCTTAATTACTCAACTTATGATTTGGAGTTGTACGCCCTTGTTAGAGCCTTGGGAAATTGGCAACATTATTTGTGGCCTAAGGAGTTTGTGATACGAACGGATCATGAGTCGTTGAAACACCATAAGAGCCAAGACAAGTTGAATAGGCGTCATGCTAAGTGGATTGAGTTCATCGAGACTTTCCCTTATGTAATTCATTACAAAAGGGGAAAGGAAAATGTTGTTGCCGATGCCTTGTCTAGGAAGCATGTTCTTATTGCTACCTTGTCTTAGAAATTGATGGGTTTTGAAAGCTTGCGGTTGTTGTATCCCGAGGATCCTACCTTTTCTCCTATTTTTAGGGAATGCGAAGAGTGGGGAAGGGACCGTTGGCTTAAGGAGAATGACCATTCCTCCTACTCTCGGTTCGATGGGTATTTGTTCAAGGAGAGGAGGTTTTGTGTTCCTTCTAGTTCTTGGAGGGAATTATTTGTGAGGGAGGCCCATGACGGAGGCCTCATGGGTCACTTTGGGGTAGACAAGACCCTCAGAATCTTAGAGGAGAACTTCTATTGGCCCAAAATGCGCAAAGACGTCACTAAAATTTGTAGTCAATGCGTGGCCTGCCGGAGTGCGAAATCTCATCTCCTACCTCAAGGATTATATACCCCACTCCCTACTCCCCTTAGGCCTTGGTTGGACATTTCGATGGATTTTGTTTTGGGGCTGCCAAGGACTAGAAAGGGCCGAGATAGCATTTTTGTTATTGTTGATAGATTCTCTAAAATGGCTCATTTTATTCCATGTGCTAAAACCAAGGATGCTCGTAGTGTAGCTTCATTATTTGTTGCACATGTTGTAAAGCTTCACGGGGTACCGAGGACTATTGTGAGCGATAGGGACTCAAAGTTCCTAAGTCTCTTTTGGAAGTCCATGTGGGGTAGGCTTGGAACGAAGTTACTTTTCTCCACTTCTTGTCACCCACAAACCGATGGCCAAACGGAGGTAGTAAATAGAACCTTGGGGTCTATGCTACGTTCTATGGTTAAAGGTAAACTGACTTCATGGGAAGATCACCTACCCTTGGTGGAATTTGCATACAACCGGGTAATACATTCGAGCACGGGAATGACTCCCTTTGAATGTGTTTACGGCCTGAATCCCCTTACCCCTTTAGATCTCACTCCTTTGTCTAGTGATCTCATGAACAACTTAGATGGAAATAAAAGAGCTGAGGAAATGAAGAAAATGCATGAGACGGTGCGGATCAAGCTTGAAAGGAAGAACCAAGAGATTGCAAAAAGGGTAAACAAAGGGAGAAGAAGGCTTGTGCTTGAACCCGGAGATTGGGTGTGGGTGCATCTTCGAAAGGATCGGTTTCCAGCTCAAAGGAAGTCCGAATTGCTGCCAAGGGGTGATGGTCCTTTCCAAGTACTTGAGAGAATCAATGACAACGCCTACAAGATTGACCTTCAACCGGAATATCAAGTGCACAACACTTTCAACGTTGGTGATCTCTCCCTCGTGGATACGGTTGAAGATGACCAAATGCTGAATTTGAGGTCAAATTCCTCTCAAGATGGATAGGATGATACGGTTAGGGCAGCCTCCACAAGTACACGGCCTTTCACACGAAGCCAAGCTCGGGAATTACAAAAACTCCAAGCTTTGTTCATGCAAATGGCCGTGTGTGAGTTGGTGATTGAACCAACCAAGGACCTAAACGTTTTTATGTGTGAAGAGAGGTCCTAATGTGTAATAAACTACTCTCCAAGGTTGGCACAAGAAGCAAGGGCGGATGGGTCATTTTACCCCTTTTGTTTGTAGTATAAATAGAACATGTTAGAGAGTCATCCCTTAGTTTTTGAATGCTGATTTTTGTAACCTAAAACACTAAACCTTTCCTCTCTCTTCCACTCATAGAAGCCGCCCCTATTATCTCACAAGTAGAGGGATACTTGTGTTGTCTCTTTGGCTAGAAACAAGGGTTTTGAGGTCGTTGAGTGCCTCTTGGTCCTCGTAAGAACTTGGTGTTTATATTCATTAGACTTAGGGTCCTCTCTTGATGTTAGGGTTCTTAGTTTCTTGAATGTTATATGTCAAGTTATCTATCATTCTTTATCTTGTTGTTGTTGTTGATTTTGTTATCTTAAAGTCTAGTGAAGCCGTGTGGGGCTCTTTTCGATTCACTAGCATTGTTATCTATCTTGTTGCTCTTGTGTTGTGGGCTGAAAAACCGAAACTTAAACTTGTTGTTCTTGTGTTGTTGGATTGAAATCCGAGCCTACTTGAAGCTCTTGGTGTTGTTGGTTTGATTTTGTATCAAAACAGGTCCACGTGGATTGTTTGGAGAGACCTGGTAGTAAAGACAATGTCTTTGACTTTGAAAGTTGTTCTAGTCTATTTACCCAGTTTGCAGGAATCACAGATATGATTGTGATCCTTTTCAAACTTGAGTTTTCACAGGCCTATCACCAAATAAAGTCTAGATAATTTCTCAATAATGTGCATACTAGCATGCTAGATGAGGACTCCAAATAAGGCATCACATAGTTGACTGATGCTGAACAAGTTATTTTCCACCAGTTTTAATCACTTGTATTCATTGACAATATCGGCAATTTTTCACTTCTTGACTTTTGTGGTTCCTTCACAGGTTACCTATAATTTGTCCCAAATTTCTTTTGCGGTTTCACACATTGAAATCTTATTCTATTCTTCTCCGCTAATTGTACACAAAAACAAACTTATTACACGTGAGTTAGCTTTAAATCTAAAAAGAATGTTGCACTCAAGCTTGACAATTTCAAGCTGGAATCTCGACATCAATGCTAAACTTCTCAGTCTCAACTACCCAAACCAAACCTTTTTATGTGTAAGTATTAATACTCCAAATTTATCATAACATCAAAATCGCCATCCCAAGGCATCAAATCTGATATTGAGCCAACAAATCCAAACCAAGGTCATGTACTCACAATGACCATAGTGTCTGAATCAAGAATATCTGTACCAGATCATGCCAAACCAAAATCAAAGCATACCTGAAGAACAAAATTGCAATAGAGGATTAAGCACCAACTAAAAATAGAGGAAATCCACTCCATATCTGTTGGAGGGAATGAACTATTATGGCATAATCAAGAAATCCCAAAGGGTGAAAACTACACTAGTAATGGCAATACTTTAGCTACTTTGGAGAAATAAAACTCAAGCAAGAAATTAGCCAACCCAACACTCCATCTCATTAAAGAATACCCATGGGCATATATCATTGAGGCGAAACACTCTCCACTAGGCCGAACAAACTCTAAAATAGGGATTTCCTAAATCCACTCAAGTAGGACAATCATCATCAATCCATCCATGAATATCATCTACAAAGAAGAATTAAATACCAATCTAAAAACCAAGGACAAAGTCAAGAACACCACCTGAAAAACAATCAAACAAATCAAGATAAAAAATTTCTAATTTGCCATCTTAAGAAGCGATCGAATGAACTACAACCTATCTCTAACTCTTTAACACTACTAGAGTATGAGTTGCATAAGTATAAGAATGGAGCATCAATCTCCACTCTTATAACAAGGGCAAACCATCCCTAGGTGACGAACCCAACAAGTCTAAGAAATAAACCCAAGACATCTAGATATCAATATGAAATAGCTATAGGGCAGTAAAATAGCCACAAACAAAGAACAGATCTAGATCTAGTCAAGCTAACAAATGGTCTATCTAGAAAAAAGATAAACAAAGAGAGAACCTTTACAGTACAATAGTCAATACTAAGAATCTCAAACTCATGAATGACCAATATGACTAAATTATCAACTCTAGAAAAATACATAATCATAGAAGGTCAACTTATATTCGATGTAACAATATATTCCTGAATGAATCTAACATAGCTAACTAAAATGGAAAACAATCAACCTCGCCTCACTATAGGAAAAAAATCATCAAATCGGGATATAGCTACTTAAGCCAATGAATAAGAATTGCAAAGAAATAGGATTCTAACTAGATAACACTAATCTATACAGATACCCAGTAAGGATCAATAACATCATGTACTAACATCAATACAATAGGCATGATAGCAATATAAACATCAATAAATTAATAGGCAGTATCAAAATGAAAATCAATAGCAAGTACCACTCTAAAGGCCATAATTAGGGCAATGGCTAAGATAAATGGGGCTCAAACCCAAAATGTTATACCTATAGGGAGAAAATATCAATTCAATTCTACCCCATCCACTACTGATTTAATAAATAATAGAGTGGTCATAAAATATGAATTTGATTACAAGGCACACAAAAACCAATTTGAACTCATCAAGGCATATAATCATTAATGCATAACAAGAACCCAATTAACATAATGAAAAAAGATAAGTATGGGGAAATAAAAGCACACTGGTCATGATGAAATCTCCAATCATATGCCAGATGGTCCAAAGGGAGAATAAATCTAAATATGAACAAATTTGAACCAACCAACTCATCAACTGAGGAACCAAGCACACTATCTCTAACTAAAGATGCCATAACATCATGAGGATGACTTTAATAAGTATAATGACTAGAAGTCCCATGTTAGGACTTTTACTAGACTAGTGACTGATCTCTCTGGAATTGAACAACTCCTAATGTTCTAACCTTAGCGAGAAAGACAAACTAAGCCCAAATGGCTAATTAACTGATGTTGAGGAAAATTACTACTTTAATAATCATCCTTCCCTCAATCATAGCAAATATTAGGAACCTTAAGCTAGCAAGGAATATATGCTAGCTCTCTCTAATCAACAATGTTATATATGGGCATTCTCTAAACTTGTGTCCTATCTTGACATAACCAGAACAAGATCTTGGAACACTTTTTGATACTGACCCTCATAATACAAAATGGTCATCATAACTTAAAGTTTTAATGTCAAAACTTGTGCAAGGTCAGATAGGGTCTATGCTCACTATGATAACTATAACGCCCTGAAATTTCGAAGCAATGTTAGCACTATGTTACAAGTTCATGCATAGTACATTATAATTATTTGATAGTTTGATGAGTTATTTATGGTATATTAAGTCCCCAAATAACTCCCAACTATTAGATAAATCAAAATAATCCTCATAGATTTTATTTTTGATAAGAATGTTGCTTTAGTCAACTTTAAACGGGCATGTATTTTATTCTACCTAGAAATTATAAGATCCATATTTTGGCCAAATACAACACTCAGGTCAGAAGTTAATCCAACACTCAGGTCAGAAGTTATGACACTTTTACTACAAAATAGTAGTCCAACTCGATGATGCCGCATGGCGGTGATGGACAAATTCACATTTTTCCTTTTCCATTGTGCCATCATGATAAGCATCATTTCACACTTTTGTGCTATTTTGTGTTCATCCTTTTTTAGTTGATCATCACGATAGCACCGCATCACGCCAAGGGCTAAATTCGCATTCATAGGGGTAACAATATGGTGTTGAATTATGACATGGTTACTATTTAGGATGGCCCATTTTTCAGTGGCATGATGCAATTGCACCACGTCATGTTGGGAAGATGGGATTTCAAGTCTGTGACTTAAATTCCAAGGACCATTTTTTCTTTTTTCAAAGCCCCAAATCCATCCAAAACACGTAATTAACAACCTAGAGACTCATAATATCCCTCATTACACAAAAATCCTCTTCAAGTAACTAATCTCATTTCAATAACAAAAATCCTAGCCTTCAAAATTCAATATCAAATATTAAGAATTCATAATCAATTCCCATGAATTGATTAACCTAGTTATCTTAAGTGTTCATTCATGGGTCTCTTTCACACATACAGTCTAATTATCCAAATTTAAATTTTAACTTGGTATTTTAACAAGTTACTATGATTTTAAATTGTGATTTTAACCATGAATCTTGGATTTATACCATGCTTACATGAAATTATTATCATTTATCAAACCCCACATGTTTTAATATTGTTATTCACTAATTTAAATCATGATTAAGTGTTATGGATGTCAAAATCATGCTATTACTCCAAGTTTTATAGTATTCCTATGAGTTTGTTAAACTACGAGTACCAAGTGTTTGATGAAATGCCTACACAAGTGAATTTTGAATAAATGCTTCATATTATGTCCCCAAAGTTTAGTAATATTTTACTATTACATCTATCATGTCCTGGGAGTTACAAATACCCATAACCATAGCTTTTTACTCAGTCTCAATATCTTCAGTATAGTTTCAAAATATGATATGAGCATTATTAGTTAGGTCGATTATCAGAACTAGATAATCTTATAACTATTCAGTATTCCAAGTCAGTTCAGTTGGGAGTAAGATTTAGCAACGAGCAAATCCAGGGAAGGTGTCTCACCTGCTAGTTAAGGGTGCATGCTTTAGTAGTAGTCCTTGCGTTCCATAACTATGTAGCCAGTGTAGATTGAGATGTTAACTTGCTAGTTGAGGGTTAATCTCAGTAGGGCCCTGCCAGACGAGGGTGACCCTTAGTCCTTCGGGACAACACTTTAGTGGATCCACATAGCCAGTGTTAGTACCCGTGGAACGATACTGACTCCCTCCAAATCATAGGTTAGACCCCAAATTTTCATATATAGGCATGTCGATTAGATGATAGCTCCCATTGTCTCAGTCCATTAGTTATTTTAGTGATTTAATTTTAGATTTTCTTAAACATAGCATATAGATATCAGTTATTTAGTTATTAATATAAAGTATTTCAGGTTCTAGATTTTTATTCGGAACATGTTTTATGCTTGGTCAGGCATCTTCAACACTTACAGATTCCTTGTAGTCTATTCAGTATGTCATGCTATATATATTTAGATAGTTATTACTCATGTTCATAAAACCATGCATATCAGTGTACGTCATTTTGCATACCAGTACATTTAAAGTACTAATTACATACTCTTTTCTTGTACTATGATGTATCCTATCATAGGTTCAGACACTCAGTTCCCTGATCGTGCATAGACTCTCCAGATTATCAGTGCAACAGTGAGTAGTCCTCATATTTTGAGGACAAATTATATGTACATTCATGCTTTCAGTTTAGTTTTTTGATTGAGTTAATTGGGGCCTGTCCCATGAAATCTCATTCAGTTAGTTTAAAGGCTTTCATACATTTTGGACAGTTAGTCAGTTCTCAAACTTCAATTTTCACTGTCTGATGTTTTATCAGTATTATATATTTTGTTTATGAATTTTATTAGATTTATTACTAAGATCCTTATGGTATTCTTCTGTTAAATTCCACATATGATCTTTTGTTATCAGTTTTACTCAATACTCACAGAAGGTACCTGCTCATGGGTAAGCTTATGGTGTCTTAGGACTGTGAGCACCGTGTGGCACCCAGGGTGTACTCTCAGGGATTTCAAAACTTGATATCAGAGCTTATAGTTTTAAAATTTCCTAGGAAGTCTAAAATTCATGTCAAGTGGATTTGTATGCATCAGTGTAAAATGAGCCTTATTTATGGACAAGAGGGTATGTTGCATTTTAAGAAAAGTTTCCTTTCTTTTAGTGTTCATGTCATGTGATTGAGAATGATGATCATGTTAAACTCTATTTCTAATCCAAATTTCTCTTCCATTTACAGAACATGCCTCCCAGAAAGACAAACGAATAAAGAAACATAAAGCATCCAACACTTATGCCCATTCAGGAAGATCACCTGAATGAACATGTTTCTCATACAGAGATTAGAGATACATTCACTACTCTAGCTTATTTTGTAGAAGCTTAGAATGCTAAGACAATTACTTTTCTAGCCAACCCAATGCCAATACTTCCGCAGCTAGGATTCAGGACTTTACCCGAAAGAATCCGCCTCTTTTTTTGTGATCCAAATCTGAAGAAGATCCATAGGAATTCTTTGAAATGGTATAGAAGGTAACAAATATTATAGTTGTAACTACTAGTGAGAGTACTGAGTTAGTTGCCTATCAGTTGTAAGATGTGGCTCATACCTAGTTTAAGCAGTGGAAGGTAGATAGGGGAGAAGATTCAAGGCCTATAGAATAGGTAGAGTTCACTACTTTCTTCTTAGAATTATTCTTTCAGTTGGAATTGAGAGAAGCCAAGGTGTTTGTGTTTATTAAGTTGAGGCAGGGCAACTTGAGTGGGAAAGAGTGTTTCCTTAAGTTTGCTCAGTTTGCTAGGTATGCTCCTCATATGGTAGATAATAGTATGTTTATGATGAGTAAGTTTGTGTCTGGTGTATCTGATAGTGTTGTCAAGGAGTATAGGACTGCATTGTTAATTAAGGAGATGGACTTGCCTAGGCTTATGGTCCTTGCTGAACAAACTAAAGAGAAGAATTGTAAGGAGAGAGATAGGGGGAGAACATGAGGGCTAGAATAGTTTTCTTTAATTTCAATTAGACAAAGTCAAAAGGTGGAAATCATCCGCAGTTCCTCCAAAAATCTTCATTCCTAGCTCCATATTCAGCTAGTGCCCCAATTCCCAAATTTAAAAAATAATAATAGGGATAGAGTGTTGTGCCCTATGTCCCAAGGAGTGTTAACAATGGTCGTGCAAATCTTCAATTCCATAAATATGGTGGAAACCATAAGGGTATTTATCGAGATAGTAGTGATATATGCCTTGGGTGTGGCATCCCAGGCCACCAAATCAGGTATTGTTCGAAGAGTGGTCAGTAGGTTCAGTCCAATCATCCCCCAGTTCCAATAGGTCGCCCTATTCAATAGAGTTTTGTTTCCAGTGCTACTAGTGGTCAATATCCAAACACATTATATGCCCTTTGGTCCAGAAAAGATCAGGAATATTCTTCTGATATGGTTACTGGTATGTTACAAGTCTTTTATTTACATATTTATTCTTTATTAGACCCAAGATCTTCTTTTTCTTTTGTAATACTTTTATAGTTGTCAATTTCGGAGTCAGTCTAGAAATCGTAGCAGAGCCCTTTTGAGTGTCTACCCCAGTAGGTGTCTCTATTATAGCCAGACAGGTATAGAAGAACTGTCTGATCATAATATCTCAAGAAGTCACTTCAGTTGACCTAATGGAGTTAGAGATGATAAATTTTGATGTCTTTCATGGCATGGATTAGCTCTACTCATGTTATGCTTCAGTTGATTGTAGAAATAGAGTACTTAATTTTCAGTTTCCAAACAAACCAGTCGTTGAATAGAGTGGTAGTACTACAACTCTTAGGGGTCAGCTTGTTTCATACCGTAGGGTAAGGAAAATTATATCCAAGGTGTGTATTTACAATCGTGACTGAGTCAAAAACTCTAATTATGAGGCTCTAACTCATTAGTTAGTTTTAATAGTGAGGGAATTTCCAGATGTGTTCCCTAAAGATCTTCCTGGAGTTTCCATAGAAAGGGAAATTGACTTTAGAATAGGCCTTCTTCCAGATACACAACCTATCTATATTTCGCCATATAGATTAGCTCCATCCAACTCAAAGATTTGAAAGAATAATTAAAAGGTTTTCTTTATAAGGGATTCATCAGGCATAATTTTCCCCATAGAGCGCACCAGTCCTATTCGTGCGTAAGAAAGATGGTTCTCTTAAAATTTGTATTGACTACAGTTAGTTGAACAAAGTAACCATAAAAAAAATACCCACTTCCCAGAATTGATGACTTGTTCGACCAACTTTAGGGTGCCAGTTATTTTTCTAAGATAGACCTCAGATCCGGCTATAATCAGCTTAGAGTAGAAGAATGTGACATTCTAAAAAAAGCTTTCAGAACTCAGTATGGTCACTTCAAGTTTCTAGTTATGTCCTTTGGTCTCACCTATGCCCCAGTAACCTTTACGGACTTGATGACCTAGTATTCAAGAGTACTTAGATATGTTCATCATTGTCTTCATTGATGAGATTCTTGTTTACTCTTGTAATGAAAATGTTTATGCAAATCACCTATGAATAGTATTGTAGAATCTTTGAGCCCTTAAGTTTTTAACCAAATATAGTAAGTGTAAATTTTTGCAAAGGTCAGTAGCTTTCCTTGACCTTATTATTTGCGGTGATGGCATTAGAGTTGATCCTCAAAAGATACAGGCAATACAACACTAGCCCAGACCAATATCTCCATCAGACATTAGAAGTTTCTTGGTTTTAGATGGCTATTATCGATGGTTTGTTGATGGATTTTCATCTATTCCATCCCCCACGTCTAGGTTGACTCTAAAGAAAAGTTAAGTATCAGTGGTCAAATTCTTCTAAGAAGTGTTTTTAGAAGTTGATGACTCGACTCATGACAGCTACAGTTTTGACATCGCCAGACTGTTCAGCTTGGTTTTTCTGTACTATGATGCTTCTAGAGTTGGGTTGGGATGTATTTTTAAGTTAAGAGGTAATGTTGAGGGTAATAAGAAAAAGATAGTTAGATAAGTTCATCAATATGCTAGATTAGGTTTTCATTTAGTTGATTCAACTGAGGGTAGTGTTTAGGTTCAAAATAGTTCAGAATCTTCTTTTTTTGATGAAGTAAAAGAAAAGCAAGATAGGGATCCAACTATAGTGAAGCTGAAGGAGTCACTCAGAGATCAAAAAGTAGAGGTTTTCTCCAATGGATGAGATGGTGTGTTGCATTGCTAGGGTAGGCTGTGTATGCCTTATGTTGATGAGTTGAGACATTGATTTTTTGCATAAGCACATGGTGCACATTAATCTATTCATCCAAGGGCCACGACGATGTACTGCGATCTGCGAGAAATCTATTAGTGGAGTGGGATAAAAAAGGATATCACAGAATTTGTAGCTATGTACTCCATTTGCTAGTAGGTTAACATTGAACATGAAAAGCCTAGTGGATCTATGTAGGAGTTCAGTATTCTCACTTGCAAGTGGGAATAAGTGAACATGGATTCTGTGAAAGGTTTGCCTCGTACTCGTCAGCAACATGATTTGATGGATCATTGTAGACAGGGTGACCAAATTAGCCTATTCTTTGCCAGTCCATAGTTCTTTTTTTTCCAAGGACTATACAAGTCTCTATCTTAGAGAGTTGGTTATGTTTCATAGTGTTCCATTATATATCATCTCAGATAGAGGCACTCAGTTTCCCTTTCACTTTTGGAAAGTTATTCAGAAAGGTCTTGGTACTCAAGTTCAGCTCGATACAGCCTTTCACCCTTAGATAGATGGTCAAGTAGAAAGGAAAATTTATATCCTTGAGGATATGTTAAGAAAGTATGTAGTCGTCTTTAAAGCTAGTTGGTATGACTATTTGACTTTGATTAAATTCAAATATAATAACAACTATTATTCCAGTATTCAGATTCCTCTGTTTGAGGCTCTATATCAAAGGATATGTAGATCTATGATTGGTTAGTTTGAATTAGGAGAAACCATTATAGTAGTGCCTGACTGTGTGTTTGATGCCTTAGAAAAAGTACATTTGATTAGGGAGAGGCATAAGGAAGCCCAGAGCTGACGAAAATCATATTTAGTTATGAGAATAAAAGATCTTGAGTTTGAGGTTGGCGATTTCATATATCTAGCAATCTCTCCCTTGAAGGGTGTTTAGATGTTTTGTAAGAAGGGGAAGCTTAGTCCCCGATATGTTGTCCCTTACAGGATTTTAAGCCATTTCAAAAATGTGGCTAATGAGCTTGTGCTACTTGCAGACTTAGCATCAGTACTCCCTATATCCATATTTCCTTATTGAAGAAGTGTATTGGAGACCCAGCAGTTATTGTTCCCTAAGAAAGCGTAGATGTTCATAATAGCCCTTCTTATGAAGAAATTCCAATCTAGATCCTTGATCGACAAATTCACAGACTAAGGAACAAAGAAGTTCCCTTAGTCAAATTTTTTTGGTGGAATCAGACCATTGAGGGATCCAATTAGGAAGCAGAAGCAGATATGAGGACCAAGTACTCTCATCTTTTCTTCGCAAAAATAGATTTAGCCGAAGGTAACAAATTCTTAGAATTTATGTTTTCCTTGATCTGTTTCTACTACATATCATTGTCATGCTAGTCATGAATTCACAGAAACTAGCTCAGTCATATGCTATATTTCAGTCTCAGCCATATAATCACATTTTTGTCATGCATATTCAGCATGTAATCTCAGTTCCACAGTGTTTTCAACTTAACCAGTCTTATTCGAGGACAAGGGTTCCTAAGGGGAGATATTGTAATACCTCGAAAGTCCAAACCAATTTTAGTGCCATATTTCAAGTTCATGAATAGTACATTTTCATTCATTTTTAGTTTTATGAGTTAGTTGAGGTATATTAAGGCTTGAAATAACTCCTAGCTACTAGACAAATCAAAATAATCCTTACCAATTGGATTTTTTATAAGAATGTTTCTTTAGTCACCTTCAAACGAGCATATATTTTGTTATATCAAAAATATTCAAACTCAAGACCCCCCCCAACTAATAGTAAATTTAATTAGCTTTTCAACGATACAAATTTTGGCCATATCCGACATTCGGGTGAGATGTTATGGTACTTTTAGTGAAAAATAGTTGCCCAACGCAATAATGCCGCATCACGGTGATGGCCGAATTCATTTTTGTCATTTTCCAGTATGTCATCATGATAAGCACCGCATCACACTAATGTGCTATTTTTGAATTTCCTTTTATATGGATCATTGTGATAGCGCCACGTCATGCCAAGGGCCAAATTCGCATTTAGTGGGGTACCACGATGGCGCCGCACCGCGCCAAGGTTCCATTTCGGGATGGTCCCTCTTCCAGTGGCTTGATACGATTGCACCTCGTTACTCCATATGTCAAAATTTAGATTTCTAGTCCACGACTTAAAATCTAGGGACCATTTGGTCTTTTCCAAAAGCCCCAAATCCATTCAAAGAATGTAATTAAGACCTGAAAAGGGCATCATATGCCCCATTACTCACAAATCCTCTTCAACCAACTAATCTCCTTTCAAGAGAAAAACCCTAGCCTTCATAATTCAAGATCACATCTCAAAAATTCACCATCTATTTTCAGAAATTCATAAACCCAATAATCTAAAGTGTTTATTCAAGGGTCCTTTTCACCCATGCAGTCCAATTATCCAAATTTAAAATTAAAGTTATGATTTTTACAAGTCACCATTGTTTTAACTATGAATCTTGACTTTATACCATACTTACATAAAATTGTTCTTGTTTATCAAACCCCACATGTTTTATTATCATTACTTACTGATATAAATCATTATTAAGTGTTATTGATGTCAAAATCATGCAATTACTCTATGTAGTATACTATTCACATGATTAGCTTAAACTTAGAATACCAAGTGTTTTAATATCATTTCTCCATGTTTCAATTTCATTTCTACAAGAGTGAATTTTGAGTAAATGCTTTCATATTATATCTAAAAGTTTAGTACTATTTTACTATTACAACTATCGAGTCCCAGAGGTTACGAATAACCAAAACCATAGTTGTTTTCTTAGTCTCAATATCTTCATAATAGTTTAAGAATATGCTATGAGCATCATCAGTTTAGTAAATTATCATAATCATATAATCTCAGAATGGTTTAGTATTCCGAGCCAGTTCAGTTAGGAGTAAGATTTAGCACCGAGCAAACCAAGGGATGGGGTCTTACCATCCAGTTGAGGGTGCAACCTTTAGTAGTAGTCCCTATATTCCAGAACTACATAATGAGCGCAGGTTAAGATGTTAACCTGCCAGTCAATATTTGGTCTCATTAGGGCCCTGCCAAATGAGGGTGACTCTTAGTCCTTCAGGATAAAACTTTAGGGGATCCACACAGCCAGTGTTTGAACCTGTGGCATGGTACTAACACCCTTCAAATTGGGGTCATATATTGGACCCCAAATTTCTTTGTTGGGGCATATCAGTTATATGATAGCTCTGATAGCCTCAGTCCAGTCATCAGTTTAGTGATTCAGTTTAAGATTTTCTTGACCATAGGATATCGATATCAATTATTCAGTTATCAGTATGAACTATTCCAGATTTTATATTATATTCTGACTATATTTTATGCTTGGTCATGTATCTTCATCACTTATAGTTTCCTTGTATTCTATTGAGTATGTCATGTTATCTATATTCAGACGGTTATTACTCATGTTCATGAAACCATCCATATAAGCCTACTTTATTTAGCATACCAGTACATTCAAAGTAATGATCATATATTTTTTTCTTGTCCTATGATATAACATAGCATATGTTCGAATGCTTAGTTCCCAAATCGTGCATAGACTTCCAGATTATCAGTCGTAGAAGTGGTGAGTACTCATATTTTGAGGATAAATTTTATTTACATTAATGCTTTTAGTTTAGTAGTTAATTTGATTTAGTTGGGGCCTGTCCCATCAACTCTCATTCAGTCAGTTTAGAGGCTTTCAAACATTTCAGAAAGTTAGTCAGTGCTAAGATTTCAGTGCTAAGATTTCAATTTCATTGTTTGATGTTTTATCAGTATTATCAGTTTCGTTTATGTGATTTATTATATTCATTACATAAAACCTTATGGTAATCCTTAGTTAAATTTTGCATATGATCTTTTGTTATTAGTTTTACTCATTTCTCACAGAAGGTATCAGCTCATGGGTTAACTGGTGGTCCCACGAGACTTTAAGCATTGTGTGGAGCCCAGGGTGTACTGTTAAGACATTACAAACTTTGTATCAGAGCCAAAGGTTTTAAATTTTCCTAGGATATTTGAAATCCACATCAAGTATAGTCTTGTGCATGTGTGTGAAATGCGCTATATTTATGGACAAGAGGCTATGATGTGTTTTAAGAAAAGTTTCCTTTATTTCAGTGTTCAAGTTGTGTGACTGATTATGATTCTCATGTTAAACTATCTATGTAATCCAAATTTCCCTTCCATTTATAGAACATACCATCTAGAAAAACAAACGACAAAAGAAATATAAACCAACTAACACCTCCGCCCATTTTAGAAGATCGCCTAAATAAGTATGTTTCTCATGCAGAGTTCAGAGTTGTATTCACTACTTTGGATCACTCTGTAGGTGCTTAGAATGCTTAGTCATCCATTATTCCAGCCAACCCAATGGCCAATACTGTTGCAGCAGGGATTTGAGAATTTTCCCGAATGAATCCTTCTTTGTTTTGGGATCCAAATGTGAAGAGGATCCGCAAGAATTTTTAGACATGGTCTAGAAGGTAATATATCTTATATGGGTAACTTCTAGTGAGATTGTAAAGTTAGCTACCTATTAGTTGCAAGGTATGGATCATACATGTTTAAGCAGTGGAAGGTAGATAGAGGCATACATACAGGGCCTATAGAATGGGAAGAGTTTGATACTGCCTTCTTAGATAGTTCTTTATATTGGAGTTGAGAGAAGAGAAGGTGTTAGAGTTTATTAACATGAGGTAGGGCAATATGAGTGTGAAAAATTATTCCTTCTAGTTTACTCAGTTTGCTAGGTATGCTCCTCATATGGTAGCTGATAGTAGGCCTAAGATGAGTAAGTTCATGTCTGGTGTATCTGATATTGTGGTCAAGGAGTGTAGGACTGAAATGTTGATTATGGAGATGAACTTGTCTTGGCTTATAGTCCATGCTCAATAGATGGAGGAGCATAAGACTAAGGAGAGACAAAGGAAGAATAAGAAGGCTAGAATAGATAGCTTTACTTTCAATTAGCCAAAGTCATAAAATCGTAATCGTCCTCAGTTCTACTGGAAATTGTAGTCGTACCAATCCTCTTTGCTAAAAATATGGTAGAAACCATTAGGGTGCATGTAGAGCCTATAGTAATGTATGTTTTGGGTATGGCAAGCTAGGCCACTGAATTAGGGATTGTCCATAGAGTGGTCAGTAGGGTCAGTCCTTTCATCCCCCAATTCCAACTGACTGCCCGACTCAGCAGGGTGCTACGTCTAGTGCTACCAGTGGTCAGCGTCCAAATAGATTGTATGCCCTTCTGTCCTTACAGGTTTAGGAAATTCTCTTGATGTGGTTACGGGTATTTTACAGGTCTTTCAATTTCATGTTTATGTTTTATAAGACAGTGGAGCTTCTCTTTCTTTTGTAACCCTTTATCTTGCCTTCAACCTTGGAGTTAGTCCCAAAATCTTAGCAGAACCATTTTAAGTGTCTACCCCTGTTGGTGTCCTATTATCATCAGAAAAGAATACAGGAATTGTTCGGTCACAATATCACAAAAAGTCACTTAAGTTTTTCTAGTGGAGGTAGAGATGACATATTTTGAAGTCATTCTTGGCATGGATTGGCTCCACTCATGTTATGCTTAAATTAATTGTAGAAACAAAGTAGTTCATTTTCAGTTTCCAAATGAACCAATCCTTGAATGGAGTGGTAGTACTACAGCTCTAAGGGGTCAGCTTGTGTCAGAACTTAGGGCGAGTAAGATAATATCCAAGGGTTGTATTTACCATCTTATCCGAGTCAAAGACTCTCCGAGGCTCAAAATCATTATTCAGTTTTAGCAGTAAGGGAATTTCTAGATGTATTCCTTAAAGATCTTCCTAGGGTTTCTCTCAAAAGGGAAATTGACTTCAAAATAGACCTTCTTCTAGATACACAACCTCTCTCTATTCTTCTATACAAAATGGCTCCATCCATACACAAAGAGTAGAAAGAACAATTTAAAGATCTCCTAGATAAGGGATTCTTGAGGCCCAGTGTGTCACTGTGGGGCGTACCAGTCATATTCATGTGTAAGAGAGATAGTTCTCTTAGAACGTATTTTGACTACCATTAGTTGAACAAAGACACCATAAAAAAACAAATACCTATTTCCTAGAATAGATTACTTATTAGACCAACTTTAGAGAGCCAGTTATTTTTCTTTTGTAGAACTCAAACTCAGCTATTATCAGCTTAGAGTCAGAGAATGTGACATTCCGAAAACATCTTTTAGAACTTAGTATGGTGACTTCGAGTTGCTAGTAATATCCTTTGGTCTCACCAATGCTCAATCAGTCTTCATGGACTTGATGAACTTGGTGTTTAAGAAATACTTAGACATATTCATCATAGTCTTCTTTGATGACATTCTTCTCTACTCCCAATACAAAAATGATCATGCAAATCACCTCAGATTAGTATTTCAGACTCTTAGGGCCCATCAGTTATTTGCCAAATTCAGCAAGTTCAAATTTTAACTAAGGTAAGGAGCTCTCCTTGGCCATATTGTTTTTGGTGATGAAAATAAGTTGATCCTCAAAAGCCCGCCCATACCTATATCTCCATCAGACATCAGGAGTTTTTTTTGTTTGGCTAGTTATTACCGATAGTATTTTGAAGGATTTTCGTCTATTATATCCCCCATATCTTGATCAACTCAGAAGAAAGCTAAGTTTCAGTGGTCATATTCTTGTGAGAGGAATTTTTAGGAGTTGATGACTCAACTCACTACAACCCTAGTTTTTACATTACCAGATGGTTCAGATGGGTTTGTTGTGTACTGTGATTCTTCCAGAGTTGGGTTGGGATCTATTTTGATGCAGAGGGGTAATGTTGTGACCTATGCCTCTAGATAGCTTAAGCCCCATGAAAATAATTACTCTACCCCTGATCTTGAGTTAGCAGCTTTTGTGTTTGCCTTAAAGATTTTGAGAAACTACTTGTATGGGGTATATATTGATGTATTCATAGATCATAAAAGCCTTCAGTATGTATTTTTACAGAAGGATTTGAATCTTCATTATAGGAGATAGTTAGAATTGTTGAAATATTATTATATAAGTGTTTTGTATCACCCGAGCAAGGCTAATGTAGTGAAAAATGCCCAAGGTAGATTGTTTATGGGTAGTGTTGTTAATGTTAAGGGTGATAAGAAAAAATTAGTTAGATAATTTTATCAAATTGCAAGATTAGGTGTTAGTTTTATCAAATTCAGAATTTTCTTTAGTTGCCGAAGTGAAATAAAAGCAAGATAGGGATCCTAGTCTAGTGAAGCTGAAGGAGCAAGTCAGAGATCAGAAAGTAGAGGTTTTCTCCCAAGAAGAAGATGGTGTGTTGTGTTGCCAAGGTAGACAACAAATTCTTGCAGCAGCACATGGTACGCGTTACTCTATTCACCATGGCCATAAAGATGTACCACGATCTGTGTGAAAACTATTGGAAAAATAGGATTAAAAAAGATATCGCATCATTTACAGCTAAGTGCTCCACTTGCCAGGAGGTTCAGATTGAAAATGAGAAGCCTAATGGGTCTATACAGGAGTTCAGTATTCCCACTTGGAAGTGGGAGGAAGTGAACATGGATTTTGTGATAGGTTTGCCTTGTACTCGTTAACAACATCATTCAATTTAGGTCATTATGGATAGGTTGACCAAATAAGCCCATTTCTTGCTAGTCAATACTTTCTTTTCAGCTGAGGACTATGCCAGGCTATATTCCATAGTGATACACTACTATCTTGGAGCGTATCAAATCTGCCACAAAATCAGTCCAAACACACTACAATTCCGAGAGCTTGAAGATAACAACTCCAATATGTGAAGACAACAATAATCACGAAATTTTGAAGGAATACCAACACCAAAACAGTAGCTACACAAGGAGAACAAGAAGATAACAATAACATCAAACAATGGTTCAACAACACAAGATGATAGATTACAAAGAGTACAATGTTAACAACAAGAACAACAAATGGCAGTAACTATAGTGAATCGAAAATCAGCCCCACACGGCTTCACTAAGTTACTGCAAAGCTTCAAGAGTACAAAATGAAAGATAGTAACTTGACACAAAGATATCTTAGAATCTATGAACCCTAACTTGAAGAAAGGACCCTAAGACCAAAATATTTCAGCACCAAGTTCTTACTTAGACCAAGAGGAACTCATGGACCTCAAGATCTCAAGTTTCTAGCCAAGAAACAACACAAGTGTAACTACACTTGTTGGATAGATTTCAGATTCTACTCTCAAGAAAAGAGAGAGAGAAATATTCAATGTTGCAAGACTTGTTGTTGTGAAATATGAAGAATGAACTAAGTGCTGAAAATAACCCTAATAGCATCTATTTATACTACACACAAAATGAAGGAAAATGACCTTCCTACCCTTCAGTCATGGGCTGCCCTTAGAGTGTAATTTATTACACGTCAAGGCTCATTTTCACACTTAAAAACGTTGAAGCTCTTTGGCGAATCAAGTACCAACTCACACGTAGCCATTTGCATGAACATGGCTTGTAGTTTTTGTAACTCCCGAGCTTGACTTCGTGTGAATGGTCGAGAACGTATTGGACAGCTTTGTACACCCATATCATCCTCTCCATCTTGAGAGGAATTTGACCTCAAATTCAGCATTTGGTCATCCTCAACCGCATCCACTAGAGAGAGGTCACACACATTGAAAGTGTTGTGTACTTGGTATTCCGGGGGAAGGTCAATCTTGTAGGCATTATCATTGATCCGTTCAAGTACTTGGAATGGACCATCGCCTCTTGGCATCAATTTGGACTTTCTTTGAGATGGGAACCTGTCCTTTCTAAGGTGAACCCATACCCAATCTCCCGGTTCAAGAATGAGTTTCTTTCTTCCCTTGTTGACTCTCTTCGCAATGTCTTAATTTTTCTTCTCAAGTCGAAGCCGCACCTTCTCATGTAACTTCTTCATTGAATCTGCCCACTTGCTGCCATCTAAGCTAATCATAACATCACTGGACAAAGGAGTTAAATCCAAAGAGGTAAGGGGGTTGAGGCCATATACGCACTCAAAGGGAGTCATTCCCGTACTTGAGTGTATGACACGGTTATATGCAAACTCAATCAATGATAGGTGTTCCTCCCAAGAAGTCAATTTTCCTTTTATCATGGAATGTAGCATAGCACCTAAAGTCCTATTTACCACTTCCGTTTGACCATCAGTTTGTGGGTGGCAAGATGTAGAGAATAACAACTTGGTTCCAAGCCTACCCCACATAGATTTCCAAAAGTGACTTAGGAACTTAGAGTCCCTATCACTCACAATGGACCTTGGAACACCATGCAACTTGACAACATTATCAACAAACAAAGAGGCCACACTAGGTGCATCATCACATTTAAAGCATGTAATAAAGTGTGCCATCTTAGAAAACCGATCGACCACAACAAAGATACTATCCCGACCTCGTCTAGTCCTAGGCAACCCTAACACGAAATCCATAGATATATCAAGCCAAGGGCGTAAAGGAGTGGGTAGCGGGGTGTACAACCCATGAGGTAGGATCCGCGATTTGGCTCCTTTGCAATCTATGCATTGGCCACAAATCTTGGCCACATCCTTGTGCATTTTTGGCCAATAGAATTGCTCCTCCAATATTCCAAGGGTCTTTTCGATCCCAAAGTGACCCATTAGACCGCCATTGTGTGCTTCCCTCACAAATAACTCTCTCCAAGAACTGGAGGGTACGGACAATCGTCTACCTTTAAACAAGTATCCATCAAACTTGGCATAGGGATTTGAACCCCTAGCTGAATCCCACTTGTCCCTACCCATTTCTTCGCATTCCCTAAAGATAGGAGCAAAGTGAGGGTCCTCGGGATACAATTCTTTCAACCTCTCAAATCCCATTAATTTTGAAGATAATGTTGACACAAGAACATGTTTTCTAGACAAAGCATCGGCTACAACGTTGTCCTTACCCTTTTTGTATTGAATAACATAAGGGAAGGTTTCAAGAAACTCAATCCATTTTGCATTCCGCTTGTTAAGCTTGTCTTGTGCCCGAAGATGCTTCAAGGATTCATGGTCCGTTCGGATCACGAACTCCTTGGGCCACAAATAGTGCTGCCAAGTGGCCAAAGCTCGAATCAAGGCATACAACTCTAGATCGTACGTGGAGTAGTTTAGAGTTGCTCCTTTGAGCTTTTCACTAAAATAAGCAATGGGTTTTAAATCTTGCATCAAAACAGCCCCTATGCCCACTTTACTAGCATCACACTCAACTTCAAATGTCTTATCAAAGTTGGGCAATTGTAATAAAGGCGCGGAAACAAGCATAGCTTTCAAGGTTTCAAAAGCCTTAGCTTGCTCTTCACCCCACTTGAAGGGTTGGTCTTTTCGAATGACCGCGGTTAAAGGAGCGGCTATGGTGCTGAATCCTTTGACAAACCTTCTATAAAAACTAGCTAACCCGTGGAAGCTTCTTACTTCGCTAATGGTTTGCGGGGTTGGCCAATTTTTGATAGCATCTATCTTGGATTCATCCACTTCGACCCCTCTTGAACTAACAACAAAACCCAAGAAAACAACTTCATTAACACCAAAAGAGCACTTCTCCAGATTTGCATACAACCTTTCCTTTCTAAGGACATCAAACACACATTGTAAATGCATCACATACTCATCAATTGACTTACTATAGACCAAGACATCATCAAAGTAAACAACAACAAACTTTCCAATAAATGGCTTCATCACATGATTCATTAGCCTCATGAAAGTACTTGGAGCATTTGTTAGGCCGAATAGCATAATCATCCATTCATAGACACCAAATTTAGTCTTGAAGGCAGTTTTCCATTCATCACCAGGTTGCATTCTTATTTGGTCATAGCCACTCCTTAAATCAATCTTGGAAAATAAACACGAACCATTCAATTCATCAAGCATATCATCTAACCTAGGGATAGGGTGACGATATTTTACCGTAATCTTATTGATGGCTCGGCAGTCCACATACATACGCCATGTTCCGTCTTTCTTAGGCACCAGTAGCACCGAAACCGCGCACGGACTCATGCTCTCCTTGATATACCCTTTGTTGAGGAGTTCCTCAACTTGACGTTGCAATTCTTTGGTGTCCGTAGGGTTGCTTCTGTAAGTCGGCTTATTTGGCAATTGTGAGCCCGGCACAAAGTCAATTTGATGCTCAATTCCCCGAAGTGGGGGCAATCCTTGCGGAAGTTCTTTAGGAAATACATCTTCGTAATCCTGCAACACATAAGAAATCAAAGGAGAAATACAAGAATTAGTGGGGTTAGTATTAAAACAATGAGCCAAAAGAAGCATAGGCATGTCCACATCATGATCTAAGAAAATTTCCTTCTTTCTAGCCAACATCACCATGTTTTCTTGCCCATTTGACGTTGAGGCAGTCCCGGAAGTCCCTACTGCCCCACCCACGGTTTTCCCCTCCTTTTCACCATTTTCGGGTTTGTTTCCCTTCTCCTTCAACTCCCTCATCTTTTGATGTAATTCATTCACTTGTGATGGCAAAAGAGGATAAAGAGTGACCTTTCGACCATCCTTCTCAAGTGAATATCGGTTGGTCCTCCCATCATATTTGGTAGACCTATCCTATTGCCAAGGTCTACCTAACAATAAATGACATGCTTGCATTGGTATCACATCACAAAGCACTTCGTCTTGGTAGTTCCCTACTTTAAACTGTATCACACATTGCCTCATGACCTTCAATGCACCACATTCGTTCAACCATTGTAACTTGTAAGGGCTAGTATGAAGTGTAGTTGGTAATTTCAGAAAGTTTACCATAGCGACACTAACGACATTCGTACAACTACCACTATCAATCACCAAAGTGCACACATTCCCCTTTACAAGGCATTTAGTATGGAATAGATTTTCCCTTTGGCTAGGGTTGTCTATTGCCTTACTAATCATAGCACGTCTAACTACAAAGTTTGGAACAACACACTCCCCTTCTTGTTGGTAAATAACTTCACCACCACCACCATCATCATCATCATCATCATCATCATCAAGTGGTCTATTTCCAGTTTCCTCTCCATCTTGAGGCTCGGCCTCACCCTCCTCTTTTTCAAGACCCACCTCCTCACCAAGGTAATACAATCTCCCTTCCCGCAGTATCACGTTACGTCGATTTGGACATTCATTGGATTTATGCCCCCAACCTTGGCACTTGAAACATTGGAATCCTTTTGGGTTTGGATACTTGTGAACTTCTTGTTTTAGAGGAATTTTATGGACTGTTTTGGGCTCGGGCAGCCTTGTAGTGGAGGGTTGGTCCTTGTTTTTGGGCCAACCCGAAGAGGATTGAATCACGTCCTTGCTTCTAGGCCAACCCGAGATGGATTGTCCCCTTTCCTTGAGCGACGACCTCTCTTTAAGCTCCCTTTCAATCTCAAGAGCCGCTTGGAAAATACCTTCAACGATATTTAATGTGTGAAGTGTCAAATGAGTGGAAATCTCTTTGTACAACCCACACTTGAACCGGATGATGTCATGACTGATTTGTTCCCCACGATGATCAAGCTTCAACATGAGTTGCTGAAACTCATCATAATATGCCATTACACTTTTATTGCCTTGACGCAAGTTGTACAATCTAGCAAGTAATTCATGGCGATAACTCTCGGGAAGGTACCGTTGCCTCATCAAGTACCTTAACCGAAACCAAGGTGGTGGCTGCCCATCAACTAATTCATCACCAAAACGCTTGACATACTCCCACCAAGTGTTGGCATAACCCTCAAAATGAGCTATGGCATAACAACTTTTCTTTTCTTCCGAGATATCATTAACTTGAAAAACTTTGTCACAAGCTGATTCCCAAAATAAGTAGACCTCGGGGTCACTTTCACCCTTAAAGATAGGTAAGCTCAATTTGATGGTATTGATGCCTACGTCTCTTTCTTGGTGTCGATTTCCCCATTCTCCATACCCTCGGTACCTCCTTGGATCAACACGGCCCCTTCTTAGCTCCTCTTCTCTCATGTAAGCATCATCAAAGGCTCCATATCTATCATACTCCTCTCTACCATGCTCCTCAAAGTGAGCTGGTCTATTTTGGTGATTTGGAATCTGATTTGGAGGCATTGGTATTTGTGGAGGTGGTGGTCTTTGATTTGGTGGAGTTTGGTAGGGTATGTTCAGATTTATTGGAGGTAATGGACGACTACATACTTCTTGTGGAATTGGAGGAGTTTGGAAATGTTGTGGTCTATTTGCTTCTTGGTTTGGAGGGAAAGTAATGGTATGATTTGGGGCATTTAGTGGGGCTAGAGGTGGATTCATTATTTGGTGCAATGTTTCTGGTGAGATAGTTGTGGATGAAGTTCTTTCATGCCCAATTGAAGGAATATGATGAGGAGTGGATGGATGAGAGTTCCTTTGACTCTCCACTTGCTCCAATCTTCCACTTATCGTAGTCAATTCTCCCCTCACTGCCCTAATTTCCGTGTTCAACCTCTCTAAACTTCTGGTAATGGCCTCAAGGGTGGCCTTCATAGTGTCTTGTTCAGTAGCACCCCCACTTTGGGATGGGCTTCCTTCCATGTAAAGGTGTTACCTACACAATCAGCAAACAAGTTAGCGTTAAATCCCTCCTTACTCACACTCTCTCGGTTTACTCACACTTGAGCTCCACAAATGTTGTAGATTGGCTAGTAACTGTGAATCCTTAAGATATGAGTAAAGCTCTTGTATAGAATGGATTCTTGTTTGAAACTCAAAGAATTCTCGACGGACTGGAGTTAAGAA
This sequence comes from Capsicum baccatum var. pendulum, assembly GCA_030864225.1. Lineage (NCBI taxonomy): Eukaryota > Viridiplantae > Streptophyta > Magnoliopsida > Solanales > Solanaceae > Capsicum > Capsicum baccatum. The sequence goes on from CM061561.1 coordinate 126,849,236, forward strand.
GTTACAACGTATTCAAACGAATAAAAGCACCCAACTAAACGTGGACACGAACAAGGGCATTCAAAAGGACTAATTGACAACCTAGTAGAAGTGTACTAGCATGTTAATTAGTTCTAGAACCAAGTAATGAAACTAGGAATCAACAATTAGAAACTAGAAAACCTAAATTTGAGCTTATTAATGATGTAAACAGTAGGCAATGGGTGACGTGAACAGTAGCTAATGGGTGACATGGCAGCATGCAAAGGGTCTTGGTCCCACACAATTTAAGCACCAATTCTGAAATTTTAAATCTTCACACTATTTGGAAAGGGTGACAATTGGTTTTTGGTAGGGAAAACATAAGTCTTGAAATAAGGAAAAGTATTTTGTCCCACAACACAAGGTTCTTGAAACAAGAAAAAGTGGTTTGTCCCACAAAACAAAGTTCTTGAAACAAGAAAAAGTAGTCCCACAAAACAAGGTCTTTGGAATGAGGAAAAACTGAAAAAGTGGAAGTCTAGTCTAGGAAGTGTTGGGTTCAAGGTTTCTCACAACAAGCTTTACATCTTTTCATCTTCACCTTTTTAAGCTATATTGACCTTTTGATTGTCTTAAGTTGTAAGAAAAGATGAAGCACTACATGAACACCACAACAACCTTCAAGAACACAACAACTTCTTCAGGAACACAACAACAACTTCTTCAAGAACATAACACAATACCACCAATTGTCAAAAACAAGTAACAACAAACAGCCAGCCACAAGGCACCACAACTATGGTCAATATTATAAGCTCAAACTTTAGATCTTGACACCTTTAGTGTTGGTGAGAAAGAACCCAACACTAGAAACACTCTATACAAGAAAAATACTACTGGATCTAGCTAAAAAATAAGAAAATCTCGGCCCATACAACAACACATCACAATTTTTGGCCAAGAACACAAAGGTAGCAGATTTGACGATTTCTGGAATTTTCAGATTTCAGTTTTTTTTTTTGTAGTTTTTAAGTCTCAAGCCCAAGATTGATCTTGTTAGAACAAAATCAAAGTTGGCTTTGATACCAAATGATACACTACTATCTTGGAGCGTATCAAATCTGCCACAAAATCAGTCCAAACACACTACAATTCCGAGAGCTTGAAGATAACAACTCCAATATGTGAAGACAACAATAATCACGAAATTTTGAAGGAATACCAACACCAAAACAGTAGCTACACAAGGAGAACAAGAAGATAACAATAACATCAAACAATGGTTCAACAACACAAGATGATAGATTACAAAGAGTACAATGTTAACAACAAGAACAACAAATGGCAGTAACTATAGTGAATCGAAAATCAGCCCCACACGGCTTCACTAAGTTACTGCAAAGCTTCAAGAGTACAAAATGAAAGATAGTAACTTGACACAAAGATATCTTAGAATCTATGAACCCTAACTTGAAGAAAGGACCCTAAGACCAAAATATTTCAGCACCAAGTTCTTACTTAGACCAAGAGGAACTCATGGACCTCAAGATCTCAAGTTTCTAGCCAAGAAATAACACAAGTGTAACTACACTTGTTGGACAGATTTCAGATTCTACTCTCAAGAACAAGAGAGAGAGAAATATTCAATGTTGCAAGACTTGTTGTTGTGAAATATGAAGAATGAACTAAGTGCTGAAAATAACCCTAATAGCATCTATTTATACTACACACAAAATGAAGAAAAATGACCTTCCTACCCTTCAGTCATGGGCTGCCCTTAGAGTGTAATTTATTACACTTCAAGGCTCATTTTCACACTTAAAAACGTTGAAGCTCTTTGGCGAATCAAGTACCAACTCACACGCAGCCATTTGCATGAACATGGCTTGTAGTTTTTGTAACTCCCGAGCTTGACTTCGTGTGAATGGTCGAGAACGTATTGGACAACTTTGTACACCCATATCACATAGAGTGGTACGCAATTTTCCTCTCACTTTTGGAAAGCTTTTCAGAAGTTTCTTGATACTCAAGTTCACCTCAGTACAACCTTCAACCGTCAGATAGATTGTCAAGCAGAAAGGATAATTTAGACCCTTGAGGATATGTTCAGTGCATGTGTAGTTGACTTTAAGGGTAGTTGGGATGACCATTTGCCTTTGACTGAATTCGCATATAATAATAGATAAAATTCCAGTATTCAGATGGCTCCATTTTACGCTCTATAGTGTAGGAGATATAGATCTTCGATTGGTTAGTTTGAAGTAGGAGAAACCATGATAGTAGGGACTGCCTTTGTGTTTGATGACTTAGAGAAAGTACAGTTGATCAGGGAGATGTTGAAGGTGTCACAGAGCCGACAAAAATCTTATATAGATGTGATAAGGAAGAATCTTGAGTTTGAGGCTGGCGAGTTTTAAAATTTAAAGTTATGGGGCGATTTTTTAAATTTTTAAAGGGAAGGGACAGGTCTGATTCCAATTGAGTCACTAAGTCTGATTGAGGTTTTAAAAATTTTGACCATATATTTTTTCAACTTACAGGGAAACTTATGAACAATAAGTAGTGCTTAAAACTGTTGTAAGTTCCCCCATAAGTTACCATTAAATTTGTTGTTCCTCTAATTCTTACAACCCCACTAAGTAGGGTCGAAAGTTGTCCTTATGACCCCATAAGTAGGTCTGTAAGTACAACATTAGAGACCAAAAAATCCTTTGGAATATTGTTAGACACCAATGACACCAACTACCTATCGTAGGTTGAACTTGTAACCCCTTTAAGGTTGTCTGTAAGTACACTTCCAGGACTTCTCGAATTTTTCAATTCTTACCATATTTCAAGTGTTTTCCCTTTCTTTAAACCGATAAAATGAAATAAAAGTGAACTATATAACAATGGGTTGTCTCTCAACCAATACTTAATTTATCATCATTATAGACGTGGCTATGTTTGATACACAAACATCAGTAATAAGATTTTGCTACCAATGAAGTGTCTGATTTAATGTTGCAGCATGACTCAATTTTCTTTGCAACTTACACTTTACCAAGGATTAAATCAATATAAACCTTAACTTCCTCAATATCACCCATGTAGTGCTTAACATGTTGACCGTGCACTTTGAATGGGGCTCTCCATCTTGCTTTAACTCAATTGCACCATGCGTGAATACTCTAACATTAGTTAATGGTCCATACCACCAAGATTTTAACCTTCCAAGAAATAATCAAAGTCTAGAATTATACAATAATACCATATAACCACTTTGGAATACACTTTTATCAATCTTCTTAATGTATCTTAGAATTCATACAGTTTATTCACCTAACTCATTCTCAGGTTTTAAGTGTTGCTCCACTATAAACTTTTCTTTTTCAGTGCTCATAATGTCTTGTGTCCAAGTTCAATCGGCAAGTGGCATGCTTCGCCGTACACAAGTTGATATGGAGAGGCACATATGTTAATTTTAAAAGCCCATCTAGTAGGCCTATATTACATTATCTTGATTGATTGAACAATATGTCTGATTGACATTCACAGTCTTCACCAATATAGACTTAATCTCATGATTAGAGACCTCAGCTTGCCCACTGGTTTATGGATTATAAGGTGTTGCGACCTTATATTTCACACTATATTTTTTGAGTAGTGCCTTAACTAGATAATTACAGAATGGAGACCCATCATCAATTATAATAACATCGAAATAACCTGGAATTTTTCCTTGGATATTTCCTATGCTTAGAGCTTGCTTTTCTTATAATTACTCACCATAAGCGTCGTATAGTATGGGTATAGGTCAAGTGACCTAACTACTAAGGTGACTAGTGTGTGATGGATAGTTTTTTATTATGTTGATAACTTGGTGTGCACGGGTTATATGGTTTGATGATGGGTCATTGAGTTGATCCCCACCTAATCTAAAACATAGTGACTTGAACTGGATCAGAGTACGAGTGGCTCACTAAGAGTCGTGAGGATATGGTACGAGTGGAATTATGGAGTTGTATGTTATTCCGTGTCTAGCCCTTAAAGTTCTGTTTAGGGTACGACTAGATGGTACTAGTCATATATAGAATGTGGTGTCAAACTTTTTGACCTATTTACGACAAGTGTAATACTAATATATGGTGGTGATAAGTTGGAGGGTCCACTAGTACCCACCTGTGTATTTTCTATAGTTTTAAGTTGGGGGTATTTTGGACAGTTCCCCTCTTAACTCCTTTTGACCTCATGACACAAAACACTTTTAGGATCTACATTATGCTATTATTCTCTATCAAACAATCTTAAAATCTCTTAAAATTTCTCTTAAGCTCTTGGTTAAAAAAATGCTAGTCTTTCTATAAGACAACCAATTAGAGGATTTCAAGGGTGAATCTCTCGATGATTTTTTGTATCTAAGGCATGTTGTTCCTCCCTCATTGTTAGGTTAACTAAAATCATGTGTCAATGAATGGTTTTCATGGTATTATTGTGGTATTCATTAGGTTTTAAAATAGATGTTGGGGGGCTTTGGTTGATTATGGTTTGATAATGTTTTCCCATGCTTTTCTTATGATTTTCAGCTTACAATTATGGTTTGAACATGTGGTTATGTAGGATTGTTCAATTGATGATTGGTTTTTAGTTTTGGAAACAATATGCCCTCAACATGTTTGTTAAAATGCCAATGAGAATGATTTTATCACATAGTTTTGCTAATCTTAAAATCCTTGATTGCATAGTACTATCATGATACTTAAATTGGTTTGGTTAGTTTTAAAAGGCTTGGGAAGGTCTTGAAGGCCATGGTTTTAGTTTAATTGGAGACTTTAGAGACTATTTGGTTTAATGGTTTTTGTATGACATAAAAGTATAGACTTGCAAGCGCTAATTTTGGTAAGACGATACCAATGGATAATGCCTAATTTAAAGACACCTTGTTAAATGGTTAGTTATCTGTGAATGGTTTTAATATGGGTTTAAAGTGGGTTGTGTGAGCAAAGCCATAAAAAATAGGTCCCGAGGGGACCAATATTGTAAACTCATATTTGTCGATGTAAGGTTTGGTCATGGTCGCAATGTGCATTACATCACACTAATATTTTGAGAGATAAAATAGTCATCTAAGGTTTTATTCTCTAGTTGTTGCGACAAACACATACCGTGTCCTTTTCAGCACGAAGAGTTGTACCCATATAGCCCATGGGTGGTTTTAGGGCAACAAACATACAAAACCCAGTAAAAGAATTTAAAAGCATTTTTAATTGTTCCCTTTCCCAGATTGACAAATATGTTTGTATATGATTGCATATGATTATTTACCTTGATTTGGAATTATTGGCACTATTTTATCTTATCCTTGAGTACATGGTAGCATTCACTGCTCTATTCATCTTTGGGCACTAAATCTCTATGCGATGCAAAAATCAGCCCTACTACCTTTCCTACTTCTCAGTGACTTAGATTTGGGGATAGCCTTGAGTTAGACTGAACTGGTGTACTTCCATACATCGGAAGGAACCATTTTATTTCCATGGACTTCTTTGTTTATGTTATTTCTTTGTTTTGATTTTGTATGGTCGGGGGTATATCTAATCAAATGTTATTTATTCTTATTAGAGGATTTGTCAAAAAACTATAGACATAGGTAGTGTTGGTATTATTGTCAACCTTGGTATTGGTATCGGTATTGGATATTACACTAGTTTGACATTTGGTTGGTTATGCTTGTGGAAATTATTAAATGCCATTCAATACCATTTTTCATCTTAATATACGTTCTAAATTCATCTGACATAGGGTGCAAGGTAGCTATGGTTGGGTATTGAGGGTGGTCTCTTGTCCCAGTAGGACTTAAGATCTCAAAATTTATAGGCCCTAGTTTGGGTCATGTGAAATTTGTATCAAAGCCCTAGGTTCATGGTAAATTGGTTTTCCAACAAAGTCGTGTCGAGTAGAGTCTCTTTTAAGGGTGTGTAGAAGGGAGAGGCTACAAAGCATTTAGAAATGCTTTTCTTTCTTGTATTCTTACTTCAAACTTTAGAGTCTATGGTCATAAATAATCCTCAATTTTTTGTTTGTTCTCATTTTAGATCATACCTCTTAGATTATCTAAACCTCACGAAAACTCCATGGTCCCACCCCGAGGATAATGTTGATGGTCCCATTCAACTTATGGGGTCCATACTTGGTCTAGGGGTCCAGTTCCTGATTATCCTATTGGAGTTCCACAAGTTCCCTCTAGTCCTTCTCGAGCTCCTAAGGATAATATAATGAATACTGAGTTTCGTCAGTCTATCCATATGTTGGCTAAGTTGTTAGCTTCTTAGGCTGAGTGTGGTACTTCTAATACTCCATCTTCCGAGGCCACAAGTGTTGGCAAATTTATGATGTTGAACCTTTTTGTGTTCATGGGTTTAGGGTTGAGAAGAATCCTCAAGCTTTTAAAGATGAGATAGAAAAAATCTTCCATGAAATCTAAGCCACTAACGTGAAGGTTAGATTCTATTTCCTATCATCTGAAAGAGGTAGCATTCAAATAGTATAAGCAATGGTAATAAACTAGGCATGTTGATGTTGATTCATCTTAGTGGAATGATTTCTCTAGTGCTTTTCTGGACTGCCTCTTTCCTCAGAAGTTGAAAGAAGTAAAGGCAAAAGAGTTTGTTAACTTGAAGCAAGGCAAGATATCAGTCAAGGTGTATTCCTTGAACTTTCACTAGTTAACACGATATTCTTCAGAGTTGGTTTCTTTATGAGATCTAGAATAAGGAAGTTCGCTTTAAGGTTATCCCAAGAGTTGATTCTAGAGAGTAATCCCACCTGGTTGAACAAGGACATGGATATTTCATAGTTGGTTATGTACATGCAATAGGTAGATAAAGAGAAGAAGAAGCACGTTATGATAATAGAGAGGTTGAGCAAGAAGTTTAGATTTTTCTGAGTAGGGTTGTGGCCAATAGCAGGGTTTCCTGACGTCGTGATTAATATGTTGAAACTCTTTTCCCATAAAGTGTATGGTTTACTTGATCTGGGGTCCGCTCTCTTTTTATGTGACCCATTTTTTTGGCTGTACATTTTTTATTTTTATTGCGAGTGTGTTTTTGATCCTTTTCTACCCTGTTGGGTTAATTTTTAATGGCTATAAGGGTCTATAGGGGTTAGGTGGTATCTGTGGGTGGTTGAGAAACATTGGTGGGTATGTTTTATTTAGACATGATTGATTTTTATGTCATATTAGGGATGGATGGCAACACTTGTGCTATGCTTCTTTAGATTGTCGAACTCATAAGGTTGTTCTTAAATTCCATAATGAGCTGGTTATTGAATGGTAGGGAGGTTCCCTAGATCTGAATAGGAAGTTCAAATAATCTACTTATGGGTTAAAGATTAAAAATTTGAGGGTCCTTTTTATTTTGTTCCAGTGGTGAATGTATTTCCTGAGGACCTAATGACTTTCCTGGTGTTCCTCCTGATAGGGAGATAGAGTTTGGGATTTATCTTTTTTGGACAATCATCCTTTTTCTATTCCCCCATTTAACATACCTCAAGTTGAGTTGAAAGAGCTTAAAGACTAACTCAATGATCTTTTAGAGAAGGATTTCATCCATCATAGTGTGTCCATATGGGATGCATCGGTATTATTCATGCATATGAGGGATGGTTCCCTTCAAAAATATATTGATTATCAATAGTTAAATAAGGTGATGGTAATGAATACACCCTCTTCTAAGGATACATGACTTTTTTGACCATCTTTATGGTGCTAAGTTTTCTCAAAGATTGATCTTAAAATTGGGTATCATCAGCTAAAGATTTGGGTGGTGGATATCCCTAAGACATCATTCCATACTCGGTATGGGTATTTTGATTTTTTGGTTATGTCTTTTGGGATGACCAATGCCCTAGTGGCATTTATGGATTTGATGAATAGAGTTTTCTATATGTTTCTAGATTTGTTCATCATTGTGTTCATAGAAGATATTCTTGTGTAATAAAAGAGTGAGGTGTATCATGCTAATCACCTCTATGTACTATTATAGACCCTTAAAGAGCAGAAGTTGTATGCCAAATTCAGAAAATATGAGTTCTTGATGAACACTACCAATTTCCTAGGCTATGTCATTTCTAGTAAAGGGATCATAGTGGATCCATAGAAAGATGCAGTAGTAAAGAGGTTGCCTAGACCCATGACTACTACCAATAATTTGAGCTTCTTGGGTTTAGATAATTACTATAGGAGGTTGGTAGAGAGTTTTTCTTCTCTAGCTACCCCGTTGACTAAGTTGACTTAAAAGAAGGTAAAGTTCTTATAGTCTGATGCTTGTAAAGATAGTTTTGAATTGCTGATGGATAAGCTATCTTTCACACTGATCTTAACCTTGCTCAAAAAGAGGGATGGATTTGTGCCAAACTATGATGCTTCCTGTATGGGGCTTGGTTGTACCATGATAGTGCATGGCAAAATGATAGCTTATGCTTCTAGACAGTTGAAGGTGCTTGAGTAGAATTACCCAACCCATGACATGGAATTGTTGGTTTGGTATTCACATTGAAAATTTGGCGTCACTATCTTTATTACATGTATGTGGATATCTTTTCTGATAATACGAGACTGAAGTATGTATTTACTCAAAAAGAGCTTAACATCAGGCAAAGTAGATAGCTTGAGCAGCTTAAAAACTATTACATGTGTCTTCACTACCATCCTTGTAATGCTTATGTGGTTACTGATTATCTTAGTATGTTATCCATGGGGAGTCTATCTTATGTCAATGAGGAAAAGTGGGAGTTAGTGAAGGACATTACCCAATTGGTCAACCTTGGAGTTCACATCTTAGACCTAGAAGATGGTGGTCTATTTGCATAGCAGCTGGCACAATCGCCTAATGGTGCTGAGATCAAGGAGAAGCAGATGTTAGATCCTATCTTGAAGAGGACCAAGGGTCATGTAGGTGGATAGAAGGTTATGTCAATCGACATTAGTCAAGATGTTACCTTATACTTCTAAAGGAGATTATGTGTTCCCAATGTTGATGGGCTACAAAAGAGGATCTTGGGTGAGGCGTATGAGTCATGCTACTTTGTTCATCTTGGTTGGACAAAAATGTATCATGACTTTAAGGAGATGTATTGGCAGAGTAATATGAAGAGGGATATGGCTAGCTTTGTAGCTAAGTGCATGGTGTACGAACAAGTAAAAGCTAAACACATAAGGCCCGGAGGATTATATCAAGAAAAGTAATTGCAAGAGTAGAAGTGGGAAGTGATCAACATGGATTATGTTAATGGTTTTTCTTTGTATTAGAACCAATTTGATTTTGTTTGGGCCATTGTGGATAAGATGATGCACTCTTCTTATTTCTTCCCAGTGAGGACTAATTTTTTGGGTAAGGACTATGCAGGAATATGCCTTTAAGGTATTATAAAGTTGCATGGGGTAATATCATCTCGAATTGTGGTACATAATTTTCATCTCACTTTTGGTGGTCATTTAAGAAAGGTTTAGAAATTAAGGTGAGTCTAAGTATTGCTTTCCACCTGTAGTCAAATGTGCAAGTTGAATGGACTATTAAGACATTGAAGGATACGTATTGTGCTTGCGCAATTCACTATGGTGGTAGTTGATTTGAGCGCTTACCACTTGTAGATTTTGCGTACAACAATAGTCACCACTATAGCATTGGGATTGCTCTGTTCGAAGTGTTGTATTCTTGGAGGTGTAGCTCTCTGATTAGGTAGTACAAGGTTGGTGAAGCCTAATATTTTTGACTCAGAATCGTTTAAGCAAAACATGGAGAAGGTGAAGGTGATTTAGGATAGGCTTAAAACTGCTCAAAGTTTCCAAAAGTCCTAAACAGATGTGAAGGGTAGGAAGTTAGAGTTTGATGTTGGGGATAGGGTGTTCTTGAAGGTATCTCCTATGAAAAGAGTGATGCATTTTTAGAAGAGGGAGAAGCTTAGTCCCCAGTGTATGGGCTTATATATTATTTTGAGGATGTTTTTAAATGTTGCATATGGGTTGGCTTTGCCTTCTAGTTTGAGCTCCCTTCACCTGGTATTCCATGTTTCTATGTTGATACAGTGTGTGGGTGATCCATTACAGATTGTGTCTATTATGAATATTGGTATTTCGGATTCACTGTCTTACGAAGAGGTCCTTATGGAGATTTTGGATTGGAAGGTTCATCGGTTGTGGACAAAAGACGTACCTTAGGTAAAGCTTCTACGGAGGAACTACAAGGTGGAAAAGAACTTGTGGAAAATTGAAGAGGACATGAAGTCGAAGTATCTGATGCTATTTTCTTCTCCAAAAATTCCTGCATAAGGTATGTGTTGATCTTACCATCTTCTTAAAGGATAGATTAATTTCCTAGGTATCTTTATTTCCTAACATGGTTAAAGGAATGAGAAGATGAGTGTGGGGTTCAGATCATGCTTGTACTACCTTGTTCCATCATTCGGGGATGAGTAAACCATGAGGTGGAGAATTGAAATACCCTAGTTTCTTCCTTGGAACATTCCTAAACTTTGAGCTTACTAACCTTGTAATGAATCACCATACGAGTCATATAGTATGGGTACGAGTAAGAGGACCCAACTTGTAAGGTGTTTAGTGTGTGATAGATAGTTTTATGTTGTGGTTATGAGTTTGTGTATACATATCCTATTGTTTGGTGACGGATTGTTGGGTCGATCCTTCACCAAATCTTAAACTTAGTGACTTGACATGGCTTTGAGTACGAGTGTCTCACTATGAGCTATGAGGATAGAGTAGAAGAGGTATTGTGTAGCTCAATTTTGTCCAGTGTCTAGCCCTTGATGTTCTGCTTAGGGTATGACTATATGTTACAAGTCTTATGGTATGGTGATGGGTTGATCAAGGGAGTTGTTTGTTAGACAAAATGTGGTGTCCAACTTTCTGACCTAGTAAAGACTTGAGGGTACCACTCGTATGTGGTGATGACAATTGGAGGTCCACTTGTACCCATCTTTGAGTTTTTCTACAGTGCTAAGCTACGGGTAATTTGTACATTTCCCATCTTAACCGCTTTTTATCCCATGACGTAAAACACCTTTAGGGGCTACATTAACCTATAATTGTCAATCAAACATTATTAAAATCACTCTCAAGATCTTGGTTCAAGAAAAGGCTAGGGCTTCTACAAGGCCATCAATTAAGGGATTTCAAGGGTGAATCTATCTGTGTTTCTTGGTGTCTAAGTCAAATTACTCCTCCCACATGGTTAGTTCATATAAAAGCATATTTTAATGAATGGTTCTCATGGTATTATTATGGTATTGCTTTCTATTAGAAATAGATAATGGGTTTTTTTGTTATTTGTGGTTGGATAATGTTTTCCCATGCTTTTTTATGATTTTCATGTTATAATTGTGGTTTGTACATGTGATTACATTGTTATATTATGCTTGGTTTTTTATTTTTGAAACTATATACCCTCTACATGTTTGTTAAAATGCCAGTGAGAAATATTTTGTCACATAGTTTTACTAGTCTTGAAATATTTGCATTGCATAATATGATAATGGAACTTAAATTTGCATGGTTTCTTTTAAATGGGTTGCAATAGTCTTGATGGCCATGATTTTGGTTTAATTGGAAACTATGGAGTCCATTCGTTTTAATGGTTTAGGTATGGCATAAAAGTAGACTTGCAAGCTCTAATTTTGTATGACGATACCAATGGTTAATGATTAACTAATAGAATCCTTGGTAAATAGTTGGTTATGTGTGAATGGTTTTAATACTATCTTAAAGGGAGTTATGTTAAAAAATTCATGGAAGGTGGAGGTCCTGAGGGAACCAATAATGGAAATTCATATTTGCCAATGTGTGGTTTGGCCATGGCGACCGTGTGCATGATGTCACACTTATATTTTGGGAGATATACTAGTCATCTCAGGCTTTATTCTCTGATTATTGCCGTTAACATACATAGGGGCCCTTTCAACAGAAGGATCTGAACCCATATTGCTCGTGGGTGGTTTTAGGAAAGCAAACCTACACAACCCAGGTAAAAGGTTTTAAATAAATGCTACACCCGGTCCCCTTTACCGGCACTATCTATATGTATGTATATGATTGCATATGATTATTTACCTTGGTTTTGAATTACTTCTATCATTTTATGTTATACCTCAGTACATGCTACGTTTACTCTATTAACCATATTTGGGCGTTGTATTGCCACGCGATGCAGAAACAGACCATACTACAGTTCCTCCTGCTTAACAACTTTGATTTGGTGATAGTTTTGAGACAAACTGAAGTTGTGAGCTTCCATACTCCGAAAGGGTCCATTTCATTGCTATGGACTTCTTTAGCTTTGGTTACTTCTTTGTTTGGTTTTGGCTATGGTCGGGGGTCTGTCCCAATCAGATGTTATTGATTCTGGTTAGAAGCTTTGTCAAACAACTATGGGCATGGGTGGTGTCGGTATTGGTGTCAGCCACGGTCTTGGAATTGGTATTAGGGTTGACACTGGTTGGACATTTGGTAGGATATTTGGTTTGTTATTGTTATGACTTTATTAAATTTCTTTTAATTACTGTTGCTTTATCTTTTTATACATTAGAAATTCATCCGACATAGGGTGTAGGGCGGTTACAGTTGGGTATTGGCAGCGATGCCTGTTCTCGATCAGACTTATGTTGCCTGACACGACTAGTTCCTTGTTCTGGTCATGTCAAGCACACTGAGTTCCAAACTGAGAAAAGATGTTCCTCTTCAAGAATGGGGGACATTTTGACCCTCATAAATGGTAAGCGAATCTGCCTCTACTGATATTGAAACATAGTCGACATGCCATAAAAACTCACAAACAAACCCATGAAATCAACTCTACATACATCAAACAGTTCTAACTTCAAAATAGGTGTCATAGGGAGTTCATATTTTTGTAAAAGATCTCTTTGCCGCTGACACTGATCACAAGCCCGAGAATTATTATGGGCATCTTTGTAAATAGTCGGCCAATAGTAACCATACTTTATAATTTAATGGGTTGTACGGGTAACACCATGATGACTCCAACTGCTAATGAACATCAAGAATCAAGAATGCTCATCATCTCTACCTTAGGAAGACACCTCCAAATAACTCTATCCACACACACTCAAAATAGATAATGCTCATCCCATAAAAACATGCATACTTCATGCATAAATCACTTGCGATATTGAGACGACAAGTCTTTAAGGACAAGGTCACTTGTAAATTAATTGGCAAAATCAGGAAACTAGGGGATTAAGTCTTATGATGCTGCCAAGACACACTCATCTAGAAAATTATTATCAATTTTAAGATCATCCTAAAATTTTAGAATTGCCTCCTCTCCAAGGCGGTAGAGGTGGTCGGCAACCTGGTTTTTAGGGCCCTTTAGATCTTTCTCTTCAAATTCAAATTCCAATAGAAATGGACACAATGAATTAACCTCAGCTTAGCATTTTTCATCTACATTAGATACCTCTGCATGACCAGTAAGAACAATTACTTTTCACCCAATAAAATAGGACAAGAATTTCTTAAAAACAATCACCACCATGAGTAAATCTTGCTCAGTGAATGTATAATTTTTAACGACGGGGTTGATTACTTTGTTGGCATAGTAGATTGGGTGAAGAATCTTTATACTTCGTTGGTCTAGTACAGCTTCCAAAGCCATACCACTAGCATCGCACATTACCTCTAATGACAAGGACCAATATGCAAATACAACAATAGGAACCAAGATCAACTTTTTCTCATGCTACTCAAAGGCCTTGAGACAAGCATCATCAAATATTAACTTCACCTCTTTCTCCAATTACTTGTATAATGGATTTGGACTTTTTGATAAGTCCTTGATAACTGCCAATAGAACCTTGCATAACCCAAGAAACTTCTAATACCCTTGATATAAATAGATGGAGGCAATTATTTAATCATCTCAATCTTTACCTGGTCAACCTCTGTACCCTATTTTAAAAATCTTGTGCCCAAAGACTATACCTTCTTTTAACATAAAGTGACACTTCTCTAAATTTAACACCAAGTTTAACTCCTCATATCTCTAAAGTGCATTGGCCAAATAGGCCATAATATCATCAAACGAGTCTCCAACAACAAAAGTCATCCATAATGACCACAATAGTGTCCTCCACCTTATAAAACATATCAACATCATACAATGCTAAAAGGTGGCGGGAGCATTACAAAGTCCAAATGGCATCATCTTAAATGGAAAAGTACCATATGAGCATGTAAAAGTGGTCTTCTCTTTTTCTTTAGAGGAAAAAAATCTGATTTCAGCTGGGATAACTATCAATAAAATAGTACCATCCTCTGCCTACAAGTCTATTTAGCATCTAATCCATGAACGACATAGAAAAATGGTCTTTTTGTGTCCACGTGTTCAATTTTTCCAAGAACAATCTCTATCCAGTAACCAATCTCATGGGCACTAAATGATTTTTCTCATTTCGGACCACAATGACCCTACCCTTCTTAGGTATGTATTGAATTAAGCTCACCCATTTGTTGTCAGTAATAGGTGTACTCCTACATCTAACCACTTTATAATATATTTATCCACCACCTCTTTCATAGGTGCATTCAAATGACACTGGTGCTCAATGCTGGGTGCATAATCCTGATTAACCTGAATTCTAGGAGTACAACTTACATGTAGAATCCCCATAATATCTGCACTAGTCCATTCGATGGCCTTTTCAAATATCTATAATACTGAAATCAAAGCCTTGACTTGTATATCTAAAAAATAAGCAACAACAATGACCTATAAGGTATTTTTAGCCCCCAAAAATACATATCATAAGTTACAAGGAAGAGTCTTCAAATCAAAGATCGGAGATTCTTCAATAGATAGTTGAGCTGGTGGAGTTGATCTTTTCCTTAATTGAGGATCAAACTTTTTTGATGTATAAGAATAAGAACCTCTACCATAGAGTACACTCACCATCTCATCATACTCCACAATACCATCACTTTAAAAGCTCATTATAATTTTAGCTAGTGCATCGAACCCTTGTCTATAATTAATAGGTATAGTCAATGCATCATCATCAACAACATCTATATCTGAAACCCCTCACATATCCTTTGATTGTCATAGTGGATGATTTAGATAAAAAGTAACTTATTCGTCTTTGGGTAAAAAATTCATCTGCCCCATCACAATGTCAACCAATGCTCTACTCCTACCTAAGAAGGTCCTTCATAAGATAATAAAAATTTTGAAATCCACCGCATAGTCAAGGATCACAAAATCATATGGAAATATGAAGAAAGCTATCTTCAGCAACATATCACATAAAATACCAACTAGCTTCTTCACAATGTGGTCGACCATCAATAATATCATAGATATCGATGGGTTCTCCCAACCCCAACTATTTATACACAACCAACAATATCATATTTATGCTAGCACCCAACTCATATAATCCTCGTACAAAATTGAGGTACCCAATATTACATTGAATAGTAAAAGCTCTAGGGACCTCCTTCTTCTAAACTAGAGATCGAGAAGCAATAAAACAAAAATGGGGAATGTTATCAGCGGGCTTACAAATCATTGTCCGCTTCTTAGTAACCAATCTTCCATTAACTTTGCATAAACATGCATCTTCTCTAATTCTTTCATAAAAGGAACATTCACAAATAGTTCCTTCAATATCGACATAAACTTCTAATACTTCTCTTCCTCTTGATTCTGCTTAAACTTCTAAGGAAAAAGTGGAATAGTACATGGAATCATCTTAAACATTTTATCGACCTTCTTACTCTTTCATATGTCCTTATTAACTTGTTTATCCACACTCATTGACTTTTGTGGTGACTCCCCATGATTTACCACTTTCTCGGATTCCTCTTTAGGTGCCTAATAAATATCAACAACATCATCCGTTGACTTATACACCACAAGTATAGGAAGATCAATGGTAGATTTATCACTCTAAGTTGTGATAGAGAAACAGTGAATGTCATTCTTCAATTTTTGTTTAGTGTTTCATGTATGAGTACCCGATTGATGCTTATTAAAAGTATCTTTCAGTTTTCCAAACTGCTGCTCAAGCTGCCTAATCACGGTAGCTTGTGATTCTACCTCTAGCCCAGTCCCAAAATAACCGCCTTAGTTTCCTTGATGAAACTCTATTTAATCCCTGAACGCTTAACTAGCTTAGTAAGAAAAGATTCCATCATCGAATCAATATCATTATTCCCTAGTGGAAATTCGGATCATTACTTCTTTCAGAATCCTTTTGCCTCCAGTCACCATCTCTCTCTTAGATTTGATCCGTATACCTATCAACATAGTAGCTCTTACATTTATTCCCTTACCTCGAGTTCCACAAGTCTTTATTGAGCCCTTGGTCCTTGGATCGAAAACCCACCATCTCTCAATCTAGGTACTTCACTTTCTCATTAATGTCAAAATCATATAATATTGGACTTTACATTATGAGCCCACAACTTCACCTTTTCAGAATTCATTATTTCAAATTGCTTTGTAAATAACCCAATCTCCATCCTTAACTATAAACTACTTAATCCATTATATCATTGATGATTCTTTGCTCATTGAAAGCACCACTAGTATATGTACTAATACTATTTTCTGCCTTAATCGTATGCCACCATTGGTTGGTATTAGAGACCCGATCTATGATTTTCGTTGTGAACTTCCATCTAAGGTTCATAAAATCCCAACTAGTAACAGTATCAGCAATAGCTTTGGTATTGGAATTCAATCCTATATAAAATATCTTATGTAAATTCCTTCCTTAAAATCTATGTAATGAGTTATTTTAAGTATTTTCTCTTCTTTTCACTGTTTAGAGCTTTCCTATAGCTTCCATAAGTCATTTATGTCTTGGTGAAATTGACAGCTTTGTTACCGGGTAGTTAGTTTGGTTTGTAGAGGCAATTCCCTATTTTTAATCTTGTATTGGATCATATTAGCTACTAGGTAAAAATATTCAATCAAACGACCTCATATACCAATTCTAACTATACCAATAGCTCCCATAGATCGATTTTAGGCTAGGAGGGCCTTTTTTCTATGTCCTGAGGATCCAAAAATCATTTTGGGCTTTTGGCCGAAAGTTAAGAAAAATTACAAGAAGATGTGGAACCCATTTTTTGTTGAAATGACCTCGAATGGAAATTTTGACTATGTCACTAAATCCAAAACGTCAAATTTGAAAAGGTAGCATAGTTTATTTGCGTATAAGGGATTCCAGATGAGTCTAGAGGGGTTGGTAGTGACTTGGAATTTCTCAAAGTCTCAGCTGGTATTGGTGTATTATCTAAGTGATGAATTTGATTTCTTATGAAATATAATAAATTGTAACAAGTATCTCTTAGGGTACAAAGTGTGTTTCTTAAGTGAATGTCCTTGTAGTGGGAAACAATTGCGTATGAAAGACTATTGATGCGTAAGTGACACTTGTGACAGCATGAAGATATTTCATAAGTAATCGGCTGATCATATAAGCGGTAGGCGAGCTAAAGCACAAGTACCACTTAAGCAACCTAAATATTTCTTACGCAATACTCGTGCACCTGGGAAGGGTATAAATACCCCACTTATCATATTTTTCTCTATTCTTCATCCATTCCGAAGATATTGGAACACTGAAGGGTGTGAATGATTAGGGGAAATTATTTATGAGTGATCTTGGAGCTTTAATAATGTTTATTTACACGATTTTCCCATCTAATTGCATGTAATATTCCATTATTTTTATGGTTGACTTTCCCATACTTTTACCAAATCATTAAAAGCTTGGTGACTTAATTTTAGAACCATTAGAGCTCTAAATTCCCCCATTTATGAGGGTAAATATTTATTGTGTATAGGTGGAGATTGGGTTAGATTCAATTCTTCAATTCCATAAATAGGCCCCCATATATGATTTACATAATTTTGGACCAAAATCATAATAGTGCAATATGGGTCTCCTTTTTCACATCTTGAAGAGTAGCTTTTTATTTTTATAGTGTGGCATCTTGCGAAAGCTTATCGGAAGGAAAAATTAGTGGTTTAGCAGATTCTTTGAGATTTTCTTCAGCATCTAGGTAGGATAGGTTTACCCTCTTCATAGATTGAGATATTTTCTTGTATGATAATTATACTATTCTAGATATTGGATTGAATTTAGGTGTTGTTGGTATTATCATCAATATTTTTGTTAGTTAGGTTCTCTAGGCTATGTTGAAACTATAATATCGGTGTACCTGAATTAGTTTCTCATATTTTTGGTATAATTTCTATCTTAAGCTAATTAAAACTTCTTTATCATTTACATATGAATGTTGATACCTTAGCCTATTTTGGGATAAATTTTTCATTATAATGGATTTGGGGATTCGAAATGGGCTATTCGACTTTCCTAGAGACCTCATCTAGTTTTTATAGACCTATATATTCTTGGTTTAAATTTCAAAAGATGTAATATGAGATTAAGGTGGTTAGATACTTAATGGTTTTATTTTTTGAAATGATGCTATTTATGGTAAAACTTGGTACTTTAATTATGTTATGAATATGTGCACTAGTTCAAGTATGGTATTTAATCGTGATATTAATGATATATGCATCAGTTCAAGTTTGGTAATTGATTATGATATTGATGATGTGTGCACCGATTCAAGTCCAATAATTGATTATGATGTTGATGATATGAGCTCAGGTACATGCTTAACAATTGAGAGTTCTTTATGATGATATATGATACGTATTGATTTTCGGTCATGGTAAGATAGTCGGTAGATTATGGTTACCCATTTATTTACTTTTCGTTGATTGTACCCTCATGACTTATGGGGGCTTGCATTGGGCTAATTACTTTTTTTCACTTTTTGTCTTATGGGGACTAATTTAGTAGGTATATTCAGATTATCTTTATTATATTATATCAGATTTTTTGATTTATTTATGCATAAATATTTTGGAGTTTATTTCCAAGTTTTCCCATTTACCTTAACTTATTTATTTATCTTACATTTTATCTTATCCATATCACGCTTTACCTAAGTTGGCCGATGATGCCTAATGAGTATTAGAGCTTAGGTCCACTAGTATTATTTGTAAAAGAGTAAGTGTCTACTAGAGTCATGTGTATCAGAATGATGAAATCCGACTCTTATCTTTAGGAGGTTCTAGGACAGTCTTAGGAGTTCTTCATTTTTCTACTCATATTATGCTAAGAGTCTAAGTTAGCTTTTAAAGAATTTCTTTTGTTTCACTCTATGTAGATGACTAGAATGTGTACTATCACTACATGAGATAAAGGTCTCGAGGTCAAGCCAAGGGATCCTGTCGATGTTTATGGATGACCTAGAGGTCATTGACAGTTTCAACATGTGTCCCTAGCTAGGGGATAATATAGACAGCCATCTCCAAACCCTATTCCTACTCAACAGCCAGAGATTCATCGGCCATAGCCAGTAGTGAGAAAATATAACACCCCAAATTTTTGAATTGTAATGCTACACGGTACTCATGACTCCAAAGGACCACAAGCTAACCTATGACTGATATCTATACCTGTACACTGCATAATATAACATGGAAATATAGAAGCATATACTGAATAGCCATAAGGTTCAAATCTGAATAAACATCTGATAAGATCAAAAGTGTATAATAATACTAAAACAAATCTGAAAATGGTATAAAAATACCAAAACAAATCTGAAATAACTGTCTGACATACTATAGTCTGGAAAGCCTCTAAACTGTCTGAATAAGGAGTTGATGAGACATGTCCCCAACTAACTCCATCTAGCAACTGAACTAAAATAGTAAATGAAGAAATAATCATATCGTCCTAGAATGCGAAGGCTCAATGAAAACTCTAAACACTGGAATGCTACTGCTGATCTAGAGCTCGTGCCTCTGAACCTATGGTGTAACATAAGAGAAAGCACCATAGCATAAATGCATCAGTACGTCTGAATGTACTGAGTATACGAGTGAGATAGGCTAAATGCAAAGTGTTATATGCATGAACAATGCTGACTGATATAAACGTGAGAATACATATATGCATACGTAACTGTAACTGAACTCGGGAGATACTGAATACTGAGTTTGAATACTGACAACATGAATGTACTGATACTGAGATACTAAATAGATTAACGACTATTTCTAACAGTTTGAATTATGAAGAACTGGTCTGATTAACTGTGTCTAACAGTCCTAAAATTTAATACTGAGTATGTAAATCTCTAATAAGTGAGGAAGAAATACTGTATTACTAAATAATGAGGGACTAGTACTATTTTATTTATACATGAATAACTGTATATGACAGTTCTGATTATGAAGAACTGGTCTGGTTGATTGTGTCCGACAGTCCTGAAGATGAATACTGATATCATGAATTCAAATAACTGATGTGACTGATAACATGAGTTTTGAGAACTGATATAACTAATAGCCTAAGTGACTCAAATAAGAATGGTAGGAACCCTAAACTGACAGGTTAAGCCACTTCATCAACGCTAATTTGATAGGTTAAGATGTATCAACCTACGCTGGCTACGTATTTCTCGAACACAAGGATGACTGCTAAGAATTACACCCTGAACTGGCAGGTGAGTTCTCATCCTTGGGTTTACTCAGTGCTAAATTTTACTCCCATCTGAAGGACACCGAACTAAATAACTAAGCTGAACTGAATAACTGAACTGAACTGATTAGCTCAACTGATACTGATTAATTGGACTGATACTAGTTGTATTGTTTAGCAGACCTAAACTAAGTTTACTGGATTCCGATGACTGACGGAACATACTGAGTTCTGAGGACTAGTTGAGAGTACTAAAGTTACAGAGATTAACTATGAATACTCAGATTGCTGAGGTTACTGAGCACTGAAATTACTGAGATTACTGGACTACTGAGATTACTAAGATTACTGAGTTTTCCTGAGACACATGACTGACTGATTCTATAGATCATGGCTTCATTGAGAGTATCGTGATAACATAACATGGCTTTAGGCACACAACTACATTTTTCGGGTACAAGTACCCCCAGGACTCGATGGAAGAAAGCTGACACAACTTGACTTTCTTGAGTACATAACCATTAATAACAATCCATAATACATGAGTGAGGGATTTCATGAAGTACATGGTCATCATAATATCTAACATGAATAGGAATTCTTATAATCAAGTCATAAATCTCATATTCTGATATCATGGGTATTCCGACAATATATACTATTTAGAACAATGGAATGGAAACCATTTAAGCATAAGGGAATGGAAAACATGTAACATTTAGTTCATATTGTAATAATTTGGTGGTAACTCATGTGATACTTCAAAATCATGATCTTGTTCATAGAACGGAAGGCTAGACACACTATGAATCCATTCCCAAATCATCATGTACATTCCATTAACACATATATTGCATAATAATGACAAATGAGCTCTTTGAACATAATAGACTAGCATGAATTTATCATATAGTTCACCCCTAAGTTATAATACATGATTTTTATCATTCTAGGCATTTTATCAAACACCTTACATGTACAATATTGAGCATAGGTGTACTAAACAAATTTATAAATCTTGAACCACCCAAATTCATGGGTTTCAACTAACATTCCCATACACTTCTTGGAAACACATTTAGATACCATCTTGAAACACAATTAACAACCACCACTATGAACATAATCACACAACATAAAGATCATAATTTATTATTTAGAACATGGTTCTTGAGCTCCGTAGATGAAAGGGATCTGTGGATGAACACTACGCATACCTTATTTCTTAATTACATGAAGATTGATGGACAGACCTTCTTGAACTTAAATCTTCTATGAAAACCCTAGCCTGTGTTCTTTAGAGGATTTTGAGGCGAAGAATATGTTTTGGTGAAATAAGGGCTTAATTTCATGTTTAGGCATTATATAAGGGTGGGAAAAGGACCATTTTCCCCTAAAAATGGACTATTTAAGTCACTTGGACTACAACATGTACGGCATGCACTTTATCGCACACAATAGGGTATGTGTCACAGACCTTATCGCTTGTGCATCACACACCTTATGGCATACTTTAGGTTGTGCGTCGCACACCTTACGTTAGGCGATGTACTCCACTCTACAAAGTCATAACTTCTTGCTCAGGTGTTAGATTTGGGCAAAATTGGCATCGTTAGAAAGCTAATTCATAGAGATCTCATTTTATATATAGTGTTCCCTCTAACTAAATACATATCAGGAGTTATTACCGATTGAATTTGACCCAAGTTTCGATGCTCACTAAAACTTGAATGATAGGAAAGCTTTCAACTTGTACTTGAGTTAGGGAACCTCTATGATCTAAATTCACGCTCAAATAGCTTCCCACACTACATAATTGATTAACAAACTAAATTTACATAGAATTCCAAGCTTTTGAAATATCTACGCATAGGAATGATGGATTTTTATTATAGTCCAAAATGTGGAGTATTACAATATCTCCTCCTTAGGGAAATTCATCTTCGAATGAGACTGGCTAAGATGAGTGGAAAGACAACTGACGTAAATATAGAGCATGAATGATTGATCATGATTTCATGGCTGACATGATTGATAAGCTGAATATATCATACTAAACATGCATATCTAATGCATGCGTAAATGATTCATAAGTACTTGAGGGAAAGTACTGATAAGATGATCATGCATATCTTATGCGCGAATATATTATCGAATTGGCTCATGATCATGCAAATGAATATGCAATGGTAAAGATACTAAGTTTGAACTGGAAACTGATCATGGAGTTGAATACCAGTTTGTACTAAAAATTGAACATGAGAATGAGTAAGCTCAAAAAAGACTGCTACCATGAACTAAAAATACCGATGAGTCTACGATTGATTAGTCAATATGCATGAGTGGAAACATAAGAACATAACTGAGTCTGGAACTTGATATATGAACTGAATTGAGTCTGTAATGCACGACATAGATAGAGTATCATATCGCGGCTACACTGAGCCATTGAGTACATGGCTTACTGCTGAGTTTTGAAGCTAGAGGGTCGGATCATATGAAACACTTCCTCCAAGATAGATTCATCAAAGAAAATGACATTTAAATCAAGGAAGTTTGAGGGCAATAATGTATCTCCCCCTTGGGATACCATATCTGGACTGACCATGCTGAGATATTGAGGAAGTTAAGGCGATGCACAAGGTACCTAGGTATAAAATTATGACTGATTACATGAGATCTGAAATTGAAGCATGATGCACTAATGTATAGACATACTGACTTATCTAATTAACTAGGTAACTGTTAACTGAATGCTTGGTATGCAGGACTGAATTATACTTAATCTGAGTAGCTGTGATGAGGCCATAAAGTATTATGAATATAAGAAGGGACTGACTGAGTAACATGAGGTAACTGATCATGGATTTCATGATATCTATATTGTCTAAAAATGCAAGACCAAGCTTATTACATAATTTGGAAACATTCCATAGACCGAGGTATTGGAACACCTATAACTAAGTAGCTGATAACTGTATGCTATGGTTAAGTAATTCTAAAACTGAACTGAATTTTTGAGCCGAATAAAGATCTGAAGCTGACACTATAACTTAAGACTCTAACTGGGATCCATACTGGAAATAAATACTGGGTCCCAATAACTGAATATGAAACTGAGGTTTTGACTGATATTGAAGTGCTTAATTCTAAGACTGAGCACTAATTATTGAGTGTTGAGTACTGAAACTATAACAGAGATGGCAACTAAGTTATGATAGTCGCATAATAAAGGCTGACATAAGTCAAGGATCTAAATATACATTCACACTCTGAATTTTTTTCCAATTTCTAAGTACTACCTTTTTCTAGTCCTTTGCTTTTATACTAACAGGATATTCAAGCCTATCTTCGTATCTACACCCTTATATAAAACATGCATGCAATAATCTGCTCTTAATATAAAATATTAACTCTCTCTCATCTAAGCAATTTCTTAACACTACACTATTCTCATAAAGATGAACGATTAAATTAGGAGAACCTGAAACATGAATGGATACTGACTGAACTTGACACATGACTGAAACCAAAGGAATATAATATCAACAACATGGATTTACCAAAAAGGTGTGAACTGAGTATATAAATGATATAGTCTAAATTTATCTGATCAGTGAGGGTGTAGCATGAGTTATGGAAACTGAGTATACTGGGGAGCATGATACATGTACATGATTCATGAGCTGCATAACCTGAGTCTAGAATTTTTGAGTTCATGGAACATGATTTGTAACACTGAGTGATCTAGAACTTAACTTCCTGTACTAGGAACTGAAACCACAGAAAATTCTATGGAATACGTGTGAACATAAGATACATCCATGTAATCTCAGACATAAAGCATGCATAGGCACTATGCTGACTGAAGTATAAAACTTTACGTTGAGATAAGGATGGGTCGGGAATCGCCTTCCCTAACTGCTTTTCTATACATACTGGCATTACTACTGGAATCTGAGAGCCTTACTTGGTTACTCGATCTATCATCTCTCCCTTAGCTTTAAGCCATCATTATAAATTTGTGAACACTAAACTAATCTCTGAGCTGCACTGAAATCATCATCAGATATTTACACTCTGATCAATATATACTCGCCTTAGTAAACACATCTTCTGCCTCTGTTTCCTCACATACTACTAATATCACATTTATACCTTCATACTTAATTTTATGTCAATAAACATAAATTTCTAACTCAAACTGTTTAATCCTACTAATTCATTATAGCACAACTATCCCCATGAACACATAATCTATTCAATATGGATATCATATCCTAACTTGTCTACTGCTAAACTCCTGGGTTCATGCTTCTAACTCTGGGTCACACGCTATCATAGGATTTTGAGAAGGGATCTGATGTCATATCTAAATTTGGGTTTGAGAATGAGTTCTTATGATCATGAATCAGATCCGTAAAACTTTGGAACATAACTTAACTGATGGTATACTTTCTGAGAAATCCTGATCTTTAGGACTTGAGCTTTATTATTTATGTTACCTTGAATGTAAGGTGAAATTAACATGAGTGAAGCATGATGAGAAGTTGGAATTAACATGAGTGAAGCATGATGAGAATCTACATGAGATTCTTAGAGAACCTTGCTATTGCATGATCTGAGACACGAAAGAAAGGAATCTGTTCCTAAAACATCTCATAGCCTCCTGCACATAAGTGTGTTGCACAACACACGTATGTACAAGACTCTACTAGATGTGGCTTATAGACTTCCTAGGACTCTATTGAACCTTAGGCTCTGATACCAAGTTTGTAACACCCCGAATTTCTAAATCAAAATGGTACACGGTGCTCATGACCCCGAAGGACCACAAGCTAACCCATGACTGATATCTATACCTGTACACTTCAAATATAATATAAAAATATGGAAACATGTACTTAATGGCCATAAGGTTCAAATTTGAATAAACATCTGATAAGACAATGTCTGAAAATGGTATAACAATATAAAAATAAATCTAAAATAACTGTCTGACATGCTATAGTCTGGAAATCCTCTAAACTGTCTGAATAAGTAGTTGATGGGACATATCCCCAACTAACTCCATCTTGCAACTGAACTAAAATTGTAAATGAAGCAATAATCATATCGTCCTAGAATGCAAAGGACTCACTGCAAACTCTGAACACTGGAATGCTACTACTAATTTGGAACTCGTGCCTTTGAACCTATGGTGTAACATAAGAGAAAGAACCACAGCATAGATGCATCAGTACGTCTGAATGTACTTAATATATGAGTAAGGTAGGCTAAATGCAAAGGGTTATATGCATGAACAATGCTGACTGATATAAACGTGAGAATACATATTTGCATACGTAACTATAACTGAACTCGTAGAGATACTGACTATTGAATCTAAATACTAAAAACATGAGTTTACTGATACTAAGATACTGAATAGATGAACGACTATTTTTGACATTTTTAATTACTAAGAACTAGTCTGAGTGACTATGTCTAATAGTCCTAAAACTGAATATTAAGTATGAAAATCTCTAATAAGTGAGGAACTGATACTGTATTACTAAATAATGAGGGAGTAGTACTATGTTACTGATACATGAATAACTGCATATGATAGTTCTGGTTATGAAGAACTGGTCTGGTTGACTGTGTCCGACAATCCTGAAGCTGAATACTGATATCATGAATTCTGATAACTGATGTGACTGATAACATGAGTTTTGAAAACTAATATAACTGATAGCATAAGTGACTGTATTTGACAGTCCATAAATCTGAAGGAACTATCTAAGTTCTATTCTATTTCTTAGTTGACTGTATTAGACAGTTCTAAAATTTGAAGAACTATCTGAGTTCTTTTACTGAAACTGGGATTGAAACTGAGACTATGGGAAGTAGCTGTCTAATTGATATTCCCCAATAATGCATATAACTAAGTTGGGGTCCAGTCTCTACCCCAACTAGAGGGGTGTCAATACTGCGCCACTGGTAAGGATAGCTGTGAGTGGCCCTTATCTAGAAGGTACTCAAATGAGAATGGTGGGAACCCTAAACTGACAGGTTAAACCACCTCATCAACCCTAATTTGATAGGTTAATATATCTCAAGCTACGTTGGCTACGTAGTTCTTGAATATAAGGTATACTACTAAGAATCACACCCTAAACGGGCAGGTGAGTTCCCATCCTTGGGTTCACTTGGTGCTAACTTCTGCTCCTATCTGAAGGACACTGAACGAAATATCTAAGCTAAACTGAATAACTGAACTGAACTCATTAGCTGAACTGATACTAGTTAACTGGACTGATACTAGTAGTATTGTTTAGTGCAGCTAAACTAAGTTTACTGAAATCTGATGACTGATGGAATGTACTGAGTTCTAAGGACTAGTTGAGAGTATTGAAGTTACTAAGATTAACAATGAATACTGAGGTTGCTGAGGTTACTGAGCACTAAAATTACTAAGATTACTGAGATTACAGAGTTTTCCTGAGACACATGACTGACTGAATTCTATAGATCATGACTTGACAGAGATTATCATGATAACATAACATGGCTCTAGGCACACAACTATATTTTTTGTGTACATGTACCCCCAGATCTTGATGGAAGAAAACTAACACAACTTGACTTTCTTGAGTACATGACCATTAATAACAATCCATAATACATGAGTGAGGGATTTGATGAAGTACATGGTCGTTATAATATCTAACATGAACAGGAATTGTTATAATCAAGTCATAAATCACATATTCTAATATCATGGGCATTCCGACAATATATACTATTTATAACAATGGCATGGAAACCATTTAAGCATAAGGGAATGGAAAACTTGTAACATTTAGTTCATATTGTAATAATTTAGGGATAACTCATGTGATACTTCAAAATCATGATCTTGTTTATAGCATGGAAGGCATATAGACACACTATGAATCCATTCCCAAATCATCATGTACATTCCATTAACACATATATTGTACAACAATGACAAGTGAGCTCTTTGAACATAACAGACTAGCACGAATTTATCATATAGTTCACCCTTAAGTTATAATACATTATTTTTATCATTCTAGGCATTTTATCAAACACCTTACATGCTCAACATTGAGCATAGGTGTAATAAACAAATTTAGAAATCTTGAACCACCCAAATTCATGGGTTTCCAACTAACATGCCCATAAACTTCTTGGAAATACATTTAGATTCCATCTTGAAACACAAATAACAACCATCAACATGAATATAATAACACAATAACATAAAGATCATAATTTATTATTTAAAACATCGTTCTTAAGCTCCATAGATGAAAGGGATCTGTGGATAAAGACTATGCATACCTTATTTCTTAATTACATGAAGATTGATAGAGAGAATTGCTTGAACTTGAATCTTCTATGAAGATCCTAGCTTGTGTTCTTGAGAGGATTTTGAGATCAAGAATATATTTTGGTGAAATAAGGGCTTAATTTCGTGTTTAGGCATTATATAGGGGTGGGAAAAGGACCATTTTGCCCATAAAACAGTCTGTTTAAGTCACTTGGACTACAACATGTGCGGCACACACTTTATCATACATATTAGGGTGTGCATCTCCTATCTTATCTCGCATATTAGGTTGTGCGTCGCACACCTTATGGCATACTTTAGGATGTGCTTCGCAAACCTTACGTTAGGCAATGTACTCCAATTTGCAAAGTCATAACTTCTTGCTTGAGTGTCAGATTTGGGCAAAATTGGTATCTTTGGAAAGATAATTCAAAGATATTTCATTTGACATATGGTAGGCCCTCTAGTTCAATATATACTAGGAGTTATGACCAGTTGAACTTCACGCAAGTTTTGACGCTCACTAAAACTTAAAGATAGGAAATCTCTTAACTTGTACTTGTGTAGGGAACCTCTATGATCTAAATTCATGCTCAAATTGAGTCCCATACTACATAGTTTATTAACACACTAAATTTACATAGTATTCAAGGCTTTTAAAAGTTTACTCATAGGAATGAGGGATTTTCATTCTAGTCCAAAATATGGGGTATTATAGAAAAAGACCAACCCAAGTTCCACTAGGATTTATTTCTGTTTTAGTTCTTAGGAATGCTTTGGCTCAACTTTTAGGGTTGGTTGGTGGTGCACTATCATATCTTGAGCAGTCCAGAAATCATAGTTTTACTGAGGTAGGGCCGCAACTTAGAGTTTCGACTCCTAGATTTAAGGTCCCTCCTACACCGGTGGATGCTCAATCGATAATTGCTCGGACAGTGATTTCCTAGCCTGCTATGTCTATTGAGAAGCAGAAGAGATTGGGTAGGTTCTTGAGATTGACTTTACTTAAGTTTTGCAGTGCACCAAGCGAGGATGCTTATGAGTTTCGATTGCTTATGTGGTTAGTCTTCATAAATTGGGACTAGTTGAGAGTCGTGGTGTGGATACATTACTTTTTTAGTTGGACCTTGTAGCTAGACATTGGTGGAAAGGTTATCTTTATTCCAAGCCTGCTGGATCTTCATTCTTTTGGACTCTATTATCTGAGAACTTCTTGGAGAAATATATGCCTCATAGTCTCAGGGATTGTCTGAGGGATCATTTCTTAAGGTTAGAGCAGGGCTCCATGACTATTGTGTAGTATGAGGCACATTTTCATGAGTTGGCTAGGTATACTATCTCTATTATGAATTTCGCGCATGAAAGGGTTCATTGTTGTAAGAGGAGTTTGAGACTTCCTCTAGCTATGTCTACACACAGTTTTGTTATTGCAGTTAGGTCTTTTGCTAAGGTGTCAAACCATGCTCAGGTTATGGAGAATATGCATCGTGAGGCCCAGGGGGCAGTGATATAAGTCCATGGTATTAGGGAAATTTCAATGGGAACCATAGTAACTAATGATACAGAGGAACTGGGTCTGAGGGTAGGTATCTTCTTCATCGGTCATATCATCCTCAGGTTTAGTTTGGCAGACTCGTTCAAACCAAAATCTAGATTCCTGATGATCGTCAGTCGAGTGTTAGTGATCATCCTTGCTAGGTTAGTGGTTAGACTTTAAGGGATTCTTCTTCTGGCTATGTCACGCCCCAAACTAGGGCCTGGTTACGACGGGCATCTCAAGTCCACCGAGGATCGGAGACTTCCCCTTAAAACTATTCCAATATAACTATGAACACCTAGAAACATATGGATACCAATATAAAGCAAGATACAAAAGATAAATTCAAAGGATAAATAATATCAAAATCAAATACTATCTACAATACCCATGTCCATAATATCTACCTAGCCTCTAATTAAATTGTGTACCAATAAAGTATCGAGACATGCCCCTGACCATAGCCCAAAACAAATAGGAAAGAAAATCTTTGATATAAGAAATCAAACATGAAATTAAGCCTTCCAAAGGATGGAAGAACACCACTTCAAGTCAACTCTCGAACTAACCATGAACAGCTGATCACTGTGTTGGAGGAGTAGGAGTATGGTCATTTCCTTCATCACATGGGGATACATCGTCTGAAGATGATTTTTCGTTGGAGTGCTAGCATGTAACTAAGGGATAAAGGAACTAGTAATGACATGCATAATAATTCAAAACTATTCAAAGCTCATGCACACCACCAAATGCAAATATATATATATATATATATATATGTATATATGTCACATGCCGGGCTAGGGAAAAAGCATAGCATTCGCTTCAACACTTTAACCTTGATTGTGTAGCAAACCATCATAAGGAGGAAACCACGGGATATATGTGTTCAACTACCCCTACTGAAAGAGCCCCGGTATGTGTTAGCTGCACGAATTGGAGGTATCGATAAAGATCAGGGAATTCCCCGACCCCCCATCAATCAAATATATGAATATATATCAATAGTATGAACCATGCATACGGGTCATTAAGATCAAACCTCATGTCAGCAAACACGAGTTTCTAGGTCATCAAAGATCCACACATTTACAACTTAGCTACATAACCCCCTTTAATCACAATTTAAAGAAGGTTTCACGTAACCCATTTATTATTCAATGAACTAACCATTAAGGCACATATGGGAATCGTCATACACTTATTCTTGCAAGCTTATTACTATACCATAACAATCACATTAATTTGGGAAATGCATCAACCTTCTTGTTGTTCATTAAATCAAGAGATAGAAAACAAGCCCTTTAGTAATAGTGTTTGTTTTTTAACCCTTTAAATCATGCAATTACATTGGTGGATAAGTCAAATATAGCGACAAAATCTTATTCGTTGAAAATTTCACAAACAAGTTGAGGGCACAAAATTTTCCAAAACAATAACCAAGTAATTTGGGGGAAACAATAGTACCCTGAAATCCATTTACCCTTCCCATGGATCCCACAATGTTCAAATCATAAGTAAAATATGAATATTACTTAAATAACCATGGAAAATAAACTAGTTAGCCATCCATATTAATAAACCCTCAACTATATCAATACCCACATCAACACTAAGCATTCTTAACTAATTGATGTTGTTAAGAAAATTCAGGTTCAGGGGAAAGAATAACATGCCCTAAAATAAGAGAACCGGAAGATAGCAACACCCTTTAGACCCTAGATGATCAACTTTTTGAGCCCTAGTCTTGACTTGAAAAAGGGATTTTTAGAAAAAGTGGTTGAGAGTAATATTAATGAACTTCGTAGGATGAAAATTGAAGGAATTAGGACCTTATGATGTTTAAATGTCGTGTATAAGTGAAAGGACCTTACTACCCCTCATCCCATTTAAAAATCAAAAGACAACCCGAAAATAACACAGGTCCATGGCACGGACCTCATCATTGGGGTTAGTATTTGTGTTATGGACCCTATTGCGGAGACCTAGACTCAGTGACACGGAGCCTATCATGGAGACTAGCCTCCTTGACATGGGGCCATTGGGGAGGCTCACTACCTTCGTGAACCTAAATCTCCTTGAACACCATCCAAAAAATTTAAAACTCTTTTGGGTTACGATTTTAACATCCCCAAACATGACTTAAGTCAAAAATCAATATTTCGAGCATAGGAAGGCCAAAAATAAAATACTCGAATTATGAGGGTGTTACATTATGCACCAATGAATCAGTCATCCTTGAATAATGAGCTAGGACACATTTCACATGAAATTAACTAAAATATACCAAAATTTAAGTATGTACCCACAATATAACAAGCAAGAACAAAATTTTTACTTTTCCATCTATCACATAGAAAATAAATGGATGCTTCGCTTTCATATCTTCTTCCGCTTCCCAAGTGGCTTCTTCCAACTTGTGGTTCCTCCAAAGGACGTTTACCAATGCTACATCTCTAGTCTGCAATATACGAACTTTTCTATTAAATATTTTAATCAGTAACTCTTCATAAGACATAGAATCCGAGATACGTACATTCTTAATAGGCACCACCAAGGAAGGATCACCTACTCATTTTCTTAAAATGGATACATGCAACACAGTGTGTATAGAACCCATACTCGCAGGCAACTCTAACTTATATGTAAAATTTTCCACTCTTCTCTGCATCTAATAAGGACTAATGTATCGGGAACTGAGCTTCCCCTTCATTCAAAAATGCATAGCTCTCTTTATGGGAGAAACCTTTTGGAACACCTAATCAGCCACATTGAACTCCAACTCTCTCTGCCTCACATCCATATAGGACTCTTGATGACTTTGGAGAGTCATAATCCTATCTTGGATCACCTTTACCTTTTCCATAGCTTGATGGACCTAATCAATACCGAAAAACCTTGCCTCTCTATCTTCCAACCACCCGATAGGAAATCTACACCTCTTATAATAAAATTCCTCAAACAGAGTAATACAAATATTAGAATGATAACTGTTATTGTATGCAAACTCTATAAGTGGTAAACAGTAAACCCAACTACCACCATACTTAATAACACAAGATCGAAACATATCCTCTAAAGTATGAATAGTCTATTCCACTTGTCATCCATCTGTACGTGGACAATGGTACTAAGGGTCACCTTAGTCCCAAAACTTAGGGGAAACAATTACAAAAATGTGATGAGAATTGAGACCCACAATCTATAATAATAGAAGCTGGACCACCGTGCAACCTCATGATCTTCTAAATAAACAACCTTTCATAGTCCTCAGTAGAATAGTTAGTCCTCCTGACAAAAAGTGAACAGACTTAGACAGTCGATCCATAATGACCCAAATAAAATCTAACTGGTTTTGGGATCGTAGAAGATCAGTAAAGAAATCCATATTTATCACTTCCCATTTCAACACCGGTCACTCAATTTATTGAGACAACCTACAATGCCTCAAATTCTCTGCCTTCACTTACTGACACACTACACAATTAGCCATAAATTTTTCTTCTTCCCTCTTCATGTTATTCCACCAATAAATCTCCTTCTAGTCATGATAAATCTTCGTCGAACCACGATGAACAAAAAAATACAACATATGGCTTTGACCAAATTTCTACCTTGTAGCCCATCCACATTGAGAACAAACAACGTGACTTGATACCTCAATCAACCATCACAACCAATCTCAAAATCTATCACCTTTGTCTTACCCACATCATCCTTTATTTGCATCCAGATAGGATTCAACACCGATTTTTCCTTTACCTCAGCACCAAGAGATCACTTCCCCACCTCTTTTACAAATACACCGCCATCCTCAAAATCTAAGAGACGAACTCCATGATTTTCAAAGCGCTGAATTTTGCTCATCAAATATCATTTCTCCTTTTCAAAATAGGAAAGACTCCCCATAGATAACCTGCTAAGTGCATCAAAAATTATGTTAGCTTTACCTAAGGGATAGTGAAGACTCATAGTGTCGTCTATGAGCTATTCAAGCTATCTCTGTTGCTTGAGATACAATTCCTTATGGGTGAACACATACTGCAGGCTTTTATGATCTGAAAAGATATCGACATGAACCCCATATAGATAATGCCACCTAATATTCAATGCAAACACTACAATTAAAAACTCTAAATCACGAGTGCGATAATTCATCTCATATACTTTCAACTACCTAGAAGCTTATGCTACCACCTTGCAATGCTATATCAATACATAATTGAGTTCCACATGGGATGCATTACAATAAACTACAAAGTCATCTCTACCCTCGAGTAGGGTCAGAATTGTGCACAAGTCAATTAATGTTTTAGCTTCTCAAAACACCCCTCACATATATTAGACCAAAGAAACTTTACCTTCTTTTGAGTTAACCTAGACAAAGGGGAAGCAATCATTGAAAAGTACTCCACAAATCTCCTATAACAACCCGCTAAACCTAAGAAGCTCCTAATATCAGTTGGAGTCATGGGTCTAGGCCACTTATTATTCACCACAACCTTCTGAGGATCCACTATAATCCCTTAACTAGAAACAACATGACCGAGAAAAGTAACTGCATTCAATAAAAAGTCACAGTTAAAAAACTTAAGATACAACTAATGGTCCTTTAGGATCTACAACCCAACAAGATCGTGATTGTCATAATCCACCTCAGTCTTTGAATACATAAAATATAATCAATAAATACAATCCCAAACAAATCCAAAATCTGATAAAACACCTGATTTATGAGTTCAATAAATTCTGCTAGGAAATTAGTCAAACCAAAAGATATGACAAAGAATTCAAAATATCTATTCCAAGTAGGAAAGTCATTCTTAGGGATGTCCTCCTGCCTAATCTTTAATTGATAATAACCTAAATAGAGGTTAATATTAGAGAAATACTTAATACACTGAAGATAGTCAAACAAATCATCTATTCTTAGAAAAGGATACAAATTGTATTCAATGTATATCCAATGGGAACCATCCTTCTTATGAACAAAAAGAATAGGAGCACACCACGGAGACTCACTAGGGCAGATGAAACCCTTATCATGAAAATCCTTCAACTGATCTTTAAGATTTTTCACCTAAACCTAAGACATTCTATAGGAGGATAGAGATAGGATGAGTGTCTGAGTAAAGATCACTCTCAGAATCAATTTACCAATCAGGAGAAACACCAGGAAGATCATCAAGGAAGACCTCAGGAAATTCACTAACCAAAGGAACAAATTGTACAGAAGGACCTTCCGAGTTAGAATATTTAACTCAATCCAAAGGATATTTGTGGCTTCCCTGAGAGAAGAAACTTCAACTTCATCATTTGAGGAGTGGTGCCACTCTACGATTATAGTCAGCTATTGGTGCAAAAATTTCTCTTTCTTTCTTTCTTTTATATAAGTCTTGTTGGAAATCAATTTCTGGGATCTATGATATAATGTGAACATCCCCTTAGGCACTAAGACTCTATTCCCATTTTATAATTAGCTCATTAGGAAATTTAAAGATGTCGTTATGGGCCTAAGAGTCTAAAGACGCATAACATGAATGCAACCAGTCCATCCCAAGAATAATAAAAAAAATTATCATGTCTAATTCAAACAAATCCACAAAACTCTCCCTACCACCTGCTGATACCACACAACTCCTATAGGTATTTCTAGAAACCACAGAGACTCTCACCAATGTAGAAATAGAAAAATGGTCTGTAATACACTCGGGACCAAAACCAAAATACACAGTCAAAAATGGGGTCCCATAAGAAAGAGTAGATAACAGATCAAGCAAGCAGTACACATCATAAGAGGAAAACTTTAACACACCAGTGATGATATCAGGTGTTGCCTCACACTCCTGACAAGTAGTAAGAGCAAAAAGATGGTTTCGAGTAATGTCATAGACAAAGGTGGCACCTTTTAGAGTAGGAGCTGATGAAGAGGCAATATGAACCTTATTTCCTCCCGCAACAACCTAACCTGAAAGATAGTTTTTCTTAATATAGCTAGGCTGGCCACATCTAAAAGGCTTATTCATTCCCTTATCACAAAAATAGTGGTACAACCACCTATAAATTCGGCAAAAGGCATATGATGGAGATGACTAGGACCAACTAGCTTGAGATTGGGCATCCTGCACCCGATAACCATCACAACTCTGAAAATTATTATTCTTGAATGACTCTGAATAAGTAGCACTAGCTGTCGAATGAAAATCAAAGTTTTCCCACTTCTTCTTAGACCATTTACCACTATCCCTGCCACTCAATTATTGACCTTCTACCTGATTGAAATACAAAAACTATGGACTCTACCTATCCCATATATCCACTTTCTTTTTCTCCTCTTTCTGAACCTACTGTATATACACTACTAGTCTAGAGATATCTATATCTTTGTTCAACAGGGTATCTTTGCTCTCTTAAATCAACTCATGATACAAACCTAAAGAAAATTTCCTTCTTTTAACCCTCACGTTAGACACTAGCTCAGGAGCATATCGTCACAAATGGTGGAATTTTAAGGCATACTTTTCTACTGTTATCCTGCCTTACTTCAATTTCACAACTTCATCTAGTTTTTTCTCCCTCAACTCTTAAGGAAAGAAGCAATCAAAAAATGCACTAGAGAATTTATCCCACAAAGAAGATTCAACATCATCTCCCTTAAGTTGCTTCCACTCTTTGTACCAATTGTACGCTACATTCTTTAACTAATAGGTAGTGAATGCCACACTATATATCTCAGTAGCATGCACAACTTTAAACATCTTCTCCACCTTATTTATAAAATTTTGAGGATACACTTCCATCTCTATACCCGTGAAAGTAAGGGGGCTCAACCTCATAAATTGTCCAACTATAGTGACCTCAAAAGAACTCACAGCTATACTAATAGAACTTATATAAAATTCTATAAATATCACCAACTAGGTTAATAGATTAATGCATTAGCGAAACAGCACATTAATAATATATCCATGTGGTGGCTGAGTCTTAGTACTACTATCTGGAGAAGGATCTATGGATACAACTGGAATTTTAGGAAAATAGTTAGAAACAGTGACCCTAGACTAGGTTTATATCACATGAGAAGGACAAGCTCTTTCCACTTTATCCCCAGTCAGAATACAAGTCTCTACGAACATTAGATCATCTGGGAGTCATAATCTTAAATGTGATTAAATGGATATTAGAAAGATTCAAGATCTTAGACTCTATAACCCAAAAATAAACAACAAGAAAGGGAAATATTTGTAATTTCCTTATAGCCTCTCCCTTATGAATATGACGTGCTACACACCCATAAAAGAGAATCTACACAATATAGCTTTGTGCATACCCTATGACACCATAACATAGACTCATACCAACTTTGTTATGACCCGAACAATGGCATAGTCGTGATGGGAATCTCAAAGTCTGTCAAAGACCAAAGACAATACCCTAAGCCTATTCTAATATAACCAAGAACACCTAGTAGTAGATGGATACCAATATAAGAAAATATATGAAAGATAAAATCAAAGGCTATTTATAAAGTCAAAATACAAAACTATCCTCAATACCAATGTTCACACTATCAATAAAGCTTGCAACAAAATTGTATATTAATAAAGTGTTAGGACATTTCCCTGATGATAGCCATAAACAAATTTGAAATAAAGTCTATGGCATAAGTAACAAAACATAAAATGAATACTTTTAAAGGATAGATGCTCACCACTACAATTCAACTTCCAAACTTACCAGGAACACCTAATCACTATGCAGGAAGAGTAGAAGTATGGCCAGTTCTTGCATAGCATGGGGATACAACATTTGAAGACTATTAGTAGTTGGAGAACTAGCGTGTAACTCAAGGATAAGGGAAAAAATAATCCCATGCATGATTAATTCAAATCCAGTCAAAACTTATGCACACCATAAAATGACAATATATATATATATCATATGTTGGGGTGGGGAACATGGCTTAACATGCACTTAAAATTTTTAACCTAGACTATGTAGCTCAACCGTATGAGCATGCACTGATGAGCTATATGGGTTAATCTTACCCTACTGAAAGAGACCCAGTATGTGTTAGTAATATGAACTGGAGGTATCGAGGAAGACAAGGGAATGCCCCAACCCTATGTCAGACCAAGATACAAATATATATATAAAAACTGTGAACCATGCACAAAGGTCATCAATATCAAACCTTATGTCATCAAAATCGAGTTTCCAGCACATGTCATCAAAGATCCACACCTTCATGGCTTATCTACATAACCACCTGTAAGCCCAATTTAAAATAAGTTACGCATAACTTATTTATTATTTAATAAACCAACCATTAAGGAACACATGGGCATTGTCATACCTTTATGCTTGAAATCTTTTCTCTATGCCATATCAATCAAATTATTTTGGAAAATAACTTGACCCCCTTACCGTTCATTAAATCAAGACATACCAAAAAAGGCCTTTAATATACATGTTGGTTTTTTACCCCTTTTGAATCATGTGATTACATAGTTGGATAACTAAAACCAAGTAATAAAATTATATTCATTCATAATTTCACAAATAAGTTAAGGGCACATAATTTTCCAAAAATGTAACCAAGTAATTTGTGGAAAACCGTAGTACCACAAAATTCATTTGCCCATCCCATGCATCCCACAATATTCAAATCATAAGTAAATCATGAATGTTGAATAAATAACCATGGAAAATCAATTAATAAACAAACCATGTTAAAAAGCCCTCAACTATATCAATACCCACATAAAAACCATGCCTTAACAACTAATTAAAGTCATTAGGAAACTAAAAATTCAGTAGAAAGAGGTACATACCTTAAACACAAGAGAATTGGTAGAAAGAAACACTCTTTGGAACCTAGATTTTCACCTCTTTGAGCCCTAGTCTTAACTTGAAAAGGAGATTTTGAGAGAGAGTGATTAAATATAAAATAAATGAACTTCATAGGATGAAAACTAATGGAAATAGGACCTTATGATGTTTAAAATCCATATATGAGTTAAAGGATCTTATTGCCCTTTTTTCTATTTAAAAATAGCAAGAAAATTTAAAAATTATAGGTCTAGATCATGGATCTCATCATTGAGGCTAACCTTTGTACCGCAGACCCTATCATGGTGACCTAAAATATGGGACAAAAAGTCTATTATGAATACCAGCCTCCATGACCAGAGGCTATGGTGGAGGCTCATTCCCTTCATGACCCAAAATTACCTCGAACCTTATCCAAAAGTTTTGAAACTCTTCAGTTTACCCATATAATAAACACAAACATAATTTGATTCAAAATCAATATTTAGAGCATGGGAAGTCCTAAAATAGAATACTCATAATTGTGATGGTGTTACAAGTTATTCTAGTCAAGCTTGTTATTTCCAATCAGCTGTATCTTTTTATTTTGGTCCAATTCATAGGGCATTTCATGTTTGTGGTGTTTTTAGTCATTTCTTAGTAGAGTGCCCCAATTGTGGAGCAATTATTCCTTCAACTTCGAGTGTTCCACCTATTATCAAAGTTTATCCCTCAGCTGTAGATGGTATGCATCCTTGAAGAGGTTGTCGCCAGGGTGTTCATCGAGGCTCTTATACAGGTAGGGTACAATATCAGTTAGAATCCCAACTAGGTGGAAGGTGCGATTAGTTATAATTATTAACTTCTTGACTTCTAAGTATTACCTACTAGACCCAAGGTTGAGTCATCGAATATTGTTATCGTAGGTATGATCTTTGTGTGTCGTTAGTCGGTTTTTAATTTGATCTGAATGATCTTATTCTTATGTGTCTAGTTATTATGCCCTGTGGTTAGAGTTGTATTAGGATTCTTTGTATCTACCATTATGCATTTCTAATCTAGTGGGTGATTATTTAGTTATGGCTTAGGTTTTCAGATTATTTGTTGTGACTAATAGAGATGTTTATAATCACACTGATCTTATTGTATTATAAATGGTGAATTTAGATGTCATTCTAGTCATGTAATGATTATCCCACCATTAAGAAGCCATGGATTATTTCGCCAAGACCGTTATGTTAGCCATGCCAAGTATACCCCTAGTCGTGGCAGGAAGTTGTTAGCCATAAGCCAATGGGGATTATTTTGTATGTTTGTTCTAGGAGGCTTATGGAAAAGTGTTGTGAGTTTTATCTCTGTAATATTCATAATGTTAGTATGTAGAGCCCATGGCTTGACTCTGTTCCAATAGTTAATTTGTTTCTGAATGTTTTCCCTAAAAATCAATGTGGTCCTTCTTCTCATGAGATTGTGTTTATTATTTATCTTGAGATGGGCACCAATATATTTCTATGACACCTTACCGTATGGCTTCTACCGAGCTTAAGAAGCTGAATTCTCAACTTTTGGACCTTTTTTGTATTTGCTTTATTAGACCAAGTATGTCTCTTAGGGGATCTCCAATGTCGTTCATGAATAATAATGACAGCTTTATGCGTATATTAATTGATTATAAGTAGCATAATAAGGTGACAGTAAAGAATCGATATCCTATCCCTCGCATTGAAGATTTATTTTATGATGTTTAAGGTGTAGTGGGATTTTCTAAGATTTATTTTAGTTCTAGTTATATTTAGTTGAGGATTCAAGTAAATTATTTGACAAAGACTACTTTTAGGACCTATTATGGTTATTTTGAGTTTCCAGTGATGTCTTTTAAGTTGACTAACACCCCAGTTATGTTTAAGGATTTGATGAATGAAGTATTAAGACCTTATTTGGATTCCTTTGTGATTTGTTCATCAATTAAAAACTTGTGTATTCAAGGAGTGGAGAGTGGCATGTGTATCATTTGAGGATGATGATCCAGACTATTACCGATTATTTACTTTTTTCCAAATTCTCTATGTCTGTGTTTTTGATTGGGTTATTTACATTCCTTGGACATATTATGTCCAAGGATGGGATTATGGTAGACCCAAAAAAGGTTAAGGCAATTCGTGATTGGGTCAGACCTATATCTCTAACTAAGGTTCATAATGTTTTTGGTTTGGTTGGTTACTATATGCGCTATGTTGCGTGTTTTTCGACTGTTACAACACTTATGACTAGATTGACTTAAAAGGATGTTCCTTTTCAATGGTTGTAGGAGTGTGAATCAACCTTTGGAAAGATCAAGGAATTTTATAGTTCAACTTTTATTTTTGCTCTTTCTATTAAGGATAAGGGATTCACCATGTATTGTGATGCTTTTGTTATTGGTTTAAGTTGTTTGTTGATTTAGTAGGGTCATTTTATTTGTTATGATTCAAGAAAGCTAAAGTTTCACGAGTGCAACTACCCTTTTCAAGATTTAGAGTTAGCAGCAGTAGTCTTCACACATAATATTTAGAGGCATTATCTTTATGGCTTATATGTGAGATCTTCACAGATCATCATAGTATTCAACATCTTATGAGCTAGAGAGAGATTAATTCTCTAAAGCGTATATGGAGTTTCTTTAGAATTATGATATCTCTATTATTTATCATTAAGTTAAGGTGAATATGGTCGCGGGTGACTTGAGTCCAAAGTCAATGAGTACGGGTATCTTAGCTTTTATTTGAGTTTTTTAAAAGTTGTTGGCAAGAGACGTTGATTCTTTAGCCAATTTGAAAGTGTGACTCGATATTTTCGACCATAGGTGGATTCTTGCAAGTGTTGAGGAAAGTTCTTCACTATTTGAGGAGATTTAGAGCCATCAATTTAATGATAAGAGACTTTGTAACTTTGGTGATCAGATGTTTAGTGGTGAGTCCAATAGGGATACCATAGATTTAGAGAGTGTTTTGAGATTTTATAGACACATTTGTGTTTTAAGGGTTGATAACTTAATTCAGTTGATCTTGCATGAGGCTCGAAGCTCCAAATATTCTAATCACATGGGTCCAATATAGATGTATAGAGACTTGGGAAAGCATTATTGGTTGAAGGATATGAAGAGAGATATGGCAGACTGTAGCTAATTTCCTATGTTTTTAGTAGGTGAAGTCCAAATATTAGAGACCTGGTAAATTAATTATGAGGTTTCCTATTCTCGACTGGAAGTGGGAACAGATTACTATAGACTTTGTTAGTTGTTTGCCTCGTACCTCTCATGGTTTTGATGGTATTTGGGTCAATATGTATTAATTGAACAAGTCCACACATTTCATTTTTATTCAAATGTCCTTCAGTACCGAGAGGTTGGCATGTATCTATGTTTGTGAGCTAGTATATTTACATAGTGTGCCTATATCTATTATTTCAAATTGACATTTTGTGATCTCTTATATCTTTTGGAGAGATTTTGAGGAGGAGTTAGTACATCCTTCCATCCAAATACGGATAGACCATGTGAGTGAATCTTTACAAAGGCCCATGTTTCCGTGTATATCATTCATCTTAGTGCTAGTGAAATCTATCATTGCCTAAACAAGGTGTACTGGTGGAATAACATAAGGAGATATATAGCAAAAAAATTTGCCAAGTATTTAAATTGCCAACAAGATAAAGTTGAGC
Organism: Capsicum baccatum var. pendulum; assembly: GCA_030864225.1. Lineage (NCBI taxonomy): Eukaryota > Viridiplantae > Streptophyta > Magnoliopsida > Solanales > Solanaceae > Capsicum > Capsicum baccatum. Next base: position 126,891,169 of record CM061561.1, read on the forward strand.
ATTTGAGATTGAGTGGAACCTCAAAAGATATAGAAATTACAATTTAGAAGTGAGAGATGATTAACATGGATTTCATAACCCATCTGTGGCATCCCCAAAATCAACATGACTCTATTTGGGCCATTAATAATAGAATAACAATGTCAGCTCATTTCCTATTTGTAAGGACTAATTATTTGAGAGAGATTATGCAAAGTTAAATATTAAGGAAATTGTTCAGCATCCTAGTTTCCTATCTCCAGTATATCTGATAGAGGTACATAATTTTCTATTCAATTTTTGCGGCCTTATTAGAGAGGTTTGAGTACGTAGGTGAATGTTAGGACTACTTTTTAGCCTTAGATGGATGGGAATGCAGATCATACTATTTATACTTTAGAGGATATGCTAAGAGCTTCTATAATTGACTTCAAGAGTAGTTTAGAGGACCACATGCATCTTATAGAATTTTCCTACAATATAAATGTCACTCTAGCATCCAGATGGCTACTTTTGAGGCCCTTTATGGTAGAAGGTACAAGTTATTATTTTTTTAGTATGAAGTGGGTGAAACCAGATTGTTCAGACATGACCTTGTATATCGAGCCATGTAGAATGGTTAAGGTTATTACAGAGAATCTCAAAAGCAACCAAAGTTTCTAAAAGGCCTATGTTGAAGTAAGGCGGAGAGAGTTAGAATTTTTTTTTGATGACTGGGTGTTCCAGATAATCTCTCCTATGAGTAAAGTTTTGAGATTTGGGTTGAAGGGAAAGCTAAGTCCTTGATATATAGGTATTTTTGTATTATGAGAAGGATTGGAAGTGTTGCATATGAGTTATATCTACCTGTGAGCTAGGCTTCAGTTCATCCCATCTTCCATGTACGTATGCTTAAGAAGTGTGTAGGGGATCATTCACTTGTTGTTCCAATAGAGGATATTGTTGTTAAGGCTTGCTTGGCATATGAGTAAGTTCATGTAGTGATTTTTGATAGATTGTAAGTTCATGTAGTGATTTTGGATAGATTGTTTTCGAAGTAAAGAAGCAAGGAGGTAACTTCAATGAAAGTACTATGGAGGAACCAAAAGGTAAGGAAGCTACATGGGATTCAGAATATTACATATGTAGACCTTCAAGTAAAGTCATGGATGGTATTAACTTTATCCTTATTCTTATTATATAATATGTGTTATAAAATTTTTCTAAAGGTATCCCAATCTATTATAAGAGGATGACTAATTCCACGGGGGATAATGTAATGCCTCGTGTCTTTAGACACTTATATAAAGATAAGAATGACCGTGTGTGAGACCTAGATTGGGCATAAATTACTTTGGGATGTGTTCAAAGGTGTTGGGGATTGTTTTAGACATGAAAATGGTCCATGGTTCACAAGGGGGCAATATTCCCCTACCTCACAATATGTGGAGCATTGTAGGGGGCTAATCACTTACCACATAGTGGTTCCAATACACAAGGGGGCAATCCCATGCTTTTGCTTGTGCCGTGAATGTAGTTTAAACCCATTTTTGGTGCGCGTAAATCTTTTTACAAAATTAAAACATTCTCCATTCACCCCAAAATATTCCTATGTCACTAAAAATGATTCGTAATCACTCAAATCATATCCTAACTTTCCTATTTTCAGAGAAAGGCAGAACTAGCTAGGGTTCAAGGCTATAATGGTATATTTTTCATTAATTCTCACAACTAGAGGGTATGTAGAATGACCTAAAATCTAAGGGGTTGGAAATTGTATTCTTTTAAAATCCTATTAGTATGTAAATTAGGGGATTCCATTTACTACAAGAACATGCATTCAAAATTCATATTTATGCCTCAAATTATGAATTTTAAGTATGTATGTGTATTATATTGTGATTGATGAAGAGGATAGAGTTACGAATTTTTCCATTATCTAATTATTAGTTACTTATGTAAACATTTTTTAAGAGTGTCACTCAATGTTGCTTTTATTTTCTATGGGGTTTGTTTGAACAAATTGAAAGGGATGAGTTTCTATTAATGTTTTTAATCGAATCTTGAATGTGAAATGTTTTTTCCTAATCTATCACGCTAATTTTAAGACCATCACTATTTGACCCTTGAATTACTTTGTGATGGCCAATTATTTATGGCATGTGAGAGACTGAATGGAATGTCTGAGATGACCTATGTGACTTGCAAGTCCTAATATGACAATACCAAATCAGAAAACAAAATGATTTTAAGAAAGATTCATATGTTTGAAATGCTAAAATATGAGCTTTATGAGAGTTAGATGGCCAAGCGATAAGGCATGGGTTAGAAAGGCCCACTACCCAAAATGGTGTTTTGTCAATGTGGGGTTGATTATCTCCTTAAATAAAGATAATCAATGTATACTTGCTTTATTATTTGGTATAACAAATTTTAAAGACTCCAATACTAGTGGAAAACTTGGTTTGTGGGCTTAGCCAACGAGTTAAAGTCGGACCCCATATAGACCGTGGGTTTTCCAATAATTTGAGAATTCAATCTAGCTTTGAACTATAGAAATCAGAATAAGGTCTCAAAAATCAGAGTTTATGTTTACATTTTGATATGTTGTCTTACAACTCCATAGTGTATTTTATTCAATGTTTTTATTATAAGTATTATTTTCTTTAGCCTTTCTATATGTCATTACATTCCACGTATTAGTCATCCTTTTGTAGCTACATCATTCAAAGATGTAGGTTTAGAGGCCCATTTTCATGGTTCGGCAGAACATTAGATTATTTTCAAACATCATCAGAGCTGGTGCACCCCACATCTTTTGAAATACGGATTACGTCAGATATTTGGTATTTACTTTCTTTCTATGCTATGGTCAGGGCCTTGTCCCATCTTAGATATATTTCATTATGATTGAAACTTCATTGATAAGATTTTTTTATGGATTTGATGTTATAAATTTTTTGAGTTTGGGATCATTGGTTTTTTAACAGAATCATTTTGATTGAGTTGATCTTTCCACAACTTATTTTGATTGTAAGCATGTTATGAGACAATGATAAGGGGTGTTCTATGACCTACATATGTCTGATATTGCCCGTCGCAGCCAGGGTCTAAGCTCAGGTCTTGACATAAGTATAACATAAAAACCAAAGGACCAATAGTAACTTATTGGGACAACATCTAGTGCAGAATCTAAATCCTGATTTGTAGATAGGGTGTACAACTGGATGCAACCCTCACTTATCCAGAGTAGCCTCTTTTTTATTCGAGGTTGATGACGTAGTAGCAGCGACCTTATTTCCCCCAAAAGTTCTCCTCACCTAAGGGAACTTCCACTATAAATGACTAGTTGATTCAAGGAAAATAGGTATCAAACCTTTTGATCGCACAAATCTAGGCCAACCCAAGGAGGTCCATGCCATGATCACCCTAAAGATTCAAGAATATGTTTGGAGGGGCTCCTTTGAAATTCTAATTAAACAATGTAGTATTTGGAAGATAGCTTGGACTCGAGGAAATCTAGGCTGCAAGACATAAAGAAAGCCTTTGTGGGTTATTTCCAAAATATCCACATTTGGGAAATTTTTGTTATAGGCAATTTGTACAAAAGCCACTACTATAAATAGGTTCCTTAGACATTTAATTTCCTTATTTTTTGACGAATTTATGAATGATTTCCCCTTTGTGAGTGAGTGTAAATCTTGGATGAGCTTGTTCCAAGCGTGGAATTACTTATGTTGATCTTTTTTTAGAAGAATTTGTTTCTTGGGAATCAATTCCCTTATGGTCTACATAGTAGTTAGGCGCTTGATTGGATATTGGATTTAAGATTAAGAGTTTTATATACCCTTTGTTTGCTATCCATTCCTTTCTTGTCTCTATCTTATTATTTTATTTATGTAGCGCCCCGAGAATAAACCCTGGATACTTCACTGTTCTTAAAGACCAAAAGGACCACAAGCTAACCAAGGAGCTGGTACCAATTGTTAGCACTGAATAAAATAACAAAGACATGTGCGGTATCTAACTAAAAATACCATAAGGTTTTTAAATATGAAAAATAATACTGAATAAAAATACTGAAACACTGTCTGAAAACAATACTGTAAGACTGTAAATATCAACTAATAGATGAATAACTGACTAAAAGCATGTGAAAGCCTCTACTAACTGGTTGTGGTGTTGATGGGAAAAGTCCCCAACTAACTTTGACTTTTTGATAAAATTGAACATACTAAAGTAAACATAATGGTCCCCAGAGCATGAGGACTTACCACCGCTGCTAGGTGAGGTCGGGAACCTAAGAGTCCAAACTTATTATAGGAAACATCATAGCATAAGAAATGAGTATTGGGTCAGTACTTTAAATGTACTGGTATGATAAATGAGGTTAGGCTTATATGCATGGGTTTATGTACATGATTAATAACTGACTTAGTGTATAATATGAAGTACTGGGTAAGATTACATGAAAATTGTAAAGATTGAGAATGCATCACCAAGTATAAGACAAGTTCTAAAATAGTCTGTAAAGTGAAATACTAAAATCTGATAACTGATAAATTGTATACTATGGTCAAGCAAGACTGTACTGAATACTAGAACTAAAACTGTGGGAGCTATCATCTAACCAACATTCCCCAATATAGACTAGTTTGGAGTCTAACCTGTATCCCCAATTGGAAGGGTGTTAGTTTCATGCCACGAGTTACTAACTATGGTTGGGTCAACCCTAATCTGGAAGGAAGACTCATGAGATGTATGTATATATGTCAATCATAGACTAGCAGGAAGATATATTAACATACGCTAGCTGTGTAGTTTTGTTACTCAGGGACTGCTACTAACGGTGACACTCTAAGCTCGAAGGAATGCCCTCATCCCTGGGTTCGCTCGGTGCTGATTCCTACTCCCAACTTAACTGACGTTAATCACTAAAAAGCTTGACTGAACTCACACTAACCATGCTAACAGACCAAATACTACTGCTCATGCTACTATTAGGAACTTTCAATAACTACTGATAACTAAGTAAAACAGTTACATTTCGGGTACCATAACCCCCAAGACTCGATAATAATAACAACAGGGACACATGAAATCTTTGAAAGCATGGAAGGAAATCACTGTTCATATTTATTCACTTAAGCATTTCATAAAACGCATGTGAGACATGAATTTAAACATGGGAATAACTTTAAACACGATGAGATAGCATAATTACATGACAAGATCATAAACTGAGAATTTATTCTGCATTCCCATGAACGTGATATGAAAACCACAATATGTAAAACATACTATAATGCATTCCACATGAAAAAATTAAAATCATTACTTGAGATCAAACTTCCAAGGTGTAGGTAAACATCTTCAACTTTAAAATGTGTAAGGGCTCTTTCTATCAAAACTCTTTGAAAACACTTTAAATTCATGGGTTTAAGCATGGGAATGAGTGAAACATAATGGAATAGAAAAATTGCAATTCAAAAACCAAACTTAGGGATTTAACAATGAAATTTCATGCTTCAAACGTCTAAGGGCTGATTTCAATAAAATAGATTGTAAACACCACATTTAATCAAAATTTATAAAAGCTTCATGGTGATGAATCATTATAGACATGTAATTTCATAATTAAAAATATAAAAGATGGATTCTTGAACTCCATGGGTGAAAAGGTCCCTTGAATGAACATCTAATATACCTTGATTGAAGAATCCATGAAGATTTTTGGTTGTTTTCTTCAAACTTGAGCTTGAATCTTGAAATGAATAGGGTTTGTTCTTGAGAGAGAATTACTTTCTTGGAGAGAAATTATGTATAATGGGGCATATAATGCCCCTCTGGGTTTTAATTTTGTGTTTTGCATAGATTTGGGTGAGGGAAAAATGCCAAGACTACCCTTGGGAAATTAAAATTCATAACTGGAACCCGAAATTAACCCTCATCACGATGTGCTAAGGCTGTCATCAGGATTTTACCACAACGCGGTACAATTGCGATGACTTGCTGGAATTTGACAATTATCAATTTGAACTTCACCGCGATGCAGTGAGGTGACCACCGCTATAGCCACCACGAATTTCCAAAATCATGGTGAGCTACTATTTTGGAAATTCGAACATGGTCCAAACCCCATCTAAAAAGTTCAAAACTTACTCAAGACATGCTACATACTCCCATGAACATGAATCAATTCAAAAACATACATCTCGAGATCGGTAAGGTCACTTTAAAAATAAACGAAGTTAAGAAGCAAAAAATAAAACTAAGCCTCCAACACTTAGCTAAATTTTCAGGTTCTAAGTCTCTTATGCATGCATTATGAGCAAAACTAAGATAAGAAAAGTTTGGGGTATTAAAATTCGAATGAGACTAGTTAGACTAAGAGTACTGAACTAAGGCAACTGAAATCAGATTTTGAACATGCTTGACTGGGAACATGATTACATGACTGAGTCTGAAACATGGTGACTGACTAAACTTATTCGCGAATGCATGCAATGACATTAAAGTAAGTATATAACTGAGATAGAAATGAGAGAGTCAACTTATGAGTAACAACTGCCTCAGGCAGGATCTGGTTTCATGAAGAAAAATTGAGAGATCTATTACATGAAAACTCGAGGGTGTTACAACATCTCCCCCTTAGGATAGTTCTTCCCCCATATGATACTAGCTTGACTGAAAAACTCAGGAAAGACTGAGATGATACACAGGACTCTTGCGAACTTAATTATGACTGAAAATCTAGAATCTGGAACTTATGTATCAACAGAACTCAGATAATGTAACACCCCAAGATCTCATCCCGAGACATCACACGGTGCTTATGACCTCGATTTTCTAATAGACCACCTAGGACATTATCTTCTTATTCTGCAGCTAGTGCTCCATTACAATTTCAAGGGTCTAAAGGTAACCAGTTTGGTCAAAGAAAGGAGAGTCAGAGTTCGCGAACAACAGGGTATCAAGAGAAAGGGATTATGAGCCAATTAAGGCCTCCTCGACAGCCATGTAGACAATGTGGAAAGCTTCATTTAGGTGCATGTCGGTTCGGAACAAATGCTTGCTTTTGGTGTGGTATGTCAGGACATATGATGAGAGAATACCCTCAAAGGGGCATAGGTGGTGTGGCACGACCTACTGGATCAGTCGTTGCATCATCATCATCGGTGCCTTATTCAGGTAGGGGTGTACAACATATGGGTCGTGGTAGAGGTGCTAAAGGAACAACTAGCTCTAGTTGAGTTCAGAATCGTACATACGCTTTAGCAAATCGACAAAATTCAGAGGCCTCTCCAGATGTAGTTACAGGTACATTGTCCATCTTTTCGCATGATGTCTATGCATTAGTTGATCCGGGTTCTACAATATCATATGTCACTCCATTGGTTGCTGAAAAGTTCAAAAAAACACCAGAACTACTAGTTAAACCATTTGAAGTATCTACTCCAATTGGTGAATCTGTTATAGCTAAGAGAGTGTATCGAAATTGTATAATAACTATTTGCGGTCGTGATACAATGGCTGACCTGGTTGAGTTAGAAATGGTAGATTTTGATGCTATAATGGGTATGGATTGGTTAGCTTCTTGTTATGCCATATTAGATTGCCGAACTAAGAGGGTGTGTTTCCATTTCCCAAGGGAGGCAGTCCTAGAATGGAGAGGTAATATTGGTGCGCCAAGAGGTAAATTTATTTCTTATTTTAAGGAAAAAAAGATGATTTCCAAGGGTTACATATGTCATCTGGTTAGAGTGAAGGATACAAATGCGAAGACACCAACTCTTCCAACTATTCCGGTGGTAAGTGAATTTCCCAATGTATTTCCTGAAGATCTTCCGGGTTTGCCTCCAGAACGAGAAGTGGAGTTTGGTATTGATGTGGTCCCAGATACTCAACCAATCTCAATTCCTCCATATAGAATGGCCCCTGCAGAATTACGGGAGTTGAAAGAGCAATTGAAAGACTTGCTAGAAAAAGGATTCATAAGGCCTAGTGTCTCCCCTTGGGGCGCACCAGTGTTATTTGAGCGCAAGAAGGATGGCTCGTTAAGAATGTGTATTGACTATAGACAACTGAACAAGGTGACTATTAAGAACAAATATCCCCTTCCGAGAATTGACGACTTATTTGATCAGTTGCAAGTCGCCAAGTGGTTTTCAAAGATTGATTTAAGATCTGGTTACCACCAAATGAGGATCAAAGAGAGTGACATACCCAATACAGCTTTTCGAATACGGTACGGTGATTACGAATTCCTAGTCATGTCCTTTGGGCTAACTAATGCACCTGCAGCTTTTATGGATTTGATGAATAGGGTGTTCAAGCCATTCTTGGATGTATTTGTGATAGTTTTTATAGATGATATTCTGGTTTATTCGAGATCAAATGAGGACCATGCCAATCACTTACGACAGGTGTTGCAGATTCTTCGTAATCGTAAGCTATTTGCAAAGTTCTCTAAGTGTGAGTTTTGGTTAAAATCTGTGGCATTCCAAGGTCATATTGTATCTGATGAAGGAATAAAGGTTGATACTCAAAAGATAGAAGCCGTGAAGAACTGGCCAAGACCTATAACGCCTACAGAGGTTCGTAGTTTCCTTGGGTTGGCAGGTTATTATAGAAGGTTTGTGGAAGGGTTTTCTTCAATTTCTGCACCTTTAACAAAGCTAACACACAAAGCATCCAAGTTTCAATGGAATAATGCATGCGAAAGAAGTTTCCAAGATCTGAAGAATAAGTTGACTTCTAAACCCGTATTGGTGCTTTCAGAAGGCACAGAGGGGTATACAGTGTATTGTGATGCTTCAAGAATTGGGTTAGGGTGTGTATTGATGCAGCATGGTAAAGTCATAGCACATGCCTCGAGACAATTGCGGCAACATGAGAAAATTTATCCAACATATGATCTGGAGCTAGCAGCGGTTATATTTGCCTTAAAGATATGGCGTCACTACCTGTACGGGATTCATGTTAACATATACACTGACCATAAGAGTTTGCAGTATATCTTTAATCAGAAGGACTTGTATTTGAGGCAGCGAAGATGGCTTGAATTATTATAAGACTATGATGTTGATATCTTATATCATCCGGGAAAAGTAAATGTGGTGGCAGATGCGTTAAGTCACAAATCTATGGAGCCATCTATTGAAAGACAAGGGATGACTAAGGATCTACACCAATTAGCCAATTTAGGGGTTCGTCTTCTTGAAACTCCAGATGAAGGGTTTATTGTGCATAATACAGCAAAATCTTCATTAATAACTGAAGTAAAAGAGAAGCAATATGCAGATCCTATTTTATTACGGCTTAAGGAAAATGTGCAATGTGGGTTGACAAAGGTATTTGAGCTTACGCAAGAAGGGGTACTTCGGTGCAAAAACAGATTGTGTGTACCTGATATAGACGGGCTAAGAAAGAGGATTATGACAGAAGCACATCATTCAAGGTATTCTATCCATCCAGGGTCAACAAAAATGTACCATGATTTGAGAGGGATGTATTGGTGGGGTGACATGAAGAAGAACATTGCAAACTTTGTAGCCGAATGTCCAAATTGTCAAAGAGTTAAAGTAGAGCACCAAAAGCCCGGGGGTTATATGCAATGTATGGATCTTCCAATCTGGAAGTGAGACATGATGAACATGGATTTCGTCACTGGTTTGCCTCGTACATTTAGAAGGTTTGATTCCATATGGGTGATAGTTGATAGGCTTACCAAGTCAGCATACTTTCTACCAGTTAGGACCACTTACACAGTTGAAGAATATGCCAAGTTATATATTAAGGAGATAGTTCGACTACATGGAGTTCCAATCTCTATTATATTGGATCGAGGAGCTCAATTTACTGCAAATTTTTGGAAGTCTTTTCAAAGAAATTTGGGGACACAAGTGAATCTAAGTACAGCTTTTCACCCTCAAACGGATGGACAAGCAGAACGTACCATTAAAACACTTGAAGATATGCTACGAGCTTGTGTATTGGACTTTAAAGGTAGTTGGGATGATCATCTACCTCTCATCGAGTTCGCCTACAATAATAGCTATCATTCAAGTATCAAAATGGCACCATATGAAGCGTTGTATGGAAGAAAGTGTAGATCACCCATTGGATGGTTTGAAGCGGGTGAAACTGCCTTATTCGGGCCGGATCTTGTTCATCAAGCTATGGAAAAGGTTAAGGTGATCCAACAACGACTAGATACAGCCCAAAGCAGACATAAGTCGTATGCAGATGTTAGGAGAAGGGGGCTAGAGTTTGCTATAGGTGATTGGGTATTCTTGAAGGTATCACCAATGAAGGGGGTTATGAGATTTGGTAAGAAAGGAAAATTAAGTCCACGTTATATAGGCCCATACCAGATTACTCGAAAGTTTGGACAAGTTGCTTATGAATTAAATCTACCCCCAGAGGTCTCAACAGTTCATCCGGTATTTCACGTCTCAATGCTTAGAAAGTGTGTTGGAGATTCATCTCATACTACCCCTACTGAAGATGTACAAATTACAGAAGATCTCACCTACGAGGAAATACCTATTTCTATTCTAGATCGACAGGTTAAGAAGTTAAGGAATAAAGAAATAGCTTCTGTAAAAGTGCTTTGGAGGAACCAACAAGTAGAAGAGATCACGTGGGAAGCTGAAGAAGCGATGAAATCCAAGTACCCCCATTTGTTCAAATACGAAGAAAAAGTCCAAGATGCTGAATTGGAACAATAACAAGTAAGTGAAAAATATATAGGTACTATGTAGTAATAGGGATATTAACTTAGGCTTGAACTAGTTTTGGAAGGACAGTTAAGCTAACATTCGAGCACGAATGTTTCTAAGGGGGGAAGGATGTAACATCCCGTATCTTGCTTGTACTTATTCTAATTATATGGAACCTGGTATGGCTATATGGTATAGGTAACGGATGAGATTTGTTATGTAATTATTAATGGTGTAGATGGAATTATAGAAGCTGCCCGTATAGTTTAGTGTGATGCGACTAAGTTAATGTTAAGTTAACTATTAAACTTGGAATCGCAAGCTAGTATTTGAATCTAAAGTTTAAAGTGACCAAGTGTGCATAAGTTGAAGGTTAGACTAAAGGGGTTAGAAGCTGAAAATGGAGCAAAATATTGAGGTGCTTGCTTGACTTATTTAAGCTAGTAGGTGAGTCACCTACTTAAGTTGTTTGAACCAAATTAATGGACCCATGGCTATGGATCAGATTTGGGTCTATGCTAATATACTCATTTGGGCCAAATTGAACAAACAAAAAGAAAGAAAATGGATAAGTGACCCAACACACCAATCTGCCAAGGCCCAAATATAATTGAGTCCAACAAGAAATTATGCAAGTAGGTGCATCACCTACTTTGAAGTTTTAGCAGCTTAGAACTTTAAGTAGGTGCATCACCTACTTGGACCAATTTGACCAATTTTATGGTCCAAAATGCAGCTAAGGAGGTGGACAAGATAGGGCCTTTAAAAGGCCAAGTTGCTGGTCATTTTACTTCACTTTGAAGTCACAAAAAAAAGGAATATATTTCAGCAAATCTCTCTACTCTCTTAAAAACAACAAGAGCAGCAGCCCTATTTTTCCTTCTAGGGTTCTTGAAGAAACCCTCCCCTTTGCAGCCCAAGGTAAGTGAAAAACACTTAAGATTTTGTTTAATTATCTCATGGGAGATTAGGGAAACAAGTTATAAGTGTTTGACTATAAGTATATAGCTGATTATAGAACAAGCTGGTTGTTCATGTTTCCTTGTTATTGAGGAACTTTTTTCTTCTTCTTTGGTTTAAGTGTGAAGGAAAGTTCAAGCTCTTGAAGAGTTCAATTAAAAGGATAAGTTGCTGAATTGAGGTACGGTGACTGCCCCATTTTATTTTTCTTATATATGAATTTGAGAGGGGATTATGGATGTCTTGTTATTGAGAACTCAAGAGATGATGAGATCAATAATTGATTGCTACAATAAAAGGGGTTTGGGACTGTTTTGTGGACTGTTTTGTATGTATATGTTATGGGTTGCCCGGTTGAAGTTGGATAAAGGGGTGATGAGTTTGTAATGAATTATAGGAGAAAGATGTGGTGATACACTACCGAACTAATGCTTGCTGTCCAATCTATTTTGCGTATTGTTTGGAATGTATAATGAAGTCGAGGTGGTTTTGGTGAACCTTATAAGGACTTATCTGGTATGTGGGTGTAATTGGAGGAAAAAAAGGGTTAAAATAACACCCTTGTTGGATAGAGTAATAGTTGCTGCCCGGTTACTGTTTTGGGTGAAATTAAGTACCTTAAATGTGTTGATTGGTTACTAATACTAGTTTACCATATATTCTATTGTAGATAAGTAATCTAAAAGCCGAGAAGTCAAGTTGGGTTAGTTTCGGAATCAAATAACCAGGTATGTAAGGCATACTCTATTTCACACTCTTTGGCATGAAATCGTACAATTGTTCCATCAAGCAATTTTCTGAGGTTATCCTATAACAAAGTGATACATAATGGCAGCACATTACCCTCCATGTATCCAATGACCTTGTTCCCACTCTCTAACGCATTAGAACATCTCAATACGTGCTTATTATTAAATCTGCGCGTCTATCTTCACTAGAAAATTTCAGGAGTTCTCCGTTTGTTCAAATAAGACCCATGTGTTATTTCAGCTCCTAAACACTTTATTTGTGTGCCAACAGCTCCCTAGCTCATTGTTGTTGCGTTAAGTGTCTATTTACATGTCTCTTATTAGTGTATTACTGGTTCAAGGTATCATAATGTGATGACCACCAAGGTAACAATCTCAAAGGCTAATAAACTAAGTATTGCAATCTGTAAAATGACGAGTGGCAGCTCAGGGGCACTTGCCTAGCATGGGCCAATCTCGATACCTTTATTTGTGGGTGGCAGCTTAGGGGCATAAGCCTAGCATGGGCCAATCCCAATCTTTTTATAGGTGGCAGCTCAGGGGCATAAGCCTAGCATGGGCCGATCCCAATCTTTTTATAGGTGGCAGCTCAGGGGCGTAAGCCTAGCATGGGCCGATCCTAATTTATATTTTTTTTACCACTGATCAGCTGGTCATTTGCGTTATATGGATTACAAAGATTATGAAGTAAGAAGGTAAAATGAAGAAAGAATGTAATGTACATTGTCCCACAAGTATTTATAAAGGTGGTCTACTAGTACTCCTTATACACTTGTATCGGATTTCTATTGAGCTTTTGTATCAAGTGTGTTGCTACTTTCCGCCTTACATATTTAGTACATATTTTCGTACTGATGTCCCTCACGGGGGACCTGCATTTCATGCTGCAGGCAGAGGCACTTCAGCTCATACAACTCACTAGTAGGAGCGCAGGTTATTCAGGGACTATTGGTGAGCTCCAGGTTGATTCAGGGCTTTCTGAGTCTGCTCTACATATTTTGGTATTGTACAATAAGTCTAGAGTAGGGCGGGGGTTTGTCCCGACCCTGACTAAGTCTATATATCTTTTAGAGGCTTTGTAGACTAATGTAAAGTTATGGTAGTGTCCTGATTTTAGACATGGTGGCCCCACCGGCCAAGTGTTGTACATATCAGTTTTGGGAGTGTATGTGTACTCAATTTCATCGATGCATAATATTATGTCGTCAGAACATTTGGTTGTTACAGTTACATGCATGGGAAGTATAAGGTTATGAATTGGTTCTCTCGGGCCTTTACGGCTACGGGTGCCTGTCCGCCCCAATAGGATTTGAGGCGTGACAAAAGTGGTATCAGTGTCGTCGTCCTAGGGTGTTTACAAAGCCGTGTCTATATAGAGTCCTGTTTATGGGCGTGTTGTGCACCACATCTATAAATAGGAGGCTATGTGACATTTAGGGGTTTTCTCTTTTCTTCATATCTTAGATCGTGCAATGGAGCCTATGTTGTAGGTTGTCATATTTAACCATTGAACCTATTTATTTTTTCCCTCTTATTATAGTAAAGATGCCGGTTACAAGAAGGAGTAAGAATATAGGTAGGCGGATAGACGACGCTGCTGGGGAGGGGAACAGCAAGTCACCACCTAGACGAGCTAATCAAAGTGAGGCTCAAGCTGAGTTTGTGTCCCAAACTTCTCCTACCCTTCCATCTCCAGAAGAGCTAAGAAAGAGAAGAAATGCATCCTCAGAAATACCTACCAATGCTGCAGATCAAGATTTAAGGAGTGCAGTACAATTGTTGGCTCGTATAGTTTCTGGACAAGCTCAAGGACAAGCCATTCCAGCTACAGGTTCTAGTGGTACAGATAGGGCAGCTAGCCTACGAACGCAGGATTTTCTCAAATTGGATCCTCCTACCTTCACCGGATCAGATCTTAAGGAAGACCCACAGGACTTTATTGATCAAATCCAAAGGGTTCTAGATGTTATGCATGTGTCGGGTAAAGAGACAGTTGAGCTAGCAGCATATAGATTCAAGGGGGAGGCTATATTATGGTATGAAGACTGGAAACGATCTAGGGGTATCGATGCACCTCCAGCCACTTGGAAAGAGTTCAAAGAGGCATTTCTTGATCATTACCTTCCATATAAGATTCGAGAAGCCCGTGCAGATCAATTCCTGAATCTTCGCCAAGGAAATATGAGTGTGAGGGAGTACAGCCTTCGGTTTAACTCTTTGGCTAGGTATGCTCCTAATGTTGTGGCTACAATGGATGATAGAGTTCATCGGTATGTGGATAGATTGGATCTATATCTGGTTAGATATTGTACCATTGCAACTTTGAACAAGGACATGGATATAGCAAGGATACAAGCATTTGCACAAAAAATGGAGGATCAGAGGCAAAGAAGAAGAACACAAGAGTTAGAAATGGGGTATTCCAAGAGGTCTAGATCTACGGGGCAGTTTATGGCATCCCAAGGAGAGTTTAGGCCTCGGTTTTCTAATAGACCACCTAGGAAATTATCTTCTTATTCTGTAGCTAGTGCTCCATTACAATTTCAAGGGTCTAAAGGTAACCAGTTTGGTCAAAGAAAGGAGAGTCAGAGTTCGCGAACAGCAGGGTATCAAGAGAAAGGGATTATGAGCCAATTAAGGCCTCCTCGACAGCGATGTAGACAATGTGGAAAGCTTCATTTAGGTGCATGTCGGTTTGGAACAAATGCTTGCTTTTGGTGTGGTATGTCAGGACATATGATGAGAGAATGCCCTCAAAGGGGCATAGGTGGTGTGGCACGACCTACTGGATCAGTCGTTGCATCATCATCATCGGTGCCTTATTCAGGTAGGGGTGTACAACCTATGGGTCGTGGTAGAGGTGCTAAAGGAACAACTAGCTCTAGTGGAGTTCAGAATCGTACATACGCTTTAGCAGATCGACAAAATTCAGAGGCCTCTCCAGATGTGGTTACAGGTACATTGTCCATCTTTTCGCATGATGTCTATGCATTAGTTGATCCGGGTTCTACAATATCATATGTCACTCCATTGGTTGCTGAAAAGTTCAAAAAAACACCAGAACTACTAGTTAAACCATTTGAAGTATCTACTCCAATTGGTGAATCTGTTATAGCTAAGAGAGTGTATTGAAATTGTATAATAACTATTTGCGGTCGTGATACAATGGCTGACCTGGATGAGTTAGAAATGGTAGATTTTGATGCTATAATGGGTATGGATTGGTTAGCTTCTTGTTATGCCATATTAGATTGCCGAACTAAGAGGGTGTGTTTCCATTTCCCAAGGGAGGCAGTCCTAGAATGGAGAGGTAATATTGGTGCGCCAAGAGGTAAATTTATTTCTTATTTTAAGGCGAAAAAGATAATTTCCAAGGGTTACATATGTCATCTGGTTAGAGTGAAGGATACAAATGCGAAGACACCAACTCTTCCAACTATTCCGGTGGTAAGTTAATTTCCCGATGTATTTCCTGAAGATCTTTCGGGTTTGCCTCCAGAACGAGAAGTGGAGTTTGGTATTGATGTGGTCCCAGATACTCAACCAATCTCAATTCCTCCATATAGAATGGCCCCTGCAGAATTACGGGAGTTGAAAGAGCAATTGAAAGACTTGCTAGAAAAAGGATTCATAAGGCCTAGTGTCTCCCCTTGGGGCGCACCAGTGTTATTTGAGCGCAAGAAGGATGGCTCGTTAAGAATGTGTATTGACTATAGACAACTGAACAAGGTGACTATTAAGAACAAATATCCCCTTCATTAGACTTTAAATATTCGTTAAGAATAGCCATATTCATTAGACTTTAAATATTATGAATTGATGGAAATATGGAAAATCATAGGAACTTATATGTCTGATTGCTAAGTTGAATTACTATTTGTACAATCTAACTCAGACTGAAAACTTATACTTCATTAGAGAATTTCTTTGACACTCTTTCTATGAAATTCTATTGTATTAGGGAAAAAAGAATCTTGGGCATGGTCTGAATAAGACATCTGAACTCACAATATGCCTAAAATTCTATAATATAGAACACATGCCCATAAAGCATTAGCAAGAATAATATTACTAAGCCTTATGCACTGCAACTCCTAACTTTATATTTTAGCCACACTTCTCAAATACTCTCTCAACTATACTTTCTACTTTAACACCGCACTTCATTTGAGGATACAAAAAATATTCACATGGGCACTGATATCTCTACCTACTAAATTCGAAGATGGACTGAATTCTCCCACTATGTTCCATCCTACTCGAATCTACAAAATGCACACATAACGCGACAATACTATCCTGAGTCATAATTCAATACAGTCTAAATTTTCATAACTTCCCATCTCCTAAATAGTCCTGATTACCACTTCGACAACTAAATACCACCTCTTACTATCCATTCACTAATGTGTTATGCATTTATCCACTTAAAACAAACATGATATTCAAGCCTATCTTCATAACTATAGCCTTGTGTAAAACAAGCAGGCAACAATCTATCTTTTACATAACACATTTATTCTCTCTCATCTAAGCAATTGCTCATCACTACATCATTTCATAAAGGAAGGTCACTGAAAGGTTAAAACATAGGGACCTGAAGCATGAATGAACTCTATACAAAACTTAACACTCAATAAGGCCTGAGGAATCGAATATCAACATCATGTATTCATCAAGAGATCTAAACTAAGGATATACATAAAATAATCTAAATTTCGCTGATCATTAGGAGTGTAGCATGAGTCATGGGAACTGAGCATATTGTATAACATGAATACATGAGTCATGAGTTGCATAACTTGCGGTTTGGAGTTAATAAATTCATGGAATATTATTTAGACTGTTGGGTGAACTGGAACTCCTTATACTAGGAACTGGAAACATACATGATTTTCTATAAAGTGTACGAATATGAGCAATGACATAGGGCTGACATGTAAGGCATGAGTATATATCGTGACAACTAAAATACAAAACTTTGCACTGAAATAATAAAGGGTTGGGCATCATCCTCCCTTACTGCTATCTTATAACATACTGGCATCACTACTACAATCTGAGATCCTGACATGGTTACTTGTTCTATCATCTCCCACTTAGCTTCAAGCCATTATTCTAAGTTTGTAAATCGCTTAACAAACTCTAAACTGAACAAAACCGACTTTACTCTAGAGTTCATGATATAATAATACTCATAAAAACTAAACTAACCCCTAAAGACTGCACCTAAAAGTGTAAAAACCTACTGCTGATAATTTCTTTTGGGATAGGACTCATAACTTTATAGAGCCCTAATAGTAATCCTAAAATAACTTAAACACTGACAAACTTAGAATTTCTAGTATTACCATAGCATTAGTTCACAGCATCTAGTGCTTCAACTCTACTTTTTATTATATCAATCTTCAAAGATTCCAACTTAGATTCTAACACTTATCACAAATATTCCCAAACCTTTAAGGAACCATACTAACTTCCTTCATAGCCTAGTAATATCACATCTCTAGAATTATATTTCTCCCTAAACCATCAGAATTACAACTACACCAACATCAACAACATAAAATTTGAAATCACCAAACTTAAATTCATGCATACACTATTTCTAGCCTACCGATTCACCTTTTCATATAACTATCCACATGAATGCAAAATCTACTGAATTTAGATAGCACTATCCTCACTGTATTACCACTGAAGTTCTAGATTCATGTTCCTAACTATAGGTTATACGCTATTATAGGATTCTGAGAAGGGATCTGAGGGCGTATCTGACTTTGGAATAGTGAAAGAGTTTATTGTTAATGAATGAAAGTTTTAAAACTTTTGAAAAAATGAAAATAATAAGATACTTTTTAGCCTACGGAAATCCTATAACTATCTGCGGGAACTGTCTGAGAAATCCCTATTTGTAGGACTTTGAGCTTTACTATTTTTGTTACCTTTAAAGTAAGGTAGAGTTGACATGAGTTGAGAATGATCATAATCAATATAAAGTTCTTAGAGAACCGTTCTATAGCATGATTTGAGACATGAAAGAACGGAAAATTTTCCTAAAACATCTTGTAGCCTCTTGTCCATAAGTGTGGCACGCTTCACACCCATTCACAAGACTCTACTCTACGCAACTGTAAGACTCCCTAGGAAACTTTAAAATCTTAGGCTCTAAAATCAAGTTTGTAAATTCCTGATAGTACACCCTGTATGACACACGGTGCTTATAGTCCCAAAAGACCATATGATAAATAATGAGTTGGTACCCGCTTTGGAAAATAAATAAAATAACAAAGACATATACGAAATCTAACTGAAAAAGCCATAAGGTTGTTAAATACAAAAAATAATATTGAATTAAAATAGTGAAACACTATCTGAAAAAAATACCATAAGACTGTCAATATCAACTAATATCTTAATAACAGACTAAAAATATTTGAAAGCCTCTACTAACTGACTATGGAGTTGTTGGGATAAGTCCCAAACTAACTCCGACTGACTGCTAAAACTAAACATACTAAAGTAAAAATAAAGATCCCTGAAAGATGAGGACTCAGAACCGCTGCTACAGTAGGTACACTGGGATCTAGGTGCAGTCGGGAACCTAAGCATCCAAACCTATTATATGTATCATAATAGAGTAAGAAATGAGTATGCAGTAAGTATTTTTAATATACTGGTATGCTAAATGATGTTAGGCTGATATGCATGGGTTCATGTACATAAGTAATAACTCACTGAATGTATAACATGAAGTACTAGGTAAGAATGCATAAAAACTATAAATACTAAGAATGCATGACCAAGCATAAGACAAGTTCTAAAATAGTATGTAAATTGAAATACAAAAATCTGATAACTGATAAACTATATGCTATGGTCAAGTAAGATAGAATTGAATTTTGAAATGAATACAAGAACTAAAACTGTGTGAGCTATCATCTATCCAACATGCCCCAAAATAGACTAGTTTAGTGTCCAACCTTTAACCTCATTGGAAGGGTGTTAGTACTGTGCCACGAGTTACTAACAATGGCTAGATCAACCCTAATCTAGTAGGAAGACTAATGAGATGTACATATGTATATCAACCTAAGACTGGCAGAAAGTCATATTAACCTACGTTGGCTATGTAGTTCTGTAACTCAAGGACTCCTACTAATGGTCACAACATAAGTTGGCAAAAATGCCCACATCCCTGAGTTTGCTTGGTGCAGAATCCTACTTACAACTAAACCGACACTAATAACTAAAATAGGCTAAACTTGAATGAAATCAAACTTACCATTCTAACTGACTAACTACTACTACTCCTGATACGATTGGGACCCTTCTATTACTACTGACAACTAAGTAAAACAGTAAAAATTTCGCTATCATAACCCCCAGGACTCAATAACAATAACAACAGGGACACATGAAAGGTTTGAAGCCATGGAAGAAAATCATTGTTCATAATTATTTACTAAAGCATTTCATCAAAAATGTTGGAGACATAAATTTAAACATGGGAATACATTTAAACACTATGAGAAAGCACCATCACATGACAAGATTATAAAGTGAGGATTTATTCAGAATTCTCATGAACATGATACGGAAATCAAAATATTTAAAACATACTATAATGCATTCCACATAAAAACAATATAAATCATGACTTAAAATCAAATTACCAAGGTATAGGTAAACGTACTTCAACTTTAAATTATGTAAGGGCTCTTTCTATCAAAACTCTTAGAAAACACATGAAATTCATATGTTTTAGAATGGTAATGAGTTTAACATGTGGGAAGAGTTAGAATGGTAATGAGTTGAACATGCGGGAAGAGAATAATTGTATTACAACAACCATACTTAGGGATGTAACAATGAAATTTCATGCTTCAGACGTGTAAGGGATGCTTTTAACAAAAATAGATTATAAACATCATGTATAATCAAAATTCAAAAAAGCTTCATGGACATAAATAATTATAGACATGTAATTTCATAATTAATAACATAAAAGATGGATTCTTGGACTCCTTGGGTGAAAAGGGCCCATGGATGAATATCTAAAATACCTTGATTGAAGAATTCATTAAGGTTCTTGGTGGTTTTCCTGAAACTTGATCTTTAATCTTAAAAGGGATTGGGTTTGTAATTGAGAGAGAATTACTTTCATGCAGACAAATTAAGAATAATGGGGCATATAATGCCCTTTTGGGGTTTTAATTTTGTGTTTTGATGGATTTAGGTGAGGGAAAAATGACAAGACTACCCTTGAGAAATTAAAATTTGTAATTGAAACCCAAAATTAACCCTCACCGTGATGCGCCATGGCTATCATTTTGATTCCACCATGATGCAGTACAATCATGGTGACTTGCTAGAATATGACAATTGTTATTTTAAACTTCATCGTGACGCAATTAGGTGAACATCTCGATAGCAACCCGATGCACCAAAATTATGGTGAGATGTTATTTTTGAAACCAAACATGGTACAAACCTCGTTCGAAAAATTCAAAACTTACCCGAGATATACTACTAACACCCCTGAACATGAATCAACTAAAACACATACGTTTCATGCTCAGAAAGGTCACTTTAAAAATCAATGAAGTTAAGAGGCCAAGAATAAAACTAAGTCTCCATTACTTAGACATATTATCAGGTTCTAAGTCTGTTATGCATGCACTATAAGCTGAACTAAGATAAGAAGAGTACAGGGTATTATAATTTACCATCTTTATCTTTGTTTCCTTTGTTTTTTAGATTAGCTTAAATTACATAGTTTGTTTCCATGTTATTTTGTATCACTGCCGAGTTTATTTTGTTCCCACAAATTCAATCATTTGTATTCGTCTAAGAAAATTTAAAAATCACAAAAAAAGTTACTATTTATATTTTTGTTCTTAAGTCAAATGTTTAGTTTTTAATTTTTGTATTTTTTTGTTTTAGGGTTATCTTTGCATTCACTAACACTATTAGAGTGCATATATCAAATTTAAGCTAAATCAGAGTGAAATAGAGCTTTATATTATCATTTGAAGTTTCAGGGGTTAAAAGGAGTTTAAAGTGGACAAGAAGAAAATCAATGTGGCTTAAAAAACCTCAAAAATTGGTGTTGAATTTTTGTAAATTGAGAGTTTTTGTTAGTTTAGAAGCCTAAGAAGTTCCTACTTTCAAAATTTCAACTTTTTCCATGTTGCAGAGAAAAAGTTAAAAGATTGATATTCTTTGTGTTTTTTATGTATTCTTGAAAAAGTTGTTATATTCATATTTAAAATTCATCCAAAGAGGGTGTTTGATCCTAAAAATAGAAGAAAAATATGTGAAAAGGTGTTGGTGCAAAGGAACTTTTTAAAATCCAAACAAATATTCCAAAGAAAGGACAAAAGGGGGGACCATATAAGGTACAAAGGTACATTGCAAGCCGCAAGAAGGGTCATGAGCGTCTGTCCTACACTGGTAGTATGATTGACCTTCTGCGATACTCCAGGCGTAGGTCAAAATAGTTAGCCCTCAACAAACTGCGTCCAACCAACACTAAAACTGCATTTGCTAGCTGCCAAGGTAGGTGAGGTATGATTGACATGATGGATGCACAATTATTTGTTAAAACATCCCCAGTTCAAATAAAACCAAAAAGAAGACACCAAGGTGTATCCATGCACTGTTAAGGGTGTGCTAGACCTACTGAATTAGGTCTCCAAATGTAGATTGTCACAGTCTTAAGGTAGATTAAGCAAATCGACGGCCAAATAAGTTTTCAAACTTATTTCAACATATTAATTACTTAATTTCTCAAGGTTTGATTTTTTATTTTCAATTTCTTGATTCCTAATATCTTATTTGATTCGTAAACTTCTCATCAACTTGTAATTCATCTGCTAAGTTGATTGATTAGTTCTTTAATTTTATTTCTTTCAAGTTTCTTCTCTTTTGAATTCTTTGTTATATATTGAATAAAGTCCATACATAATAATTTTAATTTACATAATTTTCTTATTTGTGTCATTTCAAATAATAATCTATTCTGAACTCAAGCAACAATTTGTATAAAGTATTCAATTTGGATAATAAAATATCTATCAATGCTTGCGACACTAGATGAGAGACATCACAAAGGTGTCAAGTTTGATAGATTGATAGGTTTATTTCATAACCTTTACTTGTTTTTGGTTTTAGCCTTTGTTTGGTATTTGTTTTATTTGGTACCATGGTTGACAACGCATAAATACTGTCTTAGCGGCCCTTGAAGTTCTCAACTATAAGATAGATAACATATGTCAGAGGATGGATAACATTACATATCATCTAAACTATCCTAACTTAAACCTTTAAGCTCCCTTGAGTGGACATGCTACAAACAAACTTCAAGGTAACCAAGCTAACTCTTGCACTCTAGTAGATGTGACAGATCATTGTTAGGCTAGCAACTAGCTAATTGTGAGTGATGGCTTATCTTTAAGATGCCCTAATGTCTCTTAACTTCATGATGATAATGTACAACATAAGAGAGTGGATACACTAGTTGATCCTAATGATGAAATACTTGACTATTCTTGTAAGATTAATTTGTGTCCACCTAGTTTTGAAGCCATTATAATGAGTGATAGTATATTGTCTTGCAAATTATGTGGACCAACTTATGTGTGAACCTAGTATACCACTTATGAATATTTGTGATGTGTTTAATGACCCTCAAGTGAGTGATGATATTGAAAATGCTTGTCAAGTAAATAAGAGTGACCCTTTGAGCTTGACTTTTAGTGTAGATAATATTGCTTGTTTTGCTCTTGGGGATAACACGTGTTCAAAAAATCTTTAACACTTGATATTTGTCTTTTGGTGAGTGAACTTGAATGTTATAAATACTTTTTATAGATAGATCCTTCTCTCCTTAATAATAATTTGTTAGAAGATGATGAAATCAGTCGTAGTGTAATACCTAGTGGTGTGGATAGCATTGATGATGTATATCATCTTGAGGGCTATTTACCATATGACAACATACTATGGTGTGACAACATTTCTCCTAAGGTCAGAAATCTCTTATTTTAAGATGATAATACTCTTAATGGAAAGAAATGTAAAGTTTTAAAAAGGTATGATCAATTGGTAGATGATAACTTTGATTTACTTGAATAGTTGAGATATCCAATTAGTGATTGTTCCTATGAAAATTATTGTTGTGGTGATCTTTTATATGATACCCCACCCTTGTTTGATAATTATGAGGATGAATTGTATGATTTTTGTTATGAGATAAGTAATGACACCTCTGATGTTAGCGTTGGTTTGTGTTTGAATGGCGATTCACCCCTTGAAAGAAATGATGCTACTTGTTTGGAAATTATTCCTTCATATATGTGAGCCTCTATCGATGATAATATTCAAGGTGATAATCTTGAATCTGATAATGAGTATATGCATGATGACACCTTAATTGAAGTTAATTTGTCTTATACCTTTCTCTACCCTCTTTATACTTATAATAATGTAAATGGTCTTGTAGAGGGTAAACTAAATTAGTAATATTCCACCTTTAGGGATAATGAGTTTTTCCATGTCCCTTGTTCTTGGCCAATTCTTTAATTTGACCCCGATGACATAATGTGATGTAGTGATTATCATACACCTAACTTGATGCTTTGTATGGATGACAAAAAAGGCTTGAATGAGGATATTGGGAACCTTCCTTATGATGGAAAGTTTTTCTTGGGTATTTATAATCTACTTGATAGACCCAAGTGGTGCATGAGAGGAATCTCCAGTGGTATATAGGGGCTATGTTCTTGTTGAGAGATGAAACACATGTGAGTCTTCATGAGTTATCTATTGATTACCTTGGTTCCTCTAGCATTCCCTGTTGTCAAAATATCCTAGATTTCCAAGTAGCTTCTATAGTATGGTGTTTCATACCCTAAAATGATTGGTTATACCTTAAGTTTGTGCAACCTTGGCATGATATTATAATTGATTTTGCTAACTCAAACCCTCATACTATGAGGATATTTTGTTTGTTTGTCCTTCCTTTGGATTTGAAAGGTTCGAATTCAATATCGGATCCTTTTGAATAAGGGGAGGATAATAAAAGAAAAAGAGGCACCAACCCTTTTGATCCCACAACTAGAAGCTAACACAAGGAGGTCCAACCAATGATTTCCCTAAGGATTCAAGAATGTTCTTAGAGGAACTCCTTTGAGCTCATAATTAAGCAATTACATATTTTAAAGATAGCTTAGAGCAAAGGAAAGCTATGGTGCATGGAATAAATAGGGCACTTGTGGGTTATTTCCAAAATAGCTATTTTAGATATTTGGTAATAAGATATTTGTGCAAAGGAAACTACTATATATAGGTTCCTTAGACACTTTATTTCCTTACACTTTGATAAATTTATGAATGATTACTCCATTATGAGTAGTGACAAGCTTGGATTAGCCTTTGGCTAGAGTGGAATTGTTTCTATTGATCTTTTGTTTAGAAACATTGGTTTCTTGGGAATCAATACCTTGTGGTCTATGTAGAAATTAGGTGCTTGATTATATATTGAATAGAGTATTAAGGGTTTCATATATTGTATGATATCATAAGATCCTAGCTCGATTTATCTTACTAGTGCATGTCAAAGGGGTCCAAGACATAGAAAATTTCACTAAGTGTTAAGACTTAGTCATTTCCAAAGCCCCTTACACTTCGATGATTATACTTTCGACCTTTCCAAAATTAGATTGTTGAATTTAAAGTCGATGCATGATTGGGGTAGTGAATAGTACCTCTTGGGTGAGTTTCAGAATTTTTTGACCAACATAAGGGCATGTTTGGACTTCCAAAATAGCAGCTGCAGGAGATTAGCCTGTGACGACTGCTCCAATCCGGTGCTGGGGGAGGCCACGATGGATTACATGATGCCCTCTTAGTCATTTCCAAAGCCCCTTGTTTTTCATGCTTTTTATCCCTTTTCTTAGGTCAATTGAGTCTTTTCCCACCCAAATTCACCCATAACACCAAATTAAAGCCTCGAAGAAGAATTATTTTTCCTATAACTCATAATTTCTCTACAAGAAAGTAATATTCTCTCAAGAAGAAACCCCAACCTCCATAAGATTCAAGCTTAAATTTGAAGAAAGCAACCAAGAACATTTGCTTATTCATCAACTAAGGTATGTGGGGTTATGAACAAGGGCTTTCTTTCACCTTGAGCCCAAATTACTTAATTTTAAGATTTAGTTCACTTGTTTGGAATTAGGTTTCATAACAAAGTATGTGTGTTCTTGAAGGATATGATTTTCATGAGATTTAAAGCTTAAGTATATCAGAAAGTGCTTATGTTTATGTTATTAATTACATGATTTATGTTATGAATGAGAATGCGCTATCTTGACTTATTATTATTGATGTATTTAGTGATTGTTGTTGAGCATGACATATTATTTTGAAATGAAATAAACTTAAACATGAATTTTATGCCCTAAGTTTAAGTTTTGAGATTTCAAGAAGATTATGCTCTTAAGTTTTATTTGATAAGTTTATACCAAGAATAAGTTTGACATTTCAAGAAGATTGTGTTGTTAAGTTTTTTTTATGAGTATTATCAAGAATTTATCTTTTGATCCTAAGCTAAGATAAGGAATCCACATTGTTCTTACAGTTTTTGAGTTAAAGCAAAGAAGAGCATAATTAGTTTTCATTATAAACACTTATGCTATTTTAAGGTGTATTTTCTAACGATAGAGCATATATGTAATATGCGAGAAGTATTTAGCACCAAGTTAGATATGAGACCATGGTTACATGCCCCAGAACTATGTGTCACCATAAGATTAATTCCAATTATGTGTTTGGCATAGTGAACACTTCAGCTTAGGTTATATTCTGATAGCAAGGATAGGACAGCTCTAACAACGTGGGTGTGAGACATTGGACTCCATAATATCTCTTATGGTTTATGTTGGTTAGAAGAATCTCCTAATAGATAGAGTAAAGGTACAACTTTTAGAACTAAGTTTGATGGCTTACAAGAGTTATACAATATACTTTATTTTTCATGATTTATGATTTTCAATTTTAAATTATTCAAGCTCATGGTGAGTCACTTACACTTGGCATGCATCATTTACAAGTTAATATGACTATTGAGTTAATATTTTATTTATGAATTCACCCCAACATACTAGGTACATAATAGAAGTAGTGATCCACATATATGTCTATGTGTTATATTGTCTTATAATATAGGTCCTAGTGCTTAGTTCTAGCAGCATAATTGGCTTTGAGCATCTCTACCTATATCCTAACTTTGGTGAATCCTTATAGTTCAAGAACCAATTATTGTTAGACTTTGATATTAAAAATTGTTTACATCTTTTGGTTTCAGTTTAGTTTGAGTCTTTTATGGCTTGTCCTAGTGGCTCTCATATTAAAAGTAGAGTCTTGTCTGACTATTTTCTATTTTAGGTTTCTAAGTGTTTGTTTTAAGATTTCAAAGTTCAAGACTATTAGTTATTACATTAATTCAATATTTGAAGATTTTATATGACAATTTAAATTTGGTTCCAAAGTTTTTAGAAGGCTAAAAGGGTTAGCATGGGACTACATGTAGTCTTGAGCACCGCGTGATGTCTAGGGGTATTTTTGGGGCATTACAAACATGGTATCATAGCCTAAGGATTAAAGAGTTCTAGGGATTCATACAAGTCGTGTTACATAGAGTCTTGATCATGGGTGTGAAATGCACCACATTTATGAGTAAGGGACTACAGAACAAATTAGAAAATCATCCTCTTTCTTTCATGATCTATCGTGCTTATAGTTTTCTCTATCTTCTTTAACTTGTGCTTTTATGTGACAGTATATGCCTCCTCGCCGAGCCAATGTTTGTAGAAATGGTGACCAACCACCAATGCAAGCCTACCCTATGAATAAGAATATGTCTAATGCTGAATTTTGGGCTGCCTTTTATGTGTTGGCCCAATCTGTGACTGCCAATGTTTAGGGAAACCATCAGGCTGCAATCCCACTTCAGCAGAAGAATAATTTAGTTGTAGCCAGAATTCGTGACTTCATAAGAATGAATCCACCTGATTTCTTCGAGTCCAAAGTCAGTGAGGACCTACAACTCTACATTGATGAGGTGACAAAGATCTCTCAAATTATGCATGCTACTAAGGAAGAGAGTGTAGAATTGGCATCCAATAGGCTGACAAATGTTTCTTATGATTGAATTGTTATGTGGAAGGATAGTAGGGATGAGAATGCAGCTCCTATGAGTTGGCAGGTGTTTTAGGATATGTTTTAAAGTCGTGCAGGTCTACAACGAGGGTGGCTAATATCAGTAGTGTGTTGGTCCGTTATAGGGGTCTATTTGGCTTTTATGGTTCAGGATTCCCGTCACAGTTAGGGCCCTGGCTCGGATCGTGACACATACCCTTTGTCTGTTGTACATTCCCTTCTTGTGTCTTATTACTTTATATACCTATATTTATCTTTATTTTCTTTATTTCTTAGCTTAATTTCAATTCCAAGGTTTGTTTTTGTATCACTTGTCTGATAATGATTATATCATGAACCCTTACCTAAGTGACAAAATCCATTATTAAGCTTCCTATAGTGTGTCAATTAGGATAGGATAGGGAAAACTGAGAAATATTTCCCTGAGACTGAGTACCCTGCAGTTTGGGGCCATTATTTTTCTTAAAACACTAATCTCCCTAAAGCTTCAAGGTTGGTGTTGAGCATTACCCAATATTTCTTTTTAAACTATTGCATGCCTCCTTTATAATTTTTTTGTTGGCTCACATCCTGATCTGTTGGTCCAGCCTTTTTCTTTTACTGCTCCTCAGCCTCAACCTGCTTTTTTATTTCATCTTCAACCTATTTCATATAGACCAATAACAAGGATAAATCCTTGTTGTTTTTCAACATAAATACCTTATACTATAGTACCAAATTGATAGAGAGACATAAAGAACAGTTCCTCATCAAGGCCCTCATACTAGACATCAAATATAGAGCATAATTAGACAATTGAGTAAATTTTAGATCATACACCTTAACACTCATCTTTCTCTGCTTCAAGTTCACAAACTCCAAAACCTTAGAACTTCTCAATTCCCAGGGAAAAAAGTGATCAAAAAAATTTTCCCAAATAGCTGGTGCAACATCTTCTCATTTACTCTCTTCACATTCATCATACCATAAAGAGGTTTCCTACTGTGTGAAGAAAACATATACTGGTAATCTATTTTTTTGGATAGGGACCATTGAATATTAGCAAACACAATTTTAGATGTTGCGTCACAAGGACTACACCCACTCGCTAAAACACATAATTCTCTTTAACCCATTGAAAACATTATCTATAGCAATATTCCATAGAGCCTTTTATTAAGGCATTCAAATTTTTGTATAAACATACCAAGACTTACTAGTCACCCACATCATTCCAAAAATCATTACAATTAAATATTTAAGACTTCTAACCCCCACCTTTTAAACCATGATCATAATCATAGTTAAGCTTCCCATAAAAATTTTAGAATATTTAATAATACAATATGTTCAAGGATACAAAAGACTAGGAAATCATTGATATTTCTTGTTCAACTCAAAGCTTTAAAGAGATTTCAGAACCATGGCATAAATATTCATACATTTTATATTTAAAAGCAAGACACGGTGATTCATAATTTTTAGGTAGCCATTCTAGTTTCAAAAACCCCAAATACAGATTAAAATTCAATTCATAATGAAACGGGAAAATCTATATTGAGCTTTTATAAAATAATCCACAACCCTAGTTTTAGTCCATTATGTGGAAAATACTAATAACCTAAAATACATATCTAGTATTAGTAGTTTGAAGTACGAGGCATTCAAAAATATATTTATAATGGAAGGACTTTGAGAAATCTTTAATTCTTAGCCTTGAAGATTGAATCGTAATTGATTTTTCCTCATAGTATTTTGGGGAAGAGTTGAATGTATTTAGGAGGAATTAAATAAATATTTATGGATTTGGGATCATGTAGAATAGTTGGGGGGTGGATTCAAATCAAAGAAAGGACCATACTCTACCTAAAATTTGAGAATAAAATAAAGTCCTATTAGTCCAAAGGACGATGTGGCACACCCCTATCATGGACCTCTCTATTGTGTATTGCACTACAAGTGGTGTAGATAAGTAGTTTACCATTTAGATTGGCATCGCAACATAGACCACAGGTCCCAAATCCTTTTGACACAATGCACAGGCTTAGAATTATGTCTAAAACTTTCTTAATGGCATCTAACACACCCCAAAAGATTTCTACCCAATATAAAGGTCATATAGGATAATTTGTTTGCTCTAGTATTCATTCAAATTTATGGAGGCATTACATTAGCGATGGTTAATTTTTAAGTGTAACCCTTTAACATGGTGAAATGGTATACCTAGGGAATATTGCATTTTTTTATATATTTGATACAATTATTATAAATCAACATATTCAAGGATCATTTAATCATAATGAGGTGGAATAGTTAACAATTAAATGGCATGATAATTCTCGTTTGTTGTTTATTTATGGTTATAATGAGGTAAGACACAAGAAAAATTGCATGTTCCTTAAATTCTTGACAAAAATTACTTTTTTTTCTATAGGTAGTTAGATAGAATGTGTGCTCTAGTGAATCACAAAATCCTTTACTTTATTTTAAGGAGAACTTAAAGAAAATTAAATTTTATTGTCATAATGGATTAGGGATGTGATAATTTAAAGTAAATTATCATCGAAAAAAATAATGTAAAGATTAAGAAAAAGTTGTTTGATGAATTTCCCACAGCTACAAATAAGAAAGTGCTGCAATAAGCTCAAGAAAGATTAAAAAAATATCTTCACTTTAAAGAAATATTTTGGCCACAACCTCAGAGGATTCAAAATTCTTATGGTAATTCATTAGATACAAAAGAAGACATTACATCTGAAGCAGTTCTATTATATAATAATTGGTTTCTCAAGAAAGAGATGATACTTCTTTCTTACATCTCAGACACATTCCTGACTATATTAGTTAAGAAGAGAATATAAAGTTGTGCAGACATCAAGAATTAGGAAAAGTTAAGCAGGTAATGTTTGAGTTCAATGGGAACAATGTTATTCATCTAGATGGTCTAATTAGGAGATTTTATCAAAGTTGTTGGGAGATTATAGGAAGAGATATCCTCAAAATAATTCATGAATTTTTCGGTGGAAATACTCCCTTAAAAATTACCCATACAATTTTAATTATATTAAAAATGAAGGATCACATTCATGAGTTTACTAATTCAAGACCTAGTAGTATGAGTAACTTCATTAATAAGATAGTATCTAGACTTGTTCATAAAACATTATAAATCCTTCTTCCTTGATTGATCTCCTTAAACCAATCGGGTTTTGTTAAAGTTTGAGGATTATTAACAATGTCTTATAAACACAACAAATTATTCTTACATTATGAAAAACAGTAAACCTACAATGTATTCATTAAATTAGATATGGATAAGGCTTATGAAATAGTTTCATGGTTCTTTTTGATGAATGTATTAAGGAAAATGGGCTTTTCTAAATATTTTGTTTATATTTTTTCGTGATTAATTTTAAATAATTGGTATATTTTCCTTGTTAATGATCAATATAATGGTTTCATCCATTCGAATAGAAGAGTAAAAAAAGTCGATCCTTTATCTCTTTCTGTAATACCCCAAATTTGATACTCAGAACGCTACACGGTACTTATGACCCTGAAGGACCACAAGCTAATCCATGACTGATATTTGTACCTGTACCTGTATACTACATTATATACCATAAAATGCGGAAACATGAACTGAATGGCCATAAGGTTCAAAACTGAATGAACATCAGATAAACAATGTCTGAAAATGGTGTAACAATAGCAAAGCAAATCTGAAATAACTTTCTAACATGCTATAGTTTGAAAGCCTCTAAAGCCTCTAACATGTTGGAACATGTCCCCAATTAACTCTTACTACTGAAAAAATAAAAAATGAATTAGTTAAGAAATCATCATATCCTCGAAGTGTGAGAACTCACTGCTAACTTTTATCATTAAACTGGGATGCTACTGGTTCTCCCGAGCTTGTGCTTCTAAATCTATGGTATAAGATACCATAGTGCAAATGTGTCAGTACTTTGAATATACTGGTATGCAAGTGAGGTAGGCTGAATGCAATAAGTTCATATGCATGAAAAATACTAACTGACCGACTAACATGAACGGGAGAATATATGCACGCATATGAAACTATATCTGACATCGTGATTTGATTGAATATTGAGTTCTGACTACTGAGTTTACTAATAACACGGATTTACTAGCATCTGAGTAGACGAATACTAAAATATTGAATAATTAAAGGACTGATACTATGTTACTGCCCCATGAATAACTATGTCTGACGGTTCTGATTATGAAGAACAGTTTTGGTTGACTAATCTGACAATACTAAAGTTGAAATACTGATAACATGAGTTATGATAACTGATATAACTAATAACATGAGTGACTATATCTGAAAGTCCTAAATCTAATGAAATTAGCTGAGTTACATATTGTATTTGGCAGTCCTGAAATCTGTAAAACTATCTGAGTTCTGTTACTGAGACTGACACAGAAAACTGAGACTGTGGGAAGTAATCATCTAATTGACATGCCCCATACTAAGCTAACTGGGGTTCAACCTGTAACCTTAGTTGGAAGAGAGTCAGTACCGCGCCACTAGTAAAGACAACTGTTGTGGAGTAAGTCTTAATCTAGTGGGTGACCCCTGGGATTAGTCCTATACATTTAAATTTTCTAAGGGTTAATCCCTGAGTATGTCAGTCCAATCTAATGGGTGACATCTCGTACCTACATTAGCTATGTAGTTTTGGAACTTATGGATTTCTTCTAGGGATCTCAGTCCTATCTAGCGGGTAAGTCCCCATTCCTAGGCTCACTCAGTGGTGAATCCTACTCCCATCTGAAAGACACTAAACTGATTAACTGAACCAAAGTGATTATCTGAATTGAGCTGATACTAATGGCATTGTTTAGCAGAGCTAAATTGAGTTTACTGAGTTTTGTTGACTGATGGAATGTACGGAGTTCTTAGGACTGATTAAGAGTACTGAAGTTACTGAGATTGCTAGGAATACTGCGATTACTGAGATTACTCAGATTACTGGGTGGGACTGATCTGATGAATACTGAATTTACTGAGATTTCCTGAGTCATGAACTGACTAAATTCTACTGATCGTGGCTTGACTGAGATTATTAGGAAAACCTGAAATGGCTCTAGACACATTGCTAAATTATCAGGTACAAGTACCCCCAGGACTCAATGGAAAGAAACTAACATAGCATGGCTTACTTGAACACATGACCAACAACACAATTCATAATTCATATATTGAAACACTTCATCAAACATGTGATATGCATAAACTTGTACATAAATGGGGATTTCATAATATCATGCTATTTGGGCACTTTTCCTTCATATAGGCACTTAATCAAACATATGGTAGGCATAATATATGTAGACAACATTATACAACAATTAAGCATCACGATTCAACATCTAATTTCATCATCCTAGGATTTAATAATAGGTTCACATGAATATATGCCTATACAAATCAATTCCACCCAACATTGATCACCCAATATGCATTTGAATTCAATTGATTATTCTTAACATAAACAAAACAAACCCAAGAAGAAATTCATACAGAAATCCATAAACTTGAACTTAGAAAGAGATTCTTGGGCTTCATGGATGAAAGGAGTCCATGAATACATTTGAACCCTTTGAATTTAGCCTACCTCACTTGCATAACAGTACATTCAAATATACTAACGCATTTGCGCTATGGTGTTCTATACCATAGGTTCAGAAGCACGAGCTCTAAAGCATCAGTAGCATTCTAGTTTCAGCAGTCAGAGTTAGCAGTGAGTCCTCATCCCTTAAGGACATGATCATTACTTTATTTCTTCATTACTTAGTTTATTTTAGTAGTTGGAGTTAGTTAGGGACATGTCCCATCAACTCCTTATTCAGACAATTTAGAGGCTTTTAGACTACAGTGTTTTCATACTAGATGATTTCAGACATTGTTTTATCTTTGGTATTGTCATACCACATTATTCAGATATGGTTTTATCAGATGTTTATTAGTTTTGAACCTTATGGCCTTTCAGCCCTTATTTCCGCATTTATACAGTATATTATGCAGTGTTTAGGTACAGATATTAATCATGGGTTTGCTTGTGGTCCTTCGGGGTCATGAGCACCGTGTAGCATTCTGGGTACCAAATTCGAGCCGTTACACCTTGCTAACTCATATTGTGAAAGCTGAAGTTGAAAAAAAGAAGTAGGGACTGTAGGGTTAACTTATTAGTGATAGTAGGTAGAGTTGGGCTTAGGTTTGGATCTTTGGGCAATTGGGCTAAAGTCTTGGTTGGGCTAGACATAGATTAAAATTTTGTTTTAGATTAAATTTAATAAAATATCTATATTTTATTTATAAATTAGATATAAATAATTATAATATATATATATAAATTTATCGATTCGGTTTGGTTATTTTCATGGTATTTTTTAAGTAAAACCATAACCAAATCAAATAGCATCTGTTTTTCAAAATGTAAAACCAAACCAAACATCGGTTTTTTAATCGATATGGTTCAATTTACGGTTCGGTTTGGTTTTTAACCAAACCCATGAACACCCCTATTTTTGGATTTCCAAACATGCCTCAAACGATGTTCGAAAATTCCAAATTTCATCTGATAAAACCTATAGACATTCTTGATCAACCAACCTAGAAATTGATATTTTAAGGTCGTAAGGATTGTAAAATAAGATCGCCAACTTATGAAGGCTAAATAAGTTCTAAGTGCAAACACTTAACTAAAATTTCTAAGTCTGGGACACCTTGTTCTATCATTAAAGAACTGAATTAAGCTTAGGATCTTGCGGGGTCTAACGGTTTACCCATGTGAATTTTGTTATTACATGCTTCGAATTTAAATCAACCATAACATATTTAGTTGATACCATTTAAACTTATCAAGTTATGAATTAAACCATGTGGGCGTGTTGTCCTTCCAAGTATAACACATCTCTATATTGAAATTCATGGGTTTCATCAGTTTAGTGAAAGGTACAATACTTTGGGTCATTAAATCTTGAGTTTTCTTACAGTGTTTTAAATGATGTTATAGTATTTAGAGTATCATCTAGTGCTAGCGGGTTATGAACACCTGATACCTATATCTTTACACAGTTTTCTGAATTACAAGTAGCAAGTCGGTCAGATCATGATTTTTATTATCATAGTATGTTATGATCATGTTGAGCATTATCAATTGTGATGTCCAATTGACTTTAGTCAAAATAGTGTCAGTTTAGTTGGGAGTTGGATTTTGCACCGAGTGAACCCAGGGATGGGGACACACCTGCCATTTAAAGATGTGACCCTTAATAGCAGTCCCTGAGTTCTAGAACTACGTAGCCAACATAGGTTTTGAGAGGTCTTCCTTCTAGTTGAGGGTTAACACTCTCTTAGGGGTACCTTCCAGTAAAGGGTGACACCCTAGTCTTTCAAGACATCAGATTAGTAGATCTACACAACTAGTGTTAGCACCCGTGGGAAAGTACTGACACCCTTCCAATAGGGGTTACCGGTTAGACCCCGATTAGCTCATATTGAAGCATGTCGGTTACATGATAGATCCCACGCTTTCATTTTAGTATTCAGGTTTTATCAGTATAGGTTTGCATGCCTAAGTATTCAGTTTATCAGCTATTCAGTTTGGCAGTTTTACAGATTATCTCAGTACATGTTTTACTTGGCCTTGCATTCATTTTTACATGTTCATGCATCCATGTTCAGTATCCATATGTGTTTTTAGTTAGTCCTTATCTCAAATACCAGTGCATTCAAAGTACTGATCACATACTCTCTTTTGCATTATATTGACTTAACAATATAGGTTTGGACACTCAATTCCCTAATCGCCCTTAGTCAGCTCAGTACCTCTCAACAGTAGTAGTGGTAAGTCCTCATCCATTGAGGACAAGTTATTATCAGTTATCTTAGTATTTCCTTATGTTCAGTCATCCGGAGTTAGTTGGGGATTTATCCCATCAACTCCTCATATTATAGAGGTTTTTAGATATACAAAGTTGTTTTTAGTTTTATCTTTAGTTCACACATGTTGGGTGATGTTTCAGTACTCCATTTTCACAGTATCTCTATTAGTTTAACATTCGTATATGATACCTTATTACTCCCTCCATTTCAAAAATATGAGCCACTTTCCTTTTTAGTCCATTTTAAAAAGAATAACCTCTTTTTTTATAATACTTTAATTTCAACTTTCCACATGGCATGTTTAGGACCGTAAGATTAAAGGACATTTTGGTACATTTGACACAAATTTAATTTAAGGCCACAAGATTCAAAAGTCTTCTTTATTTTCTTAAACTTTGTGCCAAATCAATGTAGGCCATTCATTTTGAAATGGAGGGAGTATTATTTTATTCAGTGCTCACAGCAGGCACCAGATCATGGTTTAGATTGGGGTCACTTGTGGCCTTAAGCACTGAGTCCCGACTAGGGGGTAGCCTCGAGTCATGAAACTTCTATACAAAGTTTGTAATAACTTGAGGCTACCCCCTAGATATCATAGGGTGCTTAGGACTACAAGTAGCCCAGAGCTAACCCATGATATCTACTTAGTACTAAACATTAATGAAATAATCTTTAACATCAGCGGAAACTCAAAGATTATAAACTGGCCTCAATTAATGAGTAATTTCAATAAAACATTATAACTTAACATCAACTGAAACTCTTGAGAAACTAAAAGAAGCACATCATCTAACTAGGTTTGACAAGCTTCTAACTAAAACTGAAGATCCACTAGGACATGCCCCATTGAGCCATAATCGAAAACATAATGTCTGGACTAATAGTAACTAAAAATCTAAATACAATCATAAACTTGTCCCTCAAAATATAAGGACTCATCAACTTGTGAGAGGTAGGAGGATATGATCGTGGCTAATCGTACTGGTGAGTACAAACATCAGAACCTACATTATGAAATAATATATCCACACAGACAAATATGTGGTCAGTACTTCTAGAATGTACTGAGTATATGAGGTTGAATTCAACAAGTAAAGTTGATAAGTGACGTAACTAAAAACATGCATACTAACTGTAAATAGACTCACCATAATGATGAATAAAACTGAAAGGTGAAATATCATAAAGTATGAATAGTAAAACATAATTTGATAAGCTATGTAAGTCACTACACTTAGTTTCTGAAATTAATCTTTTCTATGATTCTTATAACTAACATAAACCATGTGAGTTAGCATGGACTCCAACTGATATAACCATTTTCAAGTAACTAATTCTCTATTCAAGTGACTACGCTAAACTATTTACAAGTTACTAGTTTACTATTTCAAGTGACTATACTAAATCATTTACAAGTAACTAATTCACATTTCAAGTAACTACACTTAACCATTTTTGTCAAGACCCGGTTCACGGATCGTGATGTCACCTACTAACCCACAGTAGGTAAGCCAACACTGCAGCCCAGAACTAAGGCAATGGGTTGCTTCTTTAGAAATGCCTGACAAGGGGCACAATAGATGAACACGACAATACAAACAATATTCCACAATAGACATCAATTTCGGATACCAATTCCCCACGACCTGGTAGTATTAGTACAAAATCATCTAAGTTTGATAATAGGAAATACAACATAAAGTCTAAATAGTCTTATAGATTCATCTAAAATACAAAAGATTGAATAAAGATAAGATGGAAACGAATGACTCAAACTCCAAGACCTCACCCCATATCCAGAATATCAACACAGCACGATCTCAACTTAGCAGCGGCAACTAATACTCGATTCTGCACCAAAAAGGAATAAAAGTATTGTATGAGTACTAAAACAACGG
The DNA here is from genome assembly GCA_030864225.1 of Capsicum baccatum var. pendulum. NCBI lineage: Eukaryota > Viridiplantae > Streptophyta > Magnoliopsida > Solanales > Solanaceae > Capsicum > Capsicum baccatum. Next base: position 126,928,580 of record CM061561.1, read on the forward strand.
GTACTCAGTAGGCATCATAGGCCGACTAAGCTAAATTATGATATTAGGATGATAAAAATCAAGATAATATCTCAAAGTCAAGGTATAGAATCAAACCTAAATAATATTCATCATCACTATATACAATCAACAATCATACCAAAACAAAAACCACGACACAACCAATGATCATACGTCAATACCATTATATATAAGTACATGATCCAAAGCATAAAGCACCACTAATACAACCACAATAACAATAATACCAAGAAGATATACAACATCAATTAAATCAAAGTAAAAAAACATACCACGGCATCCTATACCATCGGGAAGTGCACACAAGGAACAATAAAGTAAAAAACTTATCACGGTGTCCCATATCATGGTAATGTGCATGAAAATATCAAACCATTAAGTACTTACATATATAACCAACTCCACACTATCCGAGGTTCACCACTTTTCACGACCATAGTTTCCACAATTCCCATCAAAGTTCATCTACCAAGATTCATGATCATCATCAATTACCACAACAAATAAACAAACACCAAGGTAATCATAATGATATTCATATGGCCATTTAGATATCTATGCCATTTTTACTATCGTAATTACTAATTTCCACATTTTAACTAAACAAGGTCCACTAACTAGTGTTCTAGTATTCTATCCATCAAGTCATATAGCCACTTTATATAGACGACTAGTTATTATATAACCCATTTTACCAGGCGAAATTCCATAAATTACCCATTTATTCAAGCCAAATGCATTCACTAGGTGAACCCTTAATTCTACACATGATTACACTTACCAATTAGTTTTAACCCAATATTAATCATATTCTACTTTTATTAACTATTTAGCATTAGCAAGAGCCATGCCACTTAACAAGTGATTAATGGTAGAGAATTATAGAAAACTTTCCAAGGATAACATCCTATCCCTAATGCACATACGACGTAGTCATACAAGGTCATAAACACACACATACACATGTATTTATATATGCTAACCATACATAACATCACCATAACATCAATATCTCTTTCGAATTTACTGGGCATCATCATAACATCAATATATTCTCTGGATTCACCAGGCATCATCACATCATCAATATATTCTCCAGAATCACCAGGCATCATCACATCATCAATATATCCTCCGTATTCATCGGGCATCATCACATCATAAATATATCCTACGAATTCATTGGGCATCATCACATCATCAATATATCCTTCGAATTCTATAAGCATCATCATATCACCAATAATCATCATGACAACATTCAATACATACATATATAGTCGAATCAATAACAAGTACAATGCCACTGCTAATAAAGTGTAAGAGAGGTAAGGAAATACATATCATGTTACTTCACCATTAATCATCACCACATTATATGAGTAGATGGAATGGTATGTACATCTAAATGATATGAACAATCACCTCTTTTCCGATCTTAACACGATTATAAATAAGTCAAATATAAGTCACGGGTATGACTTTTAGAATGTTTCTATACACACATAGTTCACAATACTAGCATCAGGAGATCTTTTTACTCAAACATTAGCTTAGTCATTAAGCCAAAATCATAATAAGAGTTGTAACATAATTAAAGGCTCACATAGTAAACTAGCCAATACATAAAGTGATTGCATAACTATAGTTTCAATTCACAAGAGTTGCCAATGTTATCCATATCACGATAATAAGATAATCAATCAAGTATACACATTATTCCAATATCGGTAACATGAATAAACCATTTACCGGTCTTAGCCATCATATCACCAAGATCTTAGTCTAGGTGTTCATCACATATCTAGCTCATTAAATAAGTTACATAGTTCGAGCTTAAGGCGAGTCAAGTTCCTTTTCTATAGTTCGAGCTTAAGGCAGTTCAAGTTCCTTTTCTATTAATCCATGAATTCTCTCCTACAAGTCTAACTTCTACCCGAAATTAGGACAAATTATCTAATTCATGTCATAAGAGCTTACCAATCCACACTCATTCTATGGGACTACTCTTCTTCAAGTAAGTCTTTTAAGTCATCCAAAACACCTAATATCAACTCACAACTATGCATATCTAGGTAAACATGATATTAAAGGGAGTGAACAAGGTCATTCCCATCCAACTAGAGAAACTTGAGCATTCTCATGCTATTCATGAGATAACAAGTCCAACTAACCAAAGTTCTAAACTATGAGTCAATTATCACACTTAAAAAGTTCAATAGCCTAAGTGTTTCAACTAATCCCAAGTGTTACCATTTACTAATTAAATATCTAAGACCCCACCCAATCTTATCAAGATATCAAGGCCATATTAAAATAAAGCTCAATATAACTACAAGTAAGCCTAACCTACCTCGAGTCCAAATAGCTCACGAACTAACAATCTTTGCTTTTCTTTTCCTCGATACTTCTTCCACAAGACAAGACATTAACAACATAATCTATGCATTATTACAAAAATAACATCACCCATATTTTACCATTATGCTTCGGTTCTAATACAAAATCAAACCAAAAACACCAAGAGCTTCAAGTAGGCTCAGATTTCAGTCCAACAACAAAAGAACAACAAGTTTAAGTTTCGGTTTTTTTTTCAGCCCACAACACATGAACAACAAGATAGATAACAATGCTAGTGAATCGAAAAGAGCCCCACACGGCTTCACTAGACTTTAAGATAACAAAATCAACAACAACAACAAGATAAAGAAAGATAGATAACTTGACATATAACATTCAAGAAACTAAGAACCCTAACATCAAGAGAGGACCCTAAGTCTAATGAATATAAACACCAAGTTCTTACGAGGACCAAGAGGCACTCAACGACCTCAAAACCCTTGTTTCTAGCCAAAGAGACAACACAAGTATCCCTCTACTTGTGAGATAATAGGGGCGTTTTCTATGAGTGGAAGAGAGAGGAAATGTTTAGTGTTTTTAGGTTACAAAAATCAGCATTCAAAAACTAAGGGATGACTCTCTAACATGTTCTATTTATACTACAAACAAAAGGGGTAAAATGACCCATCCGCCCTTGCTTCTTGTGCCAACCTTGGAGAGTAGTTTATTACACATTAGGACCTCTCTTCACACATAAAAATGTTTAGGTCCTTGGTTGGTTCAATCACCAACTCACACACGGCCATTTGCATGAACAAAGCTTGGAGCTTCTGTAATTCCCGAGCTTGGCTTCGTGTGAAAGGCCGTGTACCTGTGGAGGCTTCCCTAACCGTATCAGGTTCCAAAATGATACCAAAAAAACCCCCTAAGTGGGTCCCACATATGGAAAATGAGTTTTTGAGACTAGCCCATTGTTCAAATACAATTAGGGAGTTATAACCCTCAAGAAATTTGTAGGAAACAATCATATTAGGGGCTTAAATCAAGCCTCCAGCCATTAGGGGCTATGGGTCTTAAAATCAAGAAATCAACACCAAAATTATAGGAAATTTTATCTTAGATTTGATGTTAATCACAAAAACACAAGCTCTTCAAGCTCCCAATCAACACCCAACACACACTTTTAAGACTACACTCTCCATTAGGGTTTTAGAGGCTCAAGACAATAAAGAAATGACCAATATTTGTCCAAAAGAGCATTTAAATACACCTTTCCCAGGTCCCAAGAGTTGCAATTGTGCACCTCCTCTAGACCGCAATCACTGCCATTGTGATCACACTACTATTCATACGATTGCAGTACCTCGAGCATTCGATAATGGAAGAAACTTGTTATTTGATTCCAAGTTTCATCCAAAGCCTCAGGATAATCCAGAGTCCACTATGAGCAAACAAGATATACAACGATACTAATTTTGACATTTTGGATACGTTGGCAAAGACGGATTTTCCATTTAATATCATTTTACTAAATTTTTTACTTTGTGGCCACTTGGAACTAATGAAGACTTCTAAATAGAGAAATGGTTCTAAAAACCAAACAAACTATCAGGGAACCAAACTATCAGTTCCAGCAAGTGATAAATGACTTATGGCAGTTATGGGAGAGCTCAAATAGCAAAAATAAGTGAAAACATGGGAAATGTCCTAAAAGGTCATTATAACATCCACTACTAAGTTTTGTCCCCAAAAGTTAATGATGAGGAAAATACCTGAAGTTTCGAACAAATGAGTATATTGGGCCTGCATCGCGATCTTAATCTCGTAAGTTTCCTCCTTCAATAGGCGATGCCTCCACTGAACCATAACTATAAGAATCTCTATAGTACGCAGCTGCCTCACATCACTAGACAAAATAAGCATGGGTTCCTCTACAAAGGACAACTACTTATCTAACTGGATTGAATCCCACCTAAGCACATAGAACGGATCAAGAATATACTTTCACAATATAGAGACATGGAAAATTGGATAAATAGCTATAAAATTCAGAGGCAAGGATGAATCATACGCCATTTTTTCAATAGCATAGAGAATGTCAAAAGGGCTAATATAATGAGGGTTGATCTTACCCATCCTATCGAATCTCATCATAACTCTCATAGGCGAAATACAAAGAAATGCATGATCACTGACTCCAAATCTCAAGGCGCATAGTCTACTGTCAGCATAGGCCTTCTGCCTTCTCTAGGCTGCTCTCAACATATCCTGAATTGGCTTGACTTAAACCAATAAGTCCTAAAAAAAATCCATACTATGAGGTCTAACCTCATAAGTATCAAACCATCCTATTGGAGAATGATATCTCCTACCATACAAAGCCTCATGAGGTGCCATCACAATAATAGAATGATAGTTTTTGTTATACGCAAACTTTTCCAATGCAAAGTATTGATCCCGCCGCCCTCCAAAATCCATAGCACAGGCTCGGAGCATATTCTCAAGCACCTGAAGAGTCTGCTTAGACTGGACATCTATCTATGGATGAAAAGTTGTACTCAAATCCAGTCGAGTACCCAACTTTTCCTAAAATTCCCTCCAAAATCTCAAAGTAAATACAAAACCACGGTCTAATATGATAGAAATAGGCACCCTATGCAAATGAACTATTTGTCGAACATAAATCTAGGCTAATATATCAACATTGAAGGTCATCTAGCTAGGACTGAAATGTTCTGACTTGGTTAAACAATCCACAATAACCCAAATGTCATCATGACCATAGGAAGTACGAGGAAAACCACTAATGAAATTGTAACACACCAATTTTCTGGAACCGGAATGCCACATGGTGCTCATGACCACGAAGGATCATAAGCTAATCCTCTACTAATATCCGTGCCTGAATAGTGCATAATATAGGTAATAAATACAGAAAACTGGAAGGAACGTGCCATAAGGTTTAAAAAATCCAAAATAATCAATACCAAAAAACTGAATACTAATACATCTATCCAAAAAGCCTCTATTGTCCGAACTGTAGAGCTGATAGGACATGTCCCGAACTAACTCTGTCTACTAAAAATAAACTAAGTCTAGTGCCATAATAAAAAGGATCATTCTCAAATAAAGAAGACTTACTCTACGTCTAGTGTTGCTGACTGAGTCTAGACTGCTAAAGGTGCTCAAGATCTCGTGCCTCTGAACCTATGGTGTAAAGTAAAACACCATAGCGCAAATGCGTCAGTACGTGGGAATGTATTGAGTATGCAACATAAGGTAAGGCTAAATGCAAGGAATTATGCATGAAAAATTACTTAACTAAGTAACATGAGAGTACTAAATGAGGACATATACATGAATGCACAAACCATAACTGAAATCATCATGACTCTGAATACTAAAACTCGGATACTGGTTTACTAACATCTGAACTCACTACTAATACTGAGATATTGAATAACTGAATCTTCTTATATTGATAACTGAGTACTGAAGATGAGATCAGTCCTATTTAGCGAGTGATCTCTGAATCTAATAATACTGAAGCTAACTAATTGAATCTACTCATATCAATAACTGAATTTTGAGCTTGTTACTATCAACTAACTAAATTTGAGATCAAACCTCTCTAATAAATAATCTCTGAATCTACTATTAATGATAAGAAATAAGTATATCTAAGATCAGACCTATCTAGTGAAAGATCTCTGAATCCGATAATGAGAATAATTAGCTGATTCTGAGATCAGGCCTATCTAATGGGTGATCTCTAGATCTAAGAATGAGAATAATTAACTGAATATGAGATCAGACCTATCTAATGGGTGATCTCTGGATCTATGAGTACTGATACTGATTAACTTTATGTGATACCAGGCCTATCTAGCGGGTGGTCTATGAATCTATGAAACTATCTAAGTTCCTAACTGAGATGGGTGACTATATCTAATAGTCCTGATTTTTGAGTTCTACTCTAAAGACTACTACTGAATTGCAACTGTGGGAGTTCTCACTTAATTGACATGCCCCAAATCTGATCTGGTGGAGTCTAACCTGTAACCCCAGCTAGAAGGGTGTCAATACCGTGCCATGGGTAAAGACCTCTACTATGGTCAAGCCTCTCTAATAGGTGACCCTGAACAGAAAGTCAAGCCTAAGGTAATATGATACTCAAGTCTTAATCTAACGGGTGACTCCTGGTTCTACACTGGCTATGCTGTTCTAAAGTTTAGGGACTGTTACTAATGACTCTACCTCTCTAACGGGGAGCTGTCATCCCTGAACTCGCTCATTGTTAGTTACTACTCCCAACTGAAGAACTCTGAACTGATTCTTAACTGAACTTAGACAAAGCTGAATCTGTTACTGATCATACTAATTAACTAAATCTCGTTATTTGACTGAATGATACTGAGTTTTGAATTGATTGCTTGAATGTTACTGAGGTCTGAACTGAATACTTAAATACTACTAAGATCTGAGCTGAGTATGAACTGAAGCTGGGATACTAATGATATTTAGATTACTGAGTTTCTTAAGTTCTGTATCTGTCTGAGATTACTGAGTTCTATAACTCATTGAGTTCTAAGAGTCATGGCTTGATTGAGATTATCATGAAAACTGACACTAGCTCTAGACTTACAGCTAATTTCTCGGGTATAAATACCCTCATGACTCAGTAACATAAAAGTAAAACATAAACATTCTTGAATAATCATGACCATGGACATTCATTCACCATTACAATCATTAAAGCATCTCTTCAAGCACTTAGAACTCATAAACATGTGATAATATAGGGAGACATGATATTGGCTCATGCTTCATTCAACAAGGTCTTGCAACAAATATTTAACATGAATTGAAGAGCCTATAATTGGTGGATTTTATGCTAAAAAGTCATAATTTAATCATTAAGGCTTTTCAATAAAAACCTGGCATGCATGATCTTGCACACAATTGGGGATCTCTAGTCAACATGCTATAATGGTTCTAATTCCTTCACATAAGCATTTTATCAAACATATGGGGAGAATGCTTAGTTATTCAACAATTGCTTCACTCAATTGACATAAACACATCACTTAACATGCAACTTGAAGAGGGTTTATCATGAACATCATAAAATCTATCACATACTACAATCAAATCTTGAGATTTTATAAACAAAACAAGAATTTAACTAAATAATAATATGAACTTCAATTTCAATTCACATGAATCATGAAAACTCATAAATATAAGATCTTTGAATTTAGAAAAAGGATTCTTGAACTTCTTGGGTGAAAGGGACCCAAGAATCAACATCTCCATACCTTAGTTTTGTAACATCCCGTATCTTGCTTGTACTTATTCTAATTATATGGAACCTGGTATGGTCATATGGTATAGGTAACGGATGATATTTGTTATGCAATTATTAATGGTGTAGATGGAATTATAGAGGTTGCCCGTATAGTTTAGTATGATGCGACTAAGTTAACGTTAAGTTAACTATTTAAACTTGGAATCGCAAGCTAGTATTTGAATCTAAAGTTTAAAATGACCAAGTGTGTATAAGTTGAAGGTTAGACTAAAGGGGTTAGAAGCTGAAAATGGAGCAAAATATTGAGGTGCTTGCTTGACTTATTTAAGCTAGTAGGTGAGTCACCTACTTAAGTTGTTTGAACCAAATTAATGGACCCATGGCTATGGATCAGATTTGGGTCTATGCTAATATACTCATTTGGGCCAAATTGAACTAAAAAAAAGAAAGAAAATGGATAAGTGACCCAACACACCAATCTGCAAAGGCCCAAATATAATTGAGCCCAACAAGAAATTATGCAAGTAGGTGCATCACCTACTTTGAAGTTTTAGCATCTTGGACCCTTAAGTAGGTGCATCACCTACTTGGACCAATTTGACCAATTTTATGGTCCAAAATGCAGCTAAGGAGGTGGACAAGATAGGGCCTTTAAAAGGCCAAGTTGCTGGTCATTTTACTTCACTTTTAAGTCACAAAAAAAGGAGTATATTTCAGCAAATCTCTCTACTCTCTTAAAAACAACAAGAGCAGCAGCCCTATTTTTCCTTCTAGGGTTCTTGAAGAAACCCTTCCCTTTGCAGCCCAAGGTGAGTGAAAAACACTTAAGGTTTTGTTTAATTATCTCATGGGAGATTAGGGAAACAAGTTATAAGTGTTTGACTATAAGTATATGGCTGATTATAGAACAAGCTATTTGTTCATGTTTCCTTGTTATTGAGGAACCTTTTTTCTTCTTCTTTGGTTTAAGTGTGAAGGAAAGTTCAAGCTCTTGAAGAGTTCAATTAAAAGAATAAGTTGCTGAATTGAGGTACGGTGACTTCCCCATTTTATTTTTCTTATATATGAATTTGAGAGGGGATTATGGATGTCTTGTTATTGAGAACTCAAGAGATGAGGAGATCAATAATTGATTGCTACAATAAAAGGGGTTTGGGACTGTTTTGTGGACTGTTTTGTATGTATATGTTATGGGCTGCCAGGTTGAAGTTGGATAAAGGTGTGATGAGTTTGTAATGAATTATAGAAGAAAGATATGGTGATACACCACCGAACTAATGCTTGCTGTCCAATCTATTTTGTGTATTGTTTAGAATGTGTAATGAAGTCGAGGTGGTTTTGGTGAACCTTATAAGAACCTATCTGGTATGTGGGTGTAATTGGAGGAAAAAAAGGGTTAAAATAACACCCTTGTTTAATAGAGTAATAGTTGCTGCCCGGTTACTGTTTTGGGTGAAATTAAGTACCTCAAATGTGTTGATTGGTTACTAATACTAGTTTACCATATATTCTATTGTAGATAAATAATCTAAAAGGCGAGAAGTCAAGTCGGGTTAGTTTCGGAGTCAAATGACCAGGTATGTAAGGCATACTCTATTTCACACTCTTTGGCATGAAATCGTACAATTGTTCCATCAAGCAAGTTTTTGAGGTTATCCTATAACAAAGTGATACATAATGGCAGCACATTACCCTCCATGTATCCAATGACCTTGTTCCACTCTCTAACGCATTAGCACACCTCAATACGTGCTTATTATTAAATCTGCGTGTCTATCTTCACTAGAAAATTCTAGGAGTTCTCCGTTGTTCAAATAAGACCCATGTGTTATTTCAGCTCCTAAACACTTTATTTGTGTGCCGACAGCTCCCTAGCTTATTGTTGTTGCATTAAGTGTCTATTTACATGTCTCTTATTAGCGTATTACTGGTTCAAGGTACCATAATGTGATGACCACCAAGGTAACAATTTCAAAGGCTAATAAACTAAGTATTGCAATCTGTAAAATGACGAGTGGCAGCTCAGGGGCACTTGCCTAGCATGGGCCGATCTCGATACCTTTATGTGTGGGTGGCAGCTCAGGGGCATAAGCCTAGCATGGGCCGATCCCAATCTTTTTATAGGTGGCAGCTCAAGGGCGTAAGCCTAGCATGGGACGATCCTAGTTTATCTTTTTTTTACCACTGATCAGCTGGTCATTTACATTATATGGATTACAAAGATTATGAAGTAAGAAGGTAAAATGAAGAAAGAATGTAATGTACATTGTCCCACAAGTATTTATAAAGGTGGTCTACTAGTACTCCTTATACACTTGTATCGGATTTCTATTGAGCTTTTGTATCAAGTGTGTTGCTACTTTCTGCCTTACATATTTAGTACATATTTTCGTACTGACGTCCCTCACGGGGGACTTGCATTTCATGCTGCAGGCAGAGGCACTTTAGCTCATACAACTCACTAGTAGGAGCGTAGGTTGTTCAGGGACTATTGGTGAGCTCCAGGTTGATTCAGAGCTTTTCGAGTCTGCTCTATATATTTTGGTATTGTACAGTAAGTCTAGAGTAGGGCGGGGGTTTGTCCCGACCCTGACTAAGTCTATGTATCTTTTAGAGACTTTGTAGACTAATGTAAATTTATGGTAGTGTCCTGATTTTAGACATGGTGGCCCCACGGCCAAGTGTTATACATATCAGTTTTGGGAGTGTATGTGTAGTTAATTTCATCGATGCATAATATTATGTCGTTAGAATATTTAGTTGTTACAGTTACGTGCATGTGAAGTATAAGGTTATGAATTGGTTCTCTCGGGCCTTTACGGCTACGGGTGCCTGTCCGCCCTAATAGGATTTGAGGCGTGACAAGTTTCTTGATTCTTGAAAAGTTAATGGAGGAATCTTGATGATTGGGGTCTTGATTTAGGAACCCTAGCTCTTATTCTTGAATAATTTTGAGAGAAAACTAGTATTTTGGGTTAAATGGGGCCAAATATCGTGTTATGGAGTGTATATAAGGGTAGAAAAATGATCGTTTTTGCCCTTGGAATTAAACTGAAAATTCTGATTTTACATGTTGGTGCGACGCGCCATAATCACGCCAATTGGACAATTGAGAAACTGCTTGATGGCATGATGCAGTGGAAATTGCGTTGCCACCTTGGTTGCGAACTGGAAATACACCGCAATGCGGTGGAATCATGGAGGCTCACTGGATTTTGACGATTGCAACTTTGGCTGGCTCCGCGATGCGCTGAAGTACCAGGTGGTACATTGTCTCACTAAAATGGCTCTAACTTTTTGCCCGAGTGTCGAATTTGGGCAAATTTGGTATCGATGGAAAGCTTATTCAATTCTCCATATGACAAAAAAGTTGATATTAGGGAAATTATACATGGTTTAAATATTTCTTACTTAGAAATTCAGCCCTTACTCTTCTTAAGGATAAAACTCAACTTAAAGAAAGTTTGGGGTATTACAGTATCTCCCCCTTGGGAATATTTGTCCTTGAATGTCGCTATTTAGGCTAATAATATTGATTGACTGAGATTACTTAAGGAACACAAACATCTAAAACATGACTATGTGACATGGAACTACTGATATACTGAGTTCTTACATGCATGTCTGATGTATGGAATACACAACTGAAGCTACTCATAAGTTAAATTCTCATAATGGACATGCATATCTGATGCATAGATTTGTGATCGAGCTTCTCTCATGAATGCATGACTGTATACACTGAAGAACTAAACTCTTTCTACTGAATATGCATATCAATGCATGAATATATCTGATTCTTGAATGCATGACTGAGTATGCAATGATAACTGGTGCTAACTTCATAAAGAGAGTCTGAACATGCAACTGAATAAGTCAAAGGACATGAAAGCATCAGGATATTATAGGGTATTCCCCCTTGGGACTCTATGTCCCTCTAAGAATACTTCACTAAAATACTAGGGCGGTGCACGGGGGCACCTACACACTGGGTCATGCTTGATCGTCTGAGATCTTGAAACTAATGCATAATACATAAACTGAGTTATACTCACAACTACAAGGATACTCTATCTTGGAATAGTTATATTTCAAGAATTTTTGATAGCATGATCAGGTGAAGAAATGAAATAACAAACTATGTGAATCTAACTGTTCGACTGCTAAACTGACTTGCTGGCTCAACCAACAACTCATGCTAAAAACTTACGCTCAAAATGGGAGCAAAGGATTTAAGGATTCATATTATAGAGATGAAGGACTCATAACATACCCGAATCTATATCAGGGAACCTTTCCTGATCATAGTGAGTCTGAAGTGCATAGAGTCTGTTATGACGCTGACCACTATTGTCACTGGAAGTGGCACCCTATTGACGAAATCTCTACCTCTTTGAGCTGGCACTCTATATTCTCGCATTTTATGGCTTGGCTTACCACACCCAAAACATACATCACTGTTAGCTCTACACACACTTAGGTGGTTCTTGCCACACTCTCTACAAAGCGAATAGATACGAACACCACTAGCACTACTCTAGGATTTGGAGCCTGGCGCTTCATCAAGACTACCATCCCTAATATTTGGTACGAGTATACTAGATAAGGATGGAGCTGGGACTGAAAACTTCTGACTATTCTAAGAATGGTAACCACCCTGTGACCCTGCCATAGAGCTAACTGGTTGAACTTAATACAATACTCCTTTACTTTCATGGAGCCTTGCCTTAGGTTTATAAACTCTTCTACCTTAGCTTCTTTTATTTCTAGCGGGAAAAACTTATCTAGAAAGGCATCCTGAAACTTCTGCCATGTCATGGGAGCTACACCCTCCCCTCTACTCTTCCTCCATACTACAACCTAATCATGAGCAATATCCTTCAACCTATAGGATGCTAATTCTACACTTTATTCCTTATAGACATGCATAATCTGGGTGATCTTCTTTACCTCCTCTAGATAAAGCTGTGGGTCCTCACCTACTACTGACCCAAAGAATTCTGGCGGGTTTATTTTTATAAAATCTCTGATTCTGGCTATGGCTGAACCCCCATCTTGCTGAGGTGGGACTGTAGCCTGACGGTTGCCCTGAACATTGGTGGTCACGGCTTGGTCTAGCACCTAAAAAGCTGCCTGAAACTTTGGATGTAACACATTCTCATTCTCGAGATCTACTGGCTGAGGTGGCTGGTTATCATCCCTATTGGCATTATCTTTGCGAGGAGGCATACTCTATAAATGAAAGGGAGAATGGATCAGACTAAAAATAAACTGGAACTTATGCATACTTGCACGACATGAACACTGAAAAAAGGGAAACTGTTCCTAAAAAACATCTTTTAGCCTTCTGTACATAAATGTGGTGCGCAACACACCCATGCACAAGAATCTACTAGATGCGGCTTTTCAGACTTCCTAGGACACTATTGAACCTAGCTCTGATACCAAGTTTGTAACACCCCAATTATCTAGAACCGGAATGCCACACGGTGCTCATGACCCTGAGGGACCAAAAGCTAACCCTCTACTAATATTTGCACCTGAACAGTGTATAATATAGGTAAAAAATGCATAAAACTAGCAAAAACTTGCCATAAGGTTCAAAAATTCCAAAATAATCAATACCAAAAAACTAAATACTAATATATCTATCCAAAAAGCCTCTATTGTCTGAACTGTGAAGCTGATGGGACATATGCCCAACTAACTCCGTCTACTAAAATACTGAGTCTAATGCCATAGTAAAATAAGGATTATCCTCAAATGAAGAGGACTCACTGCTAGGTCTACTACTGCTGATTGAGTCTGGACTGCTAAGGGTGCTCTGGATCTCATGCCTCTGAACCTATGGTGTAAAGTAAACCACCATAGCGCAAATACGTTAGTACATAGGAATGTACTGAGTATGCAACATGAGGTAAAGAAAAATGCAAGGGCATATGCATGAACAATTACTTAACTAAGTAACATGAGAGTACTAAATGAGGACATATGCATGAATGCACAAACCATAACTGAAATAGTCGTGACTCTGAATACTGAGACTTGCATACTACTTTATTGACGTCTGAACTCACTACTAATACTGAGATACTGAATAACTAAATCTTTTGATATGGATAACTGAGTACTGAAGTTAAGATCACTCCTATCTAGCGAGTGATCTCTGAATCTGATGATACTGAAGCTGACTAACTGAATCTACTCATATCAATAACTAAATTCTAAGCTTGATACTATCGACTAACTAAATCTAAGATCAAACCTCTCTAATGGATGATCTCTAAATCTACTACCTATGATAAGGAATGAGTATATCTGAGATCAGACCTATTTATCGGAAGATCATTGAATCCGATAATGAGAATAATTAGTTGATTCTGAGATCAAGCCTATCTAACGGGTGATCTCTGGATCTGATAATAAGAATAATTAACTAAATCTGAGATCAGGCCTATCTAATGGGTGATCTCAGGATCTGATAATGAGAATAATTAACTAATTCTGAGATCAGGACTATCTAACAGGTGATCTCTGGATCTATGAGTACTGATACTGATTAACTTGATGTGAGACCAGGCCTATCTAGCGGGTGGTCTATAAATCTGTAGAACTATCTAAGTTTCTAACTGAGATGGGTGACTGTATCTGACAGCCCTAATTTATGAGTTCTACTTTGAAGACTGCTATGGAACTACAACTGTGGGAGTTCTCACTTAACCGATATTCCCCAAATCTTATATAGTGGGGTCCAACCTATAACCCCAGCTGGAAGGGTGTCAATACCGTGCCACGGGTAAAGACCACTACTATGGTCAAGCATCTCTAATGAGTGACCCTGAATAGGAAGTCAAGCCTAAGGCAGTATGATAGTCAAGCCATAATCTAATGGGTAAATCCTGGTCCTGTGCTGGCTATGCAATTTTAGAGTTCAGGGACTGTTACTAACGACTCTACCTCTCTAACGGGGAGTCATCATCTCTTCACTCACTCGATGCTAGTTACTACTCTTAACTAAAGGACTCTGAACTGATTCTTAACTGAACTTAGACTGAGTTGAATTTGTTACTGATCATACTAATTAACTGAGTTAAGATGATTTCACTTGGTTCCATTATCTGACAGAATACTACTGAATATCGTTATCTGACTGAATGATACTGAGTTCTAAATTGACTACTTGAATGGAACTGAGGTCTAAACTAAACACTTGAATACTACTAAGATCTGAGTTGAGTACTGAACTGAAGTTGGGATGCTAATGATACTTAGATTTCTGAGACTTCTTAAGTTTTGTAACTGTCCGAGAGTACTGAGTTTTGTAACTCATTGAGTTCTAAGAATCGTGGCTTGATTGAGATTATCATGAAAACTGACACCGGCTCTAGACTTGCAGCTAATTTGTCGGGTATAAATACCCCCTGCACTCAATAACATAAAAGTAAAATAGAAACATTCTTGAATAATCATGACCATGGACATTTATTCACCATTACAATCATTAAAGCATCTCTTCAAGCACTTGGAACTCATAAATATGTGATAGTATAGGGAGACATGCTATTGGCTCATGCTTCATTCAACAAGGTCTTGCAATAAACATTTAAGATGAATTGAAGAGCATATAATTGGTGGATTTCATGCTAAAATGTCACAATTCATTCATGAAGGATTTACAACAAACACCTGGCATTTATGAACTTGCACACAATAGGGGATCTCTAGTCAACATGCTATAATGGCTCTAATTCCTTCACATAAGCATTTTATCAAACATATGGGGAGCAAGCTTGGTTATTCAACAATTTCTACACTCAATTGACATAAACACATCACTTAACATGTAATTTGAAGAGGGCTTATCATGAACATCATACAATCCATCACATACTAGAATCAACTCTTGAGATTTTATAAACAAAACATGAATTTAACTCAATAATAACATGAACTTCAATTTCAATTCACATGAATCATGAAAACTCATATATATAAGATCTTTGAATTTAGAAAAAGAATTATTGAACTTCTTGGGTGGAAGGGACCCAAGAATCAACATCTCCATACCCTTAGTTTCTTGATTCTTGAAAAGTTAACGGAGGAATCTTGATGATTGGGGTATTGATTTAGGAACCCTAGCTCTTATTCTTGAACAATTTTGAGAGAAAACTAGTATTTTTGGTTAAATAAGGCCGAATCTCGTGTTAAGGTATATATATAGGGGTAGCAAAATGACCTTTTTTCCCTTGGAATTAAACTAAAAATTCCCAATTTCACATGCTAGCTCGACGCGCCATAATCGCGCCAACTTACTGGAAATTGGATAATTGAGAAACTCCTTGATGGCGCGATGCAGTGGAAATCATGTTGCCACCTTGGTTGTGAACTGGAAATACATCGCGATATTGTGGAATCATGGAGACTCACTGGATTTTGACGATTGTAATTTTGGCTGGTTCCACGACGCGCTAAAGTACCAGGTGGTACACTGTCTCACTAAAATGGCTCTAACTCTTTGCCCGAGTATCAAATTTGGGCAAATTTGGTATCGATGAAAGCTTATTCAATTATCCTCATGAAAAAAAGTTGATATTAGGGAAATTCTACATGGTTTAAAATATTATTACCTGGGAAGTCAGCCCTTACTCTTCTTAAGGATGAAACTCGACTTAAAGAAAGTTCAGGGTATTATAGAAATCCATAGTAATCCATTTTCCACTTTGATTTGAGAATGGGCAATCTCTGAGTCAATCTACCTAGAAGTTGATGTTTAGCCTCAACCTGCTAATAACATAGGTAACAAACATAAAGTCTGCCACATCTCTCTTCATGCCATCCCACCGGTAATGTTGCCTCAAATATCTATACATCTTGGTTGTATTGGGATTAATATAATCTCTAAAGCTGTGAGCCTCATAAAGAATCAACTGAATCAAATCATCAAGCTGTGAACAAAAATACAACCCTGTAACCTTAATACACCATTGAAATCAATAGTAAGCCTCTCAGACTCACTACTTGGTCACAGAGAAAACACAACTTGCTATCCTCATACTGACAATCATGAATTCGCTCAAATAAGGAAGTCCTCGCCTCTACACAAGCTAATATCTTTGTAGGATCTGAAATATCAAAGAGAACCATCAAATTGGCTAAGGACTGAATATCCCATACCGAGGTCCTCTGAAAAACTAATATACAAGCCAAGTTACCCAAACTTACTTCCTTGCTACGCAAGGCATCAGCTACCATATTTGCCTTACCCAGATGGTACAAGATGGAAATATCATAGTCCAGCAAATCCATCCATTTACACTGACAAGCATTAAGCTCTCACTGGGGCATAAGATGTTGAAGGCTATGATGATCAGTGAAATCTTATAATGCACACCCTACAAATAGTGCCTCTAAATTTTGAGCATAAAAACTATTGCCGCCAACTCCAAATCATGTGTGGGGTAGTTACACTCATGCACCTTAAGCTATCTAGTAGCATAAGCTACGACACGACCCTTCTATATTAAAATACAACCAAGACCAACACCAGAAGCATCACAAAACATAGTGAATCCCTCACGCTCAAAAGAAAGAGCTAACACTAGAGCTGAAGTAAGACAATTCTTGAGCTTCCCAAAGCTCCACTCACACTCCTCAAACCATCAGAAAGGAATCTCCTTCTAAGTCAATATAGTCATGGAAGCTGAAATAGTAGTAATACTCTCAACAAAGCATCTATAATAACCAGCCAATCTAATAAAACTACGAACCTCGATCGGAGTTATAGGTCAAGCCCAATCATGAATTGCCAAAATCATAGCCTTGTCCATCATGATACCCATCTTGGATACCACATGTTCACAAATGACACTGACTCAAGCCAAAACTCGCACTTAGACAACTTCGAAAAAAATGCATGGTCTCGTAAGGTCTTAAGCACAATCCTTAAGTTTTGTGCATGCTCCTCACTACTCCTCAAATACACAAGGATGTCATCAATGAACACAATAACAAAGGAGTCTAGATAGGGTCTGAACACGCGGTTCATAAAATCCATGAATGTGGTTGTGTCATTAGTCAGCTCAAATGACATCACCAAAAACTCATAATGTCCATAATGGGTCCTGAAAGCTATCTTTGGGACATCTTCAGCCCGAATCCTTAGCTGATGATAACCTGATCTCAAATCTATCTTAGAAAACATAGTTGTGTCTTAAAGTTGGTTAAACAAATCATCAATGTGAGTCATAGGATAATGGTACTTTACCATCACCTTGTTAAGCTACATATAATCAATACAAATACACATCAAATTATTTTTCTTCTTTACAAACAAAACAGAAGCTCCCCATGAGAAAATACTCAGTCTAATAAAACCTTTACTAAGAAAATCTTAAAGCTGAGAATTCAGTTTCTTAAGCTCAGCAGGTGCCATATGGTAAGGTGCCAAAAAAATAGGTTAGGTGTCAGGCTCAAGGTCAATAGCAAACTCAATGCCATGATCAGGGGGAATACCAGGCAGGTTGTAGGGAACACATTAGGAAACTTACAAATAATAGGAATAGAGTCAAGCGTCTGACTCTCCACATGAGTATCATATATATAAGCGAGATAAGACTTAAACCCCCTCGATATAAGTCTCCTAGCATAAATATAAGAAATAATCCCTATCGGTTCATGGTAACCGCTTTATGCCACATGACTGGGGGTACATCAAGCATGGCTAAGGTAACAGTCTTGGAAAAATAATCCAGGATCGCGTAATAGTGGGATAACCAATCCATTCCCAAAATCATATCAAATCTAGCATATCCAGAATAATCAAATCAGCATAAGTATCAACATCACTTACTGTCAAAACACATGATCTGAATACTCGATCCACTGCTAAAGAATCACCCACAGGAGTAGCTACCCACAATGGAACAAATAATAATCACTAGTCAAATCCAATTATGGTTCATAATAAGCAGATAGATAAAAATAAGTGGATTTGGGATCAAAAAAAGCAAGAGTCGACTTGCGATATGCCAAAATTATACCTGTAACTACAGCATCCAAGGTATCAGCCTCGGGTGTAGCAGGTACTGCATAAAACTGACCATACCTTCAACCTAGTTGGGTACCTAACAAACCTCTTATCCTACCTTTCTAAGTACAACCTTGAGTACCCTGATAACCACCCCCGCAACCACTCTCATTGCCTATACCTAAGGGATAACCTACCCTAATAGAAGTATCACCCTGAGCTAAAATAACCATCACCCCACAACTAGGGCAATTTGTAATACCCTAAATCTGGTACCCAGAATACTACACTGTGCTCATAATCCGAAGGACCCAAAGTTAACCCATGACTGATAACTATAACTGAGCCCTAAATAATAATGGTAATATCATAAATACGAAAATATGAACTGAAATACCATAAGTTTCAATAGTGATACATAACTAAAAATATGGTACAACAATACCAAAACAACTGAAATGACTGTCTGAACATGTTATGTCTAAAATCCTTTAAAACTGAACTGTCTAAATAAAGAGTTGATGGGATAATCCCCCAACTAACCCCATCTGCTAAAATAAACTAAGTACTAAAAGAATGAAATAATCAAATAATAACATCCTCAAATGATGAGCACTCACTACTGACTCTGACTGCTAAAACGAATGCTACTGATACTCTGGAGCGTGTGCTTCTAAATCTATGGTATAAAACACCATAGCACAAATACGTCAGTATGATTGAATGTACCGGTATACAAGTGAGGTAGGCTAAATACAATGGTTCATATGCATGAACAATACTAACTAATTAAATAACATAAACATAAGAATATATGTATGAATACGTAAGTGTACTAAGATCGTGATAACACTGACTCATGAATTCTAATAATATGGATTTACTAATATCTGGGTACAAATACTGGGATACTAAAAGATATTATAACTGAGGAACTGATGTCATATTACTAATAAAGGAATGACTGTTTCTACCTATTCTAATTATGATGAACTGGTCTGATTGACTATATCTGACAGTTCTGAAATTTGAATGCTGGTAATATAAATTTCGTATAATTGATATACTATTAACTAGGTGACCATGTCTAATAGTCCTGATTCTGATGGAACTAGCTAAGTTCCATACTAAGCTGAGCGACTGTATCTGATAGTCCTTAAACTATAAAACTGAACTGAGTTCTATTACTGAGACTTGATCCAAAACTGAGACTGTAGGAGGTAATCATCTAACCGACATGCCCCAAAACTGAACTGGTGGGGTCCAACCTATAACACCAGCTGGAAGGGTGTTAGTACCATGCCACGGGTAAAGACAAGCTGTGAGTAAACCCTCTCTGACAGGGAGCTCATCCGTCAACCCCTTCTAGTAGGAAAAACTCAAATGAGGTATCTAATCCTTAAACTCGTAGGGTAAATATCAACCTATGCTGGCTACGTAGCTTTGGAATGCAAGGATTTCTTCTAAGGATCACACCCTCTACTGGCTAACAGGTGAGTCCCTATCCATGGGTTCACTCGGTATTGAATCCTACTCCCAACTGAAGAGACACTGAACTGATTTAAACT
Organism: Capsicum baccatum var. pendulum; assembly: GCA_030864225.1. NCBI lineage: Eukaryota > Viridiplantae > Streptophyta > Magnoliopsida > Solanales > Solanaceae > Capsicum > Capsicum baccatum. The sequence continues at coordinate 126,948,843 of CM061561.1, forward strand.
GAACCGAACTATTACTGATAGTATCTTTTAGATAATTTGAACAGAGTTCACTAAATTCCATTGACTGATGGAATACTACTGAGATCGGATAACTGACTGAGATTACTGATATTGTTGAGTTTTCCTGAGTCATGTAACTGACTAAATTTTAATAATCATGGCTTGAATGGGAGTATCATAAAAACTGACACTGGCTTTAGGCACACAGCTAAATTATTGGGTACAAGTACCCCTAGTACTCGATAGCATGGAAATCATAAGACTTGACATTTCATGAACACATAACCAATATCAACAATTCATAATACAATAAGTCGGGGATTTCATGAAACACATGGTTGTCATAATGTTGTACATGGATGGAATTGCATATAGACATGTCATACTTTTATCAACCTAATCTCATGAATATTCCATCAAATACTCATAATGAACACAATATCATGGAAGTCATTCTTGGTCATAAGGGTAAAGCATGCATTTATTATTTGAGTCACAATTGAGCTATAATACCTAATTTCTATCCTCCTAGCCATTTTGTCAAACACCTTACATGCAAAACTTAGGGCATAAGTGAAATCATCAAATTACACATCATAGACAACTCAATTCATGGATTTCATCTTGCATGCTAACGTAGTTTCATGAAAACACATAAAGATTCCAACTTGGGAATCATACAACAAGATAAACATGGTTACAAATAACCCACAACATAAATATCATGTTTTATAATTTGAAAAAGGGTTATTAGACTTCATGGATAAAAGGAATCCATAAATTAACACTGGACATACCTTAGTTCCTGATTTTACAAAGATTGACGGAGAGATTCTTGAATTTGAGTATGGAAATTAAATCCTTAATTGTAAACCCTAACTTGCTCTTGAGAGAAACTCTATATTTTAGGTAAAATATGGTTGAATCATGTGTTATTGAGTTTATCTAAGGATGGGAAACTGACCCTTGTTCCCTTAAAAATACAGATAATAAATGACTAAAAATAGGGTATCGACGTTACAAGTGATGCGGCGCGATGATGGCTGCAACATGATACTCGATGCATCACGCCATGATCGCGTTGAGCCTCAGAATATTTGGCACTGGCAGCTTGCACAGTTGAAAAACGTAATTGGAGACACGGTGTACCATGATCGCGTTGGTCCACTATTTTGGGACTCCAAACATGGTTTAAACGTGTTTGAAAAAATATGAAACTTGTCCATAAACTCCTATCGAGCTTCCTGATTATGAACTAATAAAAATATGGACCATTAAAGGATGTTAAGGTTGAAAAATGATATTGCAAACTTTTAAAGGCTAATAATAGGCTAAGTCTGGGAACTTAGCTAGAATTTTCTTAGTCTGGGACCCCTTGCCAAGCTTAAAGGACTAAATTAAGCTTTAGGATTTTACGGGTCTTACAATATCTCCCTCTTGAGAACATTTATCCTCGAATGAGACTGATTAAGAGGAAAGAAAAGATAAACTGACATGCATACTAAACATGAACAACTGGAACATAATTCTATGACTGACATGACTGATAAATTGAATGTATCATACTAAATATGCATATCTGATGCATGGTTAACTGGTTTATGAATGCATGATTGAATATGCAATGGCAATTGATACCAAGTTTATCATGGAAATCTTAGCATGAAACTGGATAAGTTTAAGGGAGACTGTTTCCTTAAATTGAAAATGCTAATGAGACTGAAATTAATTACTAGATATGCACGAGTGGAAACACATGAATGTAACTGATTCTGGAATGTGCTACATGAGCTGGATATCATGATCTAAACTGAGTACCTTTAATAAGCGGCTTATGGATGAGGTCATAGTTTGAGGGTCAACTTATAAGTAACTCTTTACTCCAAACTAAATTCATTACAAGAAGAGATAATGGCATATTTTATGTCATGAGAGTTCGGGGAATTATCGTGTATCTCCCCCTTGGAACACTAGGTCCCTCAAAGAATACTGATTTTGCTGAGATACTAAGGAAAACTAAGGCGATGCACAAAGTACCTATGAACTGAATCTCAGCTGGATAGCCGGGATCTGAAGCTAAGACAAAGTTATTAGACCTTACGCACTACAACTGAGACTAATAAAAAGATTTATGTGGGTGCTGAGCACGAATGCATAAATATATACTAACTTTATCTGATTAACTAAATAACTTATATCTGATACTGGGCATATAAAGACTAAACTGTACTTAGTCTGGATAGCTGGACTAAGACTATAGGGTATTATACATAGGAGGTAATGACTGACTGGGTAACATAAGGTAAATGAGCATGAGTGAGGGAAAATTGTATTACCTTAAGAATGCAAGACCAGGAATCTAATCATGATTCAAAAACATTCTGTAAATTAAGTTACTGTAATACTAATAAATGAGTAACTGATGGCCATATGCTATGGTCGGGTAATCTTGAAACTGGACTGAGTTTCTGATCTGACTAATGGACTAGGACTGGGACTGAGATTGTAGCTAAGATGGTAATTGAGACTGTAAATATAACTAAGACTGTAACTGAGACTAAATATTGGTTTTCTATAACTGAGGGTTAGACTGGTACGAGAGTACTGAATTCTGATGTCTAATTAATTGATAGCTGAAAGACATGGTCCTGTAGGACTATCTGAGTCCTTTTCTAAATATTGATTACTAAACTGACACTGTAACTGAGGCTTGCTGTATAGAACATTAACACTACAGATTCACCGAAGGATCTAAACTGAGGGTATACGTGGAATAATCTGAGTTTGACTGAACACTAGGAGTGAAGTCATGAATCGTGTGGGCTAAGCATACTGTAAAATATGACATGAGTGCATGAGTCATGAGCTGGACGAACTGGGTTTGGAATTTCTGAATTCATGGAACATGATCCACAACATTGGATGAACTTGGACTCCTCATACGAGGAACTTGAAATACACACTATTCTATGGAAAGTGCATGGATATAAGCTGTATTCGTGGGACTAAAATGGAAGCATGCATAAGTATCGTGATGGTTGAAGTACAACACTTTGCACTAAGATAGGAATGGGTCAGGAATCATCTTTCCTTATGGATTTCCTACATATATTGGTATTTCTACTGGAACCTGAAGGCCTAAATTTCAGAGATTTCATAACCGAACAATTCTTGTATAACTGTCGAGTTGTTTTAGATTGACTCACTAGGGTAGGGACTGGAAAAAGGTCCTGTTAACATTTGGTCTGACCTTAAAGTTGACTGCTATGCAAAGATTTACAAAAGAAAAAGGAAGCTCCTGAATTTGAAGAAACGTGAACATGTAAATGAGGGATCTGTAACATAGCAGTGGCTGCATTAGGAGGACTTTCCTAATTCTATCGGGACTGAAGTGCATAGAGTCTATTTGGGCATTACCCACTAAAAGCACTAGAATTGGCACCCTGCTTATTTGGGGGATCGGACTTAGTTGAAGGACGATCATGCTTACTTATAGGTCTAGGCTTAGGACAATCTTGGACCTTCTGAATTATCTCACTACATCCAAAACACACATCACTACTGGCTCTACATATACCCTTATGATGCTTACCACACTCTTCACAAAGTAGATGAGTAAAAACCCTACTCTCACTACCCTGGGCCTTAGATCTTGGTGCCCCATCTCTACGATTATTTCTGAACTTTAGTACTGGTGCACTAGCTGAAGATAGAACTGGGGCTGAAAAATTTTGTCTATGATGAGAATGGTTACTGCCCTGCAACCCTGGCTGAGAAAACACTATAACTACCAGTTCTGGCCCTTTTATTTTCCCTCCCCTTCTTTTTAAGTTTCTACTCCTTAATCTGTTGAGCATAGACCATAAGCCTAAATGTGTCCATCTCCTTAATCAATATCGTAGTTTTGTACTCCTTAACCACTCTACCTGATATCCCAGACACAAACTTATTCATTCTAGATCCATTGTCTGCTACTACATGAGGGGCGTACCTGGCTAACTGAGTGAACTCAAGGGAGTATTATTTTACGCTTGCTACCTTGTCTGAGGTTGATGAACTCTACCACTTTGGCTTTTTACAACCATAATTACTAGTTTCCACATTTTAACTAAACAAGGTCCACTAACTAGCGTTCTAGTCTTCTAGCCATCAAGTCATATACACACTTTATATGGACAACTAGTTATCACATAGCCAATTTTACTAGACAAAATTCTATAATTTACCCATTTATTCAAGCCAAATGCATGCACTAGGTGAACCCTTAATTCACTAGTATTTCAAAAAGCTTGTAGCAAAAAATGCTGGAGGAGACAGGTTATAGTGATGGAACATTCCTATTCAAGTCTTGGGTGTACCTATTGTTGCTAGGAAGTTATCAATTTCTCTTTGTTGGCCATTGATGTGTGAGCAGATGCTAACACATTTGAGGATTTTAATTGAGAATAATTGCAAAATCTTAAGAAACTTTTATCATTTTTTATTATTTTATCTTTGATTTTGCAGTGAAAGTCAAGAGGCAAAAGAACCAACAATGATGGAAGTAAAAGAGTTGAAATCTGAAGAAAATAGAAGAGAAGTGTGGCTGACGATATTCCTGATACGTCGTCAGCACTCTGATAGGTTATCAGCTTCATCATTAACCTTAAACAGATAATGGGATTTAGTTGGAAGAAGTGACGATGGCATGTGATAAGCCATCAGCTTTGTGATAAGCCGTTATAGTCTCCGTTAGCCTTAGACAGAACATGGGAGCTGAGGTGGAGAAGTGACGACATTGTCTGATATGTCATCATATTTTTAATAAGCCGTCAGGATTCACCATCAGCCTTAAGCAGAAATTGTCAAAATTGAAGAGGAGCTGACGACATCCGTGATAAGTTATCAGCCTCCTGATAAGGCATCACGCATGTCGTCACCTAATTCGAGAAGAACACTGAACTCTATGATTTTGTTTCCATAATTAGGCTGAAGTATTTAAAGCATAGTTTAGGATTTTCTAAGGAAGATGTTGAACCTATTTTTTGGAACGCACCTATTTTGTAATTTTCTCTCTAGTTTTGTGGCTTGAACAAAACAATTAACTTTGAAGAGATTATCATTAATATTTTGGGATTTCTACTTTGATCTAATGTAAGAAACACTCATTGCTATTCATTTTGTTGTAAGTTCATCTTTCAAATTATGAATTCAACTTGTTGTATCGATTATTACATTATGAGTGGCTAAATCCCTTTAACCCGAATTATGGGATCTATGGGTTAGGTCTTGGTAAGTTGCTAAGCGTTCAAGATTCTAAAGGTAATAGGACTCCTTGATAATTCCGAGGTTATAATTATTGTATGTTGGTTGCAAATGATAGATATCACCTGCTTTGATTTGCTTGAGATAAGAAATCAACTATAGTAGGAGGTGAATTATTGATAGGGACTTGGAAGCTACCAACCTTCCGTTTAATAATTGATGTTGTAACAAGGTTAATTAACCAGAGGTGAAGTCTGGTCAGTGAATATAATTTCCCTAAGTCCGAGAGGATTAGGTAATTAAATGCTTAAGTAGTTCGAGAGACATTTAGGCATAACTTCGATAAAGACAATCTGTTGGTCCTACGTATCGTGAGAATCTTGATTCACTATTAGCATCTATCAAGTACCAAAACCCATAGTGAACATAATTCTGATTTTCCATAAACTCTTGATTACAAACATTGAAAATAAAGTGACCAACAATTATTTGCTAAATTCTCATAACCCCCAATTTACCAAAAACTACTAACTATCAGTTAATTAACTCTCATACAACTCAGATTCACACCATATTCCCTGTGGGATTCGACCCCAAACTAGTTGGGTTATATATTGACAACGATTAATTACATTCTCACATGAGAGTTATAGTTCGAGCGTTATCAGCCATTGGTTGAAAAGATAAACAGCAAGGATTACTTGTTGGTCTGCAGGGTTGTTAAGCTATGTAGGAAGGCTTCAATTAATCTAGGCAGTGATATTTTCTATGCAGACATACAGGGCACAGGTGTTTTTAATCCCCAAGAAAGTACTAAAGGGTGTTGAAAATATATGCAAAACCTTCTTGTGGATTGGTAAGAATGAAATTTCAAAAGAGCACTTGTCGCTTGGGAAAAAATGTGTCTACCACAGAGTGCAGGAGGACTAAATGTAATCAACTTCTACATATGGAATAAGGCTGCAATATTAAAACTCTATGGGCAGTAGCAATGAAAAAGGATTAAACAAATCTATCTACCCAAGAATGTCTCTTGGGTAATTAGAAAGATTTTGAACACCAGGAAACTGATAATAGAGACACAACATTTGTAAGGACACATGCTGTACAGGTGTAAGCAATTGCAAAAAGAAGAAAAATTCAGCATCAAGAAATTGTACTTATTACAGATACCTCAACCCCCCAGAGTGTCGTGGAAGAAATTGATCTTACAACCTCTTATAAAGCTAAGTCACAAATTCAATCTGTGGTTAGCTCTACAACACAGATTGGCAATAGTAGAGAAATTACTGAAGTTTGGCACTCAAGTCCCTAAATCATGTGTATTTTGTGATGCAGCAGATGAACTATTTTATCATTTATTCTTTGAATGTAACATCACTTAGGGCATTTGGAGAAAATTTCTTAATTCGCTGGGATAAGCTAGAACAATTGGCAGCTGGAATACAGAGGTACAATGGTTGATGACAGGGCTGAAAATAAAGCAGGGTATAGAGAAGTAGTAGTAGCAGAGTTTAGCTTGATGATCTACTCCATATGGACATCCAGGAATTACCTTAGATTTCAGGAGAGACCTTATTCTAGTGATAAAATTTGTATAGATATAGCATTGCCTAAACATACAAAAATAAACATTGTAATTAAGTGGAACAAGTACTTATAGAAGTTGAATACTTATCCTTGATGTACTTATAGTTAGCTAAGAAAATGTACGTATATGAGTAGAAGTAAGAGACGAGAGATGATTGGTCATCAATCACCTAATTTTGTAATGAAAATTTTATATATGCTTAACAAGTGATTAATGGTAAAGAATTATAGGTAACTTTCCAAGGATAACATCTTATCCCTGATGCACATACGGCATATTCATACAAGTGAATAACCACACACATACACAGGTTTTTATATATGTTTACCATACATAACATCACCATAGCATCAATATCTCTTCCATATTTACCGAACATTATCATAACATCAATATATCCTCCGGATTTATCGGGAATCATCACATCATCAATATATCCATAGGATTCACCGGGCATCATCACATCATCAATATATCCTCCAAATTCACTGGGCATCATCACATCATCAACATATCCTTCAAATTTATCTGGTATCTTCATACCACTAATAATCATCATAACAATATTAAATACATACATATATAGTTGAATCAATTACAAGTACAAGCCTACAATCAGTAAATTTAAAGAGAAGTAAGGAAATGCATATCATGGTACTTCACCATTATTTATCACCACATTATATGAGTAGTTGGAGGGCATGTATTTCTAAATAATATGAACAATCACCACTTTTATGAGCTTAACATGATTATTAATAATTTAAATATAAGTCACAGGTATGACTTCTAGAATCCTTCTTTACCAACATAGATCAAAATACTACTAGCATAAGGAGATCCTTTTACACAAACATTAGCTTAGTCATTAAGACGAAATCATAATAAGAGTTGTGACATAATTCAAGGCTCACATAGTAAACTAGCTAATATATTAAGTGATAACATAACCATATATTAAATTCATAATACTTCCCAATGCTATCCATAACATAACAATAAGATAATCAATCAAGTATACACATTATCCCGATATCAAAAACATGAATAAACTATTTACCGGGCTTTGCCATCATATCACCAATAGCATAATCTAGGTGTTAATCACGTATCTAGGTCACTAAATAAGTTACATAGTTTGAGCTTAAGGCGTGTCAAGTTTTTTTTCTATTAATCCCCAAATTCTTTCCTACAAGTCCAACTTCTACCCAAAATTAGGATAAATCATCTAATTCATGCCTTAAGCTTACCAATCCACACTTATTCTATAGGACTATTCTTCTTCACATAAGTCTCTTAGGTCATCCAAAGAACCTAATATCAATTCACGACTATGCATATCTAGGCTAACATAATCTTAAGGGGAGTGAACAACATCACTCCCATCCAACTCGAGAAACTATAGCATTCTCATGCTATTCATGAGATAACAAGTTCAACCAACCAAATTTCTAAACTATGAGTCAATTATCACACTTAACAAGTTCAATAGCCTAATTGTTTCAACTAATCCCAAGTGTTACCATCTAGTAATACAACATCTAAGACACCGCCCAATCTTTTCATGATATCAAGGCCATATCAAAATAAAGCTTAATCTAACTACAAGTAAGCCTAACATACCTTGAGTCTAAATATCTCATGAACCAACAATCTTTGCTTTCTTTTTCCTCGAAGATTCTTCCACGAGCCAATCTATCAATAACAAAATCTACGCATTATTATGAGAATAACAACACCCATATTTCACCATTGTGCTTCAGATCAAAAACAACACTAAAAATCCCCAAGTAGACCCCACATATGGAAAATAAGTTTTTGAGACCAACCTATTATTCAAATACCATTAGGGAGTTATAACCCTCATGAAATTTATGCAAAACAACCATATTTGGTGCTTAAATAAAGCCTTAATCTATTAGGGGTTTTGACACAACCCAATCGGGGGCCTTGTCATATGGTCCTCCTAGGTCTGACCAGGATCGGAGACCACCCCAATTACCCAACCCAACCTCCAGCCACCTGTCCTGAGTTGAATAAATTTTGAGCATATAACAAGATAGTGTAATAGCACACAAAAAGATTCTAGTATAGGATCACAACCGTGATTCGCCCAATTGAGTCCAACCATCCTACACCAACCGCCCAACCGTACCAAACCATTTCAAAGGCCTTAAAATAGGCCATAACCAAATAATTTTAAAACATAATAAAATTACTTCCAAAATAAAATACGATGGAACAACCAACAATCCCATCGATTGGTCTAAGCCTCAATGTCAATACCAAAACTAAAGCTGACACCAATACTGATCCTGCCCATTCCAACTCATAGCAGTACCACTAAAATATCCTGGTTTCTGACTTTAGAAAATTTCTTGGAATTTTGATATTAGGACTAAATACAATTTATGGGTATGAGCCATATGTTGGGGTACAGATGGTATGGTCCAGTCATAATCTAAATAGTCTGGGTTGGTGGGATGGATTTTTGTTACTAGAATAGACATAACTTAGGGGTATGAGTCATATTGGTGGGTATGAATTATTTAGTTTCTTAACTTAATCTTAGAGTTGGATACTTAGGTTGGATCAGAGTATGAGTGGCTCACCATGATCCGTAAGCCAGGATATGAGTCATACCCAGGACTCATATAGTAATGGGGGTAGTCCATAGTCCCAGTTGAACATGGGATTCCCATTATGACAAAGCCCTGAATTAGGTCGCATCAAGTTGGTATTAGATCCTAGGTTTATGGTCAATTTAGAGTCCATAAATTCGTGTCGAGTAGAGTCTCTTTTAATGGTATGTAGTATGCCACACTCATAAGGGAGAGGCTACAAGGCACTTAGGAATATTTTACTTTCTTAGTATTCTATTCTCAAGCTTGGAGTCTCAGTCCTAGAATCTTCTTAAATTCTTTTTTGTTCATCTTTAATATCATACCTCATAGATCTGGAACACAAGAAAATTCTTCTATCCCATCTGGGGGTAATGTTGAAGGGGTGCATCCTACTTTTAGGGTTCATCTTTAATTTCATGGTCTTATCCCTGATAGTTCTAGAGTTCCACCGATTTCTACTAGTCCTCCTCAAGGTTAGGTGACTAATGTAAAATTTGGTCAATCTATTGATGTTATTAATCAGATGGTCATTGCTCAATATAAGTGGGGTACAATTGGTTCTTTGTCTACTGACTCCATAAGGGTTGGCTAATTTATAAAGATGGGTCCATCCACTTTTTCTGGAGTAAAGGTAGAGTAAGATCCATAGGTCTTCTTGAATAAAATAGAAAAGATATTTTTGGTCATGTAGGATACCAATATGGAGGGGGTAAACTTTACAGCTTATCATCTCAAAGATAATGCATATTAGTGGTACAAAGAGTAGGATAGGGATAGAGGTGATATGGAAGATCAGTCTTGCGGGATACTTTGTCTAAGGCCTTCTTGGATCGTTTCTTTCCCCAAAAGTTGATGGAAGCAAAGATGGAGAGTTTTTGAACATCAAACAGGGGAAGATATCTATCAAGGAATATGCCTTGGAGTTCTACCAACTATCAAGGTATGCTTCTGATTTAGTTTTTGGCATGCGGTCAAGAATGAGGAAGTTTGCCTCTAGGTTGACTCAGGATCTGATTTTGAAGAGCAAGACTGCCTTACTCATTAAAGATATGGGTATCTCTAAGTTAACAGTACATATGCAGCAAGTAGAGGATAAAAAAAAGAAGCAGGCAGAGTTTGGGGATAGAGAGGTTAAGTGGAACAGGTATTTTGACCAGGGAGGTGCTCAGTCTCATAGTGGTTGGGGTGGTGGAAAATAGTAGAAAAAGAAGTGTAGGAGTTCTGGTTTCTACTCTTTTACTAGTGCTCCTTACAGTCGCGCAACAAACGTCATCAAGGTGGTGATAATTTCTAGGCATAGGGTGCCCAATCTCAGGCAAGCGGAGGTCGGTTAGTTTTTTTAGGCCTATATTATCGGTTATGTATTCATCCTCAGCAGTGTTATTGTGATGAAGGAAGGAAAAAATACTTCAAGTGCGGACAGGCAGACCATCGGCTTAGGGTTTTTCCAATTAATAAGGTTAATATGGAAGAAAATAAGATTCCTATGGCTTCATCTTCTGCTCCTACACCTGGTGGTATGGCATCTACTTCTGTTACTAATCTTGGTTGCAGTGTTGGTCAAAATAGATTGTAGATTTTGTGATAGGAATCTGATGCATTACCTAATGTTGTTACTGGTATATTATAGCTTTTCTCTCGTGACGAATATTTTTTGCATGATTTGGGGTCCGCTCTCTCCTACGTGACTCTTTATGTGATTGTATATTTTGAGGCTGATCCAGAAGTTATTTTGGATCTTTTTTTGTTTCTACCTCGTAGGTGATTCAGTTATTGCAAAAAGAGTGTATAAGGGGGTGGTATCTGTTGGTGGCTAGCTGATACGGTTAGGGCAGCCTCCACAGGTACACGGCCTTTCACACGAAGCCAAGCTCGGGAATTACAAAAACTCCAAGCTTTGTTCATGCAAATGGCCGTGTGTGAGTTGGTGATTGAACCAACCAAGGACATAAATGTTTTTATGTGTGAAGAGAGGTCCTAATGTGTAATAAACTACTCTCCAAGGTTGACACAAGAAGCAAGGGCGGATGGGTCATTTTACCCCTTTTGTTTGTAGTATAAATAGAACATGTTAGAGAGTCATCCCTTAGTTTTTGAATGCTGATTTTTGTAACCTAAAACACTAAACATTTCCTCTCTCTTCCACTCATAGAAGCCGCCCCTAGTATCTCACAAGTAGAGGGATACTTGTGTTGTCTCTTTGGCTAGAAACAAGGGTTTTGAGGTCGTTGAGTGCCTCTTGGTCCTCGTAAGAACTTGGTGTTTATATTCATTAGACTTAGGGTCCTCTCTTGATGTTAGGGTTCTTAGTTTCTTGAATGTTATATGTCAAGTTATCTATCTTTCTTTATCTTGTTGTTGTTGTTGATTTTGTTATCTTAAAGTCTAGTGAAGCCGTGTGGGGCTCATTTCGATTCACTAGCATTGTTATCTATCTTGTTGTTCTTGTGTTGTGGGCTGAAAAAAAACCGAAACTTAAACTTGTTGTTCTTGTGTTGTTGGACTGAAATCCGAGCCTACTTGAAGCTCTTGGTGTTGTTGGTTTGATTTTGTATCATTTGGTATCAAAGCAAGACCGGTTGTGTTCCAACATAACCCATCTTGGGCTAGTTCACGGCTTAAACAAACTACACCAAAAAGAAATTCTGAAAATCTGTCCATTAAAAGTTGAAACCAAGAATGATGTTGTATGTTTAGATCTAGGTGTTATTTTGTTTGTTTAGTGAGTTTCTAGTGTTGGTTTCTTTCTCACCAACACTAAAGTGTCTAGATCCAAAAGTTGAGCTTGAAAACTTGAACATTGTGTAGTGACTTGAAGTGGCCGAAAGTTGTATGTTGTTGATAACCAAAAAAAAAAAAAATCGGTGGTTGTGTGTTTATGTGCTAAAGAAGTTGATGAAGTTTGTTGAGGTGTTCATCTTTTGAACTTGTTCATCTTGTTGTGTGCTCAAGTGGTAAGACAAGCTATAAAGTTGTTGTGAAAGACTTGCACCCATCACCTTTTAGTCTTGTCAATCACTTTTCCCTAATTCAAGGAGCCTTGTTTTGTGGGATTAGTCAACCAAACCCCACTTTCTTGAGTTTGAAAAGGGTGAAATACTACAAGATTTTATTTTTCCCACCAAAACACTTTGCAAACTATAACAAGTTGTGTGAATATTAACACAAAACAAAAAAAAAAAAAAAAAGAGAAGAAGAACGTGTGGGACCATTGCATGCTGCCACGTCGCTATAAGCTCAACTTAGGATATTCTTTGGTTGCTAATTGTTGATCCTTGGTTTCCCTTACTTGGTCCTAGAACTAATTAACAAACTAGTACCTTCCTACTAGGTTGTCAACTAGTTCCTTGAACCGTTTGTTCGTGTCAACGATTATTTGAGTGCTTTTATTCGTTTGAACGAATTGCTGATTTTTGACTCTAGTCCGGCAAGAATTCTTTGAGTCTTCAAACAAGAATCCATTCCGGATAAGAGCTTACTCATACCTTAAAAATCTCACGGTTACTAGCCAATTATACAACACTTGTGGAACACGAACTTGTGGTGAACTAAAGCGGATAATACCTTGACAATGGAAGGAGCTACGTCTCATAATGTGGATACTAATGCCCTTGATTCTATGAGGGTCACTCTTGAGGACGTTACCCGGACACTTGAAAGGTTGAATTCGGAATTTGGGGCCGTGAGAGGGGACTTGGCAGCAATAAGGGGGGAAGTGTTGACTATTAGTGGGAGATTAGAACAAGTGGAGAGTCAAAGGAACTCTCATCCTTCTACTCCACTACATGTATCTACCAATGGTCATGATAGGACCTCCTCCGCAACCATCACCCCCGAAACAGTCCACCAAATGCTAAATGCACCCCAAGCTCCACTTAATACCCCAAGCCAAACTACCTATTTTCCTCCAAACCGAGACTCCACTAGACCACTACATTTCCAAGCCCCTCCAATGCCACAAGAGGGATTTGGACGCCAAGTACCTCCACTAAATCCGAACCCTCCATTCCAAGCTCCATTAACCCAAAGACCGCAAATTCCAAATCCTCCGACTCAAAACGGCCAAGGCCGGCCAGCCCACTTTGAAGGATACGGTAGAGAGGAGTATGAAGGAGATGGAGCCTTTGATGATGCTTATATGAGGGAGGAGGAGTTAAGAGGGGGTCGAGGAGAACCTAGGAGATACCGGGGGTATGGAGATAGGGGAAACCGACACAAAGAGAGAGACGTAGGCATCAACACCATCAAGTTGAGCCTACCCATCTTTAAGGGTGAAAGTGACCCCGAGACCTACTTAACTTGGGAATCGGCTTGTGACAAAGTTTTCCAAGTTAATGACATCTCGGAAGAAAAAAAGAGTTGCTACGCTATAGCTCACCTCGAGGGCTATGCTAACACTTGGTGGGAGTATGTTAAACGATTTGGTAATGAATTAGTGGATGGGCAGCCACCACCTTGGTATCGGTTGAGGTATTTGATGAGACAACGATACCTTCCCGAGAGATATCGTCATGAGTTGCTCGCTAGATTATATGGCTTGCGGCAAGGAGGCAAGAGTGTGATGGCCTATTTTGACGAGTTCCAACAACTCATGTTGAAACTTGATCATCGTGGGGAGCAAATCAGTCACGACATCATCCGGTTCAAGTGTGGGTTGAACAAAGAGATCTCCACTCATTTGACCCTTCACCGATTTGAAACCATTGACGGTATATTCCAAGCGGCCCTAGAGATTGAAAGGGAACTTAAGGAGAGATCAGCCTTCAAGGCAAGGGTACAAACCCCCTCGGGTTGGCCCAAAAACAAGGACCAACCCGCCCCTACGAAGCTGCCCGAGTCCAAAATAGTCCCTAAGTTCCCTCCGAAACCGGAGGCTCACAAATATCCCAACCCAAAGGGGTTCCAATGCTTCAAGTGCCAATGTTGGGGGCATAAGGCCAATGAATGTTCGAACCGGTGCAATGTGATCCTACGAGAAGGGAAAGTGTACCACCTTGGTGAGGAGGTGGTTTCCGAAAGGGGGGAGGATGAGGCCGAGCCTCAAGATGGAGAGGGAGCTGAAAATGGGCCGAATGATGATGAATTAGATGGTAGTGAAGATGTCTATCCACAAGAAGGGGAGTGTGTGGTTCCAAACTTTGTGGTTAGACATGTCATGATTAGTAAGGCGATGGATGACCCGAGTCAAAGGGAAAATCTATTCCATACTAAGTGTCTTGTAAAGGGGAGTGTGTGAACCTTGGTGATTGATAGTGGTAGTTGTACAAATGTTGCGAGCCATGCTATGGTAAATTTCTTGAATCTACCAACTACACTACACACTAGTCCTTACAAGCTACAATGGTTGAACGATTGTGGTGAATTAAAGGTCACAAGGCAATGTGTGATTCGGTTTAAGGTGGGAAACTACCACGATGAAGTGCTTTGTGACGTGATCCCAATGCAAGCATGTCACTTGTTGTTAGGTAGGCCATGGCAATATGATAGGTCTACTAAGCACGATGGGAGGTCCAACCGGTATACGCTTGAGAAAGATGGCCGAAAGGTCACACTTCACCCTCTTTCACCCTCCCAAGTAAATGAGTGGCATCAAAAGATGAGAGAGTTAAAGGGAAAGGGGAAGGAATCCAGAAAGGGAGAAAAGGGGGGATGCCGTAGGTGAGGAAGTAGGGACATCCGAGGCTGTCCCAACAACAAGGGAGATGGAAAACATAGTGATGTTGGCTAGGAGGAAAGAACTCTTCGTGGACCATGATGAAAACAAGCCGATGTTACTTTTGGCCCATTGTTTTAATACTAACCCCACTAATTCTTCCATTTCCCCTTTGATTTCTTGTGTGTTGCAGGAGTATGAAGATGTATTTCCTCAAGAACTTCCGCAAGGATTGCCCCCACTTCGGGGAATTGAGCACCAAATTGATTTGGTACCGGGTTCACAACTTCCAAACAAACCGGCCTATAGGAGCAATCCCATGAACACTAAGGAGCTTGAAAGACAAGTTGAGGAGCTTCACAACAAGGGATACATCAAGGAAAGCATGAGTCCGTGTGCTGTTCCGGTGCTGTTGGTACCAAAGAAGGACGGAACTTGGCGCATGTGCGTCGATTGTAGAGCCATCAACAAAATCACGATAAGGTATCGTCATCCAATCCCTAGACTAGATGATATGTTAGATGAGCTCCACGGATCTTGTTTGTTTTCCAAAGTGGACCTTAAGAGCGGCTACCACCAAATTCGCATGCAACCCGGTGATGAGTGGAAGACCGCATTCAAGACCAAATTCGGTCTATATGAGTGGCTGGTCATGCCCTTCGGCCTTACCAATGCTCCTAGCACATTTATGAGGCTAATGAATCATGTAATGAAGCCTTATATTGGAAAGTTTGTGGTGGTTTACTTTGATGATGTGTTGGTGTATAGTAAATCTATTGATGATCATGTAATGCATTTGAGATGTGTGTTTGATGTGCTCCGAAAGGAGAAGCTGTATGCCAACATGGAGAAGTGTTCTTTTGGTGTTGATAAAGTTATATTCTTGGGTTTTGTCGTGAGCTCAAGGGGTGTGGAAGTGGACGATTCCAAGATAGACTCTATTCGAAGTTGGCCGACCCCTAAACCTATTGGAGAAATCCGAAGTTTCCACGGGTTGGAAAGCTTTTATAGGAGGTTTGTCAAAGGATTTAGTTCCATAGCAGCCCCCTTGACCGAGGCAATTAGAAAGGACGGACCCTTTAAATGGGGTGATGAGCAGGCTAGGGCTTTTGAGGCCTTGAAAGCTACGCTCATCTCGGCGCCTTTATTGCAATTGCCCGATTTTGATAAGATGTTTGAAGTAGAGTGTGATGCTAGTAAGGTTGGCATCGGGGCTGTTTTGATGCAAGAAGGTAAGCCCATTGCTTATTTCAGTGAAAAGCTCAAAGGGGCAACTCTTAATTACTCAACTTATGATTTGGAGTTGTACGCCCTTGTTAGAGCCTTGGGAAATTGGCAACATTATTTGTGGCCTAAGGAGTTTGTGATACGAACGGATCATGAGTCGTTGAAACACCTTAAGAGCCAAGACAAGTTGAATAGGCGCCATGCTAAGTGGATTGAGTTCATCGAGACTTTCCCTTATGTAATTCATTACAAAAGGGGAAAGGAAAATGTTGTTGCCGATGCCTTGTCTAGGAAGCATGTGCTTGTTGCTACCTTGTCTTCGAAATTGATGGGTTTTGAGAGCCTGCGGTTGTTGTATCCGGAGGATCCTACCTTTGCTCCTATTTTTAGGGAATGCGAAGAGTGGGGAAGGGACCGTTGGCTTAAGGAGAATGACCATTCCTCCTACTCTCGGTTCGATGGGTATTTGTTCAAGGGGAGGAGGTTGTGTGTTCCTTATAGTTCTTGGAGGGAATTATTTGTGAGGGAGGCCCATGACGGAGGCCTCATAGGTCACTTTGGGGTAGACAAGACCCTCGGAATCTTAGAGGAGAACTTCTATTGGCCCAAAATGCGCAAAGACGTCACTAAAATTTGTAGTCAATGCGTGGCCTGCCGGAGTGCGAAATCTCGTCTCCTACCTCAAGGATTATACACCCCACTCCCTACTCCCCATAGGCCTTGGTTGGATATTTCGATGGATTTTGTTTTGGGGCTGCCAAGGACTAGAAAGGGCCGAGATAGCATTTTTGTTATTGTTGATAGATTCTCTAAAATGGCTCATTTTATTCCATGTGCTAAAACCGAGGATGCTCGTAGTGTAGCTTCAGTATTTGTTGCACATGTTGTAAAGATTCACGGGGTACCGAGGACTATTATGAGCGATAGGGACTCCAAGTTCCTAAGTCTCTTTTGGAAGTCCATGTGGGGTAGGCTTGGAACGAAGTTACTTTTCTCCACTTCTTGTCACCCACAAACCGATGGCCAAACGGAGGTAGTAAATAGAACCTTGGGGTCTATGCTACGTTCTATGGTTAAAGGTAAACTGACTTCATGGGAAGATCACCTACCCTTGGTGGAATTTGCATACAACCGGGTAATACATTCGAGCACGGGAATGACTCCCTTTGAATGTGTTTACGGCCTGAATCCCCTTACCCCTTTAGATCTCACTCCTTTGTCTAGTGATGTCATGACCAGCTTAGATGGAAATAAAAGAGCCGAGGCAATGAAGAAAATGCATGAGACGGTGCGGATCAAGCTTGAAAAGAAGAACCAAGAGATTGCAAAAAGGGTAAACAAAGGGAGAAGAAGGCTTGTGCTTGAACCCGGAGATTGGGTGTGGGTGCATCTTCGAAAGGATCGGTTTCCAGCTCAAAGGAAGTCCAAATTACTGCCAAGGGGTGATGGTCCTTTCCAAGTACTTGAGAGAATCAATGACAACGCCTACAAGATTGACCTTCCACCGGAATATCAAGTGCACAACACTTTCAAAGTTGGTGATCTCTCCCTCGTGGATGCGGTTGAAGATGACCAAATGCTGAATTTGAGGTCAAATTCCTCTCAAGATGGAGAGGATGATACGGTTAGGGCAGCCTCCACAGGTACACGGCCTTTCACACGAAGCCAAGCTCGGGAATTACAAAAACTCCAAGCTTTGTTCATGCAAATGGCCGTGTGTGAGTTGGTGATTGAACAAACCAAGGACCTAAACGTTTTTATGTGTGAAGAGAGGACCTAATGTGTATTAAACTACTCTCCAAGGTTGGCACAAGAAGCAAGGGCGGATGGGTCTTTTTACCCCTTTTGTTTGTAGTATAAATAGAACATGTTAGAGAGTCATCCCTTAGTTTTTGAATGCTGATTTTTGTAACCTAAAAACACTAAACCTGTCCTCTCTCTTCCACTCATAGAAGCCGCCCCTATTATCTCACAAGTAGAGGGATACTTGTGTTGTCTCTTTGGCTAGAAACAAGGGTTTTGAGGTCGTTGAGTGCCTTTTGGTCCTCGTAAGAACTTGGTGTTTATATTCATTAGACTTAGGGTCCTCTTTTGATGTTAGGGTTCTTAGTTTCTTGAATGTTATATGTCAAGTTATCTATCTTTCTTTATCTTGTTGTTGTTGTTGATTTTATTATCTTAAAGTCTAGTGAAGCCGTGTGGGGCTCTTTTCGATTCACTAGCATTGTTATCTATCTTGTTGCTCTTGTGTTGTGGGCTGAAAAACCGAAACTTAAACTTGTTATTCTTGTGTCTTTGGACTGAAATCCGAGCCTACTTGAAGCTCTTGGTGTTGTTGGTTTGATTTTGTATCAAAGTTCTTACGAGGACCAAGAGGCACTCAACGACCTCAAAACCCTTGTTTCTAGCCAAAGAGACAACACAAGTATCCCTCTACTAGTGAGATAATAGGGGCGGCTTCTATGAGTGGAAGAGAGAGGAAAGGTTTAGTGTTTTAGGTTACAAAAATCAGCATTCAAAAACTAAGGAATAACTCTCTAACATGTCCTATTTATACTACAAACAAAAGGGGTAAAATGACCCATCCGCCCTTGCTTCTTGTGCCAACCTTCGAGAGTAGTTTATTACACATTAGGACCTCTCTTCACACATAAAAACGTTTAGGTCCTTTGTTGGTTCAATCACCAACTCACACACGGCCATTTGCATGAACAAAGCTTGGAGTTTTGTAATTCCCGAGCTTGGCTTCATGTGAAAGGCCGTGTACCTGTGGAGGCTGCCCTAACCGTATCACCAGTAGCACCGGAATCGCGCACGGACTCATGCTCTCCTTGATATACCCTTTGTTGAGGAGTTCCTCAACTTGACGTTGCAATTCTTTGGTGTCCGTAGGGTTGCTTCTGTAAGCCGGCTTATTTGGCAATTGTGAGCCCGGCACAAAGTCAATTTGATGCTCAATTCCCCGAAGTGGGGGCAATCCTTGCGGAAGTTCTTTAGGAAATACATCTTCGTAATCCTGCAACACACAAGAAATCAAAGGAGAAATACAAGAATTAGTGGGGTTAGTATTAAAACAATGAGCCAAAAGAAGCATAGGCATGTCCACATCATGATCTAAGAAAAGTTCTTTCTTTCTAGACAACATCACCATGTTTTCTAGCCCATTTGACGTTGAGGCAGTCCCGGAAGTCCCTACTGCCCCACCCACGGTTTTCCCCTCCTTTTCACCATTTTTGGGTTTGTTTCCCTTCTCCTTCAACTCCCTCATCTTTTGATGTAATTCATTCACTTGTGATGGCAAAAGAGGATAAAGAGTGACCTTTCGACCATCCTTCTCAAGTGAATATCGGTTGGTCCTCCCATCATGTTTGGTAGACCTATCATATTGCCAAGGTCTACCTAACAATAAATGACATGCTTGCATTGGTATTACATCACAAAGCACTTCGTCTTGGTAGTTCCCTACTTTAAACCGTATCACACATTGCCTCATGACCTTCAATGCACCGCATTCGTTCAACCATTGTAACTTGTAAGGGCTAGTATGAAGTGTAGTTGGTAATTTCAGAAAGTTTACCATAGCGACACTAACGACATTCGTACAACTACCACTATCAATCACCAAAGTGCACACATTCCCCTTTACAAGGCATTTAGTATGGAATAGATTTTCCCTTTGGCTAGGGTTGTCTATTGCCTTACTAATCATAGCACGTCTAACTACAAAGTTTGGAACAACACACTCCCCTTCTTGTGGGTAAATAACTTCACCACCACCATCATCATCATCATCATCATCATCATCATCATGTGGTCTATTTCCAGTTTCCTCTCCATCTTGAGGCTCGGCCTCATCCTCCTCTTTTTCAAGACCCACCTCCTCACCAAGGTAATACAATCTCCCTTCCCGCAGTATCACGTTACGTCGATTTGGACATTCATTGGATTTATGCCCCCAACCTTGGCACTTGAAACATTGGAATCCTTTTGGGTTTGGATACTTGTGAACTTCTTGTTTTAGAGGAATTTTATGGACTGTTTTGGGCTCGGGCAGCCTTGTAGTGGAGGGTTGGTCCTTGTTTTTGGGACAACCCGAAGAGGATTGAATCACGTCCTTGCTTCTAGGCCAACCCGAGATGGATTGTCCCCTTGCCTTGAGCGACGACCTCTCTTTAAGCTCCCTTTCAATCTCAAGAGCCGCTTGGAAAATACCTTCAACGGTATTAAATGTGTGAAGTGTCAAATGAGTGGAAATCTCTTTGTTCAACCCACACTTGAACCGGATGATGTCATGACTGATTTGTTCCCCACGATGATCAAGCTTCAACATGAGTTGCTGAAACTCATCATAATATGCCATTACACTTTTATTGCCTTGACGCAAGTTGTACAATCTAGATAGTAATTCATGGCGATAACTCTCGGGAAGGTACCGATGCCTTATCAAGTACCTTAACCGAAACCAAGGTGGTGGCTGCCCATCAACTAATTCATCACCAAAACGCTTGACATACTCCCACCAAGTGTTGGCATAACCCTCAAAATGAGCTATGGCATAACAACTTTTCTTTTCTTCCGAGATATCATTAACTTGAAAAACTTTGTCACAAGCTGATTCCCAAACTAAGTAGGCCTCGGGGTCACTTTCACCCTTAAAGATAGGTAAGCTCAATTTGATGGTATTGATGCCTACGTCTCTTTTTTGGTGTCGATTTCCCCGTTCTCCATACCCTCGGTACCTCCTTAGATCAACACGGCCCCTTCTTAGCTCCTCTTCTCTCATGTAAGCATCATCAAAGGCTCCATATATATCATACTCCTCTCTACCATGTTCCTCAAAGTGAGCTGGTCTATTTTGGTGATTTGGAATCCGATTTGGAGGCATTGGTATTTGTAGAGGTGGTGGTCTTTGATTTGGTGGAGTTTGGTAGGGTATGTTCAGATTTATTGGAGGTAATGGACGGCTACATACTTCTTGTGGAATTGGAGGATTTTGGAAATGGTGTGGTCTATTTGCTTCTTGGTTTGGAGGGAAGGTAATGGTATGATTTGGGGCATTTAGTGGGGCTAGAGGTGGATTCATTATTTGGTGCAATGTTTCTGGTGAGATAGTTGTGGATGAAGTTCTTTCATGCCCAATTGAAGGAATATGATGAGGAGTGGATGGATGAGAGTTCCTTTGACTCTCCACTTGCTCCAATCTCCCACTTATCGTAGTCAATTCTCCCCTCACTGCCCCAATTTTCGTGTTCAACCTCTCTAAACTTCTGGTAATGGCCTCAAGGGTGGCCTTCATAGTGTCTTGTTCAGTAGCACCCCCACTTTGGGATGGGCTTCCTTCCATGTAAAGGTGTTACCTACACAATCAGCAAACAAGTTAGCATTAAACCCCTCCTTACTCACACTCTCTCGGTTCACTCACACTTGAGCTCCACAAATGTTGTAGATTGGCTAGTAACTGTGAATCCTTAAGATATGAGTAAAGCTCTTGTCTAGAATGGATTCTTGTTTGAAACTCAAAGAATTCTCGACGGACTGGAGTTAAGAAGTTACAACGTATTCAAACGAATAAAAGCACCCAACTAAACGTGGACACGAACAAGGGCATTCAAAAGGACTAATTGACAACCTAGTAGAAGTGTACTAGAATGTTAATTAGTTCTAGAACCAAGTAATGAAACTAGGAATCAACAATTAGAAACTAGAAAACCTAAATTTGAGCTTATTAATGATGTAAACAGTAGGCAATGGGTGACATGAACAGTAGCTAATGGGTGACATGGCAGCATGCAAAGGGTCTTGGTCCCACACAATTTAAGCACCAATTCTGAAATTTTAAATCTTCACACTATTTGGAAAGGGTGACAATTGGTTTTTGGTAGGGAAAACATAAGTCTTGAAATAAGGAAAAGTATTTTGTCCCACAACACAAGGTTCTTGAAACAAGAAAAAGTGGTTTGTCCCACAAAACAAAGTTCTTGAAACAAGAAAAAGTAGTCCCACAAAACAAGGTCTTTGGAATGAGGAAAAGCTGAAAAAGTAGAAGTCTAGTCTAGGAAGTGTTGGGTTCAAGGTTTCTCACAACAAGCTTTACATCTTTTCATCTTCACCTTTTGAATCTATATTGCCCTTTTGATTGTCTTAAGTTGTAAGAAAAGATGAAGCACTAGATGAACACCACAACAACCTTCAAGAACACAACAACTTCTTCAGGAACACAACAACAACTTCTTCAAGAACATAACACAATACCACCAATTGTCAAGAACAAGTAACAACAAACAGCCAGCCACAAGGCACCACAACTATGGTCAATATTATAAGCTCAAACTTTAGATCTTGACACCTTTAGTGTTGGTGAGAAAGAAACCAACACTAGAAACACTCTATACAAGAAAAATACTACAAGATCTAGCAAAAAAATTAAGAAAATCTCGGCCCATACAATAACACATCACAATTTTTGGCCAAGAACACAAAGGTAGCAGATTTGACGATTTCTGGAATTTTTAGATTTCAGTTTTTTTTTTTTGTAGTTTTTAAGTCTCAAGCCCAAGATTGATCTTGTTAGAACAAAATCAAACCTGGCTTTGATACCAAATGATACACTACTATCTTGGAGCGTATCAAATCTGCCACAAAATCAGTCCAAACACACTACAATTCCGAGAGCTTGAATATAACAACTCCAATATGTGAAGACAACAATAATCACGAAATTTTTGAGGAATACCAACACCAAAACAGTAGCTACACAAGGAGAACAAGAAGATAACAATAACATCAAAAAATGGTTCAACAACACAAGATGATAGATTACAAAGAGTACAATGTTAACAACAAGAACAACAAATGGCAGTAACTATAGTGAATCAAAAATCAGCCCCACACGGCTTCACTAAGTTACTGCAAAGCTTCAAGAGTACGAAATGAAAGATAATAACTTGACACAAAGATATCTTAGAATCTATGAACCCTAACTTGAAGAAAGGACCCTAAGACCAAAATATTTCAGCACCAAGTTCTTACTTAGACCAAGAGGAACTCATAGACCTCAAGATCTCAAGTTTCTAGCCAAGAAACAACACAAGTGTGACTACACTTGTTGGACAGATTTCTGATTCTACTCTCAAGAAAAGAGAGAGAGAGAAATATTCAATGTTGCAAGACTTGTTGTTGTGAAATATGAAGAATGAACTAAGTGCTGAAAATAACCCTAATAGCATCTATTTATACTACACACAAAATGAAGGATAAATGACCTTCCTACCCTTCAGTCATGGGGTGCCCTTAGAGTGTAATTTATTACACTTCAAGGCTCATTTTCACACTTAAAAACGTTGAAGCTCTTTGGCGAATCAAGTACCAACTCACACGCAGCCATTTGCATGAACATGGCTTGTAGTTTTTGTAACTCCCGAGCTTGACTTCGTGTGAATGGTCGAGAACGTATCGGACAGCTTTGTACACCCATATCACTTAACCATTTTCAAGTAACTAATTCACATTTCAAGTAACTACACTTAACCATTTTCAAGTCAATAATTAACATTTCATGTCACTATCCTTAACCAGTTTCACGTCACTAATTCGCATTTGAAGTATTTACACTTAACCTTTTTCAAGTCATTAACCAACATTTCAAGTAACTAGATCTAATCATTTTCAAGTCATTAATTCACATTTCATGTAACTTTACATAACCATTTTCAAGTCACTACCCTTAACCATTTTCAAGTAACTAATTCACTATTCAAGTGATTACACTTAAGCATTTTCAAGTTACCAGTTCACTCTTTCAATTGACTACACTAAATCATTTTCTAGTAATTAATACATATTTCAAGTAACTGAACTTACCCATTTTCAAGTCACTATTTCACATTTCAATTAACTATAATTAATCATTTCCAGGCCACTAATTCATATTTCAAGTCACTACACTTCACTATTACATTTTAAGTAACTACACTTAACCAGTTTTAAGTCGCTAATTCACATTTCAAGTGACTGCACTTAACTATTTTCAAGTAACTAGTCCACTATTTCAAGTGACTACACTTAACCATTTTCAGGTAAATAATTTACATTTCAAGTAACTACACTTAACCATTTTCACGTCACTAATTTACATTTCAAGTAACTACACTTAACCATTTTCAAATCATAAATACACATTTTATGTCACTACCTTAACCATTTTCAAGTCATTAGTGCACATTTCAACTAACTACACTTAACCATCTTTTCAATTCATTAGTACACATTTCAAGTAACTACATTTAATTATTTTAACTCATTAGTGTACATTTTAAGTAACTACACTTACTCATTTATGTCACTAATTCATATTTCAAGTGTCTTCACTTAATCATTTTCAAGTTACTAGTTCACTATCTCAAGTGACTACACTTAACATTTTCAAGCAACTAATTCATATTTCAAGTAACTACACTCAACTATTTTGAAGTAACTACACTTAACCATTTTCAAGTCACTAATTCATATTTCAAGTCACTACCTTAACCATTTTCTTGTTATTAGTACACATTTCAACTAGTTACACATAACCATTTTCAAGTCAATACCTTAACCAATTTCAATTCATAAGTACACATTTCAAGAAACTACACTTAACCATTTTTAAGTCATTAGCACACATTTTAAGTAACTAAACCATTTTTAAGTCATTAGTTCGTGATTTCAAACAAATATACTTAATCCTTTTCAAGTCGCAAGTTCACAATTTCAAGTCACTACGTTTAACCATGTTTAAGTCACAAGTTCTCAATTTCAAGTGTCTACACATGACCATATTTAAGTCACAAGTTCACAATTTCAAGTCACTATATTTAACCATTTTCATGTCACTAGTTCAAATTTTCAATTCCAATATATGTCAAACAATTCAACAAATTTGATAAACCAAATAAGTAGAGGCATTTTATGTCCCTCTAACACCATATAATCATCACAAAATCTATAGCTTTTAAAGCCTTCTACAATAAATAATTTCACCTTAACACCATATTTAATAACTTCAATATAAGAAGATAGAGAGAAATCAACTTACCTTCACGTAAACTAATGTTCTAAAATTGCTTTCACGGGAAATGCTCCTACCTTATGATATGCCAATTTACAAAAGGCAATGAAGTGATGTGGGAGATTTACTATGATCAAGATTCCAAATTTCAACTTTGTAAACTTTGACTATTGTAAGAGTGATATAGTTAGGGATAGTTAAAAATTAAATATTACAAAAATTAAGGTAATGTGTTATGCTTAATAGTAACAAATATACACACTTTATCAAAGATTTAAAATAATTCTCAGATATTGTTGCTTTCATCGTTGCAACTCTCATTAAGTTGGGAATCATGAGTAAACAACAGGCTACATAATATTAATAAAAAGAAATTATTAGATCAAAGTACATATACATGAATAATTCTACATACAACTAATAGTATAAAACAATGTATGAAAAACTATATTCTATATATATACTATGTATACTACAATCAGCAAGGTGCAAAATGATCCATTAGCAAAAATCAAGAAGTTTCATACATTGTGTTATCATTTTTTCTGTCAGTAATTTCTAAGGAAGAAGAAGAATTCTACCCTTTTTTGGAAGTTATACGCTCCCTGTTCACTTTAGTTTTTACATTGTGGTTAAGGCCACTAAATGGCCAATGAAAAGTGTTGGGGACAAACCCCACCATAATAACAATATTGTGGCAATAAAAGCAATAAATATGACAATAATAATATGGTTAATCAACAAGAAAAACATAGCGATAATGACACCAAGATTTTTACGTGGAAATCCAATAAGGAAAAAAACCACAGACCGAAAGGAGCATCTGGCATCACTGTAGTAAGGAATTTTACAGTGTAATAACAAGTACAATACTCAAAAGTGACAACTAAACACTCAAAATAAATCTCTCTTTTGATTTTTCCACCTCACTAAAATATCGCTCACACTCTCTATTTTTCCACACAGACTAAACTCCTGTAATGTCTCACTCAATTTTTGCTTTATTCTTTATTTTTGGTGTATCTTTCTAAGGAGTTGATGAGCTCCTTTTATAGGAAAGAATTACCATCATCGATGTCATAAATGACTCAAAGAATCAATGAAAAATCACACCTTTTTTTACCTTCCTAGCCAATAAAGCCCTCTGCAAAAGGTTTGAAAAAATAAACCAAATTGAGGAAAAATATTTCCCCTGAAATAATGGAGTATGGGGGAAATTTTCAATGCATTTATGGGGCTAGACACCAGAAATCTCCCCTTCCAATCCCATGTACCTGAAAGAATTGTTCTTGTCTTCTCAGAGAGAGCTCATACCGACAAGTTCTTTGCACATTTTGAACTTGTTTTTTGTCACCGCCTTTGTCATCATATCCGCAAAATTTTCACTGGTGTGAATCTTATTAACATGGAATGATTTGTTCTCTATTTGTTCATGAATCCAATGGTACCTCACATTAATGTGTTTTGTTCTTGCATGGTACATGGAGCTCTTTCTCAAGTCTATTGCACTTTGACTATCACAATAGAGAACATACTCCATTTACTGCAATCTAAATTCTTGAAGAAACTGCCTGAGCCATACTATCTCCTTGCCAGTTTTAGTATATGTAATGTACTCTGCTTTAGTTGTAAAGAGTGCGACACACTTCTGAAACTTCGACTACCATGATATAGCTACACCTAAAAATTTAAACAAAAATCCAGTAGCAGATTTTCTGTGATCAAGATCACCCATCATATCATCATTTGTATAGCCCTTCATGATTTGATCAGATCCTCCAAAGCATAATCAATCTCCTATGGTACCTCTAAAATACCTAATTATCCACTTGACTTCTTTCCGATGTTCTTTTCCAAGATTTTAAAGAAACCTACTAACAATACCAACTATTTAAGTAATATCTGGTATGGTACACACTATTGCATACATCAAACTCCCGACCGCTTAAGAATAAGGAACATTAGTCATATTTTCTTTCTCCTTCTTTGTTGTAAGACACATATTCTTGCTTAACTTCAGATGACAAGCATGAGGTGTGCTATCATGAGGTGTGCAAACAACTTTAGCACTCTTCATATTAAAGTATTCAAGTACACATTCAATGTACTTCTCCTGACATATCCACAACTTTCTGCTTATTCATTCTCAAACAATCTTCATCCCCAGAATTTGTTGTGTTGGACCGGACCCAAGTCCTTCATGTCAAATAACTTGGAAAATCTCTCTTCAACTTGGGAATTAGCTCTTTGTCCTATCCTACAATCAATATGTCATCAACATATAATAACAGAATAATAAAGTTGTTGTCCAAAAATCTTTTGAAGTGTGCACATAGATCAGAATAAGTCTTTTTGTACGTTTGACTTTGCATGAATAAGTCAAACTTTTTATACTACTGCCTTGATGCCTTCTTCAATCCATAATGAATCTTATTAAGTTTACAGACCATATGTTTCTTTACAGCCACTTCAAATCCTTTTGGCTAGTCCATATAGATTCTCTTCTTCCAAATCTCTATGAAGAAATACAGTTTTCACATCCAACTACTCTACTTCAAGATCTGGGCTAGCTGCTAAGCTCAATATGGTTCAAATAAAAGTTATTTTTACAATGGGTGAGAAGATTTCATCAAAATCAATACCTTTCTTCTGTTTGAAGCCTTTCACCACTAATCAAGCTTTATATCTAACAAACTTGCCATTTCTATATTTCTTGAGTTAAGAAACTCCACTTGTACTTAAACGATCTTTCACCTTTTGAAAGTTCAACCGGCTTGTACATGCCATTTTTCTGCAGAGATTCCATCACTTCTTTATGGCTGTCATCCACTTGTTCTTTTTTGGATGAGACAACACCTCCTTTAGACTTTCTGGCTCCCTTCATCATTGATGAGGACATACTTTGGTAAAGGGTACTTGGATTACTCTACCATTTTCCTTACTTATCTCCTCAGAGTTTGAGATTATTCTTCGTCTTATTTTTTAGAAGGGCACTCCACCTATTCAGCATAATCATCAAGTTACTCCCCCTACTCGAAAACCCAGCGGTTGTACATTATGCACTTCTGGGATATTCAGAAGTAGAAAAAATGCTAATAACATAAGGGACTACACCATTCTGTTTCTTGAACTTCTCTAACAAATCATCAGCATATCCAATTTCTTTTTCTTAAAAGACTACATCTCCGCTTTTGATGACCTTTTTCTTTACAGGATCCCACAATCTATACCCAAACTCTTCATCTCTATATCCGATGAAGATGCAGGGAACTGATTTATCATCTAGTTTTTTTCTCTGCTCTTTTGGTACATGTGAAAAAGCTCTGCAATCGAACACTTTCATATGAGAGTAGGACACCACTTTGTTGGTCCAAACTCTCTTTGGGATGTCAAACTCTAATGGAACTGATGGACTATGATTGATCAAGTAATATGTTGTTTAAACTACTTCATGCCAGAATGACTTAAGCAGTTTAGCCATTCTGAGCATGCTTCTCACCTTTTCAATATAATGTGATCCATTTACTTAGCCACACCATTGTATTGTGGGGTTCCAGGAACTGTCTTCTCATGACTGATATCATGACTTGAATAGTACTCTTCAAATTCCCTTGAAGTGTACTCACCTCCAATGTCATATAGAGACATTTTAGCTTTCGATCCATCTCTCTTTCCACCAGAGTACGAAATTTTTCAAATACCTGATCTTTGATTTTAAAGTTATAAACCCATAATTTTTGTGAAGAATCATTAATAAAAGTAACAAAATATTTGTTCCCACCCATATATTATACCTCTATTGGACCACAAACATTAGAATATACCAGATCAAGTGTATTAAATTTCCTATCAAGCAATGTCTAAAATGAGACTCTATGTTATTTACCTAATAAGTAGAAGCCAGATGATTTTTCCATCATACTTTTGGCAAAAGCGATGAGTTATTTCTTAGCGAGAATCAGTAATCCTTTCTCGCTTATATGACCTATTCTTCAGTGCCACGAATTTGCAAAAATTTTATCTTTAGCCGCATTTAATTCACCTCGATAAATTTCTGTATTTTTCGTGTACAACATGTCACGAGAAACACCTTTTGCAATCACCAATGCTCCCTTGGTGATTCTCCATTTTTTATTTATGAAATATTTCTCATATTTATCTCGGTCCAAAATAATTCCCGAGATCAAGTTCAACCACAAATCAGGTACATGGACATATCTTTTAGAACTAATGTCCATCCAATATTAGTCTTGATACTAGTTTATCTAATCCCACGATCTTTGAAGAACTTGATTTACCCATTTTCACTGTGCCAAAATCACCTGCTACATACTTACAGGAAATATCCCTTATCGATGTAGCATGGTAAGATGTTATTGTATCAACCACCCATTTTGAATCTATCCCTGCCAAGTGCATGCACTCTTCTTTATTATTTATAAATAGAACAACATTATCATTGTTTTACACTGTAGAACCAGTGATATCATCATTCTTCTGGCCACTACTTTTACCTTTGACTCTTTTTAGATTTGGACGATCTCTTTTGAAGAAACCTGGTTAATCGCAATTGTAGCAATTTCTAGCTCTTGATTTAGATTGAACCTTGGACTTTTCATGACCTCCGGATCTATTATAACTACTTGAACTCCTTTAGTGACTTCTGCCTCTACCTTTTATGATAAGATTCCCCCCCCCCTGATTTTTAGGCTTCTTTATTATCTTCTCATTGAGTAGAAGAGCAGACGTGACATCTTTAAGATCAATAAAGTCCTTACTATGTAAAATGGTTGTTGCCAAAGTATCATAAGAAGAAGGCAACGAGTTCAAGAGTATGATGGATTTATCTTCCTCTTTGATATTTACTTCGAGGTTAGCCAGCTGCACGATCATTCCATTAAGCATATTTAAATATGACAAAAAATTTGTACCTTCACCCATATGTAAGGCGTATAACTGTTTCTTTAGGTATAATTTACTTGTCAGCATTTTGAACATGTATAGATTTTCTAACTTTGTCCAAATACCACATGAACTATCTTCATTGATGATGTTACTGACTACATCATTTGTTAAGTGCAACTTGATTGCACTAGCAGCCTTTTCATCCATTTCTTCCCAATCTTTTAGTTTTATGAATTCAGTCTTTTTGGATTTTCCACTTAGTGCCTTATGTAATCCTTGTTAAATGAGTAGATCCCTCATTCTTATCTTCCCTATTAAGAAACTACTATCACCATTGAATTTTGCTAACTCGTACTTTACTCTGGATATTTTATTTTTATCGAGTATAGTACGACCAACCTCAAAAAATTATTTTCGTGAATGAGCAGAACCTGTGCTCTAATACCAGTTGTTGGGGACAAACCCCACCATAATAATAATATTGCGGTAGTAAAAGCAATAAATATGATAACAATAATATGGTTAATCAACAAGAACAACAATAGCAATAATGACACCAAGATTTTTACGTGGAAACCCAATAAAAGAAAAAACTACGAGCCGAGAAAAGCAACTGATATCACTATAGGAAGGAATTTTTCTCTGTAGTCATAAGTACAATACTTAAAAATGACTACTACACACTCAAAAGAAACCTCTCTTTTGATTTTTCCACCTCACTTCACTATTGCTCACACTCTCTTTTTTTCCCCCACAAACTAAACTCTTTGTGATGCCTCACTCTATTTTTTCTTAACTCGTTGTTGTTGGTGTGTATTTCCAAGGAGTTGATGAGCTCCTTTTATAGGAAAAAATTACCCCCATCAATGTCTTCAATGAAATCAAACAACCAATGAAAAAGAACACCTTTTTTGAATTTCCTAGCCAATAAAGCCCTCTGCAAATAGTTTGAAAAAACAAACCAAATTGAGGAAAAAAAATTTCCTTGAAATAATGGAGTATGGGGGAATTTCCAATGCATTTTTAGGTCTAGACCCCTGATGAATGGTGAATTACCCACTCAATCGCACTTAATATTTATGCATATTACCATGTTTTGAATGAATAATTGAGACATAATTGTTATTAAATGCACTAATATACATATTTTGCAGGCACATAGCCTTAGTTACCATGATCGTGCAGCTAAAACTGCAGTCGCGATAGCCGCAAATGTGGACAAACTCCTGCGATCGCGGTCTAGAAGAAAAATAGCCTAAGGGAAAAGGTATAAATACAAAGATCTGGATCCCAAATTCCCTTAAGAGGCTCAAACCCTATCCCATAGACCAGATCCAACTTTTGTGGAATTTTTCCACCAATTTTAGTTTCCAATTTTGAGAAGACAAGTATTGTAATAATTTTGGGTGAAGAATACATTGGAGTATCTTCCAAGTAAGGGATTAGCAAACTCCCCTTGAAGATTTGTTGAAGTCTAAAGCAAGAAGTAACATTCACTTAGTCTTTCACAAATCAAATCAACGGAGGTTTTTGGGTATATCTTATTTATTACTCTTATGTGTATCTAGTTCTTTCTCTTGGGATTATGCTAGAATAGGGTTCAATTGTGTGTGGGTTGTCATTTATTTGTCCATATGATAGCTTGTTGATGGTTAGTTCTACTATTGTATGACTAAATTGGTTGGGATTTATGGGTGAAAGCCCCAAATACCCAAATGGGTTTGTGGGTGAAAAATCCCAACCTCTTGAAAGATAAAACCATCTTTAAAAGAGGGGTTTGGGTGAACTCTTAGAATCTACATCATCCGTGAAAGAGTGATGTGGGAACCAAGGCACTAGTAGACAACTAGTGGAATTAGTTTACAAATTCTCACTATTTTTGACATAAGAATGAGTATGAAGTTGACTATATCTTAGGTATTTTCATAGAAATAGGGATGCCTAATTAAGGTATTGGGCGGCTTTAATTGACACGCTTATTTGGTACTTGAAAGGGTCAATGGATTACATCTTTGAGACTATGTTGACAAACTAGTCCCAAGGACTTTCAACCTAGCCTACCACATCATCAATGATTAGAATTTGCATCAAATCATCATGTTTCCATGCATAACTTGGCCCTAGGAAAGCATATTCCCAAGATACGTGTGTAATTAATTATACTCTAATTATTCATAGCCCCAATTTATTCCTTTAAAAGTTCAGAAATAAACATTAGTTTTGATACTAACTCAAACCCCTCCCCCAAACTTTACATACTTGTACTCTGGGTTTGAATTTAGCAAGTTTTCTTTATTTCAAGCTAAGTTGATTTCCAATCACATTATTCCTTATGGATTTTACCTCAACTCAAAGTTGGGTAAATATATTAACAACGACCGCCTTACACTTAAATTGGCGTGTAAGTTGAGCGTTATCAAAAAAGGTGCCATTACTGGGAAATAATTTGGCGTATTGAGTTAGTTTGGAATTTTAGCTTACTTGCTTGGATTCAAACTTATAAATATTTGTTTGTGATCTTCTTTTGTTTCTTGTGTTAGGTAGAATTTTATTTTTTTTTCTTGTCACTAAGGCATCTTGGGACAAATATGACTTTGGTAGTTGGAAACTCAATCTTGATGATCCATGTCCATATTATGATGGACCCCACTTTTAGCAAGATTGTAGATATGCTCCCCGAAGAGAGATGGAGGCACCATCTCGACCCTGTTAGGAGTATGATTGTCCTTTATGTGGTGGTCAAGATGGACATTGGAGTGATTATAGAAATGCACCCTCCCCTTGTTATGCTAACTCAAATGCTAGTTCTTCTTATGAGTTTGATAGGTACCATGATGAAATAAAAGAAGAACAACATGTCTGGTGCAATAGTTTTGAAGCAATGTTTCAAACTCTTTTGGATCGGGCAACTACACTGGAGGAGGACATGTATGAATTGCATCAATCCAATGCGGCATTTAAATAGGAGATTATCAAGATAGAGGAAATGGGAAAGGAAACAAACACTTCAAATACCATTACCTTGACCACTTTTAAACATAAGGAGGATCAAGAAGAAAGACCAAGTTATATGGCAAATGATGAGCTTGGTAGTGATGAGTCCTCAGTAATTTCCCAACCAACCAAACCTAATATAGTTGAAGATGACAAAATCAAGGAAATGGTGCTAGTGTCAAAAGAAGAACCCAAGATAATCTCTAGTGAGGACTCTATAACATTTTAGGGTGAGGATGTTAATAGGGATGTAGTTCCAAAATTAAGGGATAGACCACATTTGAATCATTTTTCAACATTATGCCTAGTGGGTGTGATGAGAGTCCACCTACCCAAGCAAATGATAGATTTTGGGGAGAAGGAGAACCATCCCTACATTTTGGAGTTTGACATATCAAAAGGGCATATGAGAACCCCATATTTGAAGTCCAAGGAACTCAAATTTTGATGTTCAACCAGTGGCCTATTGATGTTCCCACCATTACCCAGGGGCTGAACTAAAAATTTAATGTGAATTGGGTAAAAGGTTCAAGTCTTCGAAGTGGTGAGATAGAATCTGAATCTCCATATCCTCATTTCTATCCCATTTCATCTTGGAATATTTGAATCTTCTGTCCCTCTATCGCTCAATGCATAGTGAGCGAAAGTTGGGACAAAGATTCAAATCTTTTAAATAGAAACATAAATGATATCTAGAGGCGTATCTTGCCACCAAAGATGGGAAGTAAACCATCATGCCACGAAAGTGGCACGTATCGGCATGATAGAGTAGATTTTATTTTTGTTCATGCATAATCCAAGAAATTGTGGTGCCATGAAGAGTGTTGACTAAAATTGAAAAAGGAAAAGTATGTATCGTGTTTTAGAATAAGCAGGGGAGTACAGAGAACTTAATAATTGGTCTCAGGTAATAATTAGTCTCAGGTACCGCGATTATGGCCCAAGTTACTCAATTGCGGTAGTCGAGTGTGTGTAATCGCAAACATCTGATCGCGTGGTCAAATTAGTTTAAAAGACCATCCAACTGCTTAGTCCTTTCACACTTTTTTCTCTATTTTTCTCTCTAAAATTACACCCCAAAGCCAGAAAATGTTTGCATAATCAAAGATCTCACTGCATCCCCGTGCATCCTACACTACGGTATGTGTCCTTTGAATTTTATTGTTTATTGGCCTAAAACTTGTGTTTTAGGAGTAGGACTAAAATAGTATTTCTAAAGCTAAATCCATGCCTGTATGTGGTTACTTTTGTGGTTAGTTGTTGTAGATGGTGTACACACCAATGGGGAAGTCTTTGAGTACCCAAAATTTGGCCTATATAGGATATGATTAGTGTGTGCACCATGTGTTTGAGTAAATTCTCCAACTAACCCATTGTAGATTTTTTCACTTTTCAAAATCAAGAACTTAAGGTTTAAGTTTCATGAGCATGATAATCTATTGGTGGATTGGAAGTCATTTTGGGGTTAAAATCTAGTGTTTGGTGATGTTGCAAAATCTGTCAAAAATAGTCTTAGTTATCATGATCGTAGTCATTGGGACCACGATCACAGTCAAGGGTCCGCGATCGCCATAATTGAGACATATTTCAACTGAGACCAAAAACTCTACAAGCCCATTTTTAACCCCGAAACCCACTATAACATTGTCACATGAGTTTATATGATTAATCTAGCATATTTTTGGTGTGAAAATGCTAATGATGGTTTGGATTATATGCTTGCAGGTACTCAACCACAAAATGGAGAACTTCGACCATATCCAGTTCATGACTCCTGAATGCCACTACCACTATTACAATGAGTTTCCAAGGAAAAACTTGCTCCCAAAAAGGGGTATATGTTTGGAGAAAGTATCAAAAAAGCTTCTGGCATTTTATGCTAGACTCATGGCCACCAGATGGAGTTGTTTTTCCCCGAACCCTTGTAGGGCAAATGAGCAGAGGGTGCAAGAGTTCTACGTTAATCTTAGCATAGTGTCTTTTACAAACCCGTTTATTAAGATTCGGGGGATGGATATGCATTTTAGGGTGGAGAAAATCAACAAACTATATGGCCTCCTAGATGCAGACATGGCTGCTTTTGAGGCAAAGGGGTGTGAGCTGGGCAGCTGGCTAGGAGAGAAATTATGCCTAGGCAAGAAGGTTCCATGGGCGGTAACAAAAAAGTGTATATCCATGAAAAACTTCACAGCAGAGGCTAGTATATGACTAGACATCATTTGCAGCTAGATCTCTCCTTGCATGCACATAACTATAGTTATAGATATATGTACCTGAATGGTTTCCTGCATACTGGATAATATTTCTCTGAATGTGGGTCATCTGGTGATATCTGGTATGAAGTTTTACAGGAACCATGATGGTATGAATCTCTTATTCCCTACACTTAGGTGTGCCATGGAATCCCTATTTACCTCTCATAATTTGGGGTAAGGGTGCACCTAGTAAGAGTAAGAAAAGAAAGATCGATATGGGTAAGTTGACAGATGAGGAGTCGGAGTCATGTAGACCATTCACTGTTGGGCCTTTGGAAGATATTGGTGTTGGTATTAGGGTCTCAAGGAGCTGGTATAAGGATTTCCTCAAGGGCCCGGAGATTCCTCCACCAGTGTCACTCTTATGTATCCCGCTCAGACTATGAGAAGTACAAGAAGGAGCAACAGAAGTAGGAAGACACGGTTCCTAAGCTCTAGAGGTCAAACTCATCATTGTAGGAGTCTCACAGAAAGATTCAGGACTCCCATGAGAAGATGAAGAAAAGGGAAAAGAAGTGGGACAAATTCTTCAGTAAAATGTGGAAGGGGTTAAGGGCTTATGGAAGGTCCTAAAGCCCCGCAACAAATTGTCTTCTTCCAGGGTTGAGAGTGATGATGAGGCCCCTACTGAGTGATTTGATGCTGATGCTGGTGGAGATGATGCAGAGTCAACAGAAGAGCAGCTCTTGATGCTGTTTCAGGGAGTACTCCTATCTTTTGCTTGTGTTTTTATTGATCATGCAGTAGGACACTGCTAAATTTTTAGTTGGAGGTGTCTGTCCCTGTATTTGTATTGTTTTAATATATTTTTGGATGTACTTGAAATTGTTTTGATGATGTTCGTGATGATCTTTATTTTTATTTTCTGGGATTTCTATATTTGGGCATTCTGATGGTGCCCACATTTCATGAATTAGTTATTTTGTTGATTTTAGATTTTATGTTTTACTTTAGTTCTGTTTTGATTATGGTAATATCTAGTAAGATTTTCCCTATGATAGATTGAGTGACGATATTCTTAAGGAAAAAGCATCATGATTGGGTTTTGAGCCTTGGAAGTAGGGGAAGTATGAATACCCATGGCATCAAATTTGCAAATGCAAGGGAAGCATTTTGGATTTGGGAATCACATTTATACCTATGGCAAAAATTGAGTAGCCGTATGGTTGGTTTGCCCGTAAGAAAGCCAGCAAAGGCGTGGGTTGTTTCCTTGGTTAGCAAATTGTGCATGGTGCAAATGCAATAGCAAACACATCCCTTCATCCAAAATCTTTCCAAAATAAAGGTCATGGACGTGAGAAACCTTGTAAACAAAACATTTTCTTTTTTTGTGACTCCAAAAATCTTGGCTTGCGAAAATAGATAGATACTCAATTTTTGTCTCTGACGGGAGGGGCAATTCAGCCCCCTTAGAAAATTTACATGCCATGTGTGGTGAGTTTATTTGTATCAATCTCATGTATACTTGTGTCATCTAGAACTTGCCCCATTAGTCTCTCAAGTCTAAGTCTGATTGTGCTTGGTTGAGGAGATAATCTTAGGCCATCTTTGTGATCTTGGAAGTCCACTTTAACCTGAAAAGCCTACCTTTGCATAGATGTTATCCCTAGTCACCTACTTTGAGCCTTTGAACCTTTCTTTGGAAAACACATTGCAAGCAGTGACCCAATTCATTTTTATCCCTCTTTTAAACCGTACCCTCCTTGAACTTAAAAATGTAACTTGAGGCTAAAAGCCTAAGTTGGGAGTGGTGAAGATTGAAGGAAGTAACTTTAGGCCACGAAGTTGTAAATGAATGCCTATGAGCTTAAGAATTGAGAGCAAATGAATAATAAAAAAGAAAGGATCCAACAAGGAAAAGAATTGCATGAAATT
Organism: Capsicum baccatum var. pendulum; assembly: GCA_030864225.1. Taxonomy (NCBI): domain Eukaryota; kingdom Viridiplantae; phylum Streptophyta; class Magnoliopsida; order Solanales; family Solanaceae; genus Capsicum; species Capsicum baccatum. Next base: position 126,986,257 of record CM061561.1, read on the forward strand.
TGCAAGAAAAAAACATGGAAGAAAATGGGTGAACCAAGGTAATAAAAGTAGGCATTTGCGAAAGAAAAAAAGAAGTGGCTCATAGTCAAGAGTTGGATTAAATAAGTGTGATATAGATGTTCAAGAAGGGTATAGCCTTGTTTTTCCTAAATGATATCTTATCCTACCGTAAACCTACGTTACAAGCTCAAAAAGCCCTTCGAGATCTCCAACCATTTACTTTCATCGTAGTGGCGATTAAAAATAGGGGAAAGCCTATGGTATGACACTTGTTATCATAGAGAGTTATTGTGAGGGAGAGAGTTTTGCACTTAAATTCCTTGTTGTATGTTTGGTAGCATGGCATGTGTAATTTTTCTTCTTGTGAGAAGGCATATGAACAAGTTGAGGTGGGTGATTTTGTCATCTTCCAAGAAAAGAGGCAAAAGGAGTGTAGTGTAGTTAAGGTCAAAAAGTGAGTCACTTCTAGAGTATCGGTGATTGTTGCATTGTTGCTCTTTGAAGCCTTTTGTATCCTTCAATATTGCATTTTATGTTGAGGGGTTTCGGGAGAATAGTTTTGCCCATGTTTGAAGTGACACTTAAGGTAGTAACTAAGCTTGATGTCATTGTGATCATTGGGTTATCTTATATAGGCATAAATGTGCATTATCTCATGGTAAGAGGTAATGTTGCTTGAGGACAAGAGTTGGGGGTATTGACGAGTAGTGAATTTACTACTCATTGGCACTCAACATTTGTGCACATTACCATGTTTTGAATGAATAAGTGAGACATATTTGTGATTAAATGCACTAATATCTAAATTTTACAGGCACATAGGTAATGAGATGAAAATATATGCATGCGAGCTGAAAAAAGATCAAAAGAAGGAAAGAAGTGCAGTTTGAAGACCTGGAGCAAAACATAGCCTCATTTAACGCGATCGCAGTCAATCAAAAAGGTTAATATACCGCGATAGCATGGCTCTGACCGCGATCGTGGTAGCCGCGAACGCTGATACTCCTGCGATTGTGGCCTAATGGAAAAACAGTCTAAGAAAAAAGGTGTAAATGCACACAGATGAATCCCAAATTCCCTTAAGAGGCTCAAACCCTATCCCATAGACCAGATCCAACTTTTGTGAAATTTTTCCTCCATTTTTAGTTTCTAATTTTGAGAAGGCAATTATTATAATAATTTTTGGTGAAGAATACATTGGAGTAGCTTCCAAGTGAAGGATTAGAAAACTCCTATTGAAGATTTGTTGAAGTCCAAAGTTTGAAGTAACATTCATTTAGTCATTCACAAATCAGATCAATGGAGGTTTTGGGGTATATCTTACTTATTACTCTTATGTTTAGCAAGTTCTTCCTCTTGGGATTATGCTAGAACAGGGTGCAATTGTGTGTGGTTTGTGAGTCATTTATGCATATGATAGCTTGTTGATGATGGGTTCTACTATTGCTTAACTAAATTTGTTGGGATCTGTGGGTGAAACAAAAAGATTGTTATAAAATTAACGAATCAAGAGAGATAATAGAAAGGTGAAAGTATAAATACCCTGTTGATTACCAGTTGTTGTTGCTATCATTGTTCTTTGTTATTGCTAGTGTTGCTATTGATTTTGGTGGTGTTATCATCATTGGTCGGAACAACAGAGAGAGACGGAGCAAAGGTGTGAGATAGAAAGAGAGAGAGACAAACGGTACTCCGAGTGGTTGTTACTATCGTCATCAGTCGATCGGAGTATGGTTGTAGTGGATGCTACGAAAAATTTTATCCTACGCGAGATATACCAAGTAATAGTTGAGTGAGGGATTCATTACATAACAAGTGGACCATGGGCCCCAGAATGTCAAAACAATTTCATACACCTTTTTTGTTTCTTTTTCCTACACTTTATTCCCTTTCATCCTTATTACTCCACATGATTTTATTTTGTTTAGTTTTTTATACTACTTCGAATTTCTATAGGGTTTCAGCCTATTAAATAATCATACTCATTTTTACTGATTTATTTAATTAAAAATAATCACTATTTTTCTTTTTTATTGATTTTAAATTGTTGGGATAAAATAAATTGTTTCCTTATGCAACTCTAAGACTAAGCTAATGTTTGACAATATATTATAATTTAATTTTTAAAAAATATCTTCAAAGATTTGTTTTGTTATTAAATTGATCATATTTTAAAAATTTAATCTTTAAATATGCTTAAGCTTTCAAAAAAATGTCTCTTGGTTTTTAGATTTTTGCAATTTTACTTACAAAACTTCCAACTAAAATTTTATCAATTTTTTAGGAATAATACCTTATCGAACTGGTCATTGATAGCGTGAGTAGTGATGAAACACAAGTATATAAGTTAAATATAAATTTGTGCTAATTATAATAATGAAATTTTAACATGATTTGATTCCGAGTTAAGTGTGAGAAGAAACAAATGTAACTAATCAACAAAACCATGTAAGAATGTTCATGGATCGATTGAGATCGATTATTGGTCATAATTAAAACTAAACCAATATAGGTGGCTTATAAATTACTAAGACCAAACCAAATAATATATTTATCAGTTTGGTTGTCATTGGTTTGGTTTGGTTTGATTGTTTGATTATTAACTATATATACACGAAAAAAATAAAAACAATTCATTCAAAGACAAAAAAGGACAAGAATTCATTTTTACAAAAAAATAAATTCATATATTATCACATTAAATAGTAACATGACATAGTCTTCTACCAAAAGAAACATGACTTAATCTAATACAAGATATTTAAATTCTAAATAAGTTTGATGAAAACAATATAAGATATTTAAAATTATTCGTAAAAATAATATTATATATGTGTGTGAGAGTGTGTATAAAATTTATCGATTCGGATCGATTACTTTTTTTATTTCTTGGAACAACTCCAAATTGAACTAAATATTATCAATTTTTAAAATGTAAAATCAAACCAGATCAAATAAAAATCAATTTGAGTTGATTTTTATCCAAACCGTGAATATTCATACACCCATATTTGTTAGCGCTATATATATTATTAAATGAAATTTGAAAGGTAATATTTTTTTATTTAGCTAGTGTACCGATTATAGTAACTTGTGATTCGTGGCTGATTTTAGATTCTGAAACTTCAACTTCTTTTTGTTTGTTTTAGGAAAATATTTTTAAAAAATCAAAAACAAATAGTATTTGGTTGAAAATTGGAAATGAACTATAGGAAAGAAAAAGGAGGACATAGAGCAGTCAGGTGGGACCACCAACAATGCCACATGTCTAATAAATAACACAATCTCATACAACTTTTGTTGGTTGTATGAGACTCAAAATAAAAAAAAACTTGGATGTTGTTATTGAAGGTAGATGTTGTCTGTTGTTGATGTTGCTATTGATGTAAGGTAATTAGGAAAGGGGTTATAAGGGTGATGGGGCGGTGGTTGGGCCGGGTCGGGTCGGGTAGATCATTTTTAAAACAACTAACTATTCAAAAATCGACTACAGTGGTTGATTTTTATTAAAAGATATATAATAAATTGTATAATATTTATAATAACATACAAATATTTTAATACAATGTATATAAATTGAATAATTAGTTAATTCATTGTCACATTAACACCAATAGTATATTTCCTCAATCGTATAATAATATCAATATATTCCGTACACTAGGATGAATTTTTAGTTAATTATCTTTTGAATATGTATTAGATACCTCATAATACAACATATTTCATATATAATCTGATGAAGTATCGACATTATTATAAATTTAACAGTTATTATTACCTCGATCATATGATATCAATGTATTATTCAAAATACTTAGATATACAGATTTAATTAGTTAGTTTTTAACTACTACGTACATCACTACACGAAATATACATATACTCAATTGTCCAGCAGCTTCTAAATACGAACTATATACATTACATACATGAGTATATTACCCTATAATACAACGTATTTCACATGTACTATGATGAATTATCGGTTAATTTAGCTTACATTACTATAACTTCAACATTATATTATTACCTTGATCGTATGATATCAACATATTCAATATATACTTGGATATATTCACATAGCTTTTGACTCTTACATACATAAATACATGAGATATAAATACTTAGATATATATATATATACACACACACACATATATATGCACAAAACTATCAAGTTCTAAATATGTACTATATATATCATACACACGGGTATATTACCCCGTAATGCAATGTACTTCATATATACTTTGATGAATTTTTGGTTAATTTAGCTTAGATTATTATAACCTTAATAGTGTATTATTACCTCAATCGTATGATATCAGCGTATTCAACATATACTTGGATACGTTCAGTTAGATTTTGACTATGACGTACATCAATACACGAGATATACATATATGTATATACAAACTTTCTATCGACAATGGAGTTCTAAATACATACTATATACAATGCATACACGAGTATATTGCCCCATATACAATGTATTTTATATATACGCTGATGAACTATCAATTAATTTAGCTTAGTTTATCATAACTTCAATAGTATAATATTACCTCGATCATATGATATCAATGTATTATTCAATATACTTAGATAGATTCAGTAAGCCTGTGATGACTACGTATATCAATGCGCGATATATATATATATATATATATATTAACTTCTGAATACGTACAATATACATCTCATGCATGGGTATATTACCCCACAATATAACGTATTCCTTATACTCTGATGATTCATCAATTATTTACCTTATGTATTATAACTCCAATAGTATATTATTACCTCGATCGTATGATATCAATGTATTCAATATACTTGTATACATTCTATTAGCTTTTGACTACTGCAAAAATAACTGCATGAGATACACGTATATATATATATATATATCGATCACAAGTGGTATGTCTTTCTTAATTCTTTTTAAAGGAACCAATCGCAAGTGGTTGGTTTTTTAATATTAGTTTATTTTATTTTATTAAATAAAAATTCGACTATATGTGGTCAATATAATCAAAAGTATATTCGATTATACATTTTTTATTTTTTTATATTAATTTTTTGAGAGCCCAAAATCGATCACAAGTGGTCCATTTTTGTAAAAAAAAAATATTTAATATATTTTATGTAAAAGATTAAAAAAATTAAATAATTAATTTATCTATTTTTTGTTATTACCAACTACAAGTGGTCAGTTTTAGGGAATTATATTTTTTAGCGTTAATGTAATTCATTTTCTATAATTTTAAAATACAAAATCGACCACTTGTGGCAGGTAAGTGATCGATTTTGATTAAAAAGTAAAAAAAATATGAAAATCGACCACTTGTGGTTGATTTTTTTGCGATCTCCAGTCGTGGTCGGTTTTTCCTTTTTTAGTAGTAATTCAATGTGTAATCTCAACATTCAATGTGTATTCCTAAATAATCTCCTTTTTTAATTATTCAACCATTTCATTCTACCAAGTTCACTGTTAGCAGATTCATCTATATCTATCTCTTTTAATGCAAGAACAAGATCTTATATGAGAAATAATTATGTTTGTTGGTTAACCGATCATAGTTTACTTTTAAAATAGCTTTAATTAGTATTAGTCTGGATTAGATGAAATTAATCTATTAAATCGAATACACCCTACCGATTTTGTTGGACTGTCAATGCCAAGATATAGTGTATTTCCCCTTTTCGAGGACTTAAACAATGAGGTTGTGATCTCTATATACCGGAGTCATTATTTTACACTTTAATTTAATATTTAATCCACTAATTGATGCCATTGGGAAATTGTATAGTACATATGTTTTGGCTCTACCAATGAATTATCAACTAATAGGTTTTTCATAATCAGATCTATCTATATAGTAATGAAGTAATGATATTTAATTATGAAAGTATGTTGGGTAACTGATCCTCTTAGTCCGTTTTTGTCAAATTGGCGGAACCTGCCTAATCTTTATATTTTATGCTTTTAAATAAGATTTTCTTGTATTATTTTGTGTCAAAAAATGGAAACAAGTATATAAAATAAAGTAAAACAACAATTTGAAATAAAAAAAAATATTAAAGAATAAAAATCTAAGGGTTATTGAGGTGGCATGCTAGTGGCGTCCACCTCACCCAAATTTCACGACACCAGGACTCTCATCTTGCCATTGTGAAAAAGTGTTAAAAAGAAGGGTATTCTTATTAACTATAATAATTAAGGGTGTATATCGCCCTATAGTACAACCAGGGGTAAACTTAGTTAATTAATGAAAGTGGATGGGTATTTTATTTGATCTTTTCCCAATTAAATATTGATGATCATGATATACATATAACACATCCACAATATGCATATGATATAAAATCAATATACACTGCTGAAGCATAGATATACGCGAGACATACACCACCAGCTACCACTAAAAGCATGCCAAAATCACCTCTAATCTCGACCAAATAGCTATAAATTCGATGCGTAAGCTCCTTAAAGTGCACCCATGCTCTTGAAACAACACTCAGCTAAAATAATTTAGAAACCCTACGATCTACAAATTCAAACTCGAAGCTCAAATGTTCATCAATGGAGTAATGTGATATCTTCTTCACGAGATAACTCTCTAATCAGTATTAAAATACTTAGTTATTGATTTACGTCTTTAGCTTTTAACTAAGGTATTCAACTTAGTTGCAACAAATAATACCTGAATCACTCTTTTCTAAACACGAACAACCGCAAACATGGGTCTTCATATTCACCCTTCAAAATCCAACAATAGGATTTGAATTTGAATTTATACCAATAGTGTTAACTTTTAATTTTTCAACTCTGCAACTCAAAGATCAATTTATTTCAAAATTATTCCTGCCCAAGGGTCTCAAATAGAAAATTCGAGTATACAATGATGAGGGAGAACATGAGAATTCAAATCAAGAGAAATAATGCATGGCTTAAATTGCTACAAAATGAAAAATCTTTTAGTGGTTTGATGGTTTAAATGGAAGACATATTGAGATCAAAATTGCAACCAATTTGGTGATAATGAAAATTTTTGTCCAACAATATGTGAGAAAAAGTTTCAAACAATTTTTTAATAATTCTGCTGCTAATCAATCTATAAAAGAAAATCTATTTTCAACCCGTGCTTATGGTCTCCAACTTTTAACCCCTTCTTACTTTTAATGCTTGGGCTCCTTTCAACTCGTGCATATACTTTTAACACATGACCTTCACTTTTAACCTGTGCTCACTTTCAATGCACAAGGCTCCACTTTTAACCCTATTTACTTATAAAATAGGGCTCCAATAATATCAACCGATGCATTTATTTTTAATTTAGTTGTTGGGTTCAAAATCGAGAGGACAATACGTGAAAGATAATAGTTTGCAAACTACAAAGATGTTAATTCAGATGACACAATGTAATGCCCCGTACTTTCCTAAGCTAGAAAATGAACCATTATTTGTATATGTGAAAACCCCAATTTTGTAAGCCATATTTGGGCACCTAAATTACCAAGAGTACCCTAGTTATAATAGAGCTTATGATGTGTTAAGTGTGGTTATATGAGTCACTTAAGGTAGTACAAGCTAAGAGTTTAAAAATCCATCAAGTTTTAGTGTTTGAATTCACAAGGGTCAATTTTGAATGAGCATAACTTGATAAATATATGGTATTTCTGCATATTGCTACCCACAAAATTATAGAAAATCGAATTAGCTTTCCAACGATACCAATTTCACAAAAATTCGACACCCGAGCTAGGAGTTATGGCTTTGCAAAGTAGAGTGCGTCACCTAACCAATCGCGCATGGCCACTGGAAAGCATAGGCGATAGCATATACGGTGCCTATGTAAATATAGGCAATATCATATGAGGCACCTATGTAAATATAGGCAATATCATATGCGGCGCCTATGTAAATATAGGCGATATCATATGCGGCGCCTATGTAAATATATGCGATATCATATGCGGCGCATATCTTATGGTTTCCAGTGATTTAAACACTCAATTTTTGGGTTATTTTGAGGGTAATTAAGTCTTTTGGCACTCCTTACACACCCCTAAACTTAACCTTACGAATTTAATAGAATCTAAACACATCATAACCCTATTATTAATCTAAGTTCATCATCCAAGAGCACTAAAGGAGAAAAACAACTAGGGTTACACAATCAACATTGAGGGTCTAATATTTCAATGAATCTGTTACCATAAAGGTATGTGGAGTTTTCAACAAGAACATTCTTTCGTTCTTGTGCCCAAAAATTTGTATTATTTTACGAATATACGTGATTTTACTTGTTTGATTATGAATTTGAGTTGGAAACTATTATCCTATATTCTTGTTCAAGAAACTATGATATTTTTGTGATGTCTTAAAGATAAATTCCTTGAGTTTTGATGTTAATATCATGTTTCAAGTTGAATTTCCAGATTTTCATATGAGTTATACTTGTTTGCTATACAAAGTATGAATCTTGAAATGTTTTGCTCAAGTGTTGATATATGAGATTTAAACCCCCTTTGAGATTATGATCTTTGGTGAAGTAATGTATTATACACACCTTGATATTTGAATGATTTGACCTTTTGGTCTTGAAAGAATTATTTTTGAACTCGAATGAGAAAAGAAATCCACATGTTGATTTATTATGAAAAAGGGGTAGCATAATGGCTCCCGATATGAATTGTTGAATTGTGTTGTTATGGATTTTCTTTTGAAGTTATTTGAGCTCAGTCCGGGAGTAGTCTTTAGCACCGAGTGGGAGGTATAGCTGTGATTGGTACTTCCCTAGAACTACGTGCCCCCGTAGGATGTGAACCTAAGGCTGATTGATATAGTGATCACTAGTGAACAAAAGATTAAGGTCCTACTGTGATGACAAGGATAGGACAGCTCTCCCCAATGTGGGTCGGACGTTGGACTCCATGTAGCTCACATGGATTATGTCGGTTGTAAGAGACTCCCAATGTGTGTGTGTATTCTTCTGATTGAGATGAAAAATGTAATAGTTTGAAAGTCTGAGTTGAGAAAGTTATTGTTTTTGAAGAATTTGATGAATATTTCTATATCTTAAAGAGAATTATTATGAAAGCTACTCATTTTGATGACTTGAAAATGATTATGAAAGTGATTGGGATTTACTATGATGACTCACATGTTTTCACCGATGTGTTTTACTCTATGGTGATTATGATGATTTTATTTTGAGCTATGTGAGTCTCTTATTACAGCATGTATATTTTCTTATGAATATTTGTGATATAGGACTTTTATGAAAACTTGCATACACCCTCATATACTCGGTCCATATTCCATGGTACTGAACCATGTATTCGTACGTGGGCTATATTTTTCCTATAATGTAGGTCCAGGTGCTCATTCCCAGGCTTGACATGATTCTCCGAGCACATTGGTCTATATATTCTACATTAGTGAGTCCTAATGGTTCAAGGACTGGTTATTTTAGATTTTACTCTTTTATTTTGAGTTATCATTTTATTCCCTGATGTTAGGGTCAGTTTGTGTCTGTCCCAATGTCTCAGTGTTATACAGTTTAGTAGAGGCTTATCAGACTAGATGGTTAGATTGATTAGTCTTGTGGAGAGGTCGTATTTTGCTACTTTCTGCATCTCTTTCGTCTTGAATAATGATATTATAGAGAATATCTTGATGTTTGATTATAGTAATCCTGTTGATAAGTGTTGAATGGTATGAAAATGGCTCAAAGGGTTATCTTGGGGCTACTTGCAGCCTTAAGCACCATGTGACTCTTCGAGACCCATTTTTGGGGCGTTACAAACTTGGTATCCGAACCTAAGGTTATTAGAGTCTTAGGGAGTCTGACAAGTTGCGTTAAGTAGAGTCTTGATCATCGGTGTGTAGCGCACCACATCTATGAGCAAGAGGCTACAAGACATTTTAGGATAAAGTGTTATTTCTTTCTTTCAGAAGTCTATCGTGCTTACAGTTGTTTCCTTTCAGCTATTAATTCGTGCTCTCCTCTTTTAAACTATGCCTCCTCGCTGAGCTATAAGAAATAACGATGGTCAGCAACCCCAAGCTGCTGACCTATTGAATGAAAATGTGCCCCATACTGAATTTTGGGCAGGGAGGTAATTCAGCTACTGCGAGGATCTGTGACTTTATGCGGATGAATCCGACAAAATTTTATGGGTCTAAGCCATATGAGGATTCACAGTTGTACTTGAAGAAGGTGCGAAAGATTACTCAGGTGATGCATGTCCTTGAGGAGCATAGTGTGGAGTTGGCAGCATATCGGTTGAAAGACCTTGCATATGATTGGGTAGTTGCTTGGAGGAAGGGTAGAGGTGAGGGTGCCGCCCCTACGTCTTGGCAGAAGTTCCAGGATGCATTCCTGGATAAGTTTTTCCCTTTAGAGATGAGAGAGGTAAAGGTAGAGGAGTTTATAAACTTGCGACAGGGCTCTATAACTGTTAAAGAGTACTGTCTGAAGTTTAATCAGTTGGCCAAATATGCTCCTGACTTAGTAGCTGATAATCAGGCCAGTATAAGTAAATTTGTGATAGGAGTGTCTAGCTATGTTGTTAAGGAGTGCAGGTCTACTATGTTAAATAGTGAGATGAATCTTTCTAGGCTGATGACTCATGCCCAACAGATTGAAGCAAACAAGATCAAAGAGAGGGATAAAATGAGAGGGAATAAGAGAGCTAGGTCTGAGCAGCACGGACAGGGTCAGACTAGATCGCAGGGAGGGAATCGCCCTCAGTTTCAGAACCATTCATCTATACCAGCACCATCGTCATCTAGTGCTCCTGTACCTAAGGTGGGCAGGAGCAAGGTAGCAGGTCATATGCAGCCAAGTCCCAGTACAGTGTTGGCAGTAAGCCAAATTATCCTTCCTGTCGTAAGTATGGTAGGACCCACTAGAGTGAGTGTTGGGGTGAGAAAAAAGGTTGTTTCGGGTGTGGTGACTTGGGTCACAAACTTAGAGAATGCCCGTATGCCAAGCAAGGGCGTCGTGATAATCACCCTCACACTCAGACTCAGACTGCTAGTGCTCCAGTTCAGGTGACTCGCCCAGCCTTAGCTCAGGGCGCCTCTTCTAAAACTGCTGGCGGTCAGTGCCAGAATAGGTTCTATGCTTTACCATCTCGCCAGGAGCAGGAGGACCCTCCCGGTATTGTTACTGGTATGCTCCGTATACTTCAGTCTGATGTCTATGCTTTGTTGGACCCTGGGTCCAGTTTTTCATATGTTATACCTCTGGTTGCTGTGAATTTTGAAATGAGTCCTAAAAATATTCCTGAGCCTATCTTAGTTTCTACCCCAGTGGGTGATTCGATTATTGCCCAGAAAGTGTATAGAAAGTGTCCTGTTACAGTCCTTCATAAAGTCACGTTGGCTGATCTGAATGAGTTAGGCATGGTGGATTTCGATGTTATCCTGGGTATGGAATGGCTTTATTCTTTTTATGTCTTTATAGATTGTCGTACCCAAGTGGTCAAGTTTTAGTTTCCTGATGAACCTGTGTTTGAGTGGCCTGGGAGTTCTGTATCTCCCAAGAGTCATTTTATCTCATTATTAAAGCTAGAAAACTTGTTTCCAAGGGGTGCATTTATCATCTGGTTAGAGTCAAGGACACTAAGTTTAAGACTCCAACTCATCAGTCAGTTAGCATTGTCAATGAGTTTTCTGATATCTTTTCGAAAGATCTCCCAGGGATACGTCCTGATAGAGAGATACAGTTTGGGATCAATCTTCTTCCCGATACTCAACCCATTTCTATTCCTCCTTATCGTATGGCACCTATAGAACTTAAGGAGTTGAAAGAGCAACTCAAAGATCTGTTAGATAAGGGTTTCATAAGGCTCAGTGTTTCTCCTTGGGGTGCTCCTGTGTTATTTGTGAGAAAGAAAGATGGTTTCCTGCGTATGTGTATTGACTATCGCTAGTTGAATAAAGTCACTGTCAAAAATAAGTATCCTCTTCCTAGAATAGATGATTTGTTTGACCAATTGCAAGGTGCAAGTTACTTCTCAAAGATAGACCTTCGATCCGGCTATCATCAACTCAAAGTTAGAGAGTGAGACACCCCGAAAACAACTTTCCAAACTTGCTATGGTCATTTTGAGTTTCTTGTTATGTCCTTCGGGTTAACTAATGCCCCAGCAATTTTCATGGACCTCATGAATTGAGTGTTCAGACCATATCTTGACATGTTTGTTATCGTATTTATAGACTATACTCTGGTGTACTTCTGTAGTGAGAATGGACATGCAGATCATCTCAAAATTGTCTTGCAAACTCTTAGAAACCATCAATTATTTGCCAAATTTAGCAAGTTTGAGTTTTGGTTGAGGTCAGTTGCTTTTTTGGGTCATATTATTTCTTTTGAAGGTGTTAGAGTTGATCCCCAGAAAATAGATTAGAGTTGATCCCCAGAAACAGAAGCTGTTAGAAACTGGCCTAGACCTGTCTCTCCATCCGACATTAAAAGTTTATTGGGTCTAGCTGGCTATTACCGCCATTTTGTTGAAGGTTTCTCCTCTATAGCATCTCCTATGACCCGGTTGACCCAAAATAAAGTGAAGTTCTTTTGGTTTGATTCTTGTGAGAATAGTTTTCGGGAGTTGAAGACTCGACTCACTACAGCCCCTGTTTTGACTCTGCCTGATGGCGTTGATGGTTTTATTGTATATTGTGATGGTTCTAGAGTTAGTTTGGGTTGTGTACTGATGCAGAGAGGTAAGGTTATAGCCTATGCCTCTAGACAGCTGAAACCCCATAAGAAAAATTACACCACCCACGATTTTGAGTTAGCTGTTGTTGTGTTTGCTCTAAAAATCTAGAGACACTACTTATATGGTGTTCATGTTGATGTTTTCACTGATCATAAGAGTCTGCAGTATGTTTTTACCCAAAGAGAGTTGAATCTTAGGCAGAGAAGGTAGTTAGAGTTATTGAAAGACTACGCTATGAGTGTGTTGTATTACCCGGGAAAAGCCAATGTAGTGGCGGATTCCCTTAGCAGAATGTCTATGGGTAGTGTTTCACATATTAGAGAGGGTAAGAAGGAGTTGGCTCGTGATGTGCATCGGTTAGCTAGGTTAGGAGTTAGGTTGCTTGACTCCGCTGAAGGGAGTATGTTAGTATAGAGTAGCTCCGAATCCTCCTTGGTTTTGAAAGTAAAGGAGAAGCAAAACTTAGATGCTAGTTTGGTCAGACTGAAAGAATCAGTCAAGGACCAAAAGGTAGAGGTTTTCTCCCAAGGGGGGATGGTGTGTTGATATTGCAGAATAGATTATGTGTTTCGGATGTCGAGGATCTGAGACAGACAATTATGGCTGAAGCGCATGGTGCGTGATATTCTATTCATCCTGGTGCCACCAAGTTGTACCGCGATTTGCAGGAAATCTATTGGTGGAGTGGCATGAAGAAGGATATAGCAACATTTGTGGCTAAGTATGCGATGTGCCAATAGGTTAAGGTAGAACACCAAAGACCTGGTGGTATGATGTAGGAGTTCGATATTCCTACTTGGAAGTGGGAAAAGATAAACATGGATTTTGTGACTGGTTTACCTCCTTCCCAACACCATCATGATTCTATTTGGCTTGTTGTGGATAGATTGACTAAGTCTACACACTTCTTTCCTGTGCATACTTCTTATACTACTGAGGATTACGCTAAATTGTACATCCGAGAATTAGTCAGATTGCATGGAGTTCCCATGTCCATCATTTCAGATAGGGGTACTCAGTTCACTTCGCAGTTTTGGAGAGCTTTTCAGAAGGGTCTTGGTACCCAAGTGTATTTGAGTTCTTCTTTCCATCCGCAGACAGATGGTCAGGCTGAGAGGACCATCCAGACCTTAGAGGATATGTTGAGAGTGTGTGCTCTTGACTTTAAGGGGAGTTGGGATGAGCATTTACCGTTGATAGAGTTTGCTTAAAATAACAGTTTTCACTCTAGCATTGGCATGGCTTCATTTGAGTCTTTGTATGAGAGGAAATGTAGGTCACTCATAGGTTGGTTTGAAGTGGGTGAAGCTGCCGTGAGTAGTCCTGATTCGGTCTTTGAGGCTATGGAAAAAGTCAAAGTGATTAGAGAAAGATTGGAAACCGCACAGAGTCTTCAGAAGTCGTATGCTGATGTGAGGAGAAGAGACCTTGAATTTAAAGTTGGTGACTTGGTGTATTTGAAGATTTCACCCATGAAGGGAATGAAGAGATTCGGGAAACACGTATGAGTTCTTAGCCGTGTTGGTAAGGTAGCGTATGAGATTGAGTTGCCTTCAGAGTTATCTTCCGTTCACTCTGTCTTTCATGTCTCCATGCTTAGGAAACACGTTGGTGATTGTGTTGTTGTAGATCCTTCAGAAAACCCTGATGTGCAAGATAGTCTATCTTTTGAGGAAGTTCCTATAGAGATTTTAGATCACCAAGTCCGAAGACTAAGGAACAAAGAAGTTCCCTTAGTCAAGGTGTTATGGCGAAACCAATCTGTTGAAGGTGCAACTTGGGAAACTGACACAGATATGCGATCCAAGTATCCACAGCTATTTTTCGCAAGCCCCGATCAAGCCGAAGGTACCATTCTGCTCTAAATCATTCCGTTTCTATGCAGAATCGCAGTAGTTCAGTAGTTATTTTATACTATTCAGCTGTGATTTCATGAGTCATGCACTCCTTGTTGTGTCCGAAATGTAGAATGAAGTAAAGGCAAGATTAGTAAGTTGCTTCAGCTGTGTACCCTTCGTTTTCTCTTTACACTTAGTATACCCAACGTCATTCGAGGACGAATGTCCCCAAGGGGGAGATATTGTAATGCCCCGCACTTCCCTAAGCTAGAAAATGAACCATTATTTGTATATGTGAAAACCCCAATTTTGTAAGCCATATTTGGGCACCTAAATTACCAAGAGTACCCTAGTTATAATAGAGCTTATGATGTGTTAAGTGTGGTTATATGAGTCACTTAAGGTAGTACAAGCTAAGAGTTTAAAAATCCATCAAGTTTTAGTGTTTGAATTCACAAGGGTCAATTTTGAATGAGCATAACTTGATAAATATATGGTATTTCTGCATATTTCTACCCACAAAATTATAGAAAATCGAATTAGCTTTCCAACGATACCAATTTCACAAAAATTCGACACCCGAGCTAGGAGTTATGGCTTTGCAAAGTAGAGTGCGTCACCTAACCAATCGCGCATGGCCACTGGAAAGCATAGGCGATAGCATATGCGGCGTCTATGTAAATATAGGCGATATCATATGCGGCGCCTATGTAAATATAGGTGATATCATATGCGGCGCCTATATAAATATAGGTGATATCATATGCGGCGCCTATGTAAATATAGGCATATCATATGCGGCGCCTATGTAAATATATGCGATATCATATGCGACGCATATCTTATGGTTTTCAGTGATTTAAACACTCCGTTTTTGAGTTATTTTGAGGGCAATTAAATCTTTTGGCACTCCTTACACACCCCTAAACTTAACCTTACAAATTTAATAGAATCTAAACACATCATAACCCTATTATCAATCCAAGTTCATCATCTAAGAGCACTAAAGGAGAAAAACAACTAGGGTTACACAATCAACATTGAGGGTCCAATCTTTCAACGAATCTGTTACCATAAAGGTATGTGGAGTTTTCAACAAGAACATCCTTTCGTTCTTGTGCCCAAAAATTTGTATTATTTTACGAAGATACGTGATTTTACTTGTTTGATTATGAATTTGAGTTGGAAACTATTATCCCATATTCTTGTTCAAGAAACTATGATATTTTTGTGATGTCTTAAAGATAAATTCCTTGAGTTTTGATGTTAATATCATGTTTCAAGTTGAATTTCCAGATTTTCATATGAGTTATACTTGTTTGCTATACAAAGTATGAATCTTGAAATGTTTTGCTCAAGTGTTGATATATGAGATTTAAACCCCCTTTGAGATTATGATCTTTGGTGAAGTAATGTATTATACACACCTTGATATTTGAATGATTTGACCTTTTGGTCTTGAAAGAGTTATTTTTGAACTCGAATGAGAAAAAAAATCCACATGTTGATTTATTATGAAAAAGGGGCAGCATAATGGCTCCCGATATGAATTGTTGAATTGCATTGTTGTGAATTTTCTTTTGAAGTGATTTGAGCTCAGTCCGGGAGTAGTCTTTAGCACCGAGTGGGAGGTATAGTTGTGATTGGTACTTCCCTAGAACTACGTGCCCCCATAGGATGTGAACCTAAGGCTGATTGATATAGTGATCACTAGTGAACAAAAGATTAAGGTCCTACTCTGATGACAAGGATAGGACAGCTCTCCCCAATGTGGGTCGAACGTTGGACTCCATATAGCTCACATGGATTATATTGGTTGTAAGAGACTCCCAATGTGTGTGTGTATTCTTCTGATTGAGATGAAAAATGTAATAGTTTGAAAGTGTGAGTTGAGAAAGTTATCATTTTTGAAGAATTTGGTGAATATTTCTATATCTTAAAGAGAATTGTTATAAAAGCTACTCGTTTTGATGACTTGAAAATGATTATGAAAGTGATTGGGATTTATTATGATGACTCACATGTTTTCACCGATGTGTGTTACTCTATAGTAATTATGATGATTTTATTTCGAGCTATGTGAGTCTCTTATTACAGCATGCATATTTTTCTATGAATATTTGTGATATAGGACTTTTATGAAAACTTGCATACACCCTCATATACTCGGTCCATATTCCATGGTACTAAACCATGTATTCGGACGTGGGCTATATTTTTCCTATAATGTAGGTCCAGGTGCTCATTCCCAGGCTTGACATGATTATCCAAGCACATTGGTCTACTTTTTGTACATTAGTGAGTCCTCATGGTTCGAGGACTGGTTATTTCAGATTTCACTCTTTTATTTTGAGTTATCATTTTATTCCTTGATGTTAGGGTCAGTTAGGGTTTCTCCCAATGGCTTAGTGTTATACAATTTAGTAGAGGCTTGTCAGACTAGATGGTTAGAGTAATCAGTGTTGTGGAGAGGTCGTATTTTGTTACTTTCCGCATCTCTTTCATCTTGAATTATGATATTATGGAGAATATCTTGATGTTTGATTATAGTAATCCTGTCGATGAGTGTTGAATGGTATGAAAATGGCTCAAAGGGTTAGCTTGGGGCTACTTGTAGCCTTAAGCACCGTGTGACACTTCGGGACCCATTTTCGAGGCGTTACACACAAACTCAACTAAAAAGCATAATATTATCTATGATTTGGCCAATTGGCCTACATATCAAATCTAATATTAAAAAGCATAAAAACTAATAAGAGATAAAATCTCTCCTTAAACAAGACTCTTAAAACAACTACATTATCGACACGACTGAGTTATGACTTGGGAAGAGAGATCTTCTATTTATAGAATTACAAAACTCTTCCTCTAAGAAAGAAGAAACCTGATAGAAAAGAAATCCTTTCCAACAAAAAAATATTTTTCCATCAAGAAAAGTAATTCTAATTCTTTTAGAAAATCAGATAAAGTGGGAAATTCAGGGCAAATCCTAAGAAATAATCTCTTGGCCTGAATTTTCTGGCAAATCAATCTTGATCTTCTTCTCCACGTGCATAATCTTCGTTCTTCACATAATCTGTATCACTATTGCTTGCCATGGTTAAAAATAAAATTTAGAATATTATGATTAAAAGTAGGCTAAAAAAATATTTTGCTTTTATTTTAAAGATGAAGCAACAAGAATGTTGAAATTTATTTCAAAAAATTCTCCGCATGTAGCTAGACAAAATCATCATTATCGCCAAACTGGTTGTAGCTTGATTTGAACACACTTTGAACTGATTTTTAATCTCATTTCATCAAACAATTGGACCTTTGAACCATAGTCTCTGATACCACTTGTTGGATTTAAAATCGAGTGGATGTAATTCGAAAGCTAATAGTTTGCAAACAATAGAGACGTTAATTCAAATGACACAAAACTTAACTAAAAAGCATAATATTATTTATGATTTGGCCTATTGTCCTACATATAAAACCTAATATTAGAAAGCATAAAAACTGATAAAAGAGAAATTATCCCCTTAAACAATACTCTTAAAATGACTACATCATGGATACTATTGTGTTATGGCTTGAGAAGAGAGTTCTTCTATTTATAGGAATACAAACCTCTTCCTCTAAAAAAGAAGAAACTTAATAGAAAAAAAATCCAATAAGGAAACCTTTTTCTATCAAGAAACGTAATTCTTATTCTCGTAGAAAATCAGATAAAGTAGAAAATTTAGGGCAAATCCTAACAATTTTTTGAAGTATTAAAATGACTTAGGATCATCCTTTTGATCATGAACTCTATTAGGATATATTTTTTTTGTATTCTAAGATGTAAAAGGAAGTAAGGTTCGAATCTCTCTCCAACTTATATCTTTCTTTATTTTAAGTGAAATGAACGTGGTAGAGGTCTTGCAAAACCCCTCATCACATGGGCTGTACACTCCTATGCATTTTTGGTTAAAAAATAAATTTAAACCTCATCCCCTCCCTCCCTCTTCTCTGACTTAGTTATTCCATCCTGAAATCTATTAACTTAAAATCCTAAATTCGTCTCTGGATACTACCCAAAATAGGGTGTACAATTTGTATTCAAAAACATTATCCTCCGATCCACATGGAACACATCCTAAGTATGACTATTGTTCTACTAAATGTATAGTAATATATAGTTACATAACGATTTGCTATCTGGAACTCAGACATCTTTAAAAGATGAAAAACATTTATGGCTGCTCTTACAAATAAATGAATAAACTAGAGGAATCAAGTCATCTCTTCATGTGACAACTCATGATTCATTAGTTTCTAACAGTTTGCTAATTGAAAACTAGTAATGAGATAAAGATACAATGGGTCAACATAAATAAAGAAGACAGAAAATTCAAAACATGAGTATAAAGTCAAGTATAGGTTAACTTGATCATGTTGCAAATATATATTGCTATTACTAAATGTTCCTTTCAAACTTAAAATACTACTCAAGTTGCGTAGTGCACAAACCAAAGCCTGTCACGGCTTTACATTAAAGACAATTAGACTAATGAGTAAACAATTTTAAGAATGATTACACTAGTTGATCAATCATAAATATAAAAGAAATTGGTTAAAGTGCAAAAATTATCCTTGGTTACGGTCAGTTAACGTCATACGAAGCAACAAATCATATATTTTAAGGAAACCTTATATTTTTAATTCGATCGATTTGGTCGAGTAGGTGTAGTTTAATTATAAGGAAGTTCATTAATAATAAAACACGGGAAAAAGAGGACATAGTTTTGCCTTTAAGAACAATTGAACATGTTTAGTGTTCCTAGATGCATCTTTTTATGCAATCCTAATTGTATGAAGTTGTGGGGCGGTTATTTGTTTTTTACTTTTCTTTTGGGATTGAGGATGGAATGGAAAAACATTTGTTATTGGACTCAATTATATCAAAAGAATTTGTATATAGAAGCAGTGTCAAAATTAAAATTTTCACTATGATTATATTCAATATGAAAGAAAATATTTTCTTATGAACTTTGCAATACGACAAATAGACCCCTTTTGACTTACTTTCTCTTGTAGCTTCAGGCATTGTCTAATATTCAAGTAAGTAAAGTAGGTAATCAAACCAACGATAATCTTTATTTTGAAGTTTTATATTTGAAATAATTTATAAAAAATATGTTGACTGCATGCACTTCTACTTATGATTTGTTTAATAAAGCTAAAACTAATCTGCGTTGGATTATAGTCACAATAATGGATTGTTAGAACATAAATTAGGGAAAACTACAAAACACCTCATGCATATGTATTTCTTGGCATCTATGAGATAAAGTTTCATTTCTTCAAACATACGGAGATGGATTTATGAGTTCTTGATGATAATTCCTTTTGCTTAGTACTGGATTTTGAAAAAAAAGAAGTATTTATAGATCTATAAAGTGAATTGTACAACATCAATACAGGATCCAAAACGATGATACTAGCTTGTCTGTTGAACCCTAACTTCTATTATAACTCTGTCATGACAATATAGCTCACGAAACTAATCTTAATCAAATGAAATTCCAAAAGGAACCTACTTTATGATTACAAAACCATCAGAATTTAGAAACAATGATGAAACTTCTATGTAAGAGAAAACACTTGTTAGAAATTGTATGCATATAGTGCATGTCAGATTAAAAATAATGAAATTATCTCTTGTAATGCTATATGCTTATGTATAACAATTACTACTTCCCTCGTCCCATTTTATGTGTCGCCATTAGATCGGGCACGGAGTTTAAGAAATAAGTAAAGATTTGATGCTTTTTACCAAATTGTCCTTCATTAAAACAATGTACTATTATTATTTTTAATTAAGTGGGCCCTTATAAGTGGGACAAATAAGGGTGAAAGTGTAATTATGTCTTTAAATAGTTACCAAATAAGGAAAAGTGACATTCTTTTTGGGAGGACTAAAAAGAAAGTGATGACACATAAAATAGGACGGAGGGAGTACTTCTTAAGCTATAGGATGCTTTTATTACAGGAAAAAAATTATGTTGTATAGTAAATACAAATAAAATAAATTTTCAATTTAATTTGTTCCTCCTCTAAGTATTCAATTCAATCCTACCTACCCTTTTTGCAAAGGAAATGAAATAAAAAACTAAAAAAGTGTATAGCCAAATAGACCCATGAACATGTATCAGAAACTGTTTTGCAATTTGAAAACAAAACATAGTAATAGTAGTAAGTATTATTCTCTCCTTCTTTAATCTCGTCAATATCATTTTGAAGAACATGTCAGATATATGTAAGGACCAATGATCCATTCCCACTTTGCTCTTCTTGATTTGTTTCTCAGAAGTATAGTATCTGGTTCATATGCATGTTAGATCTCTAAAATTAATTTTATGTGGCAATAAAAAAAAATCACACTAATAGCTAATGTACTTAATATTTAATGGCATATTATCCTGCAAATGATTAAATAATAAGCAATTGATATGTCAATTGTATGCATGCATTTAGAGCAATTGAAAATCATAAGAATGGACAAAAACTTCCTTCTTCTTTAGGGGCTCTACCCTCAATGCGGGGACTGCTTCCCAAAAAAGTAGACATAATGCATGCTTTTATTCTTTTTCATATTTTAGACATATGTGTTTAAGGACCATGAGACCTTCTGACATTTATTCTCCATGATAGGCATTCATCTCCCAGTGGATGCCTCATCGTTACATCTTATCCTATCCCACAAACTTAATCCCTCAAAAAATCAAAACATCATATATCTTATTAGCATATATACTTGAGTTAATTAACATATTTTACTTTAATGGTCGAAACAAGTAGACTTCTATCATATGCAGTTGAAATATGAATCAAATTAATGGATTGACGATAAGCGTTGTCTTATTTATTACAAAATAAATATAAATATATTTTAGCTTCGGTCGAATAACAAAGTTATATGATAAGAAAGTGTGTAACTATCTCACTTAAAAGATTAACTAAGTGGCTTAGAAAAATTTATTTTCTTATTACTTTTTTTGTTTTAATCTATTTATTTTGGCTTGACTTGTCATGAAGTTTAAGAAAGTAAAGACTTTTGAATCACATGGCCTTTGAATCAAAGATATGTGTAATGTACTAGATTATCTTCCGTCTTATGATTTTAAATATGTCACGTGGCATGTCAAATTAAAAAGTTGTCAAATTAGAAAAGGAAAATTCTTTTTTAAATACATTAAAAAGAAAAATAAGACAAGCAACTTGCAACAAAAGGAGTCTTTAATCGTGTCTTGATTCTGAGTCTAATTTTTTTAATGAGCTAAGCAGATGACAATTCTTTTTTGAATGGGTGACAGTGAGTTGAATTCAAGACCTTTGTCTCCTTTGAGACGGTGTTTAAGTTTAATCATCTCTCCCTAAAGTTAAAGTCTTAGAAGAAGCACATTTTAATTTTATTTAATCATGTTTTAAATAAGTTAAACTTATATAATCTTTCCAAGACTCACCTCTTGATCTAGGACCTATATAACTCATGCCTAGGGAATGTCGTAAATCTAGGGAGTCTTGCACAATCGATGCTTCAAATCTGAAGAATCATGATAAAGAAATTATATGTTCATCATCAAAAAAGATGGTAGGATTTGAGGTTAGTAGAGTTCTCTACAGTACGATGAATGTTTTGTTATTATTCAGTTGTAGCTATTTCCTTGCCCCTATATTAACTACAGTTTACTAAGTAGATTAATTATGTATGCTCGATTGAACAGATCAAAAAAGAATTTAATAGTAGTCACGACACATTATATTATTTTTTTCACTTAATTAGTGTGGAATTGTTAAAAAAACTTATGTATGTACAATATTTATAAAGATTTTGCATTCTTTAGGGGATAATTTGATTGCCGGAAGAAGATATTATATCAATCAAAATTACCAATCATTGTCCCTATTATAAAAAAATTATAAACTAATTTATCATTAATAGACAAGAATTCTGGATCCAAAGTGACATATTCTCAAAGTGTTTCCAGTAGTAGACAAGTGGTTGAAGAGGATTAAAATAATGACTCATATGTTGGGTTAGGGGTCTTTTTTCCTTCTATGTGAATAAATAAAGTCCAATTTAGACCAACTCACTTTTGTCCATAGGCCCATTACTATGAGACATATATATAGATCTTTTTAGGTCTTATTTCACCATCACAAAAGAGAGTTTTAGCATCCACAAAAGAGAAAAAGAGTGCAGATTTTTGTTCAAAAATTCCAGTCGCAGCTATCAACTTTAAATTGTGATTTTTGCTTTGTTTCTTGTCCGATTGAGATGATTTTTGGAAAGATTATTTATCTCATCTCAATCTTTAATTTGGAATTGGCGTAGGTGGATTTGGTGGCCTGTAGCTCTTGTTCTTCATTACCAAATAGTAGCTAAATTTTTAGTGTTTTTGCTCATTTTTATTCTCTAGATTTTGTGCTACCTTGTTATGTTATTGTTCGTTATTTGACACTTGGTTGGTAGCCATTTAGGAGAATAATATTTTAACTCTTGGTAATTATAGTGGAGGTTTTGATCCCGTTGGTTTTTCCTCTTCACATCGAAGGATTTTCCATGTAAATTTGGTGTCTCTTGTTATTGGTTTTATTCTTGTCTTACCGTATTTGTGTGGTTGATTTATTTATTACTATATTACTTTGTTTTGATTGGGTTTGCTTGGATCCTCTTGGTTCAAATTGAAAGAAAAAGTTTAGACTTGGGTATTCTTTTACTGCTACTCTGTCGAGCACTTTGATTGTGCTCTTGCCTTTCCCAACAAAGTGGTATCAGAGCGTAGGCTGTTGTTGATTGTCGATTTCAATCGTGGAGGCAAATATGATCAAAATGTTTGTGTTTGAATGGTAGTAATTATCATACTTGAAAATACAAGATGAAAGATCTTCTATTTGTCAAGAAAATGCAACTACCTGTGTTTGCGTCTACTAAACCTCAATACATGAGAGACGAGGATTGGGAATTTGAGCACCTACAGGTTTGTGGATATATTAGACAATGGATTGAAAATAATATTAAAAACCATATTGTGAATGAGACACATGCCAGAAGTTTATGAGACAAGCTCGAGACATTTTATGCTTCGTAGACTGGAAATAACAAGTTTTTCCTGCTTAAGCAATTGATGAATATCATGTATAAAGAGGCCAGTCCTATTTTTGATCATATAAATAATTTTTAAGGAATCCTTGACCAGGTGTTTGAAATAGGTGTAAAGTTCGATAAAGAAATTCAGGGCCATTGGCTTCTTAATACTCTGCTTGACTCTTGGGAAATTCCTCAAGTTTTTTTGACTAATTCTGCTCCCGATGGTGTCATAACTATGAAATATGTTAAAAGTGGTATATTGAATGAAGAGATGAGAAGAATATCTCAACCCTCATCTTTTCATCTTCACACTCTGATATTTTGGTTACTAAAGAGAGGGAGAGAAACAAGTTCAGAGGTACGAATGATAGAGATAAAAGTAAAACCAAGTCAAGGTCCAAATTCAAGAATGTTACTTGTGACTATGTAACAAAAAAGGGAATATCATAAAATATTGCTACAAGCATAAGAGAGATATGAGACAACAAAAGAAAGAAGGTGATAATGAAAATTGTATTGTCATTGTTTCTAATGATAATCTTCTTGTTGCTTGTGGTGAGAATGCCATTAATCTTGTTAGTGATGAGTCTAACTGATTTGTGAATTCTGGTGCTACTTGTCATGTTACGCCAAAGAAGGAATTATTTTCCTCTTATACTCCTGGTAATTTTGGGATGTTGAAAATGGGCAAAATGATGAACTTAAAGTACTTGGCATTGAAACTATTTGTTTGAAAAGTAACAATGGTTCCAAACTAGTTCTCAATAATGTCAAGCATGCTCCAGATGTTTGCCTGAATCTGATTTCCATAGGAAACTTAATGATGAGGGTTATGTTAACACCCTTGGTGCTGGCCAGTGGAATCTTACTAGAGGTTTGATGATTGTGGCTCAAGGTGACAAGTTGTCTAGCTTGTACGTATTTCAAGGCTCTACTTCTAGAGGTTTGACAAACTTGGTGGAGAATGATACTTCATCAGAGTTATGGCATAAAAGGCTAAGTCATATGAGTGAGAAGGGGATTGATAGTTTGGCTAAGAAAAATTTACTTTCTGGAGTCAAACAAGCAAAGTTTAAAAGTGTGTTCATTGCTTAGCCGGTAAACAGAAAAGAGTTTCTTTTCAGAGTCATCCACCTTCGAGAAAGCTTAATTTGCTAGAGTTAGTACATTCTAATTTGTATGGTCCTTTTAAGGTACGGTCTCATGGTAGAGAACTTTACTTTGTGACTTTTATGATGATCATTCTCACAAACTCTGGATATTTCCTTTGAAATCCAAGGATCAAGTACTTGATGTATTGAAGGGTTTTAAGGTCTTAGTTGAGAGGCAGATAGGGAAGAAATTGAAATACATCCGCGCAGATAATGGTGGTGATTATATGGTCCTTTTGATAGATATTGTAGAGAGCGGGGTATTCAACATCAGAAAACTCCTCCAAACACTCATCAGTTAAATAATTTAGCAGAGAGGATGATTAGAACTCTAGTTGAGAGGGTTAGATATATGCTTTCAGATGCTAAACTTCCAGATTCCTTTTGGTCATAAGCACTTAATATTGTTTCTTATGTTATAAATTTATCTCCTACTATTGCTTTAGATGGTTATATCCCTGACAGAGTTTGGTTTGGTAAGAATGTTTCTTATGATCATCTTAGATTCTGTGGCTGTAAAGCTTTTGTGCATATTCCAAAGAATGAAAGGTCAAAGTTGGATGTTAAAACTAGGCAGTGAATCTTCATTGGTTATGGTCAAGATAAATTTAGCTATCATTTCTATGATTTAGTTGAGAAAAAACTTAATAGAAGTCGTGATGTTGTATTCTTTAAAGACCAAACAATTAAATATTTTAACAAAGTTGAGAAGGTTGATTCTCATAATGGTGAGAGACTAGTTGATGTTGATCCAGTTCTGTAATACCCCATATATTTTCAAGCTAGGAAATGAATCATTCTCCTACGTATGAAACCTCATATCCTGTGATTCATATTTGAGTACATAATTTACGATGAGTATCCTAGCGATAAGATAGCTTATGATGTGTTAAGCATGCTCATATGAGTCACTCAGAGTAAGGCAAGTTAATAGTTTTTGGATCCATCAAGTTTTAGTGTGTGATTCCTCAAGAGTGACCTTTGAATGAGGATAACTTGATTTATATGTGACATTTTGGTAAATTTAGACCCACCAAATTGTAGAGAATCGAATTAGCTTTCCAACGATTCCAATTTTATAAAAATCCGACACCCGACCAAGAAGTTATGGCCCTGCAAAGTAGGATGCAACGCATAAACAATTGCACATGGCTACTGGAACAAGTGTGCGATAGGTTGTGCGGCGTACACCCTCAAGTGTGCGATATCATGTGCGACGCACACCTTAGCTTATGCGATAGGATGTGCGGCGCACACCTTAGCATGTGCGATGCACACTTATGATTTCAGCCATGAAAAACACTTAGTTTTTGAGTTATTTTGAGGATAATTAAGTCTTTTAACACTCCTTACACGTCCCAATACTTAACCTTACGAAATTTATAGCTTCTAATCATATTACAACCTTATTAATATCTTAAGTTCAGTATCCAAGAGCATAAGAAGGAGAAAAACTACTAGGGTTGTATAATTAAGCTTGAAGGTCCAATCTTTCAACAATTTCATCGCCATTAAGGTATGTGTAGTGTTCATCCACGGATCCCTTTCGTTCGTGGAGTTCAAGAATCAATCTTTGATAACAAAATCATGAATGTTTTGTGGTGATATAGTTGTATTCATGTTGTTGTTTGTGGTTTGTGTTATAGAGTGGGAATTTGATGAACTTCCAGGAAGATTGTGATCATATAGTTGGAACCCATGAATTTGGGTGGATTAAAGTGGTATAAGTTTGTGAATACACCTATGCCTTAAAGAGTGCATGTAAGGTGTTTGATAAAATACCTAAGAGACTAGAAATCATGCATTATAGCTAAATTGTGACTAAGTGAAGGATTCATGATAGGCCTCTATGATTCAATGTCATCCATGTTGATAATGTGTCTTGTGAACACTGTTGGATTACTCATGAACTAGTCTTATGGAATTATGTTATGCTTACTTGCAAAACCCACTCATGTACAAGATGTAGAATACCCATGTACTTCATGAAATTCCCCAAGTTATGATATTATGGATTGTGGTTGTAATATGTAATGAGCATGATATTGAAAGCTATGCAAGTATAGACATGTTGTATGAAATTCCCTTCCATGAAATAGATTGTTGAGAACCACGCTAAGCATTGAATCCCTTATTTATGATATTGTGGATTATGGACTCTACTCTTATGATCAAGTCCGTCATGTGTGTCAGTTTCCTTCCATCTAGTCCTAGGGGTACTTGTACCCGAAAAATATAGCTGTGTGCCTAGAGCCATGTCATGTTTTCACGATACTCTCAGTCAAGCCATGATCTATAGAAATCAGTCAGTCATGTGCCTCAGGAAAACTCAGTAATCTCAGTAGTTTAGTATTCTCGGTAATCTCAGTGCTCAGTAACCTCAGTAATCACAGTAAATCTCAGTAACTTTAGTACTCTTAATCAGTACTCAGAACTCATTATATTTCGTCCGTTATTAGAATCCAGTAAACTCAATTTTAGCTCTGCTAAATAATACCACCAGTATCAGTTCAGTTAATCAGTATCAGTTCAACAAATCAGTTCAGTTACGTTATTTCGTTTAGCCCAGTTATTCAGTTCAGTATCTTTTAGATGGGAGTAGGATTCAGCACCGAGCAAACCTAGGGATGGGGCTCACCCTCTAGAATAGGATTGAGATCCCTAGAAGTAATTCCTAAGTTCCAGAACTACGTTGCCACCGTAGGTATGAGATGTCACCTGTTAGATATGACTGACATACTCAGGGGTCACCCATTAGCACATTTATATGTATAGGACTGATCTCAGGAGTCACCCACTAGATTAGGATTGACTCCACAGCAGATGTCTTTACTGGTAGTGCGGTACTGACACCCTTCCAGTCAGGGCAAAGATTGGACCCTAGTCAGCTTAGCTTGGGGCATGTCGGTTAGATGAACATATCCCACAGTTTCAGTTATAGAATCAGGGCTTTCAGACACAATTAACTCAGCTTAGTAGTACAGATTCAGTACTGTTAAATACAGTCAATGCTTATCATTGTAAATAGACTTCAAGATCACCCATTATCTAGGACTGATCTCGACTATGATTAATCAGTATCAGAATCATTAGATTTAAAGATCACCCACTAGATAGGACTGATCTTGGACTAAGTCAAATCATCCTTATTATCAGCATACTCATGATCACCCGCTAGATAGGACTGATCTCGGATTTAGTTACTTCAAGTAGAACGAAACTCAGATAGTTCCATCAGAACTTAGAATGCCAGATACAGTCTCTTTGTATCGGTTATATCGATTAGTCCGATCATTACAGTTATATCAGCTATATCAGTTGCCATAGCTCACGTTACCAGTATTCAGTTTCAGGACTGTTAGACACAGTCATTCAAACCATTTCTTCATAATTTGAACTGTCAAAAATAGTCAATAATCTATTCAGTACCTCAGTAACAGTAAAGTCATATCGTCAACATTCAGACTCAGTAGTCAGTATCATCACGAGTTCAGTTATAGTTGTTTATGCATGTATATATTCTCACTTTCATATTAGTTAGCATTGTTCATGCATATAACCCTTTGCATTTAGCCTACCTCACTCGTATACTCAGTACATTCAGACGTACTGACGTATTTGCGCTGTGATGCTTTCTCTTATGTTACACCATAGGTTCAAAGGTACGAGCTCCAGATCAGCAGTAGCATTCCAGTGTTCAGAGTTTGCAGTGAGTCCTTCTCATTCAAGGATGATATGATTATTGGTATATTTACTATTCAATTGCTAGATGTAGTTAGTTGGAGGCATGTTTCTTCAACTCCTTATTCAGTTCAGTTAGAGACTTTCAGACTAGATGTCAAATTAGATATTCAGATCTCATTATTTTTAATATTTATGACTTATTTTGGTATTGTTATACCTTTTTCAGACCTTTTGTTATCAGACGTTTATTTAGTTCGAACCTTATGGCCTTTCATGTTCATGTTTTCGCATTTTCTGTATATTATGCAGTATACAGGTACAAATATCAGTCATGGATTAGCTTGTGGTCCTTCGGGGTCATGAGCACCATGTAGCATTCTGGTTCAGAAAAATTGAGGTGTTGCAAGTTCCTTTGACTACTGCTCCAGAAGAAAATCTTCATGATGATGAAAATCAAGTTGATAATGAAGATGATGACCATGTCCAGAATGACCAGAAAGATATTGTTGATGCTTCAGTACAAGTTGATATGGTTGATCAGCAACCAGTTGTTGATGCTCTAGAGAATTCTATCAGACGAGCTACTAGAGAGAGAATACTTTTATCTCATGATTTTTCCAATGAGTATATACTCTTGACTGACAGGTAAAAACCTGGGAGTCTTGATGAGGCCATGAAAAGTGAAAAAAAAAGTAGTTTGATACTATGGAAGGTGAGATTAAATCTTTGTATGATAATCATACCTTTGATTTGGTTGAGCTGCCTAAAGACAGAAAAGCTTTGCAAAATGGGTGGATTTTTTAGGTGAAGCATGAAGATTGTAACCCAATTTCATGGTACAAGGCTAGATTGGTTGTGAAGAGATTTAACTAGAAAAAAAGAGTTAATTTTTATGAGATATTTTCTCCAGTTATAAAGATTTCATCCATTCATGTAGTTCTAGGCTTAGCTGCAAGTCTAGATTTAGAGGTTGAACAAATGAATGTTAAAACTGCTTTTCTCCATGGCAAATTAGATGAAGAAATTTACAAGGAGCAACCCGAAGGTTTTGAAGTCAAGAAAAAAGAGAATTATGTTTGCAAATTGAAGAACAACTTGTATAGTTTGAAACAAGCTCTGAGGAAGTGGTACGAGAGGTTTGGTTCCTTTATGAGTCAACAGGACTTCAAGAAGGCTACTTTAGACCATTGTGTTTTTGTACAAAAATTCTCTGATGGTGACTTTATTATTGTGTTGCTTTATGTTGATGACATGTTTGTTGTTGGTCATAATGCTTGTATGATTCAAAAGTTGAAGCAAGAGTTGAGTAAGTCTTTTTCTATAAAAGACTTAGGACCAGTAAAGCAGATTATTGGCATGCAGATTGTCTATGATAGAAAGGTTAAGAAGTTGTGGTTATCACAAGAGAAGTACATTCAGAAAGTACTTTAAAGGTTTAACATAGATAAAGCTAAGATTGTCAGTACACCTTTAGCTATGCACTTTAAATTAAGTATGAAGTAGTATCATTCTAGTGATGATAAGAAGAAAGATATGAAGAGAGTTTCTTATGCTTCAGTTATTGGTAGTTTGATGTATGCAATGATTTATATAAGACCGAACATTGCTCATGTTGTTGGTATTGTTAGCCGTTTTCTTTCTAATCCGAGAAGAGAACATTGGAATATTGTGAAGTGGATTATGACATATCTTTGTGGCACTTCTAGTCTGAGTTTGTGTTTTGGTACAGAGAAGCCGATTCTTTGTGGTTATACTAATTCAGACATGGCTGGTGATATTGATACTCACAAGTCTACTTCAGCGTATTTAGTTACTTTTGCAGGGGGACTGTGTCTTGGCAATCTAGGTTGTAAAAATATGTTGTTCTATCTACTATATAAACTGAGCTTATTGCTGTTGTTGAGACTTGTAAAGAATTGCTTTGGATAAAGAGATGCTTAGGGGAACTTGGTGTTGCTCTAGAGAAGTATGTGCTTAAGTGATACAGTCAAAGTTCTATACATCTTGGGAAGAATTCTATATTTCATGGTTGATCTAAACACATTGATGTGAGATATCATTGGATTCGAGATGTGTTGGATTCTAAGTTGCTTGAACTTGACAAGATTCATACAGATGATAATGGTTCCAACATGATGACTAAAGCTTTGCCAAGAGGGAAGTTTGAAGATTGTTGCATGATCGTCAGGATGGCGGTCTCCTCCGTATAGTTGAAAGGGGGGAGAATTGTTGGGTTATGGGTGTTTTTCCCTTCCTATGTGGATAAATATAGCCCAATTTAGACCAACCCACTTTTGCTCATAGACCCATTACTAGAGACATATATATAGATATTTTTAGGTCTTATTTCACCATCACAAAAGAGAGTTTTAGCATCCAAAAAAGAGAGAAAGAATGCAGATTTTCGTCTAAAATTTTCAGTCACGGCTGCCAACTTCAAATTGTGTTTTCTGCTTCGTTTCTTGTCCGATTGCGTTGATTTTTGGAGAGTTTGTTCCTCTCATCTCAATATTGGATTTGGTGACCTGTAGCTCCTATTATTTATTTCCAAACATTAGTTACGTTTTTTGTGTTTTTGCTTATTTTTATTCTTTAATTTTGGTGCTATCTTGTTGTGTTGTTATTCGTTGTTTGACACTTGTTTGGTGGCCATTTTGGAGAATAATATTGTAAATCTTGGTGATTATAGTGGAGGTTTTGATCCTGTAACTTTTTACTCTTCACATCGAAGGGTTTTTCACGAAAATTTTGTGTCTCTTGTTATGGTTTTATTCTTGTCTTACCGTATTTGTGTGGTTGATTTATTTGTTGCCATATTACTTTATTTTGCTTGGGTTTGCTTGTCTCCTCTTGGTTCAGATTGAAAGAAAAAATTTAGACTTGGGTATTCTTCCGTTGCTACCCTGTCGAGCACTTTGATTGTACCCTTGTCTTTCCCAACATCATACACGAAGTATTCCATATTCATGCTTATGCAAAATTTAAAAATAGATTACACTTCAAAGGGGTATGACGTATATTGAGAAAATGATTAGATAAATAAAAGTGTGTTATCTTTAAAAGCTTAATCTTATAAATTAAATAATCACACACTTTAATATAGTATAAAAACATATAAATATCTTTAATTCGACTCTTACTAACACTTAGCATCAAAAGATTTTCATGTGATTTGATTTTTTTCCATGAAAATAATCTAATCTGCATGTGAGGGGTATTGAAAATATAATTAGATAAATGAAAATATATTTTATCTAATAATTTAAATTTTTAGATGAAATAATCATACACTTCAACAATATAAATAACCTAATCTAATATGAATATCAATGACTAAGTTTATGACTCAAACTTAGATAACTTTATGTAACTCCTGTATAAACTCCTTTCTACTAGGAATAGGAGGATGAATTTGTTAAAATGAAGAATGGGGAAATAGCAAGCTAGCAACTTAAAGGTCGGGTTTGAGTCTCAGGAGAAGATTTGATTAAAGAAACACTCTAAGTTTCGTTTGGTTGGAAAATGGTTATCTCGAGATAATTAATTTTGAGATTAGTTATCCCGAGATTACTCAGGATAACTTATCCCATCATACATATGGAATAAGTTATCCCATCACTATGGTGTAAATGGTGGGATAAGTTATTCCAGGATTGACCAATCCCTTCAACCAAACATGAGATAAAATGAATGATCTCGAATTACTTATTCCTTATACATCACACCAAACGACCCCTATTACTAATACCACCATATGTAACGTATTAATAATATACCTATAATTAATAATTCATTCATCCAAAATCCTATCAAATATAATACTAATTAATACCATATTTAATACATGAATTATTTCTTCTAATACGTATTCCCAAACGACTTGACCTATACTGATAAAGGTCGTTTTCTCTAGATTATAACAAGCTACTACAGTGAAAGTGCTCTTTTTAGCAACATACTCTAACCATCTGTTTCACAAACCGCAGAAAAGTCTTTTTTTCTAAACAAGCAAAACCTGAAGAAGAGTAAACGCACGCCTCGTGATCGGTAAATTACCTAGGTTTCACCGTTGATCGCAATTTGTTGAAAGTATAGTGAGTTTGTTTAGTTGGAAGAATCGATTGGGCATGGAGGATCATATTCAGATTTCTCCGGCCGGGGCGAAGGCGAGTCCAGGAAAAGAGCAACAAGCCGCTGGATATGGGATACTTCTTCAGATCATGATGCTTGTACTCTCCTTTGTTATTGGTCATGTTCTTCGTCGTCGTCGTTTCTATTATATTCCTGAAGCCAGCGCCTCTCTTTTGATTGGTATTATTCTTAATTTTCATATACTATTTTCATTTAGTAGGTTTCTATAGTTTCTATCTGAAAATGCCAATTTAAGTAGAATTTTCCATAGTAAGGTTCAATTTCCCCCTTTTTCTGTTCTGGGTCAATATAACCTGACTCTGACAATGCCAAATATCAGTAGCATTTCCCTTTTTCTTCTGGATATTGTCCAATTCATCCCCTTTTTGGCATTTTAATAGTTTGCCATGGCATTTTCAAATTAAGGTACTGGGAACATCGTTGCACGAGTTTGCCTTTGTTGTTGTGGGTAATCATTTCAGAATACTACAAACAACAACAGCATACCTAATGTAATCCCCAAAAGTGGGGCCTGGGGAGCGTAGGATGTACACAGACCTAACCTCTACCTCAGAGGTAGAGGTAGAGCAACTGTTTCCAATAGACCCTTGGCTTCAAGAAAAAAAACAATCTATACAAGAAGTACCAGAAATGAAAGCAGAACAATACTACAAAAAGATACTATTGTAATCAAACTTCACGAAACAACAGATAGTAACCGAAATCGAAGAACAAAAAGCAAGAGTAATACCACAACTACTAGAATGGACCGTTTCAGAATACACTGGAAGCAAAATATCATTGTTGGAAGTAACTAAACTAGTTGGGAGTTTAGTCATTGTATGCTTAGTTTGTTCTCGAGCTTTAGAGAAACCTTAAATTGAGTATTAGAATGAACAGAATGCTCAAGTAGCTGAAACCCAACTAATTTGAGAGTGTGCCATTTTTTCTTTTGGTTGATGTTGGTAATAGTTCACTAATCTAATGAGTGGTAAAATGCAATTTGAGTACTTTATTTTCAAGTTTGTTCTTCATTTTTCATTGACTTGACCAACTAAGGTGCTCTTTAGCTTGTGACATACTGAAACGTATGTTTCTTGGATTTTCTTTGCGGCAGGTTTGCTTGTAGGTGGATTGGCCAATGTTTCAAATACAGAAACAAGCATTAGGTAGTTTTTTGAATTTTCATCACCGTTTAGGTCTTGAAGATTTTATTTATTTCTAGGGTTTTGTGTTGCTGGACTTTTGACTCTTTTCTTTTTCCGCTCCTTACTTGGCAGGGCATGGTTTAACTTCCATGAAGAGTTTTTCTTCCTCTTTTTATTGCCACCGATCATATTATATCCACATTTAAATTCTTTCTTGCAGAAAATTTTCTATTGTTTTTGTTCCATGTACTGTAGTTAAATATTCAGCTTCTTTGGGAATTTATGAGCAAAAGTTCTTTTCCTTGACCTTCTTTGCTTACTCAGTCGGGATTTAGTCTATCACCTGTAAGTTTTCTTCTCTTGGTACTTGTTCATATGCAATCTACTTTGTTTTTGCGTTGCTAACACCATGGCTTTACTGATGCTCTAAGCAGAAACCATTCTTTTCAAACTTTGGAGCAATTATCACTATTGCCCTTTTAGGAACTTTCATTGCTTCTGTTGTTACTGGCGTTCTGGTGTGAGTATTGCTTGCTTCTATGATTTCTTAGTACTATCATTTTTCACTCTTCGTATAATTGATATATTGTGAATGCAAATTTTTGCAGTTACCTTGGCGGAGTTACATATCTCATGTACAGACTTCCATTTGTAGAGTGTCTGATGT
The DNA here is from genome assembly GCA_030864225.1 of Capsicum baccatum var. pendulum. Classification (NCBI taxonomy): domain Eukaryota; kingdom Viridiplantae; phylum Streptophyta; class Magnoliopsida; order Solanales; family Solanaceae; genus Capsicum; species Capsicum baccatum. The sequence goes on from CM061561.1 coordinate 127,020,735, forward strand.
TTGGAGCTCTTATATCAGCAACTGATCCTGTCACTGTTCTGTCCATTTTTCAGGTTACTCTTTCTTTATTGGTGTTCTTCGTAGTTTTAATCAACTTCTTTGCTTCCTGTAATGAACTAGTCACTTTGACTATCTTCTCTTTTTTATTTTATTTTTATGTTTGTTTGGTTCGGTACAATTTACCACATATGTTAACACAGTAAAATCCGTAAACAGAATCCTTCCATTATGAAAAAAGGCGAGTTTTATGCTGACATCTTCACTGTTTGCACGATAATGTCGTTGATCATGTTAGCCCTTAAATTCTGCGTACATAATCTCAGGAACGTTAATGGTGGGTGGCTGCGGCACTAGTTGATTATGATGTGCAATGGAGGTAGAAGAGAATAGATGGAATTGATGAACCCCCACCGTTGTGAAATCCTAGACATCTGAATGATATTAAGACTTTGTTACAGATCCTAATCATTCAGATCTATTCAGAACCATTAAGTGATTGTAATATAAAAAAAAAAGACGCAATGGTTATTATTTGAATTATTAAGTTTTAGATCTAAAAAACAAATAAATTTAATGATTAAAATTTGAATGACTAAGAGCCTGTTTGGATTGGCTTATTTTAAGTGCTTTTAAGCACTTTTGTAGCGTTTGGGTAAAATTAAAAAAGTGCTTTTAAGCACTTGCTTTTAAGCCAAAAAGGCAAAAATAATCCAAAAACTATAAGCCCATCCAAACAGTCTCTAAGATCTTCATTAAGTGCAAACAAATGAGGCTTAAGTCATGTTTCTTTAAAGAAAGATAGAGACCTAGAGGCACCCATTGGTGTGCCATAGTGGTCAATGAAGTGGGTTGAGAACTATGATGTATCAAGTTCAAATCCTAATGGAGGCAAAAACACTAAGTGATTTCTTTCTAACTCTTGGTGGAAAGAGTTATCCAATACCTATGTTGGTGGGAGATAGCATGTACCCTGTGATATTAGTCGAGGTGCACATATGCTAGCCCAAAAGAAGAAGATTGAGACTTATAGAGAAGGGCTTGGACAAAGACAAAATCTGTAGTATAACTCAGGGTGTATGGTAGGTGTAAGTTTGGTAATAGATGGAGAAGGGTAAGGGATGGACCCAATATCTGTCGGTGTAAAGGTGAAAACGACGGGTTTGTCGGTTTCTAAATAACAGTGAGAAGAGAGGCGATGAATGAGAAAGGTAAGTAAGATAGCTTGTCAGAAAATACCCCCGTTTAGTGATTCCTAAAGTTGATGAGTGTTGTGAGTTGAGGGATTCTGAGATTTTGGAGAAATTTTTTACCTTGATTTGTAGAACTCTGCTGTCTTCACCAAACATCCGAGGATCATAACTGTATCTCTGAATTAGTCACCTTGTTACTGATAGTGGTGTAAATAGAAATGGAATCAGGCAGAAAATTCTAGAGGGCTACTTCTTTTGGGCCAAAGGAAGTTTGGGGGAGGGCTTAGCCGTCCAAATTACAAATCTCTATAGGAAATGCTCAAAGGACCCAAATCAGTCTATAAAGTAGTTAATCTATCCAGAATTCACAACAATCATGTTGTCTTTTCCGAAAGTTGTAATACTCTTCCAAAAAAGGTTTGGAATTGTAATGCACTGACTGCTGAATCTAGCAAAGTTGCATTTTTTTCCTGCAACAATAGTTTATATATTCTCTCCATCTAGAACCACCGAAATAGATGCGTGGGGATGATCACCCTTATTTTCCTCTATGTAACCTTGTTATTGTGTTTCCTACCTCTTGTGACAGATCTATCACAGTCCATTCACTACTACCAAACAGTGAACATCAGTGATCAACCTGTCTAAACCCCACATGAAAGCAACACTAGTGGCCTGTTTAAGTAGCTAAATAGAGAATAGAGAAGTATAATTTCATATATGCGGAGAACTTTTTCATACATGTTCTGCCCTTGAGTTTGATAAGGGTTTAGCTAGGTAGACTACTTGCAATTTAGATCAGGTTTCATCAGACCATCACTACCTTGAAAAGGAAATAGTTGTATCATTGTTATAATGTTCTCTTCCAGCATCTTTCTGTTTGTTGGTTGAATTATTTGAATGAAGCCAATCTAGTGGGTTTAGGTAGTATTTCCGATAGCATTGACAGAAAAATATTGTGTTTGACAGAATGCTTGGAAATTATGTTGGTTAATAGAATAGAGTTGAGCTTTGTACCTCTACATGACTGCTCTTTGGGTATTTCAGATGATGCTATGGCACAGATATAAGTTGTGTTTTTTATAAACCAGGTATATATGCAACAGCAACAACAACAACAACAAACCCAGTATATTCCCACATAGTGGGGTCTGGGAAGGGTAGAATGTACGCAGTCCATACCACTACCTCTAGGGAGGTAGAGAGGCTGTTTCCGATAGACCCGCGGCTCAAGACAAAAGACATTAAACAGAATCATCAAAATCGTAGAACATGATACAAATATAATAGGTACGACACTCGCAATTAGAGAAAAGAAAAAAAGAAATACATACGTAAATCAATAACTAAAGCCGTAAATAAATAGATAAATGCATAAATTTGCCAACAAACGACAACAAGTCCACCTACTTACTGTCTACTACTCCTCCATACCCTTAGCCCTCTACTCTAATGCTTTTCCTCCATAACTTTCTATCCAGGGTCACATGACCCTCAGTCAGCTGTAACTGCTCCATGTCACGTTTAATTACTTCTCTTCAGTGTTTTTTCGGTCTATCCCTATCCCACTTGAAACCTTCCAAGGCCAACCTTTCACACCTACGAACTGGGACATCCGTGCCCCTCCTCATCACATTACCAAACCATCTCAACCTCACTTCCCGAATTTTATCCTCCACAGACACCACTCCCACCTTCTCTCGAATAATTTCATTCCTAACCCTATCAGCCCTAGTGAATCCACACATCCAGCGTAACATTCTCATTTCCTCCACCTTCAACTTTTGGATATGATAACTCTTAACCGGCCAACACTCTGCTCCATACAACATAGCAGGCCGGACTACAACTCTATAGAATTTGCCTTTCAGTTTGAGGGGCACCTTCTTATCGCATAAAATTCTCGAAGCGAGATTTCATCCAACCTACCCCCATGCGGTAAGATACATCCTCATCTATCTCTCCATTCCCTTGAATCGTAGATCCGAGATACTTAAAACTATCTCTCTTGCAAACCAACTGAGAATCCAACTTTACTACTACCTCCTCCTCTTGCCTCGAGTCACTAAACTTGCACTCCAAGTACTCCGTCTTGGTCCTACTCAACCGAAAACCTTTAGACTCCAGGGTCTCTCACCAAATCTCTAGCTTATCATTAACCCCTTGTCCCGATTCATCAATCAGAACTATATCATCCGCGAAAAGCATACACCAAGGCACCTCGCCTTGTATATTCCGCGTTAGCACATCCATCACCAAAGCGAATAAAAACGGACTAAGAGTTGATCCGTGGTGCAACCCTGTCAAGACTGGGAAATGCTGAGAATCTCCTCCCACTGTCCTTACCCGAGTCTTCGCTCCCTCATACATGTCCTTAATCGCTCTGATATATGCCACCGGAACCCCCCTGGCCTCCAAGCAACTCCAAAGAACCTCCCTGGGGACCTTGTCATACGCCTTTTCTAGGTCTATAAACACCATGTGAAGATCCTTCTTCCTCTCTCTATACTGCTCCACCAGTATCCGCACAAGGTGAATTGCCTCAGTCGTGGAGTGACCAGGCATAAAACCAAATTGGTTCTCCGAAATAGACACAATCTTCCTGAACTTTTGCTCCACCACCCTCTCCCAAATCTTCATCGTGTGACTCAACAACTTAATACCCCGGTAGTTGTTGCAACTCTGAACGTCACCCTTGTTCTTATATAAAGGAATCATCGTGCTCCATCTCCACGCTTCGGGCATCTTTGCTGACTTGAAAATATTGTTAAACAAGTTGATCAGCCACCGCAACCTTGACCCGCCATAGAACTTTCAAAAATCCACCGGAATCTCGTCGGGCCTCATCGCCCTACCCCTTCGCATCTTGCGAATAGCCTCACTGACCTCCTCTATCCTAAAACGCCGACAAAAGCCAAAATCGCTACACTCCCCGAAGTTCTCCAACTCTCCTAACACAACACTTTTGTCCCCCATATCATTCAAGAGCCTATGGAAATAAGACTGCCATATATCCTTAATGAGGGCATCGTCCACCAAAACTCTGCCATCCTCCCCCTTAATGCACCTCACCTGATCCAGATCCCAACCCTTCCGCTCCCTAACCATGGCAAGCCTAAACAACCTCTTCTCCCCTCCTCTCTCCTCTAACTCCTTATACAAACTTTCAAAAACTGCTGTCTTAGCCTCCGTAACAGGTAACTTAGCCTCCTTTTTAGCTACCTTGTACTCTTCCTTGCTCACCCGCTTCTCTTTTTCATCCTTACTCTTCACCAACTTAGTGTAAGCCGCCTTCTTCGTCTCCACCTTTTTCTTAACCTCTTCATTCCACCATCAATCCCCCCGATACCGGCCAGACCAGCCCCTCGAAACCCCCAACACCTCTCTAGCCGACTCCCTGATGCAACCAGCGGCCCTCTCCCAAACGTGTTAGATCGACTATAAGAGTCCTCAGTTACCATGTCGCTTCATCTAAGCTCATCTCAGGCAAATAAACGAGGGGTATATAGTCTGATAAATCTAATAGATCCTACCTCATTGAGGGAGATATGCCAATTGAAAAGGAGAGCCACAGTTGCAGAAGAAAACTCTTATTGACATGACATGACTTTGAAAACTTGCAGTTTCAAAAGAAAAGATTTAAGAGTGTTAACATTGGAGAAGGGGATGAGGGAGAAGATATTTGGTTTTGTCCTGAGTCTATCGCCACGGTCTGTCATTGGAGGTCGAATATCAGATCTGTTGAGTATCTTTATTTATTTTCTGACAATCAATTCCTTTGCCAACTTATATGGCTTTTCAAAAGTTTCAAACTGATATAGGTCGGTCCACTGTTTCATCATTGGCTAAGCTTTGCTGTCCTTCCATTGAACGAGTTCTTTTCTTTGACATGATTGTAGGAGCTTGGCACAGACGTGAACCTATATGCTTTAGTGTTTGGGGAATCTGTTTTAAATGATGCAGTAAGTCCTACCCATTCTTTTATATGAAAGGTTGGTGTATCACTATGTAGATTACTTGTTTTCCTGTATATTGGGAATTTATGTTGTGCATGTGTATTCTTTATCAAAAAAAAAAAAAAACTATGTATATGTTTTTTGTGTATTTATATCTTTGTTTTTCCTTGTATGCTGCACACTTGGAAGATGGCAATTTCCTTGTACAGGTTAGTATACGTGTGCTCAACTGTTGCACGGGTATTGATATCATATGCAAGAGCACCTGCACATACAAATATATCCATATGGATTGACAATCAAGCACTGAATTGTTTTATAGGACGATGTCATTGGTTAGAAGCCACATGTCAACTGGTCAGAATTACTTCATGATAACCGTCCGATTTGTTGAAACTTTTATGGGCTCCCTTTCAGCTGGTTAGTATTTTGGACTGTTTAGTTTTTTGTTCTCATCTTTCTTCACTCTGAGAAAGCTAATGTTGGTATAAGAAAGAGAAGGTCAAGCAGGTGTCGTTTTAAGGGAAAACCCCCTTTTCAAACTATTCAAATTATGTCATTTTCTGGAAAATCCCGAGAGCGTTGCTCTCTTTTCAAGCAATCTGAATATATTTCAGTTGCAACTGCTGGAGCCAAGAAATTTATCTACGTTTTTTTTTTAAAAGGAAGCTGCTGGAGTCAGTATCCATATGCATTTGTTCTATAAGAGCGCGATTGTTTCTCAATAGTTTGGATTTTTTTTTCCAAATCAGCTAACAACTTACTGCTCTGATTCTACAGGTGTTGGAGTTGGATTTGTTTCTGCTTTCATATCCGTCACGTTTTATTTTCTTCCCACGGTGCATCTTTCACACAGTTTGTATGCACAGAAACAATGAACCATGAAGTTTTACCTCCTTAATGATTTCTAACCAAAATTTGTAGGTCTTCTAAAGATGGTGCCTCAATAATCACCAACTTCTCGAGGCACTATGATTAATAAGCTTGAAGGTTCTATTATACTTCCTCCGTTCAAAAAGAATGGCCCTTCTTTTTTTGGCAACACTTTAATTCCAGCTTTTCACGTGGCATGTTTAAGCCACAAGATTAAGGGACATTTTGGTACATTTGACATAACTTTAGTTTAAGACCACAAGATTCAAAAGTCTTCTTTATTTTCTTAAATTCCGTGCCAAGTTAAAATAAGTCATTCTTTCTGAATCGGAGGGAGTATTTAGTTACATTTATATCCTGCATAGTCGAACAGGAATGAAGGTTATTCATCTTCAGATTCTCTCAGCCTTACCTATTTGGTCTTTTCATTCTTTTTTTGTGTGTTGTCCATTTCCTTTACTCTTCAAATTATGAAATGTGCATTTGATGCTTTCTAGCTCATAAAATGTTGTGATGCCTTGACTTCACACACCTTTTCAAATATGCTGGCTTGGATATTGACAAGTAAGTCAAGTATTCTGTAGTTTTCTGCTCGATCTACTAGTGACTTATATTGATAGATTTTCTGCTAATGCTGTTGGCAGTCTTCAGAACTTGGAGAGCTGTTTGTTTGTCCTATTCCCATATTTCTCGTAAGTCTACATCAGATTCTCTCACCTTTTTACATTCTATCTTGATTTTGTGCCTAACATGTGTTTTATCATGAACCATCATCTTCCAGATATATGCTAGCAGAAGGACTTGGTCTCTCTGGCATAGTGTCTATATTGTTCACTGGAGTCGTAAGTTTCATCTACATTTTCTCTTCTTTTTTTTTTTTTTTTTTTTCATCTTCTGTTCCTACCATATGTGGTTAGTGCTTCTTGACTTGTCTTGTAGGTTATGAAGCGGTATACGTACTCAAATTTATCAGAAAGTTCACAGCGATTTGTGTCGGCGTTTTTTCATTTGATATCATCATTGGCTGAAACTTTTGTGTAAGTTGAGCATCTGAGTTTTTGAGGAATTGTGATATTTTGTACTTCCCATTTTTGTTAAATAACTTTACTAAGTGCTTGGTTTTGTTTAACGTGCAGATTTATATATATGGGCATTGATATCGCGATGGAAAAACATAGCTGGTCCCATGTTGGATTTATCTTCTTCTCAATTGTATCCTTAACATGTTTTCTTTATATGTTGAAACTCATTCCTTGATGTTATTGCGAATCAAACTTTTTTCCTTTAACTTCTTGTTCGCCCCAGCTGTTCATTGTGATTGCGAGGTATGTTTTATTACTCTTTTTTCTTGTTCTCTAGGATTACAAATGGTTGGGTGGTTTTATCCCAAACTCATTGTCCTAATGCCTTTGTTGCTCTACATTTTCCCGTACTTAACATTAAATTATGGATGGAATGATCTCAAGGTTGTAAATATATAATTTCTAATATTTTTCCTCTCTTTCATTAAGGGCTGCCAATGTGTTTGGTTGTGCATATTTGGTGAATCTTGTACGACCTCCACACCGGAAGATACCAGCAAAACATCAAAAAGCACTCTGGTACAGTGGTAAGTAGAAGAAATTATTTTTGTCTTTGTTGTGGCTTTTCGATTTTATTTGATCTCTCTATTAATGTGGATATCAAGGACTTCGAGGCGCTATGGCTTTTGCCCTTGCTTTGCAGTCAGTCCATGATCTTCCTGAAGGACACGGTCAGACAATATTCACTGCTACCACTGCCATTGTTGTATTAACGGTAGGAAACTAACTCGAGTTTTGATTTAATTTCTTATTGATGGCCTAATATGCATGAAAAAGTTATCCTGAGATCAAGTGGCAAAGAGTAACTAATCGAAATAAGCTGATTCTACTGTGGGTGAGAAACTGTTGTTAGGATGAGTACATAGATGCGAACATTGAAGTCAGATATGCAACTGCAAAATTTTCCTCCTTTGCTAATTTCAAGCGTTAGAGTTGCTGGTCAAAAACTTCTATTGTGCGTCTTTTTTCCTTTTAAAAAGTGAAATAGGGTAAAAAAATATTTTTCTAGCATCAAGTGATTGCTAGGCCTATGCATCACTAAATAACCAAACCTCAGTCCTTTTACTGCACGTAATGAAATGAGAGTTTCTATCATTAAACCTGTATCATGTACATCTATCTCCCAATTGCATAGTGCTAGCAAAAATATACATCTGAGGATGCATACATTGGTTCTTCCTCTAAAATTCTTCTGGTTCCGCTCTTTCCATATCACGCACCAAATGGCTGCGGGGATGTTATTCGGTGTTCCATATCTCTATTCTGCTTCGTATGCTGTCTTGAAAACCAACATTGCTCTTTGGTACTTTTTGGCATGCACCAACGAAGTTCTAGTTGGTTCAGCATCAGGTGCCATAATTTCTTGTCAGTCTGCGGTGGATGAATGCATAATTCGTGTACTCATATCCTAACTCAAAAAGCACACATCTGTTACATGTAACAATTCCTCTTCTTTGTAATTTGTGTTGGACATGCTTCATGTGCTATCTGCTATGTGAAACATTTCCCTTGTAAAGTTCTCTGTTTTTCCAAACAAGTGTCCATGGTCAACCAGCATTTGTGTTGCTGGACAGAAACCTGTATGCTGAACTGTGAAATGGCTATTTCTGCTTTGCATATCAAATAGTTTGGAATGCTTGTGTTATTTGAGGTGTTGCTGACGTGCCGGAGTAGGTGGCAGATGCTCTCCTGTTTACAATCATTGTGGTGTCTCCTGATTAGGGTGTCAGTCCTGCCTTTATGTGAGCCATATTCTGCAATTACAGCTGTTGGGTTTGCCACCAGTCTGAAAATTTCAGGGGACTGTGCCCTCAGGGGATAATGACCTATCCCATGCCTCAAGCCAAAAATGTATTTTCTTGTCATCTCCTACTTTGAACTCTTCATTACCTGTTAACTGCTCCCATAATTGTCTAATCTGCAAGACATGTTTATTTAGTAATCCATTGATTTCATATTTTGCTTTTACTACTTCTCTCCAGAGAACTCCTTTTGGTAGATCTCCATAGCCATTTAAACAGTAGAATTTGATTGTCTACTCCTTGATGCTTTATTCCCAGTCTTCTTACTTTTCTGGTTGCCCTGGTCACAGTATTCCAGTTCAGCAAATTATGTGTTTTCTTCTCCCTGATGCCTTGCTATAAAAATTTCCCCCCAGTTTGTCAGTTTTTTTCTCTAATGTTTTGAGCATTGGGAACATGGACATGGTGTAAGTTGGAAGCACATCCAGCACAGAATATATGAACAGCAATCTGTCTCCACAAGTATTTTCATTTCCAATTCGCCAATTTCCTTTCACATTTTTCCAAGACTTCCTTGAATACTTTCAGCTTTGAAATTATTGCCCTGTGGCACACCAAGGTTTTAATTTCTTGCAGCCTAACATCTGTGAGTTCCCTGCATTGTTATCTACTTCATTGCCTGGGAATAGATGCCTTTTGGTAAATTTATTGCAGCTTAGTTAACCCTTCAAACAGCAGAATTAAAACAAAAAATTATGTGCTGTTCGTCTACCTCACCCAAGACTAGAGTGTCATCTGCAAATAAAATTATAAAATGTGAGACTTGTACAAGTCCTCTTGCCTTCTTACCCAAACTGAGAAGCCCGTTCTCCAGCTTCTTGGATAGCCACCTTTGACATTGTGCTTAGGCCTTCCATAACCTAAATAAAGAAAAGAAGCCTACTGGTTCACCATTCACCAAAGTCCAAAACTGAGAAACTTCACTGCTGAAATGCAGCTCCTACTCTGATTGCTCCATGTAGTCCATTCAGTTAATATCCCAATGGACATGATTATATTTTTTCTCTTATGTTTAGTTTGCAGAATAATCTAGCTTATCTACAAGATTACACATTTGTATGCGATTAGGACTAAATATGAGATCTGTCTCCCCTTGGTAAATGCTAACTGTTTGCCACCAACTATGATATTACCCTTTTATTCTTCCCACCAGCAGCTTCGCCAAAATCTTGTAAAAAGTTCCTACAAGGCTGACTGGTCTTGAGTCTTTAAGCTGGCTTGCACCATTCTTCTTTTGCATATACATGCGACTTATGCATTCATCTTTAGAAGCCATTTAGTTTATAAAACCTGTACTGAGTTGGCTCTATCCTGGTTTAGCTATTTGGAGTTATTATCATGGGGTACGATAAATTCCTATTAAAACCTGTACTGAGTTGGCTCTATCCTGGTTTAGCTATTTGGAGTTGTTATGTACATAGTTCAAGATTTTATGAAGTTCAACTTTTATGCCCTAGTAAATTAAGTTTGGGTGTAAATTTTTGTTGGATGTACAAGAAATTAACCAGAATGAAGAAGAGGTTTTCACCTAGAGTATCCTCCTCCGTGTGATTGCTCCAAATAGATTAAGCACTTTGCGCTGATGTCCACTAGAGTCATACCAAATTCAAAGCTGTGTTAGTAAATTCCTTGATAGGCAGCTACTGCAGTGAATGAGCTATGTCAACCTTTCGGTTTGGTGGAGTGGGGGGTGGGGTGGGGGTGGGGGGGAGTGCATCTGGTGATCTAGCACAAAAGGGCTTTTGAAGAACAAGTGTCATTCACAAGAGCAACAGAAGTTCAGTCTTAAAGCCAAGCTAGATTTTTTCTTGGTGACACTTGTTTTTCTTTGCTCCATTTCACACACATCCCACTATCATTATCTTCAACCAACTTTAAAGGCTCCTGTCAAGTGTCACCTGACATGCAATGACTAAGCTTAATTCAAATTAGTCAATAATGGCTAACCTTAGTTCGAACTAGTCAATATCACCCATATGTATATTTTGCTTCCATTAGGCTCTGTTAATTCAAATTAGTCGATAATGGCTAACCTTAATTCGACTGCATTTGGGTCGGGTTGGGTTTGGGTGGATTGGTTGGGTTTGTTGATTAATTGGTATTAATAATAATTTCAACCAATAAGAAGAAGGTTTCACATGTTGAATGAATATTCTAATTATTTTGCTTAAATGGTTTGTTAAGGGAAAGAGCAAAATAGGCCCCAAAGGTGGATGGAAGGGCATTTTAGAGCCCAAAGGTGGAAGGAGGGTATATTTGTACCATTTCTCATACTTGAAGGGTAAATTTGACCCTCTTCCGTTGTTTTTAAGTAAATAAAAGATAGAAAGACAGTCGAAATCAAGGTTATTTTACCATTGTTTTTCAAGTAAATTAAAGATAAAAGACGAAATCAAGATTATTTTGATCTTTTAGGTGTTTCATCCTTGTAAAGCTAATAGCATAGAAATTGGATCCAGTTGAAATAATACTGAAATTGCATTATATAATTATGTTGGTATTGCTTATACCGGAAATGAAATGCCAACTAAATTCAATATAAAATTTTACTGAACTTTTATACCAGGACTAGTTTCTTACTCCCGGTTACCAAATGCCTCCTCCTTCATTAGAGTGTTGCTCCATATCCTCTGGTTCTATTTTTTCGTTGGTTACCACTATAGTAGTTCACATATTTACCAACCAATATAATAAATTTAACACTGTCAAAAAAAAAAATTCACATATTTACCATTGTTTTTAAGTAAAAAAGGTAGAAAGACGAAATCAAGGTTGTTTTAACCTTTTAGGTGTTTCATCCTTGTAAAGTTGATCTCGTAGAAGTTACCCCGTGTTGGATTCAGTTGAAATAATACTGGTATTGCATTATATAATTATATCGGTATTGCTTATACCGGAAATGAAATGCCAACAAAATCCAATTTAAAATTTTGCCGAACTTTATGTAGGACTATTTTCTTATTCCCGGTTACCAAATGCCCCTTCTCTAGAATGTTGCTCCATAGTCTCTGGTTCTAGTTTTTTATTGGTTACCAATATGGAAAGCAGTACATAGCATATGGAAGAAAAAGAGCAGTAACAACAACAAACTTGTGTGATAGCCGAAGCACAAGAAATAAATGTGGTAACAATAATCAAAGAACCCAAAACTTATATCACCTAGGCTACACTGCAGGAAAGCGAGAGAACACTCTCTGTTACCATTGTCAAAAAAAAAAAAAAAGGCGAGAGAACACTCAACTACCAACCTTCTACTCTAATCCACGACCTACAAACCCTCCTACTCTTACCATATAAAATTATTATCTTTATTCAAAGTGAAAATAAGCTTATTTCAATACTTTTAGCATTGATTTTCTTGACTTTGGATGCTGCAACCATGTTAAGATATTTTTAAAAAAGGAATATTATTTGGAAAGTTCTTAATGTTCAAATAGTAATTACCTTTGTATCTTATTTGGACAATAAATGAAAATAAGAAAAATCGTTTTATCCGAATATCTTGTTGCTTTCACATGAAGTTCTCCCAAAAAAATTTACTACCAATACTACAATAACAATTGCGATGGCTCAACCTTAAACTAGTAGGGTGCGAGACGTGACTTGGTTCTTTAAAAAAAAAAAAAGAAATATAGGAGACATGACTAATTTTTTTTTTCTTTTGTCCGTTATTTCATTGCTCAGTAAATTGTATTTTAAAGTATTTTAAAGTAACTACTGGTTCTCTAGTTGCTCAGTAAATTTTATTATGAAGTAACTAGTGGTTCACTAAGAGTAGATATCCTCTAATTTTCAATTATCACACTTGTCCCTACATTGAAATATAAAATTTAACCAAACTTAAGGTGTATTAGCAGACATTGGACTTAACGTAATTACCAACAACCAATAAATATTAATTCCAACTAGTTGGTATTGCTTACATGGATCCTTGCTTCCATTGTACACGCTATGATAAATCCGCATTGATTTCAAGATATTATAGGTCTTTTGAGACAACTTTGGTCCATGGAATTTTAGGTCTACCTCAACTTGATGTAATACCTTCAATCATCATGGTGTTACAACACCGATCTATGCAATTTGAAGTACGTAGGACATGATTTGACCATCATGCAGTCTTCTCTCGTTATCTCCTATAATGTGCTACTTGTATCTTTTGTCGAATATGATTATTTCTAATGTCTTCTGTCTATCCATCTTAATTTCTATTAAATATTAGAATTGTAATATAAGACTGCGTACAATAGACCCTTGTGGTCCGGACTTTCGATGGGCCCCATGCATAGTGGGAGCTTTAGTGCACTGAGCTTCCTTTTTTAATTTGTATTAATTATTTAAGTTTTCATATTTTGGTTGTAGTGCTTTTTGTATTATAACAACTTAACCAATATCAAGTCCGGGGAAGGTAAAGTGTATGCAGATCTTATCTCTACCTTGGAGGTATAGAGGTTGTTTCTGATAGACCCTTGCCTCAAGGAAAAACAGTTAAGCAACATGACAAAAGAATTGACAAAAGTGAAAAAGTCATGGCAAAATACTACAGAAAGCGTGACAAATCATTTTGAATAGTACAACAACAACAACAATAGACCCAGTGAAATCCTCAAGTAGAATCTTGGGAGAGTAGAGTGTATACAACCTTACATCTAGAGAGGTGGTTTCAAAAGTCCCTCAGCTTTAAAACTTGCCAAACAGTTCAAAAAAAAGGAATAATGATAGGGGGCCAATCACAGAAACAAAATAATAGTAACTGTGCGACAAGAAACTACAGGAATAATGCTATGAATACTAGTATGGAAAGATAAACAAGATAATGCTCTACTACCGGTTAATTTTCTGCCCTAATCTGTATTCCTCCATAATCTCCTATTTATGGTCATCTCCTCGGTAAGTTGAAATTATGCCATGTCCTGTCTCGTCACCTCTCTGCAATACTCTTTTGGCCTACCTCCACCTTACCTCCACACCGAGGCATCCGTGCATCTCCTTTGCACATGCCTAACCCATTGCAACCTCGCTTCCCGTATCTTGTTCTCCGCCGAAACCATTCCTATCCTATCCCAAATATCTTCATCTCTAATTCTATCCCTCCTAATGTGCCCATATATTTTCGTAATATTCTTATTTCTGCAACTTTTATTTTCTGAATGTCGTTCCATATAACACTTAGTCTAACCACTACTCTGTGGAACTTTTCTTTAAGTTTAAGTGGTACCTTTTATAATGCATGACTCCAAATGCGAGCTTCCATTTTATCCATCTTTCACCAATACAACGTGTAACATCTTCATATATCTCCTCATTCTTTTTGGATAATAGAGCCTAGATACTTGATACTCGCTCTCTTGGATGGCCTGTATATCAAGCCTCACATTCACGCTAGCCTCTGTGTTACATTACTGAATTTGCACTCCTAAGTATTTTGTCTTGTTAATGCTTAACTTGAACCCTTTTTGTACTCTAGGGTTTGTCTTCAAACCTCCAGCTTAGCATTAACTCCGCCTTAAGTCTAGCTATGTCGTACGCAAATAACATATACCATAGCACCTCTCCTTGGATATGCCGCGTCAATTCATCCATCATTAAGGCAAACAAAAACAAGCTAAAATATGATCCTACGTGCAACCCCGTCACAACTGGGAAGTGCTATGAGTCTCTTTCGATTGACCTTACCCGAGTCTTAGCTCTATCGGACATATCCTTGATCGCCCTAATGTACGCCGCATGTATCCCTTTAGCCTCCAAGCATCTCCATAGAACTTCCCTTGGGACATTATCGTAAGCCTTTTCTAGGTTGATGAATCCCATGGGTAAGTTGTCCTTCTCCCTAAATTGCTCCATTAGTCTCCTTACATGATGAATGACTTATGTAGTTGAGAGGCCCTGAATGAAACCGAACTAGTTCACGGTAATAGCCACGTCTCTCGCCTCCCTCATCTCCACTACCTTCTCCCAAACTTTCATAGTGTGACTTATAGTTTGATACCCCTATAGTTAATTCTGAATGTCACTCTTGTTCTCATACAATGGGATCATTGTACTCCACCTCCATTCTTTGGGCATTTTCGCCATCTTTTGAAATTATTTTGTATCAAAATAACTGCTTCTTTGATAGGTTGAAGGCAATTTTGATCTGTAAGCTTAGATATGAAAATATGAATTTGTATTTATCAGCTTGTTGAGGAGGATAGTGTCTATTTCGGAGAATCAGTTTGGTTTTATGCCTGGTCGCTCGACGACTGAGGCATTTCACCTAGTGCGGAGACTGGTTGAGCAGTATAGAAAGAGGAAGAGGGATCTTCACATAGTGTTTATTGACTTGGAAAAGGCATATGACAAAGTCCTAGGGAGGTTCTTTGGAGATGCTTGAAAGTGAGGGGGGTCCCTATGGCGTACATTTGTTCAATTAGGGACATGTACGAGGGGGCAAAGACTCGGGTAAGGACTGTGGGAGGGGATTCTGACCATTTTTTGGTCCTGACTGGATTGCACCAGGGATCGACTCTTAATCCGTTTTTATTCGCCGTGGTTATGGATGTGTTGACAAGAAGTATTCAAGGTGAGGTGCCATGGTGTATGTTTTTGCGGATGATGTAGTTTTGATTGATGAGTCGCGTCGAGGTGTTAATGATAAGTTGGAGGTTTGGAGACAAACCCTGGAAACTAAAGGTTTCAGGTTGAGTAGGACAAAGACGGAGTACTTGGAGTATAAGTTTAGTGACACGAGGCAAGAGGACGAGGTAGTAGTGAAGTTGGAGTCTCAGGTGGTGTGTAAGAGAGATAGTTTAAGTACCTTGGTCTATGATTCAGGGGAATGGAGAGATTGACGAGGATGTCTCTCATCGTATTGGGGCAGGTTGGTTGAAATGGCGGCTCGCCTCGGGAATCCTTTGCGATAAGAAGGTGCCTCTCAAGCTTAAAGGCAAATTCTAAAGAGTTGTAGTCCGATCGGCTATGTTGTATGGCGCGGAGTGCTGGCCAGTTAAGAACTCTCACGTCCAGAAGTTGAAGGTGGAAAAAATGAGGATGTTGCGTTGGATGTGCGGTATCATGAGGGATGATAGGGTTAGGAATGAGGCTATTCGGGGCAATGTGGGAGTGGCGTCGGTGGAGGATAAAATTCGGGAAGAGAGGTTGAGATGGTTTGGGCATGTGATGAGAAGGGGCACGGATGCTCCAGTTCGTAGGTGTGAGAGGTTGGCCTTGGATGGTTTCAAGCGGGGTAGGGGTAGACCGAAGAAATACTGGACAGAAGTAATTAGACATGACATGAAGCAATTACGGCTCACCGAGGACATGACCCTTGATAGGAAGGTTTGGAGGAAGAGTATTAGGGTAGAGGGCTAAGGGATGTGGTTAAGTCATAGGCTGGAGTTAGGAGAGTTTCGTGTAGCTTGGTTGGTAGGGCTAAGGTTGGGGGGGGGGGGCTTTTTGTTGGTTCATGTACTTATTTGAGGTTGTTGTATCGTTGTTATTTTATCATGTTGTATGCTTGCGATATTTGAACACAGTCTCGGTTCTTTTCTTGAGCCAGGGGTCTATCGGAAACAACCTCTCTATTTCTTCGGATGTAGTGGTATGAACTGCGCACATTCTACCCTCCCCAGACCCCACTATGTGGGAATATACTGGGTTTGTTGTTGTTGTACACATTTACCACTGTAAATCAAGGTTATTTTGATCTTTTAGGTGCTTCATCCTCGTAAACCTAATCTCGTTGAAGTTATCTCATGTTGGATCCAATTGAAATAATACTCACATTGCATTATATAATTTTATGGTATTGCTTATATCGGAAATGAAATGCCAACAAAATCCAATATAAAATTTTCCTGAACTTTATACCAGGACTATATTCTTATTCCCTGTTGCCGAATGACTCCTTCCTCTCTAGAATGTTACTCCATATTCTCTGGTTCTAATTTTTTGTTGGTTTCTCAGTAGTTTTGTCAATTACGCCATTGCTATTGCTTGCAAAATCGCATACATTGTGAAACTCCGTCTTCTATATTATTAACTAAATCATCCGTAAGAAGATAAAAACAAGTATGAGCTCGAGGCATATCCTGGTGTAATCCCTGGATGGCACTTCAGTATTTTCCTCCAACTATACTTACGCTTGTTTTGCTACTTCGTACGTATCATGCGTGATGTTTATGTATTTGATAGTTTCTTTTTTTTTCAACATCCATCACAAGGACTTCTTGTCTAGGCCATTAATATCATGTGGAGATCTTTCTCCTCTTCCTGCAAACTGTGATTAATCTATTTTGCAAAAATATAGCCTCAAGATCCATAGCCTAGCCTAAGTTGGTTCCATGTCAGCCTCTAGTGCCTCCATGTCAATGCTCTATCACTTTTTATCAAAGTGTTTCAACGTACGACTTCAAAATTTGTAACTTATACGATTTTGAATATCTCCATTAGTCTTATTAATTTGGACAAGTGCTCATTCTCTAGTGGTTTGGCATCTTTCCACTCCTTTATATAACATTGAATAGTTCTTCAGAGCAATCCTTTTCAGACTTTCTTTAGGTACCATTTAGGCCATAGGTTTTCCGAACTCATGTTCTTGGTGCCTTTACTTCTCCTGACCTAATTATGACTTATGAGTGTAGCCAAAATTATCATCTTTCACGGATGTATAAATATCTGTGCAGTTCTTATGACCCTCAATCGCATCAACAACAACAACAACAACAAACCCAGTGTATTCCCACCTAGTGGGGTCTGGGGGGGGGGGGGTAAGATGTACGCAGTCCATACCTCTACCTCTGAAGAAGTAGAAAGGCTGTTTCCGATAGACCCCCGGCTCAATACACGAGACACCACACAAATATAAAGTAACGCACAGAACAGGATTTCATAACGTAAATACGACACCCATAAGTAGTAGGAACCATCGGAAAGCACCCAGATTCGTAATAAAACATGGAACACCGAAAGCATAACAAGAAGAAGAATAGAAAATAGGAATAAAATAAGAATAGGAAGAATAACAGGAATAAAACCCCCACCAAATACTTCCCTACCCTAACGCCCCAAACTGACCCTAGTTTTCTGCCCTAATTCGCGCCCTCCAGACCTTCCTATCTAGGGTCATGTCCTCGGTGAGCTGTAGCTGCTCCATATTCCGCCTAAACACCTCACCCCAGTACTTCTTCGGCCTTCCCCTACCCCGCCTAAAACCATCCAACGCTAGCCTCTCACACCTACGAACCGGGGCATCCGTGTCCCTCCTATTCACGTGTCCAAACCAACTCAATCGGACTTCCCGCATCTTGCACTCCACTGGAGCCACACCAACCTTCTCCCTGATAGTCTCATTCCTAACTCTATCCCCTCGAGTCATCCCACACATCCAGCGCAACATCCGCATTTCCGCCACCTTCATTTTTTGGATGTGGGAGTTCTTAACTGGCCAACACTCCGCTCCATACAACATGGCCGGACGGACTACCATCCTGTAGAATTTGCCTTTAAGCTTGGGCGGCACCTTCTTATCACACAACACCCCCGACGCGAGCTTCCACTTCAACCATCCCGCCCCGATACGGTGCGAGACATACTCGTCAATCTCACCGTTACCCTGTATCACGGACCCGAGATACTTGAAACTATCCCTCTTACATACCTCCTGCGATTCCAGCTTCACGACCACCTCGTCCTCCAACCTCACGTCATTAAACTTGCATTCCAAATACTCTGTCTTGCTTCTGCTCAACCTGAACCCTTTAGACTCAAGAGTTTGTCTCCACACCTCTAATTTGTCATTCACACCCTTTCGGGTCTCGTCAATCAGAACTACATCGTCTGCAAAAAGCATACACCAAGGCACCTCCCCTTGAATACGCCGCGTCAATACATCCATCACCAAAGCAAACAAAAAAGGACTAAGAGTAGATCCCTGATGCAATCCTGTCAAGACAGTGAAATGCTCTGAGTCTCCTCCCGCCGTCCTTACCTGAGTTTTCGCTCCATCATACATATCTTTAACTGCTCTGATATAAGCCATCGGGACTCGACTCACCTCCAAGCATCTCCAAAGCACCTCCCTGGGAACTTTGTCGTAAGCCTTCTCTAGGTCGATAAACACCATGTGCAGGTCCTTCTTCCTTTCCCTATACTGTTCCACCAGCCTCCGTACCAGGTGAATTGCCTCCGTCGTCGAGCGCCCAGGCATAAATCCAAACTGATTTTCCGAAATAGACACTATCCGTCTCAGCCTCCCTTCGACCACTCTCTCCCAAATCTTCATAAAGTGACTCAATAACTTAATCCCTCTATAGTTATTGCAACACTGGATGTCACCCTTATTCTTATAAAGAGGGATCATGGTACTCCACCTCCATGCCTCGGGCATCATTGCTGTCTTGAAGATTTCGTTAAACAGACCAGTCAACCATCTTACCCCAGCCTCTCCAACGTACTTCCAAAACTCCACCGGTATCTCATCCGGCCCCGTCGCCCTACCCCTCCGCATCCTGCGAACAGCCTCTCTAACCTCTTCTACCCTAAAACGTCTACAATAACTAAACTCCCGACACTCCTCTGAAAGCTCCAGTTCCCCTAACACAATAGCTCTATCCCCTTCGTCATTCAAGAGCCTATGAAAGTATGACTTCCATCTATTCTTAATATGGCTGTCCTCCATCAACACTCTGCCGTCCTCCCCCTTAATGCACCTCACCTGATCGAGGTCACGGCCCTTCCTCTCCCTAGCCTTAGCGAGTCTAAACAACTTTTTCTCCCCTCCTTTCCCCTGTAACCCCGCATACAGGCTCTCAAACGCGGTCGTCTTAGCTGCCGTGACTGCTGACTTAGCCTCCTTCCGAGCTAGCTTGTACTCTTTCCTGTTTACCCGTTTCTCTTCTTCATCCCTGCTCTCCACCAACTTAGCATACGCCTCTTTCTTGGACCGTACTTTCTTCTCCACCTCTTCATTCCACCACCAATCCCCCTGATGGTGCCCAGCCCGGCCCCTAGAAACACCCAACACCTCACTTGCCTTCTCCCTGATGCACCTAGCCGCCCTATCCCACATACTATCCACGTCCCCCCTACACTCCCACACCCCCATTCCCGCCAACTTCTCCCCTATCTCCCACGCATTCACTGGCGTCAAACCGCCCCACTTAATTCTAGGTCTACACTCCTTACTCCTCCTCTTACTATTCGTCTTTATACCCAAGTCCATGACCAAGAGCCTATGCTGGGTCGAAAGGTTCTTACTCGGGATGACCTTACAATCCCTACACAACACCCTATCCCCTTTCCTGATCAACATAAAGTCAATCTGGGTCCTGGCCATCGCGCTTCGAAAGGTGATGAGGTGATCGTCCTTCTTCGGGAAGCCCGAGTTCACCACCACCAGCCCAAAGGACCTCGCGAACTCCAAAAAGGTAGCCCCCTCTTCATTTCTCACCCCAAAACCAAAACCACCATGCACATCACCAAAGCCTCCCGGTAACGCGCCGATGTGCCCGTTGAAATCTCCTGCTACAACAATCTTCTCCGAGCTAGGCACGCCTCTCAGCACCTCCTCCAAAGCCTCCCAAAACCGCAACTTCTCCTCCCCCTCCGAGCCCACTTGCGGCGCATAGGCGCTACACACATTCAGGGTAAACCCCCGAATGACCAACTTAATAGTCATCAACCTATCGTTGATCCTCTTCACCTCTACTACCTGGCCTCTAAGCTCTTCATCTACTAAGATGCCGACTCCATTCCTCCGCCTCTCGCTCCCAGAGTACCACAGCTTGTAACCATCCACATCCCTAGCCTTAGACCCTACCCACTTGGTCTCTTGAATACACGCAATATTGATCCTCTTCTTCCTAAGAATCTTCACAAGCTCGATAGATTTACCCTGAAGGGTCCCTATATTCCACGAACCAACCCTCAGCCTACCAACACTATCCCCCCGCCCTCCCCTACCGCCCCCGCAGCCATACCTTGGCCTCCCTCCCACTCCCGCCCTTACCGCATCCCCCGCCCCCACAACTGCCCCACATCCTAACCCCCTCAGACATGACCCTATCCAACCATTACCGCTCACAGCCACTACACAGGAAAATATAAGAAAATATACTCAAAGGCAAGAAACGACCACAACAACAGCAACAACAGACAACAGTCACAGCAACAACAAACAACAGACAATAGCAACAATAGACAACAGATAATAACAACAAATCACAAGCAGATACCCAAACAAAAGCAGTGCAAGAAAACAACCACAGCCACAGCGACAACAACAACAGATACGGACAATATCAGTAAATCAACTGCAAGTCGGATAAAACTAGCAGGAAACGGGGAATAAAATGAAATAGCGAGGAATGAAATAGCAAAGGTTAGAGATCACCGGGTCACGCTTGTAGACCAAGCCGGAAAACCCGAACCCAGCGTTGACCGGGTTCCGGTGAGTTCCGGTGCTGAGATGGAGCTGCGGCTGCTGGAGGCCGGCTGAACTGGTCGGCGTCGTCTGGTCGGCGTTCGGGTGATGCGACTGTTGGCGACCGAGCAGCTGGCGGGTGAAGGCGGAGCTGCGGCGGCGGCTGGCTGGGGCCGAGCTGCGGCTGCTGGGGGGGGGGGGGGGGTCGGTCGATCGGCGGCTGCTGGGGGGGGGGGGGTCGGTCGGCGGCTGCTGGGGGGCAGCGTTTGCTGGAGACCGAGGGGGGGGTTGGGGGGGTGGGTCTCGCCGGATCCGGCGATGGGGGAGGGAGGGGTCGGCGGGCTGACGCCGAAGGTCGCGCCGGTGGCCGGCGACCGGAGCCGGAGATCGGGTCGGGTCAACGACGACGGTCGACCGGAGGTCGGCTCCGAAGGTCAGCGACGGCGACGGGGCCGGGGACCGGGGAGAGAGAAGGCAAAATATTTTGAAAATTTGGGTTGACAACACAGGAGGATAAATTCGGTGCAAACAGGTAAATCTCTCTATAAGTTTTTCAATTTACCAAAAACCTAACCATGACTCTGCTTCCTCATTCGCATACACTAAAGAAATCAAAAGTCTCATACACTAAAAGTAAACAGAAGTTTTAACATTATGCACCGAAAGGCTTCTCAAAACCATCGCATTACACAGTTTATTAGAGAACTCAATGTTGGAAAAAAAAGAGAACTTTATCACGAAAAAGAAAACGTTGATCAGATTCAGAAGAAAGACTCAAACTGATGGTGACTAATGTCTCTATTCTGCTGAAGCCATGCACTTTTACGTTTTCTGGAACTACTGGCCTTCATATAAACTTATCTCCTGAGATGCTAGTGAAACCCCAAACATTATATTGCAAAAAGTGGGTTTGACAATTCACGTGTCATTCTACAATCATATAATGTTTCAGAGTAAGTATGTCAATAGATGGTTTTTCCTGAGTTTGCACGTAGCTGAAACATTACTGCTTCTAAAAGTAGGAGATCTACAATGAACCATAGTGTTGCTTTAGAATATTCCATTTTGATTACCTTTACTCCTTTCTACCTACTCTTCCTCCATACTGGATAAATGATCTCTTCCAGAATATATGATATAATTTAATCAAACTCCGTCTGCAACTTTTCAGGTTTTGATTATTGGAGGATCAACAGGAACCATGCTAGAAGCCTTGGAAGTTGTGGGTGATGGTCAATCTGGCTCCTTGGGTGAAGTAAGTGCATTAGCCTAGCTGTTTTCAAATTTTGTAATAAGTTAGAATGTGTTGTTCAGTGCACTAATTCTTTCTCCTGCTTTTTTCCTGACTTCAGAATTTTGAGGGGAACAATGGATATGTAGCTCCTTCTTATAGTGATGAATCTTATGATGGTGAACCGTCATCAGGGAATAGGTTCAGGATGAAACTTAAGGAGTTCCACAAGAGGTAATGTTCTTTTGCTTGTGGCACAATGTAATTGTAGGGAGATTTGAGTTTTGGTGTTTTAGTGTTTTAGTGTCCTTTTTTGTTTTCCACCCGGTGTCCAGTACCCACGTTCTCCTCAAGTTACCAAGTCATCCCAGCTAACTAGCTAAGTGGGTATCACTGCCTCATCATTTCCCGTCTTTTAATGCATTTAATTGTTCTCTCCAGTACTACTTCGTTCTCAGCATTGGACAAGAACTATCTCACTCCATTCTTTACTACTCAAGGTGGAGATGAAGATGAAGGTAAGCTGCACATCGTTTACGCTTTATAATGTTTTGGTAACTTGATGTGAGAATCGGACTGTTTCTGTCAACATCCTATTTAATCATTCACCTACATTGGTTCTTGTGCTCATCATCTTGTCTAATCATGTATTGGTTACCAACTCGATAAGCTCATGCATGACAATTTTTCCTGGCACACAGATGAGCCAATAATGCACAACTCCAGAAAAGGTGGTTATGATGGCTGCAACTGACTTTTCAAATAGCACAATCAAATTCAAGATGACAAGATTAGTACAAATCACATTTTGCTGCAAAGACGAAATAAACTTCAAGTATACTCTGTGGACACAATGAGTGGCTTGTTGGTTGTAAGCATGCATCAATTATGACAAAAAGTTTAGATACTTTATGGGTACAAAGAATAACGGGTGGCAATTCAGTATAGGAAGTTTAGGATTTAGCATACCTAGCAAAGCAAAATCATCTGATATCCCTTGTATATGAATGTTCAAGCCAGGATTAGGGACGAAAACAGATCTCCGAGTGGCTACTATATGCTGAAATGGCGATACTATTCACTGATCTTTAACTTTTACGAATTAGTGTAAGTAATTGCAAAGCCAGGATTAAGGACAGAAACAGAACTCTGAGTGGCTTCTATCTGCTGAAATGGCGATACTATTTGCTGATCTTTGACTCTTACGAATTAGTGTAAAGTGATTGCATATTCCACTAAGCTAGTAGTGTGTTGCTTCGTGCAGCTTATCAGCTTCATTTTAACAGGCAATGTAGATCATTACTGCCATGAGGAAACATTCAACCATTTTTGGTTGTTCCTAATTTGGTTCTCAACGTTAAGTTGCCAATTTATTTGGGATCTAAACTAGTATGAATGATTCACTAGCTTGTTGGTTTGGCTATTCTTTTCCTTGCAAAGGAGTTTGTTAGTTATTCGAGCATTTAGTATTAGTGATTAGTGATTTTGGATATGCAATGAACTTATGACCCATGTAGAACAGTAGAGACCAAGTGGTACATAGATTGATTTGGTTTGATTTTTTTTATAGAGATAAATAAATGACCCTAAACTTGACATCAAAGTTATTTGATAACTTTGACCTTAAATTTTGATGGTGCATAAATAGAACCTTTAATTATTCAAAACCTGAACAAATATGACTTTCGATTTTGCAACCTCATGCGTGAGTTTCAAGCGCGCTTACGTGGAAAGGTAATCCAATCACACGGTGCCATGTCGCTAAAAGGGTTGACTTGGAGGGAGGTCATATTTGTGCAGTTTTGAATAGTTAAAGGTCTTATTTGTGCACTGTCAAAGTTTTGCTTTTTGTGTTAAAACAGCGACGTTTATAATTCTTCTTCTTATTATTATTATTTTATTTATTTCTATAGGAGCAACACCTAGTTTTTTTAATTAAAAAATCGAACCCACGTAGTAGGCTGAAGGAAGCGCCCAAGAAGAGCAAATAACACCACTAGGCTATCTAAGTGTCTTGTATCATGTGGTTCAACATTAATATACGTACATAAATATAGATTTTCTACCTTATATATATAGCGTAATTTTTTACTGATGGAGTTCGGGTGAACCCCATGGCAACCACGTAGGTCCGCCCCTGCGTTAATTTAATAGCGTTTCAACAATATTAATTTAATAACATTGTAATAACGTTAATTTAATATACTACTACTATCCTTAATAACGTTTTATTAAAACTATAATTTTTTTTATTATTAGTATAGTTTCATCTTTAATTTAATATTTAAATAAATTATATTTAGATATATTATATAACTTAAATTCTCCCTCTGCTTTATAATATATATACATACCCGCGTGGTTTTTTCTTATGAGGCTGACCCACCTAATTAATAAATCTTCAATATTGCTCTTTTTTTGCAATGACAAAAGAAATTAGATGCCATTTTCATCTTTGAGCCGAAAATAATAAAAAAATAATCGTGAAAAGTCATATTTGTGCAGTTTGAATAGTTAATGGTCATATTTGTGGACTGTCAAAGTTTAAGGTCATATTTATGTGTTATGCCCTTAGATTTTAAGCTGGACGCGCCCAGTTTTGGGTGTTGAACACGCGTATTGCCACGTAGGATCTAAGGTCATATTTGTGCAGTTTTGAATAGTTAAAGATCATATTTGTGCACTGTCAAAGTTTAAGGTCAAAGTTATAATTTGATGTCAAGTTTAGGATCATATTTATGTATTAACTCTTTTTTATATCTTTTTTAATAAATCAGATCAATTATGTTGGGTTTTTTAAATCTTGGTTATCTCAGCTTGGTTTGTTTTTGTCTTTCGGGAAAAGTCTCCACAACACAAGACGCTTAACTAATATTTTCAAATATTTCTTTTGTACTAGTAAGATACAGTTATTACAAGGGACTCATGGAGACGATAGAAATAAGTCATGGCACTTAACAAAAATCTAGTGCGACCAACAACAAAGATAATGAGATCTTTTAGAACAAGTATATATATACTATTAATAAGAGGTAGTGGAAATACAAAATAGTCTTTCTTTTTTTTTTTTGAATTTTATTTGAGTTGCTTGATATTTATGGCTATATAATACTAAATGAGGAAAATAATTCATCTTGGAGGAAAAAACCAGCACCGGCGACCGGTGACCGCCGCTCCCTCCCAGCACCGGCGATCGGCTACCGGCGACCGCCGCTCCATCTCAGCAGCCGCGGCTCCCTCTCAGCACCGACGACCGGAGCACCGGCGACCGCCGCCTTCTCCTTCTCCGTCTCAGCACCGTCGATCGGAGCACCGGCGATCAGCGACCGCCGCCCTCTCCGTCTCAGCACCGACGATCGAAGTCCGATCTACGTTTTGGTTTTCGACTTGGCCTACAAGCGTAACCCGGTGACTTCTAACCTTTGTTATTTTCAGTATTTCATTCCTCGTATTATGCTAGTACTATCTCCTATATCTTGACTTGTGTTTGATTTGTTGATATTGTCTGTTGCCTGTTGTCGTTTCTTGCACTGCGTCTATTAGGTTAGCGGCTCGGGGCTCTGTTTGGGGCTTTGGGTGTTGAGCCCATTGGTGTTTGCTCTCTATTTGACTTTAGTTTTGTTTCTTCATTATTTCTTCGTATTTGTGTGAGCCTTGTATTCTTGCTGCTGCTTTGCTACTACTACTACCACTGTTTATACTCTCTTATATTTGCTTGTAGTAGTGGCGGTGGGCGGTGATGGTTGGATAGGGTCATGTCCGAGGGGGTTAAGGCGTGGGGCTGTTATGGGGGCGGGGGGTGAGGAAAGGGCGGGAGTGGGAGGGAGACCAAGGTTTGGCCCCAGGGGCGTTAGAGGAAGACGTGGGGATAGTGAGGGTAGGCTGAGGGTTGGGTCTTGGAATATAGGGACCCTTCACGGTAAGTCCATAAAGCTTGTGAAGATTCTTAGAAAGAGGAGGATTAATATTGCGTGTGTTCAAGAGACCAAGTGGGTGGGGTCTAAGGCTAGGGATGTGGATGGTTACAAGCTGTGGTACTCTGGGAGCGAGAGGCATAAGAATGGAGTTGGCATCTTAGTAGATGAAGAGCTTAGGGGTCAGGTAGTAGAGGTGAAGAGGATCAACGACAGGTTGATGGCTATTAAATTGGTCATTTGGGGGTTTACCCTGAACGTGTGTAGTGCCTATGCGCCGTAAGTGGGCTCGGAGGGGAAAGAGAAAAGGCGGTTTTGGGAGGCTTTAGATGAGGTGGTGAGAGGCGTGCCTAGCTCGGAGAAGATTGTTGTAGCAGGAGATTTCAACGGGCATATCAGGGCGTTACCGGGAGGCTTTGGTGATGTGCATGGTGGTTTTGGTTTTGGGGAGAGAAATGACGAGGGGGATACTCTATTGGATTTCGCGAGGTCCTTTGGGCTGGTGGTGGTGAACTCGGGCTTCCCAAAGAAGGACGACCACCTGATCACCTTTCGAAGCGCGATAGCCAAGACCCAGATTGACTTTTTATTGCTTAAGAAAGGGGATAGGGTGTTGTGTAAGGACTGTAAGGTCATCCCGAGTGAGAGCCTTTCGACCTAACATAGGCTCCTGGTTATGGATTTGGGTATAAAGAAGAACAGAAAGAGGAGGGGTGAGTGTCGACCTAGAATTAAGTGGGGCGGCTTGACGCCAGTGAATGCGTGGGAGATAGGGAAGAAGTTGGCGGGAATGGGGGTGTGGGAGTGTAGGGGGGACGTGGATAGTATGTGGGATAGGGTGGCTAGGTGCATCAGGGAGAATGCAAGGGAGGTGCTGGGTGTTTCTAGGGGCCGGACTGGGCATCATCGGGGGGATTGGTGGTGGAATGAAGAGGTGAAGAAGAAAGTGGGGACCAAGAAAGAGGCGTATGATAATTTGGTTGACAGTAAGGACGAAGTAGAGAAGCGGGTGAACAGGAAAGAGTACAGGCTAGCTAAGAAGGAGGCTAAGTTAGCAGTTACGGCGGCTAAGACGGCCGCTTTTGAGAGCTTGTATGCAGGGTTACAGGGGAAAGGAGGGGAGAAAAAGTTGTTTAGACTCGCTAAGGCTAGGGAGAGGAAGGGCCGCGACCTCGACCAGGTGAGGTGCATTAAGGAGGAGGACGGTACAGTGCTGGTGGAGGACGGCCACATTAGGAATAGATGGCAGTCGTACTTTCATAGGCTCTTGAATGACAAAGGGGATAGAGCTATTGTGCTAGGGGAGATAGAGCACTCAGAGGAGTGTCGGGATTTTAGTTATTATAGACGTTTCAAGGTAGAAGAGGTTAGAGAGGCTGTTCGCAGGATGCGAGGGGGTAGGGCGACGGGGCCGGATGAGATACCGGTGGAGTTTTGGAAGTTCGCTGGAGAGGCTGTTGTAAGGTGGTTGACTGGATTGTTTAACGAAATCTTTAAGACGGCAAAAATGCCCGAGGCTTGGAGGTGGAGTACCATGATCCCTCTCTATAAGAATAAGGGTGACATACAGAGTTGCAATAACTATAGGGGGATTAAGTTATTGAGTCACTCTATGAAGATTTGGGAGAGAGTGGTCGAGGGAGGATGAGACGGATAGTGTCTATTTCGGAAAATCAGTTTGGATTTATGCCTGGCTGCTCGACGACGGAGGCAATCCACTTGGTACGAAGGCTGGTGGAACAGTATAGGGAAAGGAAGAAGGACCTGCACATGGTGTTTATCGACCTGGAGAAGGCATACGACAAAGTCCCCAGGGGAGATGCTTGGAGGTGAGTGGAGTCCCGCTGGCGTATATCAGAGCAATTAAGGACATGTATGATGGAGCGAAGACTCAGGTGAGGACGGCGGGAGGGGACTCAGAGCATTTCACTGTCTTGACAGGATTGCATCAGGGATCTACTCTTAGTCCCTTTTTGTTTGCTTTGGTGATAGATGTGTTGACGCGACATATTCAAGGGGAGGTGCCTTGGTGTATGCTTTTTGCAGATGATGTAGTTTTGATTGATGAGACGCGAGGGGGTGTGAATGACAAACTAGAGGTGTAGAGACAAACGCTTGAGTCTAAAGGGTTCAGGTTGAGCAGAAGCAAGACAGAGTATTTGGAATGCAAGTTTAATGACGTGAGGCTGGAGAATGAGGTGGTAGTGAAGTTGGAATCACAGGAGGTATGTAAGAGGGATAGTTTCAAGTATCTCGGGTCCGTGATCCAGGGTATAGTTTCAAGTATCTCGGGTACGTGATCCAGGGTAACGGCGAGATTGACGAGGATGTCTCGCACCGTATTGGGGCGGGATGGATGAAGTGGAAGCTCGCGTCGGGGGTGTTGTGCGATAAGAAGGTGCCGCCCAAGCTTAAAGGCAAATTCTACAGGGCGGTAGTCCGTCCGGCCATGTTGTATGGAGCGGAGTGCTGGCCAGTTAAGAACTCCCACATCCAAAAAATAAAGGTGGCAGAAATGCGGATGTTGCGTTGGATGTGTGGGCTGACTAGAGGGGATAGAGTTCGGAATGAGATTATCAGGGAGAAGGTTGGTGTGACCCCAGTGGAGTATAAGATGCGGGAGGTCCGATTGAGATGGTTCGAACACATGATGAGAAGGGGCATGGATGCCCCGGTTCATAGGTGTGAGAGGCTAGCGTTGGATGACTTTAGGTGGGGTAGGGGTAGGGGTAGGCTGAAGAAGTACTGGGGTGAGGTGATTAGGCGGGACATGGAGCAGTTACAGCTCACCGAGGACATGACCCTAGATAGGAAGTTCTGGAGGACGCGAATTAGGGCAGAAGGTTAGGGCCAGTTTGGGTCGCTAGTGTAGGGAATTACTTGGTGTGGGTATTATTCTTGCTATGGTACCTGGTTCTATGTTTTATTACGATTCTGTGTGCTTTTCTCTGTTTTTATTACTTATGGGTGCCGTTTTTATGTAATGAAATCTTGTTCTGTGCTTTACTATGTATCTATGTATCTATGTATTTGTGCGGTGTCTTGTGTCTTGAGCCGGGGGTCTATCGGAAACAGCCTTTCTACCTCTTTAGAGGTAGAGGTATGGACTACGTACATCTGACCCCCCAGACCCCACTAGGTGGGAATACATTGGGTTTGTTGTTGTTGTTGTTGTTGTAAAATCAAGTCAAACTAATTACGATTAACTTAATTTACCGAATCGGTGTGAAAGGGTGTCACTAATACACTTGATGACAATCTACATAATAAATCTATTATGTTAGAGACCATAACTGAGACACTATTGTAAATCTTGATATCATCTTTAATTATTTTCAAATGGTAGGTTTAAAATTTAAAAACTTCAAAAATATGGTGCGTGTAATTCCAAAAATTCTCATGTATGCTTTTCAGAGATTGGGTGATATGATCTTCTGTACTATGTGTCCAGCTTGTATCTTGCATAGTATTATGTTTTGGCAAAATGATATACTGGATTCTTGTACTTGTCAAACGCTGACACATAATTTTAAAAATAATTGTAAAATAACATGTAGAAAATAACGTGGGATAGAGTTAAAAGATGCCAAAACCTTTTCATCTTTCCATTCTCCCATTGTTCATTTTCACACCTGAACTTTTCCTTTCCATTTTTCTCTTTGTTTCCCCTAAATTGTTCGAGTATTGTTGTTGTTTTTGTTCGACTTTCAACACCTATCTATCTAAGTTTTTCAACTCAGTGTCGTAATTGCTTGCTTTTCAATTTGGGTTGCATCTATATTTGTGTCTTGTTTGGTTTTAGGCTGGTGTTAAGTGGGACGGCCCAGGTCAACCCAGAATCGGCCCGTGAATTTTAACCGAATTGTGGGCCGGTTCGGATCCGAACTTGGTTAAACGGACCAATCCGGTTCCCGGCCCAACAGTAATGTTTTTAAAAACAATCCTGAACCGGTTCACTTAACCTAACCCGATCCAACCCAACTAAACCAGGTCAAAACCGGTCAAATTTAAAAAAAAAAAGTTTTTTCTCCAATATACACTATATATACCCACCTATATACATTTTAAATGCGTTTAACAATATATATAAACTATGTATATATATATTGTATATACTACATTAGAATTTAAAAAATATATAGACATACACAATTACACATGTAATCGTATATACGACTATACGTTAGTTAAATATACATACTAGTCTAAATAAAACATATACTACAAGATATATACTACAATATAATGATATATATACTAATTTATAAAACATATACACATGTATATGTTAAATATATGCTACTTTAGAGACTATAGAAGATATATACACATATATACGTACCATTCAATAGCTATGTAATACTTTAAATCAAATATACTACAATATACACACACACACTATATAGTTATACACTAATTTATAAAACATATAAACATGTATACGTTAAATATATACTACTTTAGAGTCTATAGAAGATATATACGCATATATACGTACCATTCAATATATATGTACTACTTTAAATAAAATATACTACAATATAATGATAGATATACTAATTTATAAAATATCTACACATGTATACGTTAAATATATACTACTTTAGAGTCTATAGAAGATATATACACATATATACGTACCATTCAATATATATGTAATACTTTAAATAAAATATACTACAATATATATACTACAATATATACATACACTATATATATACTTATATACTAATTTATAAAACATATACACGTGTATATGTTAAATATATACTACTTTAGAGTCTATAGAAGATATATACACATATATACGTACCATTCAATGTATATGTACTACTTTAAATAAAATATACTACAATATGATGATATATATACTAATTTAAAAACATATACACATGTATACGGTAAATATATACTACTTTAGAGTCTATAGAAGATATATACACATATATACGTACCATTCAATATATATATATATACTACAATATATACACACACTATATATATGTTATATACTAATTTATAAAATATATACACGTGTATACATTAAATATATACTACTTTAGAGTCTATAGAAGATAT
This sequence comes from Capsicum baccatum var. pendulum, assembly GCA_030864225.1. Lineage (NCBI taxonomy): Eukaryota > Viridiplantae > Streptophyta > Magnoliopsida > Solanales > Solanaceae > Capsicum > Capsicum baccatum. The sequence continues at coordinate 127,052,262 of CM061561.1, forward strand.
ATACACATATATACGTACCATTCAATATATATGTACTACTTTAAATAAAATATACTACAATATAATGATATATATACTAATTTATAAAATATATACACATGTATACGTTAAATATATACTACTTTAGAGTCTATAGAAGATATATACACATATATACGTACCATTCAATATATATGTAATACTTTAAATAAAATATACTATAGTATATATACTATAATATATACACACACACACTATATATAGTTATATACTAATTTATAAAACATATACACGTGTATACATTAAATATATACTACTTTAGAGTCTATAGAAAATATATACACATATATACGTACCATTCAATATATCTACTACTTTAAAAAATATGCTACTTAATATAATAAATTAATAATGCTTGATAGTAAATTAGCAATATATTAAAACTAAGTATTTAATTTAAACTAGAAATTCAATTTAAATCATTAAATGGAAAAAATTACAAGTAAGGACTAAGGAGTGAATGAATGATTGAATGTTGAATTTTATTGATTCCAAAATGATCCAAAATTTATAATTTACATTAATGAAAAATCTACAAATTTTGCATCATTTTTTCCAACTCATTCATGTTAATATTAATGAGAACTTGCATAGGATAGTCAAAGTCAATGGGGGAAAAATCATGCATTGGATTTGACTCTGCTGAGTTCTCCCGTGAATTCATAATTTCTTCAAGTCTCTGATCGTCGTTTGGTTCCGCCTCTATTCCTTGATTTCTTCGTTCCGCTCTAATCCAATCTCTAAGGCAAACTAGAACATTCATTGCATTGCTTCCCAATGAGTGTCAATTGTCTCCAAACTGCTGTCGTCCCTGACTAAAAGCGCTCTCCTATGCAACGGTTGATATTGAAACATTTAAGATAGCTCTAGCTAATCTTGAAAACATAGGATATTGTGTTTCATTATTCCTCTACCAATCTAACGCGTTGCTCCATCGTCTGCGATCCTTTATCAGAGTTCGAAGATAATACTTAAGCTCTTCCTGATAAGTTGTTGTGTAAGCTCCCGCCTCAACACTGTTCCAACAATTTAAATGATAAAAATAATTAGGAAAATTACTATGCACCGGCCTTTTAGAAGATGATGGCTTCTCGGGAGGATGAGGAGCGACAGTTGGAGTGAAGGGGAAACGGAGGAGGACATGAAGTCCAAGTATCTACATATGTTTTTTGTTCCTGGGATTCGTGCAGAAGGTATGTGTTCTTAACACATCTTTATTTTTTGAGTTTGTTAAAGGAAAAAGTAATATCTTTGCATCTTTGTTTTCAAACTTTGTTAAAGATTGGAAATATAGTTGATAAAGTAAATGACTCGTCCGTCATTCAGGGACGAATGTTCCTAGTAGGGAAGACTGAACACCCTGATTTTTGAACCTTAGAAAATTTCCTTAATTTTTGATTTCTGAGAAAGATATAACTTAGGGAACGAGTCGTACACCTGGGTATGGGTGGTATAGTCCAGTCGTATTCTGACCAGTGTTGGTTAGTGGGATAGATTTAGTTACTGGAATGGGTATAACTTGGGTGGTATGAGTCGTATCGGTAGATATGGGTTGTTTGGTTACTTCACTTAACCTTAGACTTTGTGACTTAAGTTGGGTCTGAGTATGAGTGACTTACTATGAGCCATAAGCTAGGGTACGAATCATACCCAGGACTCGTATAGTGGTCAGTGTTCAAACCTCTTGGGATTCTATTCTACCAGGGGGTACGATTTTTGGGTACTAGTAGTACACTTGGATACTACTTGGGTTTGGGGTGTGTTATACCTTAGACAATGCTGGGTCCTAGGGGTAAATCCTAGGGTACGAGAGGTAGGTACCACTCGTACAGGATGGGTACAACTTGTAAGGGTCAGTCGTACGCTATGACGAGAATTAAATGTAGTTTAAGTGAGGGCAAGACATTTCCCCACTTATCCTAATGTGGTCCAATGACTTATATTCCTATCGGGAGGTTATTTTCCCTACTATTCCATTCTTAAACACTTAGAAAACACTTTTAACTCCTCTCTAGAGTTCTTGGTTTTAATTGGGCTTAAAAGGGGATGTGTAGCAAAGTTGTGGAAGATGGAGGTCTCGGGGAGACCTAAACTGGAAACTCATGTTTGTCAACATGAGGCTGGTCTTAGAGACTATGTGTATGATGTCATACTTTATATTTTGGGGGATGTACTAGTCATACTAGGTTTTTTTCTTTGGTCGTGCGACTGTAAGGGCCCTTTTAGCAGGGGGAGCTGAACCCACATAGCCCGTGGGTGGTTTTAGAATGACAAATGCTACAGAACCTAGGTAAAGGTTTTAAATGGCATGCTAAACTCGGTTTCCTTTGCCAACATGATTGTATACATATATATGTATGGTTTGTGTGCATATGGATAGCATTATTTCGTTTTATAGCTGGTATTATTTTATCCTTATCTTGAGTTCATGCTAGCGTTTTCCTGCTAACCCATCTTTAGGCAGTTGGATCCCCACGCGATGCAGGAATCGATCATTCTACCCCTTATGCTTTGCATTCGGACACTTGAGGGTCAGCTTTGGATTGAAGTGGCGAGCTTCCATCTATTCAAAAGGCTCCATTTCATGGATGTTATTTCTTACTCTAGATTTTTTTATGGATATTGGTTTTGGCTATGGTTGAGGGCATATCATAACCGAATATTTGTATTCTTTTAGTTAGAGGCTTTTGTGGGACTATTATAGGTTAGTATGGGCGGGATCGGTATTGGTGGCAACCTTAGTATTAGTATTGTATTGGGGCTGACACCGGTTGATGGGATTGTTTGTTGTTCCATCCTCTTTTATTTTGGGATTATTTAGTTATTAATAGTACTTATTTGGTTATGGTTAGATCTATGGTTTGGTTTGGCATAGTTTGATTGGACAGTTGGTATGGACGGTCAGACTCGGTTGGGTTGGTCTCGGTAATAGACCTATCCCAGAATCTGTAATCTGGTTAGTTACGCTATCTTTATATATGTCTGAAATTCAGTCAACTCAAGGCAGATGGCTGAAGGTTTGGTTGGGTAACGGGGATGGTCTTCAATCCCTATCGTACTTGGGAATTTCATTACGACAAGGCCCCGGATTGGGTCATGTTTAGAACACTACTGAGGAGTGAGGTTGGGTTGCTTACAAAATAATTTGCTACAACGGGAGAAAAAAAGTGAATGTAGTTGGTGCACAAAGTAGGGGCTCTAGGTATGAAGATTCAATTTTTGAAGTAGAGGCAAAGTATCTGGATAAAGAGAGAGAGTTTTTGAGTCAAAGGCCTAACCAATACAAATGGAACTCTCGATAAGGAAATCAAGGTCGAAACTACTATAGAGACAACAATTCCAGTAAGTCTGGGTATAGTGATAGGAATAGGGATTGAGATGGTGATTGGAGGAGAAAGGATGACTACAAGGATAAAAGTGGCCTTTTTTTTCACCTGGAAACAATGATATCAGTTTAAGTAATTCGAGGATGGAAACATTCTTACAAAGGTTATAAAAAGGGTCTGAAAATGGAAGAATGCTTTAAGGAGATTTAAGGCAAATATTTTGGGGATGAATTAAAAGGTTGAATCGCATGCAACCACCGTAAAATAGCTTGAGCAACAGTTTAGTTAGATTTTTGTGACATTGAATCACCTTCAATAAGGCACACTTCCAAGAAACACTATCCATAATCTGAAAAATGATGGTCATTACTTGGCTATCACTACTAAAAGTGGCATGATGATCGGATCCATCTATGATCATGATTATTGATGATAAGGTAGAAGTGATGGTCAGAGAAGATGAGAAAGTTGTTGAATCCAAAAACTTGGTAGTAGATGAGAAGACATTTGAAAAACCTCTAGTTGATGAACATGACACCAACGCAAGAAAGGGGGAGGACAAGTAGGTATCAAAAATATTGACTCTCATTCCACGACCCTCTTCTCCTTCTTTGCAAAGACTGAAGAAAAATGATTAAGAGGGAAAAAACCAAAAATTAATTTTTATACTAAAGGAGTTGATGATGAATATCTCTTTAGTTAAGGCCCTTAACAAATTCCAGGTTACGTGAATTTTATAAAGGATTCGGTGGCTAAGAAAAGCATGGTGAGTCATGATTGCATTGACAATGTGCACCATTATACCGAACAACTTCTAGATCCTAGGTTGAGAAGAAGGAAGACGTTGGAGCCTTCACGATCCTATTTACTATATGGTATTTCAACTTCGCAAAATCTTTGTGTGATTTAGGAGCTAGAATTAACTTGATATCACTAGTAGTTTATAAATAGTAGGGATTCGACACCAAAATCTAATTCGATGAAACTCCTTATGGGAGCTTGAACTTTCATGAAGCCGGTAGAAATCTTAAGTGATATTTTGGTAAGGATCGCATCATTGATCTTTGTAGCTTATTTCATCATCCTTGACTAAGTTGACTTTGAGGTTCTTATTATCTTGGGTGGACCTTTTCTTACAACTGGGTATGCGTTGGTTGATATGGAGTCTGGGTAGATAAAATTTTTGTTAAACAACGAACAAGCTACCTTTAATGTGTTTCAGCCCATGAAGTATCCAAAAGATATGCATGTGATCTCTGTGATAGATATAGTTAATAAGGATGAATCGGTAGCTCCTATAGAGGTGAGACTTAGAGTTGAGGCCTTTGCAGTAGTTATTATGAATTTTGAGGGTGATGATATTGGGGATTATGATGAGATGGTTAACACACTTAAAGTTAGGGGTTTATACACTTATGCACTGAAAAAGTTCGATCTTGATTTAAAGAACATAGTAACCTTACCACCTCATCCTTATATTGAGAAACCTCCAGTCTTGGAGCTTGAAACTTTTCCATCATATCTTTTTTATGCATTTTTAGTAGCTAACAATACTTTGCCAGTTATTATTTTAGCTAATAAGGTATATGTAACACCCCTGAAGTTACCCCTAGACGTCACACGGTGCTCAAGACTACGAATAGCCCTAAGACAACCCATGATACCTATTTAGATTAAAACTCACATGAATAGTGAACTAACTTATATAGAAATCGAAGGTAAACAATTCCATAACTAAATAGTCTTTAACTTGGACATCTCAAACAAACTCTTTGATCTTAGAACATACACAGTCAGACAAGCCTTTACTACTAACTAGAGAGCCACTGGGTCAGACCCCAGCTGACCCGAACATAAAAGGGAAATAACTAAATTACTTGCATCACTAAACAAAAGTTTGATAAATTGGGTCCTCAGACTATGAGGATTTACCAAAATTTGAGATGTAGGTGATGATGCTCTTAGTCAATCATGCTACTGGAGACGAGCACCAGGACCTATATTATAAGACCATGTAGCCCATAGACATATATGTGGGTTAGTACCTCTGGAATGTACTGAGTATGTGAGGGTGAATGCATAGGTAAAACAATTACTGAATATATAAGTAAACTTTCAAATGATGCATGCTAAGCGTAAATGACTCACCTTGAGCTTAAATAAAATAAAGGACTACAAGATCATGCAACACGAATAATAATGCATGTGAGTAAACTTAGTGAGCCATAACACTTAGTTTCTAAAGTATTTACTTCTATTCTTTCTTAATGGAGATCCTTCTAATGAAATAAACCATGTGAGCAATCGTTGAGTCCAATGTCGTACCCATGTTGGGGAGAGCTGTCCGATCCTTGCCATAGGAATAGAACCTTAACTTAAGTGATCATTATACTTCATCCATATTGGAAAAGAAGCTTAACCTACTACGGATCGTAGTTTCCAAGAATTTTGGATACGCTCATCCGCATTCCTTTCTCAGTGCTAAGTACTACTCCCAGAATACTTATATGCTATACTTAAGAAATCCACATTAAAATAGCGTAAGGGTTTATAGACTGAAAATCAATTATTATTTTCTTTACTTTAAATCATAATCAAGATGAACAATTGTGAATTTCATGTCTTATGTTTAGATCAAAAGATCAATCTTTTTTTAAAATCATCTTATAACACATAACAATGGAACTTAAGAGCATAAGCTTCTTGTAAACTTAGTACTTGTACTTAGGACTTGGAATTTATGCTTTAGTTTATAGAAATTCATAACAAAACGTTATGCTACATAATCATCTTGAAATCTTTCAACAATATCTCAGTCAAGCTAATGAAATTCAAATCACAATGTGAATCTTATGTGTCAAACCATGAATATATGTAAACCTTGATGTACTTAAAGAAGCTTTCAATCACATAATAATGTCATACTTTAAGAATATGGTTATTTGGGTATGAACCCTAATTCAAAACAAGTAAATTCAATCTCAAATCATGCACTTCGGGCACAAGGATGGAAGAATAACCTTGTTCATAAACCCTACATACTTGAAATTTCTTGACTTGTGAAGAGAGTTTGAACCCTGGACTTGAAAGATGAATTTGTGTGAGGAACCCTAATCTTGATGTTATTGAATATGGAAACAGAGATAATGTTAATTGGTTGAGGAATAGAGGAAAATAATTCCTCTTTTGGGGTTATAGGTTGTGGGCTAGAGTTATAAAAAGGGAAAAGGCAAAAAAGCCTTTTAACTAAACTTCACAGAAATTGATCGTCAGTCATCGCGAGCCAAATCCCACTTGTCCTTACCCCATTCTTCTCATTCCCTATAGATAGGAGCAAAGTGAGGGTCCTCGGGATACAATTCCTTTAAGATCTCAAAACCCATCAATTTTGAAGACAAAGTAGACACAAGAACGTGTTTTTGAGACAAAGCATCGGCACCCACATTGTCCTTACCCTTTTTGTAATGAATAACATAAGGGAAAGTTTCAAGAAACTCAATCCACTTGGCATGCCATTTGTTAAGATTATCTTGCGCCCTAAGATGCTTAAAGGACTCATGGCCCGTTCGGATCACGAATTCTTTAGGCCATAAATAATGTTGCTAGGTGGCCAAGGCTCTAATCAAGGCATACAACTCTAAATCGTACGTAGAGTAGTTTAGAGTTGATCCTTTGAGCTTTTCGCTAAAGTAGGCAATAAGCTTCAATTCTTGCATTAAAATCGCGCCTATACCAACTTTGCTAGCATCACATTCAACCTCAAAAGTCTTTTCAAAATTCGGCAATTGTAACAAAGGAGCCGAGATGCGCATAGCTTTCAAGTCCTTGAAGGCCTTAGCTTGTTCATCTCCCCACTTGAAAGGTCGATCCTTTTTAATCACTTCGGTCAAAGGGGCGGTAATGGTGCTAAATCCTTTGACAAAATGTCTATAAAAACTGGCCAACCTGTGGAAGCTTCTCACTTCACCCATGGTTTTGGGAGTTGGCCAATTTTTGATAGCGTTAATCTTAGATTCATCCACTTCGACCCCTCTTGATCTCACCACAAAATTGAGAAATACAATTTCTTGGACACCAAAAGAATACTTTTCTAAATTAGCATATAACTTCTCCTATTGGAGGACATCAAACACACATTGTTAATGTTTTACATGCTCATCTAAGGACCTACTATACACCAACACATCATCAAAGTATACAACAACAAACTTTCCAATAAAAGGTTTCATCACATGATTTATTAGCCTCGTGAAATTACTTGGAGCATTTGTTAGGCTGAATGGCATAACCATCTATTCATAAAGATCGAATTTGGTCTTGAAGGCAGTTTTCCATTCATCACCCCGTTACATATAGATTTGGTGATACCCACTCAAATCAATTTTAGAAAACAAACACGAACCACTTAATTCATCAAGCATATCATCTAGCCTAGGAATAGGGTGATGATATTCTACCGTTATCTTGTTGATGGCTCAGCAATCAATGCACATACGCCAAGTCCCGTCTTTCTTGGGAACTAGTAGCACCAGGACTTCGCAAGGGCTCATACTCTCCTTGATATACCGTTTGTTGAGGAGTTCCTCAACTTGGTGTTGCAATTCCTTGGTATCCATTGGGTTGCTCTTATAAGCCGGTTTGTTGGGCAATTGTGATCCCGGCACAAAATATATTTGGTGCTCAATTCCCCGAAGCGGGGGCATCCCTTGTGGAAGTTCTTTGGGAAAACATCTTCATAATCCTGCAACACACAAGAAATCAAAGGAGAAATAAAAGAATTAGTGGGGTTAGTGTTAAAACAATATGCCAAAAGAAATATGGGTGTCTCCTCATCATGATCCACGAATAGCTCCTTCTTTCTAACCAACATCACCATGTTTTCTTTTCTCTTTAATGTTGAGGTAGCCCCGGATATCCCCACTACCCCACCTACGGTTCCCTCTTTTTTTCTTTATTTTTGGATTTCTTCCCCTTTTCTTTCAATTCTTTCATCCTTTGATGCAACTCGTTCACTTGTAAAGGCAAAAGTGGTTGAAGTTTGACCTTTCGTCCATCCCTCTCAAGTGTATATCGATTAGACCTCCCATCATATTTGATAGACCTATTATATTTCCAAGGTCTACCTAACAACAAGTGACACGCTTGCATTGGTATTACGTCACAAAGCACTTCGTCATGGTAGTTTCCCACCTTAAACCGTATCACATATGGCCTCATGACTTTCAATTCGCCATATTCATTCAACCATTGCAACTTGTAAGGGCTAGTATGAAGTATAGTTGGCAATTTCAAGAAGTTCACCATAGCAACACTAACAACATTTGCACAACTACCACTATTTATCACCAAAGTTCACAAACTTCCCTTCACAAGGCATTTAGTATGGAATGGATTCTCCCGTTGGCTAGGATCATCTATCGCCTTACTAATTATGGCACGCCTCCTTACAAAGTTTGGAACCATGCACTCCCCTTCTTGTGGAGAAGCATCCTCACAATCATCATCATCATCATTATGTGGCTCACTTTCAGGTTCCTCTCCATCTTGAGGCCTGGCCTCATTCTCTTCTTTTTCAAGACCCACTTCCTTACCAAGGTAATACAATATCCCTTTCCTTAGGATCACATTGCGTCGGTTTGGACATTCATTGGCTTTATGTCCCCAACCTTGGCACTTGAAACATTGAAACCCTTTAAGATTAGGATACTTATGAGCTTTTTGTCGGGGAGGAAATTTGTGGACTGTTTTAGGCTTAGGAAGCCTTATAGTAGTGGGTTGGTCCTTGTTTTTAGGCCAACCCGAAGATGGTTGAACCATATCTTTGCTCCTCGGCCAACCCGAGGTTGATGGTCCCTTTGCCTTGAACGACGACCTCTCTTTAAGCTCCCTTTCAATCTCAAGAGCTGCTTGGAAAATTCCTTCAACGATATCAAACTTGTGAATCGTCAAATGAGTGGAGATCTCTTTGTTCAACCCACACTTGAACCGAATGATGTCATGGCCAATTTGTTCTCCACGATGATCAAGCAACATGAGTTGTTGAAACTCATCATAATATGCCATTACACTTCGATTACCCTATCGCAAATTGTACAACCTAGCAAGCAACTCATGACGATAAATTTAGGAAAGATACCATTGCCTCATTAGATGCCTTAACCAAAACCATTGTGGTGGTTTTTCATCAATCAACTCATTACCAAACCGTTTGACATATTCCCACCAGTGTTAGCATAGCCTTCAAAGTGAGCTATGGCATAACAACTCTTCTTCTCCTCCAATATATCATTCACTTGAAACACTTTATCACACACCGAATCCCACTCAAGATACACCTCGGGGTCACTTTCACCCTTAAAGATAGGTAGGCTCAATTTGATGGTATTGATGCCTATGTCTCTCTCTTGGAGTCGGTTTCCCCTTTATCCATACCCTCGGTATCTTATTGGATCCGCACATCCCTCTCTCATCTTTTCTTCCCTCATATAAGCATCGTCAAAGGCTCCATACCCTTCATAATACTCTCTACCATATTTCTCAAAGTGGACAGGACGATTTTGGACGTATGAACTTGATTTGGAGGGATTGGATTTTGTGGAGGTAGTGGTCTTTGGTTTAGTGGAGCTTAGAAGGGAGGGTTCGAATTTTGTGGAGGCATTTGACGTCCGAGTCCCTCTTGCGGAACTTGAAGAGTTTGGGAATGGGTTGGTCTGTTGGAGTCTCGGTTTAGGGGGGTTATGAGTAGTTTGGCTTGCGGCATTTAGTGGAGCTAGTGAAGGATTTGGCAATTGTGGCCATGTTTTGGGAGTAATGGTGGCGGAGGAATTTCTATCATGTCCACTTGACGAAACATGTCGAGGAGTAGAAGGATGGGAGTTCCTTTGACTCTCCACTTGTTCTAACCTCCTACTAATAGTCGTCACTTCTCCCCTTATGGCTCCCATTTCTCAACCTTTCAAGAGCTCGGGTCATAGCCTCAAGAGTGACCCTCATATTCTCCATTTCATTAGAATCCATGGTTTGAGACGTGGTTCCCTCCATTGTCAAGGAATTACCTACACAATCAAGAAACATTTAGTTTAAAACCTATCCTCACTCACACACTCTCGGATCACTCACACTTGAGCTCTACAAGTGTTGTAGATTGACTAGTAACCCATAAATCCTTGAGGTTTGAGTATGCTCTTGTCCGGAGTATATTTTTGTTTTAAACTCAAAGAATTCTTGTCCGACTAGAGTCAAGGAGTTATAACGTATTCAAATGACAAAAAGCACACAAACAAACGATGACACGAATACAAGGCTTCAAAGGACTAATTGACAACCTAGTAGGAATGTACTAGCTTGCTAATTAGTTCTCGAGTCAATTAAAAGAAACTAAGAATCAATAATTAGAAACTAGAATATCCAAATTGAGCTTAATTAATGACGTGAACAGTGATTAAGGTGATGTGGCAGCATGTAATTGGTCACGGGTTCATACATTTTGTTCAACAACTTGAAGCCTTAATCTTCACAATTTTGTAATGGATGACTTTGCTTTTGGAGGGAAATTAAAGTCTTGTAACTTTTCAACCTTTTCCAACTAAAAAAGATGACACTTGACTTTACTAGTTCCACAAGACAAGGCTCCTTGTTTTAAGGAAAAGTGGTTGTTAAGTCAAGGAAGTGATGTTGGCAAGTCTTTTTACAAACAACTTTACAACCTTGTCTTACAACCCTTTTGGATCTATTTGTCTTTATAGTGGTCAAGATATGAGATGATGAGAAGATCAAAATGAACACCACAACAATACTTTAAGAACACAACCACAATTAACCAACAATAGACCACTTTAAAGTCAAGTAACAACACACAAACTCAGCCTTCTTCAAGTTCATCATACTACCACTTCAAGTCCACAATAGCAATGTCAATATATTAAGCTCAACTTAGCTTTAGACACCTTTTGTGTTGATGAGAAAGAAATCAACACAAGAAACATACTAGAAAAACAAAAGAAAATCTAGATACAAGCACACAAACACCAATCTTGTCCAAGACAACAACACAACACAATTTGTTTGTCCAAGAACAAGATTGACAGATTTCTCTTTTTTTTTTGGAATTTTCAGATTCCAGCAACCTTTTTTTTTCTTCCTTTTTGGTATTTTTCAACTACCAAGCCCAAGATTGATTTTGTTGGAACAAAATCAACCACAAGATTTTATACCAAATGATACAAAAGTGAGTGTATATCAAGAGAGTCAAGCCAACACAAGTATAACAAGATGAACAACAACAATGCTAGTAAATCAAAATAGGCCACACACGGCTTCACTATACTTCAAGGTTTACAAAAAATGACAAGATGATAGATATTACAAGATTACAATAACAACAACAAGAGCAAAAAAGTGGCAGCAACTATAGTGAATAAAAAATGGCCCTACACGGCTTCACTATGTTACAACACAAACAACAAGATTACAAATTAAAGATAGTAACTTGACATACAATATTCAAGAATCTAAGAATCCTAAAAACATGAAAGGACCCTAAGACTAAAGAATATTATTACCAAGCTCTTACTTGGACCAAGAGGAACTCAATGACCTCAAGATCCTAGTTTCTAGCCAAGATTCAACCCAAGTGTCACTTCAATTGGGAATTTTGGTTTTGAGCTTCTCCAATGGAAGAGAGAAGTTTAAAATATTACAAGTCTTGTGTTCTCAAAATATCATGAATGAACTAACTCCAAAATAACCCTAACACTATTTATTTATGTTAGTCCCTAAAGAGAGATAACAAATGACCATCCTACCCTTGCCAAGGGGTGGCCTTGGAGTGTAAGTTTATTACACTTCAAGGCTCCTCTTCATACTTAAAAATATTTAATCCATTGGAAGGCTCAAGTACCAACTCATACACGGCCATTTGCATGAACATAGCTTGGAGTTTTTGTAACTCCCGAGCTTGGCTACGCATGAATGGTCGTGAACTTGCTGGACAGCTTGTAGAACTTGTTGGACAGCTTGGTACACCCATATCACAACCACATGGTTGCTCGATCTTGGAATAGTTGCACTCATGATACTTTGGATAGGATGACTCGGTGGAAATATGGGATACCACACAAACTTATCCGCCTGACTGCTAATCTAAAATACTGACCCTACTTATTAGCTCATACTAAAAACTTATGCTCGATTGGAGCATTTCTATTACTCTCTCTATAGAGTTTTAGTAACTTTATGGAGAAATAAAATCTTGACATGGGCTGAATAAAACATCTGAATAAGAAATCACACCTTAGCTAAAATTTTGTAATATGGGGCGAGGCCTATGGAACACCATCTAAGATAGAGTGTCTAAGCTTCCTGCACCGGAACTACTGACTCGTAACCTTAGCCACACCTTCCAACTATTTCCCTCAATTATAGTTTCTACTTTAGCACAACATTTCACTTGAGGCTACTAAAAATATCTATATGGGCGCTAAGTACGAATGTTAAAACATACTAGTTTATTTGATTAACTGAATGACTACTAGCTGAATACTGGGTATGTAAGACTGAATTGTACTAGGTCTGAATAATTGGACTGAAGCTATAGAGTATTATATATATGAGGTAAGGACTGACAATTGAGCATGAATTTGTGAAAATTGCATTATTTGAGAAGGCAAGACAAAGTGTATAACATGATTCTGAAATAGCCTGTAAACTGAGGTACTGAAATATTGATAACTCAATAACTGATAATTGTATGCTATGATCAAGCAAACCTGAAACTGAACTGAGCTACTGATATAATTATTGGACAATGACTGTGACTGAGACTGTAATTAAGACGGTAACTGAGATTGTAACTAAGATTTTACTGAAGCTAAATAATAAGTTCTAATAATTGAGTAACTGATATATGAGACTATAACTGAGCTTATACTTGAACTGAATACTGAGTGAACTGGAACTCCTTATACTAGGAACTCTAAGGAGGCATGATTTTTTTCACTAATGTGCACGAATACAATCTATGATCATAGTGCTGACGTGCAAGGCATGAGTAGATGGCGTGATAACTGAAGTACGAATCTTTTCACTGAGGTAATGGCGGGTTGGGTCTCATCCCTTCTCGATGCTTTTCTATACGTACTGACATTATTATTAGAATCTAAAAGTCTGACTTGGTTACTTATCCCACCATCTCCCCCTTAGCTTAAAGCCATCATGCTAAAGTTGTGAACTACTCAATCAATAATTCTAAACTGAGTTGTCTCCATTTTACTCTAGAGTCTGAGATATGATAATGCTCATAAACACTGAACTCATCCTGAAGGACTACACCTGATAATATAAGGTCCACTGCTAGTACTTTCTTCTGATACATGATTCTTAGTTTTTTATTGCCCCAACAATCATCATATAGCAACCTTAACACCGACTAACTTAGAATTCTCAACTTCTCTTTCTACTAGTTCAATCTAGAGATTCAAACTTAAATCAACTGAAACTGAGGTACTACCTCTTCATTTAAGGACTGGTTCATCAAGAAACTGAAATGGAATGACTCTATTACTGAAATTAACTAAAGGGATTTTCTGGAATACTGTCATTCTTAGACTTAGGCACTGGTGCTCTGACTGAAGGCAGAACTGGGGCTGAGGTCTCTGACAGGATTGGGAGCGGTTACTAACCCCTGATCTTGCCTTAAAACTACTTGTTCTGACTCTCTTATTCTTTTTATATTTCTTCCTACGCTTCTCCCCTTGCTCTGCTAAGTATGAACCCTAAGCCTAGATTAGACAACAGCCTGTAGGTTGTTCTGAGCAACTACTGAATTGGCTAAAGTAGTGAATGCAACTCTGAATTCTGCATGGGAGATGTGCTCATTCAGGGGATCTGCCTAAACGGGCTGAGGTGCTGACTGATTTCCAGTTCTCTTTCTGTTAGTCTCTTTGGGAGGCATGTTCTATAATCGGGAGGAAGAAGCAGATTAGACTGAGAGTTTAACTTGAGCTCATGCTCACTCGTACGACATGGATACTGAAAGAAGGGAAACTTTTCCTAAAACATCTCAGCCTCTTATACATAAGTGTGGTGCGCTATACACCTATGCACAAGACTTTACTAGATACGACTTTCAGATTTTCTAGGACACTATTGAACCATAGGCTCTGATACCAAATTTGTAACGCCCCGAGTCTGTACCCCAGACGCTACATGATGCTCATAGTCCCAAAGGACCACAATTTAACCCATGACTGGTACCTGCTGTGAACACTGAATAATAGTAATACTGTAACAATAATATAATTGAGATAAATGAAGAAAACTACCATAAGGTTCAAATCTGAAAATAAACTGAATACGGTATAACAATACCAAAATTAAAATATCTGTCTGAAAATACTCTAGTATGAAAAACCTCTAAAGTGTTTGAACTGTGGAGTTGATGGGACAAGTCCCTAACTAACTCCAACTATTGAAAAGGAACTAAAATACTGAAAAACAATCATGTCCTCGAATTTTGAGGACTCACCACTACTTTGTTTGCTGAGAATTTGAATTTGCTAAGGGTGCTCGAAGCCTGTACGTCTGAACCTATGATATAAGACATCATAGTGTAAAAGAAAGGCATACATCAATACTTTGAATATACTGGTATGCTCAGTCAGGTAGGCTGAAATGCATGGGTTCATATGCATGAACAAAACTAACTGAATAACATAAGTATGACTGAATAAGAATACATGCATGAATACAAAAACTGTAACTAAGATCGTGATAGCACTGAATACTTAGTCTGAATACTGATTAATTGATATTTGAGTTTACTGATGTTGTATTATTGATAACTGAATGACTGTATCTGACAGTCCTAAATTTGTGGAACTGTACTAAGTTCCATACTGAGTTGAGTGACTATATCTGACAGTCCTGAACATCTAGAACTGAACTAAGTTCTATACTGAGACTGAATCTGACACTGAGACTGAAACTGTGTGAGGTAATCATCTAGACGACATGCCCCAATTAAGATGACTGAGTTGGGGTCTAATCTATAACCCCAATTGAAAGGGTGTCAGTACCATGCCACGGATAAAGACAACTACTATGGATTCAGTCCTAATTAACGGGTGACCCCTGAGATCAGTCCTAATCTAGCGAGTGATCCCTGAGTATGTCAGTCCTATCTAACGGGTGACATCTCAAAACCTACACTGGCTACGTAGTTCTGGAATTTAGGGATTGCTTCTAGGGACCTAGTCCTATCTAATGGGTGCACCCCCATCCCTAGGTTTAATCGGTGCTAAATCCTACTCCCAACCGAATAGACACTGACTGATTTCCTAGTTTATATAGGCTCGACTGAACTGAAACTAAGTTTATTGAGTTCCATGGACTGACAGAATACTACTGAATCTTGTTAGCTGACTAAATACTACTGGGTTCCGTAATCGACTGAGGGTACTACTGGTTGTGACATGACTGATACCATTGTTTAATTGACACTGGCTCTAAGTAAACAACTAAATTGTCGGGTATTAAAAACCCTTAGGACTCGATAGCATGAAAAGTAAATCATAGCATAGCCTTCAAAAGCATAATCATGTGCACTTGTTCATAACTCATTCATGGAGGCATTTTATCAAACACTTACATGATACAACTTGCACATAAGCTAACATGACATGATGTCTTTATCTTATTAGTTCACATGAGCAATTCATCAAGCACTTAGTGAGCGTGATATATATACATAACATTAAGCACAAGTGGGCATCATAATTCAACTCCAACTTCACATTTCAAGGGTTTTACATAGATCTACATGATATTACATATTTATCAATTAACCTCACATGAAACATATCATAAAACATGGATTAGAATCCCAATTAATCATTTTAAACATGAATATAATCGAACCCAATATGGAATTCATGAAATCCATAAACTTAAAGTTTAAAAATAGTTTCTTGAACTCCAAGGGTGGAAGGGACCTTTGGATGAACACTTCACATACCTTGATTACTACTTTTGAGGAGATTGAAGTGAGTTCTTGAGACTTGAATTCTTAAACTTGATGAGGCTAGGGCTTGCTCTTGATAGAGTTTATGAGTAAAGAATGAGATTTTGCACTATAGGCTGATTAATTTCGTGTTAAGGCTGAATAAGGGTGGGGAAAATGACCCATTTTCCCTTACAACCCATATTAAAAATAATATTGAATAGGGTTACCCTCGCGTCGCGACCCATGCTTGGGTCAAGTAGCCATCGCGACGCGATCCCTACTCGGGTCAAGCAGCCATCGCAGTGCGACACTTACTTGGGTTGACTGACCTTCACGATGCAGGCCTATCGCGACCCTTCACTATTTTGGGAATTTAAACTCGCCTAAGATGACCCACAAGTGACCCTGATCATGAATCAATTTGGAGATAAAAAAACTAAGGTCAGGAAGGTCGTGAAATAAGAATACCAACTTACGAAGGATAAAATAACTCTGAATGAGCATAATTAGCTAAAGTTTTCTAAGTCTGGGACCCCTTAACAAGCTTAAAGGACTAAATTAAGCTAAGAATTTTGCGGGGTCTTATAGTAACACTAGTAACTCTGAAACTAATACTGATGCTACCTCTACTACTCCTACTTCACTTGTTTTACCATATGCTAAATCATTCCCTGACGTATCAAATATTGAAATTTTTGCTAACGAAAATTTTAAAAGACGGCAAGAACGTATTTTCTCACTACTTGATGTCCATGGTGTGGCACATGCTTTGCTACATACACAACCTGGTGCAGATGTCGATAATAAAATTCTAGAATCATGTCAATACGCCAATAAGATATATCGCCATACTATATTACAAACTATTTTTAACGAATTGTTTGATGTATATTGTAGCTGTAAGGAAGCAAAAGTTATTTGGAAAGCCTTGATTAAAAACTTCACTGCCGAAGATGCTACCAAACAAAAGTTTGTTGTCAGAAGATATTATCATTGGCAGATGAGTAACGTGAGGGAGGTGAAAATTCAATTCAACGAATATCAAAAATTACTTACAGATTTAAAGGCCGAAGGAATTTCTTTATCAAAAAATTTGTTGTTGGGATATTGATAAAAAGATTACCCGACTTGTGGAATGACTACAAAAATAGTCTAAAGCATAAGCTAACAAATTTCACTATTGAGGATATAGTGACTCACATTTTAATTAAAGACACTAATCGAAATGAGTTATTTAAAGGAAAAGAACTGACACTCAAGGTAAACTTACTGCAAAATTGAAACAGCAACAACAAAAGGTATGATAATAAGTCTCAGGGTTACAAGCTTAATAATTCCAATTTTAAGAAAAGAAAAGACACTTGTTTTACTTGTGGAAAATCAGGTCATTATGCCGCTCAATATAGGCACAAAATAAGAAATAAAAAAGAAATGAGAAATCCTCCCAAAGCTAATTTAACTGAAGGAGATAAAGTAATTGTACTTGTTATTTCTCAAGTAAATATGGTGGCACATATAAAAGAATGGGTGATAGACTCTGAGGCTACTCGACACATTTGTGCAAATCAAAAGGCATTTGCCTCCTATAAATCAATAGGAGATGAAAATGAAGTGGTCTATCTTGGAGACCCAAAAACTGCTAAAGTCTTGGGCAAGGATAAAGTTCTCTCAAAACTCACTTAGGGAAAAACTTTAGCCCTGATGGATGTGCTACATGTTCCTACAATGCGAGAAAAC